>JARDYJ010000005.1:9717500-10917500 GCA_029215755.1 Spea hammondii | reverse complement strand
AAGGCAGAAAAAATGTATAGTAAATGAGCTGTTTAAGGGCAGGAGATGAGGTAAAAGCCAAATTAGAGAAAGTGAAGAAGAAGATATTAAAATAGTATGTAGTCTTTATAGTATATTCACGAATATAAATGTAAATCAAGTGTCTGCGAATGCATACATTTTATATTGGGTATTTTAATGAGCAAATAATATAGCAATCCGCTGGGGTCACTTACCTGATGAATGCTAAGGAAATCACATAATCAGGATTGACGGTAATAGTCCAATCGCAGTCTTTGCTGTGAGGGTATGGGTGAGGGAAATTCGGAGACAGTATAAAGCCAGCAGAGCCAGTTAGATTACCACCACATGGAGCTGTAGAAAATAAAAGATAACCTTGAGTTAATCCATGATACGTTTGCTAAAGCCGCACTTATCAAGTACTTTAGAAATGACACTTTTCTGTTATAATAGGCTTTATGGTATCACTCTACAGGCATAGGGGTTTATTCAAGATACTAAGTCATCTGTTGATGGGGTCATAGAGGAGTGCTAATTACGTTACAATGTCCTGGCATGACCAGCAATCTATTCTGGCCTAGACCAACTGAGTCAAGACTCACAGGTCCCTTTTTCAGCCTCTGCCAACCAGGTCATGTACACCATGGTAGACAGTGTATGCTTTAAAGACACCAACCCCCGGGATATGACATAATATCCTGATATATCACAGTAGGGATTGTGGCCGCAGAGGGGGGCTCGGCTAGGGCACTACCTTGGGTCAGACATAGGGCAGTGTCTGAAGTAAATATACCACCGTACATAACATGGTCATTTCAAAGTCCAAACGTTATAAACGTATTTATTCTTATCTGAGATGGGTGAGTTTTTGACGCTAGATGACCAAACGGCAAACAGCAGAAAATATAACTTTTTCTCCCCAAAAAATACATACATTGCTTGAGCTTTCTATTAAAATATTTTGCTACAATATTTTTGGCGGTATCTAAGTCAACACACATATATCAAAACAATTTAATTTGTTCTTCATAGATTTGTACCGTGAAAATACAGTGTATGGGAACACTGTGACAGTAAGATAAGATTAGATGCAATTATTTAGGTAAGTAAATCCTGTCAGAGTGTCAGATTTTTAGTATGCTTCAGGGAAACGGTAACGGAAGAGTGCAGAAAAAAAATAAAATTATCTTGAATTAATATTGAATTGCAATCTTCTGTGTAGGCTTAGAATTGTACAAAATCCGAAGGATCGTTATTGAAGTGCCACATCTTATAAAGTAACACAAATGTTAGGTGTTATTAAACTACACATTCTATGCTCAATTAAAGGCTATGAAAATGTCATATACTTGTTCCATAAGGCCTAGCTTTGTTAATTCAGATTTTTATTTAGCATTTTACTGTTTATAGTAAAAAAAGAGGGTTTATTTCAAATGAAATGTGAGATTTTAATTAGCACTCGAATGTATTTCTTACTTAAATGGAAGGTTTTCATTGAGTATTGGAACAGATATACTTGGCAGCATTCACTTCATTATTGTATGTGTTCGGTCAATAAATAAACATGTTTACATAAAGAAAACAGGGATAATTACTAATATTTAGTGTCAAGGAGATGTGCTTTAAGAGGCTGGGAGAATAATAGTATGTTCTGGCTGCTGACTTATTGTTTGATAGGAAAGAAGTACTCAAACTCTGAGAATATTTTAATAATGTTTACGGATTATAACTAGCCATAAATAAATGCGTAGAAGAATACTTGAATAATGAATGAGCAGGACAAGTGTGTGAAAGAATTGAGACTAAGATACGGTATCTGAAGAGCCACACACTTGCTAAAAAGCCGGGGGCATTTATTGTTCAGCCCTATGAAATATTACATTGTAGCTGACCCATCACATTGCATCAGGGAATTGAGGGCAGAGACAGATGTGCTTGGACAGCATCCTCATCATAAATGCACCAGGGGATGGGGGTATTATGATTCCCTCTGACAACATTGACGCCTATTATTTTACCCTTTGATCTATCAAAGGGTATTTTTAAAAATATAACATGCCCTAATGCTGTATTGCTAACTAAATGTGATAGGAACCATCCACAATGGGCGATGAGACCTCAGTAAGAGAATAGCTTAACTTGACTATATCATAAACTACTCCCCCATTGCAATCTGCTTTTCTTATCTGTATTTAACAGAACTGAGCCTGACAATACTTACTAAACAAAGATACATGACTATCTCTGCGCCAATTTAAAGTAATGAGGTATATAGTAATCACTTGATTATTCTATTCTTAATGCACATTACTTTCAATAAAACTATGCACGATAAATGAAAAAGTAAAATACTCCATACAAAGCAATCTGCAAGTGCAAATCATATTTAGCTATGAGAAAAAGTCTGTCTGAATAGGCAATTTTAAATAGCAGGACATGACTTGTCACAAACACAAAAGTAAATTCCATTTCGGGTGACCTTGTATAGGATTAAATGAATACAATTATTTTATTATACTCAATGTGCTTTTGTATTACGACCAGATTCCATTAATTTGCATACATACACAAGTAATGGCTCTTTCTAAATAAATACTCATAATAAATAGTATGGTCGTATTCGTTTACATTTTTCGATCTTCTGCTTAAATAAAAAAAAAGCTTATTATTCAATATTGGCAATTATTTCTGTTTTTTTCTAGCTGTCAATCATCTTGCTCACCCCTATATTGCAACACAAACATGTAAATGGTTTTGCTTGTAAAATCGCATGATATAAACATGAGGTAAATGTCATCATTATACCTGGGAACTTCAAGACTTGAAGCCATCCCTATTCGGAAAGGGCTGATAACATGCATGAGTGTGGCAGATAATGTGTGTGGGTGGTGCGGTTTGGGCCCCGTAACGCTTTCAATATACATGGAGGGGCAGGAGAAATGGTCAAGGAGTGCGCCGTGCCCTGGAGAAGTGGCGCCTGGAATCTCCCGCCAAAACTCGGAGTGTTCCCAGGCATGCTCATAATATAGTGTGATTATACAATGAGAAGACAAAAGAATACCCAGCGAATAGTATTCAAATATTGGGGATTCTGTCACACCATTTGGCCCTATATTGTTTACCCCACAACATCAAAGTATCCCAATTTTGGCGAGTCCTATCTAATTTTACATGGCTACATTGCTTACCAAGGAGCTGAATCCGTGGGCTGCGCTGTTTTTAGCTCCCTGAGCCTCTAAAGCAATTTCAGTCCTTCTCTGGAGGCTACAAAGTCATTGGTAAAGCTCATTGGGTTGGGGTTTATTCACTAAGCATTGAGGTTGGAACCATTTGACCCCGTAATCAGCCATGTGGTCAAATCATAAAGCAGTAAAATATATCTGGCAGATAACACCCTTAGCGTGAGATAATCAGTCCCATGCAAAAGCAATTTTCAGAAAAGAAATACATCTAAAGCCCATAGAAGGAGCATACATAGAATCCAGTTATCATATAATTGCTGCCCTTATTACTAGAGACAACCTGATGGCCCAACATTATTGAATTAGAACAGCCCAGTGAGCAATTGCCTTCCTGCCACTTCCTGTCCTCTCTGAATGATGTCATTCCACATCATTAACTATGCAGTCCCTACTACAGGTTCTAGCATCGGTTGACACTTCAAAACTTAATATCATACAATACAGCATGACTGACTGTAACAGCGCTGCGGAATCTGTAGGGCGCTTTATAAATAAATGTAATGTAATACACAGAGAAATATCTATTGAATGATCTATGAACATCATTAAAGTAGATCTGCCACTTTTCCCCAAGACTAACATTAAACTAAATATAATTATGTACAGATTAAAATGAAATATGGTTGCATTTAGAATGCAAACCACGGGTATAAGAAATGTATATTCCTCCTCATTTATTTAATCCTTTCCTATTTTCCACATTTTTACTGAATGACCAATAAAAAACACATTATTGCATTTTTCATAAACTAACATTCTGGTGCCATTTTATGTTTTTTTTTTGTTTGTTTGTTTTTTTAAACAAAAGTAGTCAGTTTAACTTTAAAACAAAAACTGCTTTAAAAGATACCAAAAATCACAAATTCATGTAAAATAGGTGCACATTTTTTCAACTGTTTTATACTTTGTTACAATTTTTAGATTGGTTTCTAAATGCATGATAATATTCACTCCCTGTTGTTTTAGCACTTCGCCAACGAAGGTTTACTGGTAAGTTATAATTTCCCCGTGAAACCTAATTTAACCTTTCCTAAAATATCTGAAAACATAACGACAAAAACACATTAAAACAATAAAAAGTCTCTTGCATAGAACATACATAACTTGTATTAGGATAAGTAACTACAAGATAGATAGATAGATAGATAGATAGAAGTAACATATGCAGGACATCAGGAATGAGAATATTTTAGTATGCTTTCTTTTAATTTTATCACTGAACCAAAGGAAAAAAAAATAATTAAAAAAAAATGAATAAAAAATTAAGATACAACCTGGGTAAATTAATTAAATGTAATAATATGAAACATCATCTACCAGATATTTTTTGGATGATTAAAATGCAATTAAAATGTTTACATGGGATAGATTTAATGGTTCTTCCTGACCATTAAATGAAATGTAACTAAAACAATGGAACTATTTAAAACAAATAAGAAGATACATAAGAAAAATCTAAAATTCAATCTACAACTACAATGGGTTATGCATAGCCATTAAAATATTGCATTTTATAACTAACTTTACTTAAGGGCTACTTGAACAAAAATGTTGTTTCGTGATTATATGTGAAGATGTTTAATTTTCATTTTTTTATATCTTTGACTATCAATAAAAAGCTAAAACCACCAAGACTAACATTAAACTAAATATAATTATGTACAGATTAAAATGAAATATGGTTGCATTTAGAATGCAAACCACGGGTATAAGAAATGTATATTCCTCCTCATTTATTTAATCCTTTCCTATTTTCCACATTTTTACTGAATGACCAATAAAAAACACATTATTGCATTTTTCATAAACTAACATTCTGGTGCCATTTTATGTTTTTTTTTTGTTTGTTTGTTTTTTTAAACAAAAGTAGTCAGTTTAACTTTAAAACAAAAACTGCTTTAAAAGATACCAAAAATCACAAATTCATGTAAAATAGGTGCACATTTTTTCAACTGTTTTATACTTTGTTACAATTTTTAGATTGGTTTCTAAATGCATGATAATATTCACTCCCTGTTGTTTTAGCACTTCGCCAACGAAGGTTTACTGGTAAGTTATAATTTCCCCGTGAAACCTAATTTAACCTTTCCTAAAATATCTGAAAACATAACGACAAAAACACATTAAAACAATAAAAAGTCTCTTGCATAGAACATACATAACTTGTATTAGGATAAGTAACTACAAGATAGATAGATAGATAGATAGATAGATAGAAGTAACATATGCAGGACATCAGGAATGAGAATATTTTAGTATGCTTTCTTTTAATTTTATCACTGAACCAAAGGAAAAAAAAATAATAAAAAAAAAATGAATAAAAAATTAAGATACAACCTGGGTAAATTAATTAAATGTAATAATATGAAACATCATCTACCAGATATTTTTTGGATGATTAAAATGCAATTAAAATGTTTACATGGGATAGATTTAATGGTTCTTCCTGACCATTAAATGAAATGTAACTAAAACAATGGAACTATTTAAAACAAATAAGAAGATACATAAGAAAAATCTAAAATTCAATCTACAACTACAATGGGTTATGCATAGCCATTAAAATATTGCATTTTATAACTAACTTTACTTAAGGGCTACTTGAACAAAAATGTTGTTTCGTGATTATATGTGAAGATGTTTAATTTTCATTTTTTTATATCTTTGACTATCAATAAAAAGCTAAATTCCCCATTGACAAGAACGCATTATTTAAATGGTTAATTTTTAATGTAGTGCATCTTTCATATAAATGATGTTTAGTAGGTCCCCTGTAAATCATTAAACTTGTATGGTAGAAAAGGTTTTTATACCTATACATGATGGCGGACTTGGCTGCCAAAAGTACCGATTTTCTACTTGAATGCAAGTTATTCTTTCTTCCCCTTCTAACTCATAGCCAAGATCACACTGAAAGATGACCGTGTCCCCTGGCTCTCGACCATCTCCGTTCCGAGTGCCATTCATAGGAACTCCAGGATCCCGGCACGCTGTGGCAACAGAGCCTAAAAATAAAAATACAATAAAACTGCTTGACAAGAAACTGATAAAATATTCAGCGACCAAATTCAAGGAGCAGACTAACTGGGTCAATAGGTCATTACCAGTCAGTTAATATTAAAGGGGAAATCACATCCAATAATCCAAATTCTTGGAATAAATAATACAAAAATGTTTGTATATATGTAGAATAGAAAGTTATATTCAAGCTACTATTTTTTTTTATGGAATATAAATATTAATAATTTGTTTATTTGCATTTTAAGTTGTGTTTGTCTACAATGGTGTTTTGGATCAATATCCACATGTTATATAAACAAATAAAAGTATTTGATTAATAGGTCGGCCTATTATAGATACAAACAGTTAGGAAATACTTTTTGTAATTTGGATTAAGGCAGGTAGTGTAGCAAAATAGCACAAAATACAAGTAGGGTTTTAAGTTGGACAGGTATGGCAGAAAGGTGGTTATGTTATTTTACTAGAGTTTTCTGTATGATACGGGAGACCAAATGTCTAGAAAGATCTAAATATTCTGGAGAAAGTTCAGCGTAAAACCACCAAAATTATTATTTATTGTTTTATAAAGCGCCATCAAATTCCGTAGCGCTGTACAATGGGACAATTGTGTACAATTGTGGTTGGTTTGCAAAGAATATCAGTAATTTAGGGGAGACGAGAAAGGATGGATGTGATAGGAACATACTTAATTTAAGGGATTAAAGGGATATTTCAAAAAAAGGAGAAAAGGTAGGAGAAGAGGTCATAGTCTTGAACAAGAGGGTAGGAGGCTTTGATCAACCATAAGTTAATTTTACTTTACTGAGAGATATAAATGGAACAGTCTACCAGCAAAAAGTGAAATAGGCTTAATATAGTGAGAGGATTTAAATGAGATCCAGTAAAACAAAACATTTTAATTATGTTTAATTTTAAAAATGTTTCCCTGTACACTATAAAGCCATTTAAAGAGGTTATAAAACAAATTGCCAAAAGGCTCCATGCTTTTAAGTAAACACTCACAATAACTACTATTTGGGATTCCAACTCCTTAATAAAAATACAGATAAATCAGTTTCTGGGTGAGTATATGCATGGATGTGGTTTTATCTCAGTAATAACAATGTTCACTATTTCTGGTCTATCCACACCCAAAGCTACATTAACATTGGGTTTGTCCTGCATCAAACAGCTTTTTAAGGTTCAGCATTAAAAAAAAAAACCAAATTGCAACTTACTTGAAAACTGAATTGCAAATCCTGACTTGCTTATGTAATAATCCGTATCAAATTGAATCGTAACAACGTTAAGAGTGCTGTGAATTCCTTCGGGGATAAGAGATCCGCTGATTTCTTTCAGCAGCATTTCATTGTTAAGTGGTCCATCCCAGACCCGTAGAATGTCGTGTGATGCTTCAGTATCAAATGCAAGAAATTGAAGGCTGCGGAAAAAAACAACAGAAATAAGTTAATCTAGATGGATTTGTAATAAAGCATTGTAATGATGGATAAAAGACATAATAGTTACTAAAAAATTTACCTGCTGACCCTGTGGTTCTTTATCAAATAGTAATTACACTAAACCAAAACAACAGTCAACCTCTTGCTTGACCTTGACCCTTTATCATCGAAAGTGGGCAACAAAGAAAAATTGTATAGAAATAACAAAAGCTTTCGGGACCTTAGAGACCCATTTTTTTAAAATGAAAAAAAAAAAGACCCCCGAGGTCCAAAAATCTCAAGATCTTTTTTTATATATGTTTTCTCTCAAAAAAAAACAACAATAAATCAGCTTTGACTAAATACATCATGCTATATGCATTATTCTTATTAACTAGACCAACACATAAGCATGACACAAATTAATTAATTTATATATATATATATATATATATATATATACACCTGCCAACAGTCCTGCATTTTTGTGGGCCCTGACCTGTCAAATTTGCGTCTGTCCCGTCATAAAAATACTGTGCACAGGAAGCATTGCATTTAATCTGTGTATGTCTCTGCTTCATGAGCTCCAGACACCCTGGGAGGGAAGGTAATGGAGACCAAAGTGGGTGGAGTCACTCAGCACAACCCCGCCCACTCTGGGTCCCGGGACACATTCAGAAAAAGTTGGTAAGTACATACCGTATATGACAATTTTATTCACAGAGGAAATATAAAATATAAAGAAATTGGGGGGTTCCTCTCCATGTTTTCATCTTCGGTTTCTGTGCATTTGTACGCTTGTGCTCATGAAATGTCACTTGAGGTGATATTTTTAAACTCTTCTTTTATCACAGAAAAAAGAACCTTTTAATGTCATGAAATTTGACACTGCAATTAGTCACTGTTGTTTTGAAGAATAGTTGAATGAGAACATTGTGTGTTGAAAATTAGCATTGACAGAGAGAGTTAGGAAGTCTCTAGCATGATTTCTCATACTTTGTTATGTTAAGAACACTAATGCTTCAAATAAATCGTAGTTGTATTATCAGGTCACGCAGCGAGATATGACATGTTACCTGCACATGGTCATTTATTCAGGTATGTCAGAAAATGTATAAGATAATTGGAACTCTGGTTTTTGGCTTGGCTACGATTTACATGTAAGGGATATTATAAGGACACTAATAAAACTGGCATTGTCATTTAAAGCTTTTTTTTGACAATTTACAGCCACATTATTACTCTTTAATTCAATTCTGATCACTCACTAATGTCCTTACTTTACTGGTACTGGTTGTTGCAGCCCACAACCCACAAACCAAGTGTTTCACCCCAAATGCTTTCTCCCACTAGAGCTCGCGATCAGAAATAAACCCTACCAGTATATGCCTTTCCCTATGGCACATGAACCTGCTAAACAGGCTTAGTATCAATCAAAAGAAGTAGAGCCAAGCACAGAAACACTGCAGGGAAAAGGACGCTGAGGTGGTGGTAACTGATACGTTCTTCATACATCAACAGTAATTGAAAAAAATCCTTTTGGTAGAATTCAAAAACTTCTGTATGTAATTCTAATGAGTTTTCTTACCTTACGATATTCCCAAGTTCCACCTCGATGATCCATGTGCAACGTAGATTATTGTCATATGGAAAGGGGTATCCAGGTGACAATATTCTGCCAGATGATTCTCCTTTGAAACGACCACCACATTCAGCTAAGGTGAAAATAAATGCAAAAAATGAACATATATTAATTATGACTAAGGAAAGTAAGTGATCCCCGTTTGGTTTATTATACCTGTCCTGTCCTTCCCATGATGAATATTGATACTGGGGATAACTAAAACTGTTATAATAAAAAGATTGAAAAGAAATAAATCCACTGTGTTCAACTTGCTCCACATATTTTTTTTACCTTAGGAGGATAGTAAATCATTTAGAGTGAAATTCCTTTTAGTTCAAATGGAAAAAGGTATTTCTTATTTTGAACAAATTTTGAATCAGATTTCTTCTAGATCATCCATATTCCAGGACTTATATGAATTTTGATATTCATGTTTGAAAATAGACCACCCTTTCTATTATTGTATGTAATGGCGCTGACTGTCATACTTTCATTCTTTTGATTGTTAGAATCTCTTCTCTGGTGCATGACAATCCATTACTGATTGTTTGGTTTAAAAGTTTGGGACAAAGAGAATTGTACAGTTTCATATACATTATGTTTTTTACCACCTTTTAATGTTGTCATATGCGTCTATTGTTTTTTTGGGTTTTTTTTTGCATCAAATACTTTATATGTTAAAACCCAAATACGATTATTTGGAGGCTTTTTATTTGGTCAAGTGTCCTCACACTTCATTTAATGTGTTTTATTAAAGCACTAATAGGCTGCAGAATAAAAGTGTTGTGGGAACTCTAGTTAATTTCACAACATGATGTCTACTTCATTAATTGGAAGACATTACTTTCAATATATCCACTTTGTCACCTGTTGCTATGTAATTTTATAATGATTAGATATAAGGAGAATGTATCGGCAAGGCCGGGAAAAAATTGACTTAAACAAAATTGTTAATAGATTTTTATCGACCATTAAAAGCACAGCAGTGGTGTAATGAAATTCAACACACAGAAGTTTCAGTTTAATGGTCCTTTTGGCACGTCTTCTAAACAGGAATCCCAGGATTGTAGTGTTCATTGTTCAGACCACTTCCAGTTGTATCATTTGTCCTTTAGTCAATATGCATAATTGAAAGTCTAGACCACATAAGGAGAGATCACCAGTACTACTCATAACGGCACATTTAAACTAGTCATTATGTAAAATAATGTTGCAAATTTGCTTTACATATACAGGGTTCCAGTTGAGCTAAAATATGGCCTAGCATTAACTTTGATATCGAAACGTAGAAACATTGTGGTTAAAGTCAACCATTGGTGCAATGGAACTGGCTGGTGGCCATTTACTGCCTCAATACATCTCATATGACCTCTGGGAAGTGTCTTTGTGAAATAGATTTTACTTGTTATCCTTATGGATCCATATCCATAAGATATATGCAACAGATCCTGACAATAAAACCCCTTTTAAAAGGGCCTGGTGATAGCATGAAAATAAATGGTCTAATTATCTCTAAGAGTATGTCTTGTTTATTTGAGGGGCAGATTTCCTTCAGGAGGTTTAGAAGCCTTTGTAACGTAACACATATAGTCACAACCTTCAGAACATTTCACATTTTTGGTTTGGTAAATGTGGTGGGGTGCAGTAAAGCAGGGAGATAAGTAACTCCCCAGACACATCATAGCCTGACCTTTGCCATTGTGCATGCAGGGTATATGTATAACTAAAATGCTTAGTTGTTTTGATGAAATAATAAAAGCTGTTTTACCAATACATGATGGCAGAGGGTAGTCCCAAGCCCTTCTTTCACCGGTCATGCACTTAAGAAGGCTACTTCCATGGATAGTGTAACCTGGATTGCATCCATAGATGATGGTGCTGCCAGCAAAATGTCCCTGGTCACTGATCTTATATCCGAATTGAGGGACCCCAGGATCTTCACAGTGTGATAGTTCAAAACCTTGGCATAAACAAAAGGACATTTACTAGTTGTGTTAAAATTAACCCCTGAATACACTAAGAACACAAACTGTTAATATATAGGGTCTGAAAAATTCATCATTAGAGTGGACATAGTTGTTTATAGACATAAACAGAAAATGTTCAGACAATAATAGGTAGTCAAATTAAATTGATAAAACACTCACAAGCCCATTTTTAGGAAACAGAGTTACATGGATAATGTTTTATTTCCGAGCTTCTCTTCGGTATGAGAAAACTCATTGACCCTCATCAGGTTGACAGCGGGGTCAAAACTTATATTTATATAATGTTAAGCTTTTTTCAAAATAGTAATATTACAATATATACATCTATTATTTTTACAGCTCTTTCAACTCTCAGAAAACTAGAATCATAAGGGATTCTTATACTTCTGAGAGATGTCAGCAATGGTCCACCACTGGTTAGCATGATCTTGAGATTTACTTCCCTAAAACAAATGTATTTTAAAATTATATATAAATCTAAATTGTTTTTGTGAAGTGTTTAGAAATGACGTAGTTGCTCATTTGTATACAACCTTTCATAATGCATTGTGTAGTAATGATACAATTACATATAATACATTCATTCTTCATACAAAAGCCACAAATTATGTAATCTCACAATGTGATGTGGAGTGATATCATATCTTGAATGATGGCTCAAATCATGTAATTTGAACTGAAGTATTAGCCCAGTTTGTGTCACTTAAATGTAATTGGTTTCTTGGAATGAAATCCACAATGGAATGAGAAAAATATAAGGTGAGACATATATTTCAGATGGGTAGGACATATGTATTCTGAAAATAACCTCCAAACAACATGCCATTATATGAAATTGAGGGTCATAAAGATTATAGATGATAATGATCTTTTTCTTTGGCTTCCTAGTGACACTATGTTGAACAATATAAACCATTTTATTATGGTTTAGGGTCTGTGAGAAGAACAGTATTGGATCCATGACCAAATCAAGATGTGCTGATGCACCTAAAATATAGATATTTAGCATAGTAATTTGCTAACGTCCATCAAGTTCAATCCGTCTACCTATCCATCCTGCTTTTTTAAAATAAGGCAAAAAAACCCACTATGTTCTTTTTTAAGGACCAGTGCCCAGAATTACACTACATATTCAAGGTGAAGTCTTAGCATTGGCTTATAAAGAGGCAGGGTGACATCTTCAGCCTGTGTATCAATACCCAGTACCTTATTGGCCTTTGAGCTGATGACTGGCATTGCGCAATGTTGCTAAGTCTGTTTTTTGCCAGCCAATTATTCCTAAATCTTTTCCTTAGTAGTTGTTTTCCCAGAGAAATACCCTTTAAAGTATACTTTGCATTGTTAATATTTTTCCCGTGGAGCATCCTGGTAGACAGTGCAGGCGGCAGATCACCTATAAATCAAGTCAAGGCGGTCAAAGTTCTTACGTCCCCACATGCTTCTCAAGTCTTGCTTATTAGATATATTTAATTCACTTGCTCTCTTCAAGTATTTGACACTTTGTAAATCCATAGTAGTAATTATGCATTTTTAAATGGGTGAAACAATATTAATTAACACATTTAGATGGTCTTGAAAGAAAAATAAAAAAAAATATTATTACAATAGAAACAATGCTAGATAGGTCTCTAGTATTCTTATTAAAAACATGAATTAAATGAGAGAGAGAGAAAGAGAGAGAGAGAAGTACTTACTTGTAAACACTAATTGGAAACCTTCATCGTTGACTTCCGAGTCAGAGTTAAATTCCAACCACAAATGGTTTGATGTGCTGCTAAGGGTCAGCCCTCTTAGTGAGGACCCAGTGAAGGCTCCTAGTAAATGAGCTGTGTTGTCCTTTCCATCGTATATCTGCAAAAATGCATGAACAATGACGTATACTGTTCTGTTAAAACCTGGGCACTCAAGTCATGCCCAAATAGTATAGCATTATGTGAACTTTATTTTATTAAGCAACATAAATACAACCATATTTCTAATAGCAGTTTTGTCACAATGCTCCAAAGTCTACTGCATGTGATGTATATTTTTACGTAGTTTTAGTCTGGTTTGTGATTCTACTGCAGTTGAAAATCTGAAATTTCAAGTAATATTCTCCCACATATTGATGTTTCAGCTCATTGAAGCCCAAAGACTTTGTGATTTTGTTTTGCAGTCAAAAATTTCAACAGCACAGAAGAAAACTCTCTTTCATATCAACTGCTCTACAGACCATAGAGCCTGATCTTTGTAAGACAAGAAAAAAACAAATCTTGAAAGTACCGTATTTGCTCGATTATAAGACGAGGTTTTTTCCAGAGCAAATGCTCTGAAAAATACCCCTCGTCTTATAATCAGGGTCGTCTTATAATCAGACCTCAAATAGGTCTGATTATGAGACTAAGATCCAGATCCCCCGCAGCGATGCAGAGGACCTGGATCCTCCTGTGTTAATCCCCCCCCCCCCAATTTACCGGTGCTTCTGAGTCCCCGGTGCTTAGTCCGGGCTGCGTGTAGAGCTCTACGCGATACAATCGCGTAGAGCTCTACACGCTTCCCGGACTAAGCACTGGGGACCCAGATGCAGGGGACCTGGATCCTCCTGTGTTAACCCCCGACCCAACTTACCGGTGCATCTGAGTCCCCGGTGCTTAGTCCGGGCTGCGTGTAGAGCTCTACGCGATTGTATCGTGTAGAGCTCTACGCTCTACACGATACAATCGCGTAGAGCTCTAAACGCTGCCCGGACTAAGCACCGGGGACTCAGAAGCACCGGTAAGTTGGAGGGGGGGGGGCATAACACAGGAGGATGCAGGGGACCTGCATCCTCCTGTGTTATGCCCCCTCCAACGTACCGGTGCTTCTGAGTCCCCGGTGCTTAGAGCTCTACGCGATTCGCCTGGAGCTCTACATGCTGCCCGGACTAAGCACCTGGGGCTCAGATGCAGGGGACCTGGACCCTCCTGTGTTATGCGCCCCCCCCAACTCAGAAGCACCGGTAAGTTTGGAGGAGGGAGGGGGAGTGTTAAATGTGGGTTTGAGGCATTTCTGGAGGCAGAGTGCTCTGTGAAATGCCTTTTAACCCCTTTAATGCCACTCTGCCTCCTGAAATGCCTTAAACCTCCCTATATGCCACTCTTCCCCATAATATGCCTTTTAACCCTCTAAGTGCCAGAGTGGCATATAGGGTTAAAAGGCATATCATGGGGCACAGTGGCATATAGGGTTAAAAGGCATATTATGGGGCACTGTGGCATTTAGAGGGTTAAAAGGCATATCATGGGGCACAGTGGCATATAGGGGGTATAAGGCACTTCTGGGGCAGATGTGCATAACTGGGGGACAGGTTGGAAAATAGAAGGAAATAAAACCAAAATATTTTTCTCAAGCATAGCTTTTATTAAAAAAAGTGTTTAAATGAATTAACATTTACTGGTAAAACTTTTTTCCTATAGGGTCGTCTTATATTCAGGCTTTTTCTTTTTTTCCTAAATTAATATTAAGATTTGGGGGGTCGTCTTATAATCAGGGTCGTCTTATAATCGAGCAAATACGGTATATATTTTTTTAAGATTCAAAATAAAAAAAAAAAAAAAAAAGATTACCCTCATTAAAACTACAATCGCGTAACTACAGGGACCCCGGTGACCCCTTCCTCTTGTCATGTTGTACCGGTTCAAAATAGTTTAGAAAGGGCTCTTCCGACCTGGACCGCACTGATATATGTAAGCATGGATGTGTAATTGTGTGTTTAAGCATGGATGTCTACTTGTGTGTGTTTGTGTGTATGTGAGCATGGATGTGCAATTGTGTTAGTGAGTGTGAGTAAGCGTTTGTAATTTGTGTGTTTACATATGTTGTATGTTGGAGGGGGTAAGGGGGAATGATTGCACAGATTAGCTGTTGAAGTTGGGGGGCTTGGGGGGAATTTTCGCACCAGGGCGATTGTTTAATATAACCTCTTATCATTGTATGATGTATATACTGTATTATGTTTAATAGTTAGCTTGATGGAATCATTCAAAAACACGATGCCATGTAAAAGGGAAAAGTTATCTTCAAGGAACTGAGTATACCTAAGTATATTCATTTTAACCATCTAAACATATGGAATATTTTACCTGATAAAAGCTAAGATTGGCAAAACAATTATCTAATCAAACTCCTGTCAGAAGGTTCTGTACTAAGGTTATCACTACAAAGGCTGCATGAACCAATCAACGACAATCAGCAATTCAACAGGGAGAAATAATTAAATTTAAAGGAATATTCCTAGAACTATTATTAAGATGGCTGCTTCCATTGTATACATTAAACATGTGCAAATGGACCAAAAACTATTCAAACTAATTTTTCGGTTTATTTTTGACCCATTAGCTTTCAGACAAATAACTACGTTCCCTGCCCACTTGTAAATTGTGAACATTTTATTCCTGGTACCCACATTCACTCTCACTCCCTCACAACCTCATTCTCGTTCACTCTTTCTCACACTCTCTAAATGTTTCCCTAACTTCACTGATGACCACTTCCTCTTCTGCTTCCACTTCCACATTTTCTTCTTGTTCATCTTCTCTAATCGGAGGTGAGGACGTAAACTAAAGTGCCGCTACTTTGCCCTAAGGGGAATTTCCACCAAAATCTTGGTGCTTTCGCTGACGTCATAGAAAGCGGCGCTATTTTGCCCTAAGGTTAATTTCTACTAAAATTGCAGGGCGTTCTGTGACATTCTCACCTGCCGCGGAGATGCAGAAAAAGATAGAAGATAGTCTAACAGAGTCTGAGAGAGTGTGAGTGGAAGGGCCCACACATTTGGGACAATAATTCAGAGCTTTTTTGTCTTTGTTGTGGAGGTCTGGCCTTGTTTTCATGGCTTTGTACGAATCAACAAATTTGCCAAAATTTGCAATTCATACAAATCCAAATGCACAAGTCTAATATATGTTCAACATGAATTCCAAACACTTATATATTAGTTATTTTATTCTAAAAGATGAGAGTTGGTACCGTGTTAGCCGTAGAATTACAGGAGACAAGTGGAGTTTGAATGATACCTTTATTGGCTAACTGAGTAAATATAGATTGCAAGCTTTCAAGACCTCTCAGGTCCCTTCATCAGGCATGTTATCAGTTAGCCAATAAAGGTATCATTCAAACTCCACTTATTTTATTCTGGAATCATCATGTAGTGCTTGGAACTGTAAAATATAGGATTTTGGGAATGCTGTAAAAAATATTGAATACAAGCTATGCATCTCAGCCAATAAAGCATTTTATATGCTTGGTAGTAATGACTATTTCAATGGAAACCCACCAAAAATGAAGACACTACTTGTATGTAGAGCAGTGATGGTGCATCTACTAATTTGTATAATTTGAATACATCTCAATGATCAGTTTGCCTTGGGGAATAGGGGTAGAAAAAAGTCATGCAATACAAGATAAATTACTTTGGAAATGAACTCGGAACAAAAGCTTGAGTTGAAGGCAACCGTTCAAGGAAAAACTAGTGATGCAACACATGGATTGTAAATGTATTTAGACAAAACCATAGAGTGAAAATTCTGCTTTTCCAATATAACCTTTCTTTATCAAGAAAAAAATTACATATCTGCAACATCGAATTAGTGTTAAAAGACTAAAATATAATCTGTGCTATTGTTTGATGAGCTAATCTATAGGTTTTTAATTACAATATTGTAATTCAAATTTGAGTACACACTTAACTATCTGTGTTAGTGCAGTAACATTTTCATCCGGCCAAAAATGTAAACGCTTGCAACATAAGCACAAAAACCAAGGTTTATATTTATTACCAAGCAAATTTAATATTGTATTCAAGACTTATAATGGGCCAATTATTAATCCTAATAATAGTAAACTGTTATTCTTAAAGTTTTGATATTCGTTTCACAGTCTTGGGTATGGATAGCCGCTTTTGTAAATTTACCTTGCTCTGGCACGGAGGCCTCTGCATGATAAATTATTACAAGGCTTAATGGCTGGCCCTTTGATCTGTGAAATGAGAGTCATATTTAGATTTGGCTGGGAAGGCTAGTGACTTTCAGTTTGGGAGGCAATTTCAAATGGACAGTAAGATAATCAATCATGTGAAATAGAGGACACACACAAAAACTATTGAGGGGAATGAGAACCGGCCGTCTACTATGTATACTTTCCACCAGCTACTGATTTTTGCTTTCCACCAGACTCACGTTGTCCCATCTTGTATATAATTAACAGGGAGTTTACTTGAGACTTGAATGATTCAACTCACCAACTTCTCTTGCATTTTAAAGGGATAATTTAAGCAATCTTCTCCTGCAACAGGACAGAGCTGAACCTATGTATTATATAGATATATCAGTGAGATGACATTTAATTAACTACGCGTTATGGAGGGTCAACTCAGTTCATCCTGCAGAAGAAGCTCACTGTGGTCAGCCCACCTTATTTTAAGGTGAAATCAAGGTATTCAAATGTGTAACTCTACTGAAAATCCTCTTTCAAAAACAAAATAAATGGAAACAAGGCACAAAGCTTCTTTTTTTTTTGCAATTAGTTGTTTTTTTAACTCTCATACCCTCACCCCCCCCTCTCTATATATATTTTCTAATTACCAATTAGCCTTTTAAACATTTTATATATATTGTAATGAAGTAGAACATCAGAACTGCATTCTAGGAAGCTAAGCCTTGGTCCCAATTTGGAATTGTATTGGAATTTTATTGCTGATCTTAAGACACAGAAGGTAAACCATTAAATTCCCTTTTACAAGATGCATATAAATGTTCAGGATCTACAACAAACATCAAAATGGCAAAAAAAAAACACCTCAAAACATATGAAATGAACATCACAATGATTTTTTTGCAAATCAAACATAAGAAGCCTATGAATATTTGAATATTTTCTATTTTAAATAAATAAATTTTTTTTTTTGCTTCCTACTTTACTTACTTTAAGAACATCTCCCTGTGCTAAGTGAAATGTTCTGGCTGAAATATTGATTCCTTTCCCTGCTTGAACTTGGATGCTGTAAATACATTCATGGTTATTTTCATAGTTCAGTGGGTATTTCGGAGACAGCAGAATTCCTTCATTATTTGTTGCAGACGCTCCACATTCAGCTGCAGATAAAGCACAAATTGAAAGCACACATTTTAATAGTCAGTGGTGTGCTTTATAAACACTTATCCCAATATAACTGTAAACATAACCAAGCACATTAAGATAATCGCCAACCTGATCCCTGTACACTCGAGATTCGCCGTAAAAGAACAACTAACTAGCTAACAGGAATACAAAATGCATAAAATATAATTAAACCTCGAGAAACACAATTTGATTAAAAGGAATATATCATTAGCTGTTTGGTATCTTAAGATTTTCTGTAGTGTTGCATTGTCTAGTGCTATAGTCACATTGGACATCTGCTGAGACATGAATGCTTTTTGACCGAAACCCTCGGTGTGTCTGGGATTTACAATGTACATTTAATAAAGATTTGATTTTAATACAGCCTTTGTTCTGCCTGCGATCTAATGTGAGTGCCGCAGGCAATCCTTTTCTGCTTGTTTTGTAAGCAGTTTGATATCAATGTGAGATAACAGCACCTTTTGATTTGCACCCAGTGCTAGTGGTGAGAGTTTATACTGTACTATCTACCTGAGCAGCGTTTCTCTGTTTCTTTTTATTATTTTGTAAGACATATTGATCTGATATAGCAGAATGCCATAATCTATTTTCTCTCTAGACGTTTCATGCACAGAAAGGGCTATAGCATTGTTGACAGTAGTTTCTGAAATATTTACACTGTTTCACTAACACAGGAAAGTAGAGAGGACAAAATAACTAATGATGGGATAAATCGATACCTATAATTTGCCTTATTTCCAGGTGACTAGCTCCCTGGATATTATATATGTGTGTATATATATATATATATATATATATATATATATATATATATATATACACATACCGTATTGGCTCGGATATAGGCCGCCCCCGTATATAGGCCGCACCCTAAAAGTTTGGTGCTTTTTTAAAGAAAAAGTTTTTTTCTTTAAAAAAGCACCAAAAAAACATGCTGCCACTCTGTCCTCATTCCACGAGATATGCTACCACTGTCCTCCCGCCCCGAGATATGCTACCACTGTCCTCCTCCCCGCCCGAGAAATGCTGCCACTGTCCTCCTCCCTGCCCGAGATATGCTGCCACTGTCCTCCCTCCCCGAGATATGCTACCACTGTCCTCCTCCCTGCCCGAGATATGCTTCCACTGTCCTCCTCACTTACCGGAGCAGACTCCCGGGTGTCTTGCGGGGCCGGCGGGGGACATCTACGCAATACGCGTATGCAACTTCCGGTGCCGGCACTGGATGTGCCGGCACCGGAAGTTGTATACGCGTATTGCGTAGATGTCCCCCGCCAGCCCCGCAAGACACCCGGGAGTCTGCTCCGGTAAGTCGGGGGGGGGGTCCGCACGATGCACTTAGACAACCTCCCGTGCCGGCACCCCTACCGTGGGAAGTGCTGGCAGGGGAGGCTGTCTGAGCGTATCGGGGATTAGGATGCAGGTCCCCTGCACCGCTGCGGGGGATCTGTATCCAAACCCCGCTGCCTGCCCGGCGCCCGGGACTCCATGTCCCGGGAGTCAGCGCTAGACCCCGAATATAGGCCGCACCCCCACTTTAAAAACTTAAAGTGGGGGAAAAAAGTGCGGCCTATATTCGAGCCAATACGGTATATACATACACATATATATATACACACAATGTAAAGTAGTGAGTGTACAGCCTGTATAACAGTGTAAATTTGGTTTTCCCATCAAAATAACTCAAAACACAGCCACTAATATCTAAACCTTGGCAACAAAAGTGAGTACACCCCTACACATCTCCTTCTCTCTGTCTTTTTTTTCTTCGTCAGCTTCTCCCTGAATCATGCCTCCTGGAGCACTTCCTTTTGTGGAAGTTCTTCCCGAGTGGGTAGAATAATGAAGATGGATTCACAGATTAAGAGAAGCGTTTCTGCACCTCTCATCTCCACAAATCTGTCTGCATTATTCTGGCACCCTGGGGTACTTACGCAAAAGAGCCATGGGGCAGCCTTTTCACCTTCCTCAAATCGAGGACAAGCCCAGAGGCTTCATCCATTTGCGAGAAAAAAGACAGGAGAATTTCTTGGTGATTTGGGACCTCTTTGTGCCAGTGTGGCAGCCCCTTGATGAGAGTCACCTGGGTGGACCACCTATCTGCCCCCTTCCAAAGTATGAATTATACTAATATTGTGATCTGTTATTTTATTTATTAAATTTGTTTTTAATATTTGATTTTTCTAGTTTATTGGTATTTATAATCACTAATAACTGCTGCAGATTTATTCTTAAACCTAATCAGGTCACAATACCAACTGTTCATCAACACATTTGTCGGCTGCTCTGCTCTGTCGGATTTTATATGAATCCCAAGTAAATAGTAACTAAATAGTAGACTTGTGCATTAATATCTCCAACTAATCTCCCTGGTCACCTCCCCCTCTAGCCTACCTTATCTACGCAGCATCGCAGGGGTTAACGGGAGCAGAAATCCGTATGATCGCACAAGGAGTTAAAGGTCTGTGTGAGCGACTCTACCAGTTTATTGATGCTAGAGGCCACCCCTGCCGGCGACCAATAGAGTCGCTTACACAGACCTTTAACTCCTGTTCCCTCCCCAGGCCAAGTTTCGAGATCAGGAGTTAAAGGTCAGTGCGAGCAACTCTATTGGTTGCCCGCAGGGAGCTCCTCTGGCATCAACCATTGAAGGAGACCAATGGTTTCTCCTGGAACCTCCCCAGGCCGAGTTTCGCCGTCAGGAGTTAAAGGTCCATATGAGCGACTCTATTGGTCGCCAGTAGGGGGTTGTCTGACATCAACCAATGAAGAACAGCTGCACTTCATTGGTTTATGGCAGAGGAGGCCGATGCCATCGACCAATATAGTTGCTCCTACGGACCTTTAAAATCCTGGCGCCAAAGCTGCTGTGTACCGCATTAACCCCTTATAAAAACAAAACACGAAGAATGTACAGGAATATTTGCCCGAACCGAACACAGGAACAGGCGAATATTCGTGGAATACGAAGATTTCTTTCCATACGAAGATGAACACGAAGAGTTGGCTGGCGCCCAAGTCTAATATACCGTATCTGCTCGATTATAAGACGACCCTAATTATAAGATGACCCCCCCCAAATCGGAATATTAATTTAGGAAGCTATGATTGAGAAAAATATTTTTTTGTTTTTATTTCCTTTGTATTTTCCAACCTGCCCCCCCAGTTACGCACATCTGCCCCCAGGCTTGCCACTCCAATAGGGTACTGTGGCCCATGATATGCCTTTTAACCCTCTATATGCCACTGTGCCCCATGATATGCCTTTTAACCCCCTATGTGCCACTCTGCCTCCAGAAATGCCTTATACCCCTATATGCCACTCTGGCATTTAGGGGGTTAAAAGGCATATTATGGGGCAGAGTGGCATATAGGGAGGTATAAGGCATTTCAGGAGGCAGAGTGGCGTTCAGGGGGTTAAAAGGCATTTCATAGAGCACTCTGCCTCCAGAAATGCCCTATACCCCCATTTAACACCCCCCCACACACACACACACACACACTTACCGGTGCTTCCAATTTCCTGCTGTATACCGGGGCAGCAGCCTTCCTTCTGTCTCCCCCCCATTTAACACTCCCCCACCCCACACACACTTACCGGTGCTTCCAATTTCCTGCTGTATACCGGGGCAGCAGTTTTCCTTACGCTGCAGCCGGATTGACATGTGGCTAGCAGCGGGGGTTGTCTGTGTCCATCGCGCAGACCTTCCCCGACTGTGCCGGTGCCGGTGCGGGGAACTCTGATCTCTGACAGTCGGGGAAGGTCTGCGAGATGGACGCAGACAACCCCCGCTGCTAGCCACACCTCCATCCGGCTGCAGCGGAAGTTGTCTACGCGGATCGCGTGGACGTCAACCCGCTGCCCCGGTATACAGCAGGAAATTGGAAGCACCGGTAAGTGTGGGGGGGGAGTGTTAAATGGGGGGGAGACAGAAGGATCCAGGTCCCCTGCAGCGGTGCGGGGGATCTGGATCTTAGTCTCATAGTCAGACCTCTATTTGAGGTCTGATTATAAGACGACCCCGATTAGAAGAAGAGGGGTATTTTTCAGAGCATTTGCTCTGAAAAAAAACTCATCTTATAATCGAGCAAATACGGTATATATATATATATATATATATATATATATATATATATATGTAATTATATTTATTATAATACATAATACTGGCTGAGCCTCTGGTATTTGAAACCTAAACAATTTATATTATCACATGATTTTAATTGAAATGTTATATTATGAAAAAATGTGCTTTGAAGGGAAACTCAAATTATTATAAATATATTTTATTCTGCACTAAAATGCAAAAACAACCACTTTGTAATCTTTAAGCTTACCCATTTAACAGAAATAACATTTAAACATATACCTCCTATACTACAACCCTAAAAATGATTTTTTTCTTCAATAAATTGAAAATTAATGAACTGAGATAACATGTGGTAAAGACCAAAGTTTTACTTTTCCCCGTGAAATTAAGCTTTTGCACCCTGTCAACTTCCATTTAATCATGATTCTTTAGACTCCAAGCACATCCCTAAAAAATACCATTATATACTTTTACGCATAAAAGCAAAGACATTATGAATTCAAAAAAGTTATTTGACATTCTCTTCTGTAAATGCTAAAGAAGTGAGCACTAGAAAAGCAAAGGTACAGCACGCCTCCAGCTCAACTTTCGTTAATGCAGTGGGGCCTGTGGAGAAATAGTTTGAGGACATTAACTTTTTACGCTTCTCCTTTTTTGATTAGATTTAAGATTTAGACTCTCTCTGCTCTAGATTACTTGCCTGGGGGACAGTAATAAAAGCTATTTTTTTACCAAAATAAAATGTTGCAGATCAGTTTTAAGGTAAGAATCTTTTGAAACCTGTTCTCATTGAGTTTAGGATTTGAACTCTAATTGCCAAATGTAATAATATAAATATATATATTTTTATAATTTAACTTCAGAAAGGCAAATCAAAGCAATATTTAAACAGTATTTTTAGATTTTGTTGAATTTATTTAAATCACAGAAACCTGCAGAGAATAATAATAAAACGATAAAATAGTTATGAAACAATGCACTATGACAATGAGTCAATGGTGGTTTTTATTTTTCATATATTTATTGGTGGTTTTTATATTTCCTTTAACATTATAACTTCAGAAAATGTGTATCTTTCTGTTCAACAGGTGCACATGGACCAAAAAACATTTTTTAATTTAGTTTTTGGTTCTTTCTTTTTTAGACAAAATTTGTTTCCTGTAATTTTGGGTCAGACCATTTTGATGGCTCTTTTCCATTTGGAAATTAAATGCAGATGGATTTGTGGAGAAAGAGGAGTGCAGAAACGCTTCTCAATATTCTGGCCTCTTGTAGTACTTCCTTCTGCAAAAGGGAAGGGGGGGCTCGCCACACATGGAGAGAAAAACAAGAAGAGGCAAAAGAAGAAGCAGAGCCGCATAAAAGGAAACAGGGTCAAGGAAACGGTCAGCAGAGAAGGTAGGTAGGTATTGAGAGAGAGAGCATGAGAGTGACCTCCCGACGAACTTCAAACAAAATGGCAGAGTGTGGGTGCCATCTTCTCCCCCAATGGGAGGATTGGGGGGAGAGGACGTCCCCAGAAGCTCCCCCATTTTGAGCTACAATAACCTTGTGTGATCTTTAGCCAAAATTGCTTCCAGTGACGTCTCCCTCAATTCTTCAATCAAGGGAGAGGGCATCACCAGAAGCGTTACTATTTTGGATGCAGACGAAGACAAAAAGAGAGAAAATAGAAGATAGCAAGAGAGGAGAAAGGACCGCAAGAAGATGCAGAACAAAAAGCGGAGCAGCAAAGAAGGTAGGGGGACATTCAGAGCGTGAACAAAAATGAAAGTGAGAGAGTAAATGTTGGCAGCGGACAACAAATTTTGTTCCCTAATTTAAAAAGCCCCCCTGATTTTCATCTGAAATGAATAGGCAGGAAATTGAATTAATTGTCTGAAATCAAATTGGCCAAAAATTATATGTTAGATGTGGTGCAAATGGAGCAAAGCTAAATTTTGTTTCCTTTATGTCCTTTTATTTCGGAAGACATTTTACATTTAGAAGCAAAAATTCACCCTTATTTACGCTATTATGTTCTTTCACACTCTCTAACACTCTCATTCCTGTTCTCTTATACTCTCATTCACTCTCTCACACTCTCTGAGAATGTTTCCTTACCTTCTCCACCGACTGCTGCCGCATCTGTCTCTTTGTCTTCTTGTTCTTCGGTCTTCTTTCTTCGTCAGCTTCTCCGTGGATATGGCCTCCCGGTGAACTTCCACAAAAGGGAAGAGCCTACGGACATCCACTACTTTGATTGGCTTAACAGAGGAAAGGCTGTCCTTGCGCTCTTCCCTTTTGTGGAAGTGAACAGAGAGGCCAAAATAATGTAGAGTTGCAGAGAAAGAGGTACAGAGGCGCTTCTCTTTCTTCATTATTCTGGCCTCCCGATGAACTTTCCCAAAATGGCAGAGCCTCCGGGCACACCCTCTCCCCTGTTCCTCCAATCAGGGAGAAGGTGTGCCCAAAAGCTCTGCCATTTAATGAGTAATTTTCAAAAAGATTCCATATTTCCATATAATATATGTATATTTCCATTTTTTCTACTTACATTTAAGAAAAGTTAAATTTTTCATACACATCTTTAACTGCATTACCCAAATTATAAGCTACCATTATAAAGTTAAATTAAGTATAATTAATGTTCCCCATCAGAATTGTATCCATGAGTCTGGGAAAATATTGGGGTTTTCTGAAACAAAATTCTAGCAATGTGAAAGTCCAACCAGCCAGAACATTGCATTGGTTGCTATGGCAATAAAAGCACTTTTTAAAACCTTGCCCCTACATTACCTTTTATACACAATTCCAATCGTATTTTAATTCCACAATATGCTACCAAAGAGAAGATTCAATCAACAATGAAACTAGGTAGACAATTGCTGCTTCACACTCTTCCCAGGAGGAAAGCAATCAGCCATTAGAACTAAATTGAGCAGTCAATCAATACAAAGTACTGTTCATGGGTTTTCTCTCTTCTTAAAAACGCTGCAGTAAAAGATGTTCATTGAGGCTACATCTTGATCATCACTAGGGCTGATACTCAGCACGGTCGCTCAGGAAAGACAACCTGGTTTTTCCAATGGACAACCTCTGCAAGATCTGCAGCTGGAGGATTTTCATTTCATAAATCAGCCCACAGTTCACGGAGGGAAATTTGTGAAGTCTGTGCAACACTGGTAACCTGATACGTTAGCTCTAATCATCAATACCAAACCATAAATATATAATAACTTGTTTACATATAGTAATTTAGTATGGTTTTCGGCTACTTAAATATGAACACTATTATTTCACTATATTACTGTATTCCCGATACTCATGCTGCCCATTCCATCTTTCCTCCATAGTATTGTCTTTCCTTCCCATGCTCTTTAAATTATCCAGAATAAAGTACTATGTTTAATCCATGTTTTTAACGTTATATGAGCAGCTGAAATTACTCTACGCTACAGTTGAAGGTGATGCCTCTTTATAGGTCTTGCTTCTCATATCAGGCAGGACTAGAAATGAGTAAGCGCCCCTGGCATTTAATGTGCATCCACAGGTTACTTTCTTATACTTCTTTTACTGCAAGACCCGATCTGCCACCAGACCAGCAGTATTGGAAATAAAGTTGCCCTATCGCCCACTTGCTATTTGTCCAATGTGTCAGGTGCCTCCATTTTTACATATGATCATAAAAAATGTGTTTAGGAGTTGATATATGGGATACGATGTAATTCTCTGGGTTACAGCAGGTGTCCATCTCAGGGAAAAAGTTATGCTGCTGTAAATCCCATGATTACCACTGCAATTACACATACAATATGCAAGAAACTAATGCTATCAAAGTAAAGCATAATACGCCATTTGTCTTATCTCAAACAGCAACTACACAGACAAGCAAATGAAAGCAGCTGACCACGTACCCACACACCTTGGCAGAGGTGCACTCCACACACGACGTCCACCGCCAAGACAGATGATTTCTGACAACCCTTCTAACCGATATCCAGATGAACAAGAGAATGCGATGGTGTCTCCTACTCCAAAGTTATGTCCAAGACGTTTCCCATACTGGGGAACTCCAGGATCTTCACAGGGTTCTAGATTGTACTCTGATGACACAAATTATCCAACATAGCCTTTATTAAATGTTCACATGTGATGTGATATGATATACATAGGTTGCATCTCAACCTGGTAGCTTAACCTATACTTTTTACAGGTGTCATATTTTAGCACAGATCTCTTTCCATACATGTTCTTTTCTATTCTATTGTGGACAATTATTTGGCAAAAATATTTTTATGTTATAAAAGTTTTGGTCCAAAATCTTTCCATTAAAAATTTTTTTAATTTATATACATATTATTTTGAGTTTTAGGGCTGTAGAACACCATGTGAGATGTGTTCTACAAATACAGGGACATTAGGAGAGGAAAGGGGGGTTTTGTTCAAAAAGAGAGACTGTCTCTCCTAAAGAGGGATACTTAGGAGGTATGATAATAAGTAAACTTTTATTATTTTAAAGCATAACACATTTCTTTTTTTTGCTGTCCTCTCTTTTAAATGCTAGACATAGTAGGGTATAGACATAAGTGTAAATCATTTAACAGTGTCAAGGTAGCATTATGCCACTTTAATGTAACGGGTAACTCATTTTTAGCATAAGTGATCATTTCTGCTGACAAAATTAAATTAATTTTAAAAAAAAGTGCATCCAAAGTGGTATTTGTGCTATGCCGCATTAAAAATGAATAATACATATATGCGCTTAAACATATATTTTACAACCCACTACAAAACAAATGTCACGCAGTTTGTTGTCCAAGTATACTTGATTTAATCTTACAGATGTTAACAAAAAACGCAGACTGCTTAGGCAAACATTATATTTTAAGTAGTGTTCTGATTTAATATCCTTACCAGAAAATGTAATGTTGAATCCTTCATATGATATTGAGAAATCTGAAATAAAACGCAGCTGAGCTCTGAAATTTCCATAGAGACCGGCGTTGATTGCTGTAGGGAGCTCGGAGCCAGTCAATCGTGCCAGGGGCTGAGTAAAACTACCATTTTCTGTGATTAGTAGGTAGTCATGAAGATCTTCTAGATGAAATGTGTGAAAGGTGAACTGTACTCCTGTTAGAAAAGTAAACTAAGTTGAGAGATGTGGTTTCCATCATTACAAATAATCCAATAAAGCATTACACCTCTTGAAAAGTCATGTATTTCATTATATCCAGTACTTACGAAAATAAGAAAGAGGTCATATCTGTTTGAGTGCTAATTGCTTTTTAATGTATTGCAATATCGTATATGTAGATTTCTGTCCTTTTGTTGAAACAAATACACTATTATACGTGCTGAAAATATATCAAAATATACTTCTATGGAGCCCCAAAACAATTTAACTTTTAGAAGCTTCCAGAAAGAAAAAAAGAGCTGAGATAATTTTAGATAAAGGAACTTTTGGTTTTGCAACCTTTACCATAATTGTTTTAGCTGAAAAAAGCTTAGGTCTATGTAAAAGGTGTCCGAACTGCCCTTGGATAAGCCACCTGGCTGCAGTATTTTTTGGCCAACCCCTGTAACTAAAAAAACAAAAACATACTAACATACAAACTCACTCTAACACCATATACTTACACATACATATATACACCATTCCCCACCCTATTCTCCTTTACAACAGCAAACTCACCCCTGACACTCTGCCACTGACACACACTCATGCTAACATCATATCACTAGCACCCACATACATCCTAATACCAAATATTAGCACACATTCATGTAAACACATATTAACACACACACACACTAGCACCATACACTATTACATACACACACATTTATGCTAATACCATATACTAGCATACACATGTGCTCTAACACCATATGCGGACACACCATCATGCTATCACTATACTCTAACACACACTTGCTCCAACAACATCCACTTATACACAACTGTTCCATTTAAGTCTTAATTCCAAAATGTAGAATGTGAGAAAAATTACAGACCTACTTCATGCCTGAGCAGATATAACTAGGATCACTTTAGGAGAACAGCTTTTTGTACTCAAAATAATAATTTAATTCTAAACCAGATACTACAGGGGTTGTTCTGGTCCTCTGAAGTAGCAACCAATGGAATGGTCCAATCAGCAGTAGCATTCCACTTTTTTTTCGGATAACCCATTATGCTTTTAAAAATGAAAAATTGTCCGGTGCTGATTGTAGTGCTTTCAAATATGCAAAATATGCATATACATTTTCAGAAATATAACCTTTATTGATATGCACCTAGTAGGCATTGTATGTTTCATTTTCTATAAAAGTTACACATTTCCAATATAGATGATGTTTCTGCCAGCTTTCCCAACTCTGAAGTAGTTGTGATATAGAAAATTATAACAGGTTCTTTATAACGGACAATATATTGAACTAAATTGTATTATTAAGAAGATACCATACTACATATAGCAGGGGGATATGTTTGAGACTTTTTTATTTTTTTATATTTTTTTTTAACAGTTAAAAATATTTCACCATTTCATTTTCACAAAAATACACATATTTGAAAAATATTTATTGCTAGTAAAAAAAAAATCAAAAAAACGAATATTAATATTACCTTTTCCATGAGTTACTTCTATTGTCCACGTACAATTCAAGGAGTTTGGGTAGATCTCAGGGTAACCAGGAGATAAGATGGTACCACTTGGACCTCTAATATCACCACCACATAAAGCTAAAATACATAATATAGAAAATGGTATTAATACGCATACAAATCAATCTTTATATTAAAAAACAAAAGTGGACACTCAAACTATTGGAATCAAAAATATATAGTTAACAAATACATGCAGGACTCCAGAATAGAAGCCGACTTCCCAGACAGCTTTTTCAACCGCAATACATAATATAGTGAAATGCATGTGTTTTAATCACAAAACAGAAATTGTACATACCACAAAAAAGGGGTGCAGCCTCGCTACTTTGCTCCCTTAAAGGCATAGTGACCTGAAATGACCCACAGGTGCACAAGGTATGGGAGCTAATATGCAGCATTATAAATGCCCCACATATTTCTGGGGCCAACTCCAACCACTCTCTGCGCTGGTCCTAGAACTCCCTGCCGCATGTCACACAACACAACCCAGGTGTCCAGATTTGTGCACTTGAAATGTTAGAGGTATGATTAAAGTACTTACAAAGAACCTTATTATGCTGAAGTGCCCCTTTAAAAATACCATGTCAAGTGTATATATTTATTTAGCCGGCATATCTCACACATAGTGCTCCTGATAATATCAAACAAAAACAAGTAGTTGATTTTATTACTAGTCATTGCCACAGGTGAAGCTCATTACAATCAATGTTGTGTATGTTTGTTATTGTTTGGTTTGATATCTTGTTACCCATGTGTCAAATAGGTTTTCTAAATGTTTTGTTTTTGCAGCAAATGTATCTGGTCTCTAATGTACTATGCCAATGTATCCATTTAACCCCTTAAGGACAATGGGCGGTCCCTAAACCCATTAAAAACAATGCATATGTACATGTACGGGCTTTATCATGAAGGGGTTAATTTATGCAATTCTCATTTGGTTAGTTGCTGGAAAATGTACCTTGTATATTCTGTTTAATTGGCCTTGGTTGTGAAGCTCTTTGCCCCTTTTATTTTGATGTAGATAATCTCCTGTGCAGCACAGAGGAGAATCGCAGTAGGCAATCCTTTCATTTACTATATCACGCTGACAATGATTTGCTACTCAATACACTTCAACCTTAATCTGTCTCAAGTATGCACCCTTTAGAGTTGTATACATTGTTTCTACGCTGTTAATCATTGAATTGTTTATGAAAGTCCAAATTTGTATGTTTGTGTATCTGTTATACACAATATTCCAATATTTGTCCCAAAGTGATGCTTCCTGAAAAGTTCTTTAAAAAAATCATCCTTTCTAGGTAAGATATTTATGGATTTCCCCATAACGTCAAACACTTCATTTTAATATTTTAAGAAAGGTTTCGTATTAATATCCTATACAAGCAACCCATCATTTGTTTGTGATGTTTTCAACAGAGAAGCTTTGCTAGGCAAGACTAGCTCACTATAATAAATGCACTTAAATATAAAAAGGGAGAATGAACTTTTGGCATTGCAAAGATCAAAAGGAAACTTTTTTTTTTTTTTTTAACTTAAAACTGGTTTAGAAAAAAACCCCAAATTAACTGCTTATGATCTACTCCTGCTTCTTCATATTGGCAAGAGGATTTATAAAGATTGTAAATGTCTTATAATAGCATGATTGCTAAAGTTCTCATGAGTAAAGAGATGCTGCACTTTTTATAGGTTCATCTCAATTTCCAGCTTCTAGCGCTATTGATTTTTACTGTTGTAACTTTACAAACGCATTTGTACAGTTGTTGTTCCCTCTATGCTCTGTGAACATTAAATGTGATGTATGAGAAGCAAGTCCATGGGCTTAAGCAGGTCCGGGTTTCTTCACTTTTTTGAACAGATGCCCAGTTTCATTTAAGGAAAGGTATTAACACTTTGTACTACCTGTTCTTCTTTACCAGTGTAACATAAAAACGATAATGTTAAACCTTTTTCACGCAGTTACAATCAATAACAGTTATTAGAATTTCAGCAGCTAGGAAAATGTTATACTCCTAGAGGGCTGATGGTGGAAGGGTTGGGTTTTGTATGCTATCCTAAGCACCATTTAGATAGGGTTAGATGGCATATAACACCCACCCCTCTTGTAAGAGTCATTATTAGGTCTGAAACAGCAGCTGTTGTATGATAGCTTATTAACAATGGATTTCAGATAAGAACTGCCTTCTATGGAGTTCCTTGATATGACGGATGAGTTTATATGCTTTGCCCGAAATACTGTACTAAAGCCTCATATTATTCAGAGTATATTTGTAGATTTGGATTTGAATGATGGTAACTTGTTGTTTTTATTTCTTAAATATGGTTAAATTGTCATGACATTGTTGGCAATGCAAACATGGGGTCCCAGTTTTGTTCATCTCACAGATTATAGACAGAAGGCATCAATGTCACCAACTTGTATAAAGAATTTCTGTAGTAAGCATAGAGTATAGAGATACTATGTAGCACTATTAAAAAAGGGAGAATGAAAATAAACACAAATTAAAATAAACAATATACAAATAGTAACATTAAAATTAGTTAAGACCCTGATCATTGTGAGTCTGTAAACTTACAATTTATTAATACATTTACACATTTACCTTAATTCTGTGTTGTGTCATCATGGCAACTATTAATAATTAAAGATAAATTTAGATTTTAGGGTCATGCAGGTTTAAATACTTGAGGGATATCCCTGACATGTGAAAAATAAATGTTTAGAATTTAAATTTGATTTGAATTATCCAGTGCTCTATCCTCATTAGTATCTTTCCAGAGAAGTGACCTTTTTAACATGTGTAACAACATCTCCTTTATATGCTCTAATTTGACAAGAGTGGGAAAAAATTGAAAATAATACCTGGGGCTGATTGTTCTGGTGTCATTCATCTTGGTGAGGAACAGAAGAGGAATTGTCATTCTTAATTATACAAACTACGGAGAAGAGTTATTTAAGCATTAAGATGACACTAAGACACACGCTAAACTTTGTAATGACCCTACACACAAACATACACTAAGGCCAACACATATTTGGGTATCGGTTGCTTCTAATATTTTAAAATGAATAAGTAAATATTAATATTACTTATTAATTTCAAAATTGTAGACATAGAAACATAGAATTCGAAAGCAGACAAGTACCATTCGGCCCATCTAGACTGCCCATTTATCTACAATTAAGTACCGCGGGCTGCAGGCAAAGCAGCTGTGCATTCATTGCAGAGGACAGGAGCCGGTGCCAAAGGTCTACAGTGTCCTTTCAAACAGGACCAAATGGAACAACCAAAAACCAAAAGAAGATCTCGCAAACGAAGCTCCAATGTGGGTAGGTATATTTATTGATATGACAGTGCTAGTATACACGGAGATAAAGGGGCTTGACACGTTTTGCACCTTTCAGGCACTTACTCGTAAGATCATTTATTTGCCTTAAAAACCTTAAGCACTTGGAGTTGTCCTACGTTCAGAATATATGTTCTCTTCACTGTCTACCACTTTTGCTGGAGAGTTTTTCCACTTATATAGCACCATCTCACTACAGACTTTGGTACATAATCTACCTTATTAAATATAAAATATATAGCAGTGAAAAAACATAAGGAACCATATCCATAGATAGATATCGATAGCAGGACAGTTGAAATTTTAATATCTTTGTGAATTATAAAGAACAACTTTGATCATTCCGTTTTCTGAGCCTGCCTTGAATAAAACACATTCAGTTCTGTGAGATGGCATTTAAGAAATTCCCCCATTAACTATGAAGAGCTTACTGGGGTTTGCCCGGTGTAAGGCATTGTAAAGTAGGCCAGTTGCAAACATTTAGTTTAATGTATGCATCCAATCGTGAACCTTCTGATGATATAAAAAGTATCTTATTTATTTAACTACAAAAGGTCTACTAAAAATAGAGAAAGGGGCTATATATCAGTTATTTGCTGGCAGAGGAGATCATGTCATAGCTTTGTAGAAGAGAACATGGTTATATTTGGAGGACATTAGGTCTTTTAAAGCCCTAGTCGGATGTATTGCCTTGAACAACATATATATGTAATTTTGAATTCCATGGGACATATGGCACGGGTTAAATGGTAAAAGTAGAAACACACCAAAGAGGTCTGTAGTCATTGCCAAGATTTAAACTTTTGCTTTGCCCTTCAGTTGCTCCTCTAAGTACTCAGACCTTCCTCAAAGAAGAGATTCTAGGGTCAATACAATGCAATAACGCTCTAAAGGACAACGACAGGGATATATCTGGAGGCACTCGTATCATAACCAAAGGAGCAGGAAGGACTTCAAGTCAAAAGCCAAGGCAAGGTCAAAGCAGAAACAACAACAAGAACATTAAGCCAGAGATGTAGCACATCCAGAGACATGGTAACACTGGCTTTTTACTTGTGCCACTACCACCTAAAGTTTGTTTAAGGGGCTGCCTGTGTCATCTGGCAATACAAAGACCCAATGGGGACAGGGATACAAAATGAACCTTTTTAAGAATCACTTGACCAGTCCATAAAGGTTAAGCTAACAGAATATACCAATAATTTATTCAAACAGCTGGATGGATGAATAGAAGAAGCAAGGCTTGGACTCTACGACATCTGCCTACAAATAGTTTTCTGAAGTTACTGCAGGGAGATTCAGTGTCTCTCCCAGCCGCACTGATTTTATAGCCCGCTGAATTATACATAACTAAGCAGAAAAAGCAGAGAGTGCCACCTCCATACAGTCATTTCCATCTTGTAAGAGCTCATCAGTTGTGCATTCATATGATTCTGATTAAAAGGAAAATGATTCTTAATAAATCTTAACTAATCAATTAATGAAAAATAGCTCTCAAGTTGTGTTATAGGGGAGCTAGACATGTTTTAATTTTTTTGTAGTTTGAAAGTTCAAAACAATCTACTTTAACGTTGCCGGAAAAGAAAATGTCATAACACAGATTGCAAACTGATACACGGATGCACAGCGTGACACTTGAAATTCATAATGTAAAACAATATCGAAAAATTAATTTCGGTGAGGTGTTCCAAGAAGATGCAAACACATACTAGACATATGTGGTAAACTTACAGCATTTGTTCTTTGAAGCACTATAAAACAAAATAAAGCTGAACTAAGCATGGGGCTATTGTTTTTGGGAATAATGTTTATTATTCAATAATCTCATGTTTCTGTATCAATTATCATAGTTTTATAGGTCTATTGACCATATATTCAAAGAAAAGAGGGATGTCAGGGGAGGAAAAGTGGGACTGTCTTTTCCAAAGAGGCTATATGGGAGGCATGCTATACATTCACATAGTATGGATATGGTATAAGACATACAAATGTTTTAAGAATGTTTTCTTTGTGTATTTAGGTCTTCAGGGTGCATCTGCCAATTTTAAGAATGTTGTTGAATGTCATTTAAAAATGACGGTGATGCCCAATTACTTTCTTAAATCAGACTTCTTTATCTTTTTTAAGGCTATCGTGGATTTGTAAATGCATACTGACAAATGTTATGGCTGGGAATTTGTGATTTATTCAGCATTATTAAGCAGGGCTATGTCTAAAACCCAAACATACATTGGTACGTAATCAGGGGATTTCCAAACAACGTAAGATTTCTGAAGTGTCCTACACATTGTTAGCATACGATGAATGCAATTTCTGCCACGCATTAAGACAAAACATTGTTTGAAAAGAAGTCCGAATACCATTCACTTAACAAAACATAAATGAGAGGTTTCAGCACTTTAAAATCAGAAAGTAATCTTTCTTTAGTTAAGGATAGGTTTTTTATGTTTGACAAAAGTCTGGTTCAACTACTGTGGGCTTAAACATAATTTCTTGCTCAGTCCAGCAGGAAGAGCATAAACCAGATCCGGGCCAGCTAAAATAGCATCTGCCAGCTCTTCTTTGGATCTTCATGCCCTTTCCTTCAGTGGTTAAATGATGACCTCTTGGCTCCAGATGCATGCCACAGCCAGCTCCTCTCTACCCCTTCATTGTAAGAAAAAGTGTGCTCTAATTTAAACATTTTGATTATAATTTTTAATTATAAGATACTCCAACCATCTTTTGCATTTTAATACAGATAGCGGAGAATAAAGTTTCATGGTGTACTCCTTGCAAATGTTTGGTGGCCTCATATGCTTTCTCAACCTTCCATCTAGATGCTGTGCAGGAGATGTACAGTATTTGGCCAAACACTTCTCCAGATATATGATATACTTACCATCAGTAAGCTCCAGCAATATTATTCTGTGGGAGACTAAATATATTTTGCTAAATATTGTTTGGACCATTCAAGAGCATTGGCAAGTAATACTACATTGCTGTGCGGAATTTTGGGTCTGCATTTATTCATGTATTTTCTCAGTTTGCTTAATCCAGGAGAACATGTAGGAATTCTCACCCTCACAGCTGGGCAGCGGATGGCTCCACCAATGATTTTTCTCACATGTCAAGGGCTCTTCGTGGCTCAGAGTATAGCCTGGTTGGCATCCAAAAGAAACAGCAAAACCAATAGAAAAATCCGAGCCGTAGCGGTGACCGTGCACTGGAATTCCTGGATCTAAACAAGAATGTGTGTCTACAGTTACACCTGCAATGAAGAGCAGAGAAAAGATATGAGTCAAAAATATGTACTGTAACAAAATACAATCAATCTAGACAAGAATGTGTACAAACTGAGCGGGTTAAAGAAATTCATAAGAAAGCTTTAGAACGAGTTTCTTTCAGGTATGCTTATTTTCAACATTTAACATACGTTTTGGTGGAATAAACACTATACAACCTTATACAGAAGAAACAGAGGATTACTACTTCTGTGTAATCTTTGGATCGTTATATAGTATTTTGTTTCTAGTCTTGTTTCTTGGACTGCAGCAAATATTCAAATAGTCTACTTTCATATTACAGAAGCCAATAAATAAAGAAACTTCATATACACCATATTTCCCCCCCATCTTTTATTTATGCTCACTAGTAATGTTTAAAAAGAAGTTTAGTAATTTCTCCAGATGACACCCTAATCACATGAATCACTTCAGCTTCTATAAAGATATAAAGAAACCATTAACTTACTCTCATAATGGATTTTAAAACCGTTGTTGGAACGACTGTTGTCTGTAGTGAAGAGAAGGTAAAGATAATTCACGCTGCTGAAAATAAACTGTGGGACTTGGGTGCCATTGTAAGATCCCAATAGTGGTGAGAGCAAATTCGGTCCATCATGTACCTCCAGGACATCATAATTAAGTTCTGTTTGGAACCTGTGCAAATTAAAGAAACACGATACAGACTTGTGTCCATATGAGGTCCTTGATCCTTGCCATAAGAAAGTTTAACTTTATTGACTTAATTTGAACATATGGATAGCAGGGAAGAAATTATATTTTATATTTAACCTTTTAGTTCCAATATCTATGTATCTGTCTAATCCTCTTTCTTTGCATGTTGATAGTATTGAAATGATGATGATCTATTGAAAATGTTATCTGACTTCACAATGTCTCTCATTGTATCTTTAACGCTTAAAAATATAAAAAAATACATACATGTTAAAAGTAACTGAATAAAATAGAACTTTCATGTCCTGAAAGAGAGGAGACATCTAATCTAATTGATTTACTTCTTCACATTTCAGAATGTATTTGTGAATTGCAGATGAGTGAGTTATGGTTTATGGATATCTGTATTTGGTTGACAAGATTCACTTTGAGATCGACATTATTCAAGTTTCCTCCAACAATATGAGCTTTGGCATTTATGACTAAGAAGTGATTAATGTAAAATTGGGAAATATAAATGGAGAAGAAAGGAAGGTGCTAAAAGAAAGTATTAAATGTTGTCTGGACCTTTCAAATGTAATCTTGATTGAGCGTCCAGGTTCAGCTTCAATGACCCATTCACAATTTAGTGAGTCTTTGTAGTATCCAGGCCACCCAGGCGAAAGAATTACTCCACTTGGAGAAGAAAAGTGACCACCACATGGGGCTGGAAATAAATAGAGACATGGCATAATATCTTCAAATCATTTTTTTTTTAGGAATAGCCCAACTACATCTACAACTACATCTTCAGCTTTACTACTGATATCCTCATGATAACACATAACGCAGCAGAATAATTCAGATTAATAGTTTTCTTCCCAAATGGATATTAATAGAAAAAATATATACGGTAACAGCTGTTCTCAACAATGCCAGACTAAAATACTCTTAATGAGTGAGATAAATGTTGATGAATTATTTAGCATTTATACTACATAATATTTACCACTCTCCACTAATTCAAGAGAAAAGATGCACCGACCTGATACATTTATTACGAATGAATATTGTTAGATATCAGCTTTAAGTGTAAAACCATACCATAACATTGCCCTTGAGTCTCAGGGTTTTTGCTCCAGTCTCAGGATAGAGAGGCAAATTCTCAGTGTCACAAAGTCTGAAACCAACTTATTCAATTTCTACATTGATCTCTTGCTATCTAAGACTCTTCATTGGTGCTTTTGCTACCAGTATCTCATGCTTGGTATCCCTGTTTGAATGCATGTTGCTCAGTTAAGTATATCTTTAATAATGACTGGTTTTAGAGTCATTCGGTTAACACATTTGATGAGTCGCTATGTAGAATCTGCATGATGGGCAATTAAAGGGTTAATAATTAAAGATCTCAGCTCAGCTCATTTAGAATGTTCCTTGATACTGCACACTATCTCAATTCGGGTCTTTTCCCTGCATTCTAAGCCCAGTTTCTTAAAGTATCTTTTTTTTCCAATTTGATATTTGATTACTTGGCCTTTTGCTGAAGTGACAAAACTGCATAATATACATTTACAGCATACAGGTAACTTAACTGCACCAGGAATTAAATTTACTTTTCCATTTCAATGATCAACACCAGGAATCATTTGCTTCTTGCAACGTTTAGATGAAATTGCGAAACCATCAATGTTTAAGGGGAACATAAGTATTCCCTTTTCACGTCTTATGCTGTATATCAAAGAAATGTGTAGTTTATAGTAAAATGATTTAACAATCTCCAGAAGTGTTCTGTCATTGTGCCACTTTTATAGGCCACAAGACAATTTTTTTTTTTTAAATCAAGCTATGAGAAGGCATTCAATCACAAAAGTTATAGGCTTCACTACCATAAGTGAAATATAAGTTCTTTTGGAAGAAATAATTTTTTTCTGTTATATATTATACTCATGGTTCACAATATCTTTGTTTTAATTGTCGCTGGATTTTGAGATTATAACTTTTCACTATTTAATAAACAAAACACTGCGTTAGTCTTCTTTTGTAGGAATAAATTAAGATGTGAAGATTTGTTAGTGAACCTTTTTGTTTCCTTTTTACTCTAGGAAGGTGGAGGGTTTGATCAATTAGGGATTTATTCTTTAAGCTAATGATTCTAGTTTAGAAACATGGATGGCAGTTAAGAATCGTTAGGCCAGTCTGATAATTTTTTCTTAGAATCAGGATAGCGTTATGCATATCCCATGCATATTTAAATTCCATTACCATGTCAACCTCTATGTGGGAGGCTATTTCATTTATCTACGACCCTCTCAGTAACATAAAACTTACATCTAAGCTTTTGGGCCCTCTAGTTTTTTTTTCATGGCCTCCTAACATTTTATTCATTGAAATATTTCTATCAGATCCCACCTCTCTCTTTTCTTCTCTAAGCTATACATACCGTGAACTCTTTGTCTTTCATGATAATTTTTATCCTGCAAACCATTCACCATTTCTGTGCTCCTTCCTTGAACTTTGCCTCTTTGTAGCTGATATGTTTGAAAGCCTGGGATAATAATAGTGCCTAATTTCTGACCAGTTTCAAGCAAATCTTTATAGAAACACTAAACTTGGTATGGTTGTTTCAACTTCAATGGGCGATATTAATTCCACCGCCATCTATGACATCATTAAAGAATCTAGCTACCCTTGAACATCTCTGAGATTGCTAATTACATAATTTGCTGCGCTAAGCAGCCAATGTCTGCGATAACAGACATATTTTAACTGACGTCAGCAAAATGAGCACTCAATGAATACATCGATTTCGTTACTGGAATCTTGATTGCATAAAAATTATTTTTCCAGGAAAAATCATTATGCTTTTGTACACAGTGTGTTTTCTTATTTTTTTAATCAGCATTTCTGGAAAAGTAATTTAAGTTGTAAATTAATGAGATGCCTTGGGTAAGCAGTTATGATTACTTTAGAGAAAAGTGTTACTGTAACAAAGATATAAACAAGAAATAATTTCTGAAAATATTGCTCCATTAAATTAATATGTTAATTCAGAAAAAACACGCTAGCAAAACAAAAGAGTACATAATGTAGCATTTTTTTTTTTCATTTTTATGATCAGTTAAAATATATAATTTATACTATGCACCCTTGTTCAAATCAAGGTAATAAATTGTCAAGTAATGTAAAATATGCTTAAAAAATGATTGAAAAATCTATATTTTTTATTCTAGGCTGAAGTTTGAAATTCTGAGCTTGATGGGGTGCCCCTAATCCCCCAAAACACTGATTTTTTTTTAAACATTTTGCCAGCATGGGCTAACTTTTTGAATTTGCTGTAGTAAAAGGTGGCTAGGGTTTTGCCTTACAGTAAAGCCACACTATCCCTCGATAGCTTATTTGTTAGCATCTGTAAAATAATTATAAATAGTATTTACCTAAAAAAATAAGATATTTGTTAATAAATAAGATATTAGTGCAACATTTTTATTTGGCCATCCTCTCCTATGGAAAAAATGACACTATGTTTAGCCAAAGTCTGATGTTTTTTTATACATCAAATAATAAATATGATAGCATAAGAAATGCGATAATATAGCTTTTCAAAGTTAACCTATCTAGCCCCTGTTCACATTCTTATTCTGGGGGCATGGGTGGACCATGCAGCAACTTAATTGGAAGAGACTGGTCTATGTCAAGAGAGCCTTGTTGAGGTCAAAACATTCAATCTAAAAACCAAGGCTTAATGGCATTAGTATTACATATGAATACATAGAAATACATTTTATGGAGCCTTGTGTTGTGTGCAATACATGAGTAATGCCCAACTCTAGTCCTCAGAGGCTGCAAACCTAACAAGAACACACATTGATACATGATTATAGCCTTACTGAGGTACCACAATGAGGAATGTGATATATGGAGAGGCTAAGCGATTAATCATGCCCTTGCTTTAGTATTGTTTTTACAAGCATTGTTTTATTTTACTGTAAAAAAAAAAGTTACCATAAATACCTATGCTTCTTTTGTTTTGTGTTTTTAGAATCCTAGCGTGACTCTAATATGGTAAGATAAAGAATTTTGTAGGTCAAAGTCCAGTTTAGATTTGCCCTTGAATTAAATGTTATTTAATTAGAGTAGATTAGATTCTAGCTTTGAAATTAAGCTATAACTAAAATATTAGGTACACTGATTGCTAGTACAGGGTGAAAAAATAAATCACTGTAATAAAGCAATTTCCTGCCCGAGAGAAATTATCTAGGGAAAGTCGTGTTCCTTTGTCTGAATTTCCACCGTTGCACACGTTAGAAGCTTGTGACATCTACAACATGTGACTTCTCGTGAAGACTTGTGTGATTTTTAAAGTACACCAGTGAACGGAAACCACCTGCATCGGCCCACCTCGAGGCTCCAGTGGGTCATTAGTTATTACCACGGAGGCAAACAAAAATGCAGAGTTTACAATGAAATTTTTAAATACTGCATTTCAAGAGCTCATAATCACAATTATTAGAATCCAAAGGTGAGAACTTTTTCAAAAATTACCTTCCTGACATACCCTAAGTTACCATTTTTCCATTCTACCATTCTTCTTAGATATGATTCAATTAGGTCATGTAAAATTATGTAATTGTATTTATACAAAGTTAATGTTGGCTGTAAAAGTAAAGAGTTAATGTAGCTCAATATAATTCAAATTTCAAGCTGTAAGATTTATAAAAAAAAAAAAAAAAAAAAAAGATAAAAAAGGATTAAATAGAGCCATTTTACTTGTTATTCCATAGTGCTGCAATATGTCTTTTTTAAAAAATATATTTTATGCATATTTTTTAAAATATAAAAAGCAGTTCATTTAGAGCCTAAATTATAGATGGCAATATTAAATATATGTTATAATAGCATGACATTTAATACACTTGATCACCTTCTAATGCAGGAGAAAAGCCACCATTGATGAAGTCAATGACCATTATAGAAACAAGTATTACTGGGCTCATGTAGTGACATATACAACAGCATTTTCTTCAGTATAAGCAAGAAATGTAATTCATGTTTTACCCAAAGTTTTACAAAAAAAAAAAAAAGAACATTTATATTCTCTATCTTTCTTGACCAATACAGAGGACAGCCAAGGTCACTGATGAAAAATGTCCTGTATAAGAAAAGCTGTTGAAATTCACAAACCTTCACATTTTGGTATCGGGCCACTCCACATGACTTTCCCATCCATCAGGATACAAGTGATGGTTTCAGTTCCTTGAGTTTTAATAAAGCCATCCTCGCAAACAACAGAAACTGAGCTTCCCAATTGAAAGTTGTCACCAAAGCGTCGAGCGTTTATTGGAACTCCAGGGTCAGGACACTCATTATGTCCAAAGGCTAAAAAACAGATCATAAATTTTCTCTTAAAACAGAGAGATTTAAACTAAAACATATATCTGAAGATTAAAGCAGGAAGAAGGAATCACAACGGACCCAATATAGATGAGATATTTTATTTAGTCATCAATTAAAATCAAGACTTTTTTGGCATTCACTACCTACTTAGATTTCCCTATAGTAAGTCTTCATTCAGATTTTCATAGAGGAAAAATCTACAGTAATAATGAATAAACCAGCATAGACCTGAAATTTGAAATGTGAGCCCAATAATAGTCATGCTTTGGCTGACCCAATCTTATACCCTTTGCATTTATTGCAATGAGACTGGTCTAGCCAAGTAATATTCATTAATCTGTTTTATTTCAATTCACTTGTTGTAAAAACACTGCAAGCGTGTAGTAAGCGTGTCTAGAAAATCAGTTCAGTTATAGTGAATTATGCCTATTAGATTATATTTGAATGTGCTCAATTTATCGGTGTTTTTACATGTGGGCATTCCCAACATTTGCCCCACAGAATGTCTGATACACACCACCAGGCTCAGACTGGCCATGTGGCACACTGGGCAAATGGCCGACATACTCTCCAGCAGCAGATCAGGTGCTACAGTGCATGGCTACCAGTTGGATATGCCCAGCCACACGCTACGTGAACAAAAAAAAGAAGCCCAACCTTATGTCAAGTAATGCACCCACTGCGTTTTTCACTAAAATGCAGTTCATTAAATCTGTTCCAGATTAGACTCCAATAATAAAAAGCAGCTGCACACGAATTGGATGCCCGAGTAAGGAATTTAAAGCCGTGGACTCTTGACTCTTGGCTTAGGCCACAATGTATAGCCAGGACCTAGAATTTCCAGACAACATCAAGCAAATCCTAAATAAAATCCATGTCAAAGTTTGTTGGCGATCACTGCTGAATCATATTTTATACCGAATCTTATGGATCTGAAATGTACAAAATACTTGGAAAATGCCTCAATGTCTAATCTGAGTCTATTAATGGTCTATTAATGGAGCCTTAATCCTCCAAAAATAGCGAATTACTGAAGAGCGGTGACAACAAGTATGCCAAAGTCAGGGTATCATTTGCCCATAATATACTTCAGTCTGGCCTGGCAGACATTTTCTCAAAATACAATGAAGACAATGAAAGGGTTACTGCCACAGCGGGCAGTTGAAGGTCATAATCCAAGTGACAGGGAGCACAATGAGACATTATAACTCTAGTTGATGAGTTGGTGCTAACTGATATTATTAGAGTGATGTCAAATCAAAAAATCTAGAAAGAATCATTGGAAAATTATTCTATATTGTAGTATTTTGATCAATTGAATAGTGCCAATATTCAGCATTGTTTGGAGAATTTAAGTGTAAATTTCATGGATTTTTAAAGGTTTTTTTCATGAAAATTAGATGGAAATCCTGACGAAGGGACCCCTGAAAGCTGAAAGTAACATATTTTCCTCTGTTGTCCCCATACAAGGTAATAGTTTTGTTTGAAAACCAATAAAATAGTGTAATTCATACAAAGCATCAGCGATATGTTCAAAACATTAAATAATATAATTCAATCCCTATTTTTGAATGTTAAATTCCATAACCCAGGTATGTATAAAGATAAATTCTAGAAGTCTCGTCACAGATGCATTTTTCAGCATCATGATTCTGTGTAAATGTTTAGTAGAAATTATTAGTGAATGAAAGACTCCAATAAATTCTGCACTGCCTTGAGCGGTGTTTTTAACGTCTGTCATGGCAAACTCAATTTGTCGTGAAATAAGCAGAGCTTTCTCTATGTCAGATTGGGTTTAAGTCAATTCGGGCTATGCTAGTAACAACTCACATATGGGTAGTACAGCTGTTTTGTTTTTCATTTGATCTTGATTACTTAATCAGTTTTGTTCTCGAGAATATATGCTGAAATAAGTTCTCATAATGCTACATTAGAAAGAGTGATAGGTGCGTTAGACAGTCAACACAACCCATATTCTCACTTATTGAAGTCATAGGATACTATCCGTTCAATCTTATACATAAATAATAATAATAATTTATTACTAATTTTACCCATATTATTTTTATAATTTTTTCTTCTGTAATTCAAAATGCAATATAGGAGCTTCCATATACCAATATATATTAGGTTTATTCATTTATTTGCAGCGTGAGAGAGGGAGAGAGAGTGTGAAGAAAACAACAAAATGATAATTCAGAGCTCTCTGCTCGTTTTTGGACATTCATACAAACAAAATTGAAAAGTTAAAATAAAACTTCGTACAAATCCAAATACATAAGTCTACTCCATGTCCTCTAGGGGCAGTGTAGCCCAGAAGAGAAAGATGGGGGCCCGGTGCACAATACCTCGGGTTTTGCTTGCCTAAGTGTTACAATTTCACAATATTTTCAACTGTTACACCTTAACTTAAGTCAGTGGCAGAACAAATCATTGTGCCAGAATTTAGAACTAAAGTGTTCTTTTGGATAAAAGAATATTATTATATGAGATGACTAATTTGAATCTAATTGGCATTGTATACATTGTAGACATGCATTTTTTATCATCATTGACATATTTACTAGGTAAATGCCCCCCACTATTTTCATAGAACTTTCACAACATTACACCAGGATCACGTCACCATTGTAAGTCACCCTTAGTGTCTGAACTTCAGACAAATGAGAACATTTAACATTGTAGAGGAAAAACCCTACTGGCAGAACAGCAGTTTTATGTACCAAGCTGGCGTGACATATGTCACCGACAATTTAATGTTAATGCTACACAATTACACATTGAGAACTTATTAGTGACAGCATTATCCAGTAGTGTCGCTTTGAGAAGACACTAAATTTATATTGTTATTAATTGCATGATCTTGGTCTTGGCAGAAACAATTACTCATTTAGTAACAGCAATAAGAACAGATATATAATTTGAATGCTACCTCTTAGATGACATTAAAATACTCCATCTTAATCAAAGAATGAAACTATAAAACAGCTTGACAATATGAAGCCAAGAAGTACTTTTTTCGACTGCCTGCTTTGACCAATAATTTACCATAATATTCAAGTTTTGGACTAAATTATATAGGAGTTTTAGAGTTTCTGCCATTATTTGTTGGAAAAAGTGGCCTAAGCTGGTCTTAATATATTTTCCAACCACACCAAATATCCACTACTTGGTTACTGGTTTGTTGCCCCATCCTCATGAACCATTTCAAGATTTGGCTAATTACGATATAATCAAATAAAACATCAGTCATAACTACTCTTTTACATGTTATGGGTGTAGAATCACTCAACAGCTTTTTTATTTGGCTATATAGTTGGTTCTTGACTATGACAAATATGGGACGGTGTCATCCTAATCTGATTTATTTTACATCTGAGAAATTCTGAAATGAAAAAAAAATAAAAATGAAAATTTTGGAAGACTGTAATGAAACACTTACTGCTGTATGTGATATTAAATCCACGTCCAGACATTGAATGATCCGCTTGAAATTCCAGCCGTAATATATGATTGTTGCTGGTGAGATGAGACGGGACTTCAGCTCCTGTGAACGTTCCTAATAATGGGGAATCCAATGAATCCCCATCTTTAATAGCCAGAAAATCAAATTGAGTTTCAAGATCAAAATCATTAAATGAAAGGTGTATTCGACTGCCTGGATCAGATATTATGGTCCAAATACAGTTCAAATTATTTCCATAGCCTTCTGGGTAGTCAGGAGAGAGTACTGTTCCCATTGGTGCAGTGAAATTAGATAGACAAGGAACTGTAAAAAAAAAAATTAATAAAAAAATATATAATTCACATATTTTAAGAAACTTTCCACATTGGTTAGAAAAAAAAATGTCAAAAAGCTTCTGATTTGAATTGCCTCTTTTGAGTACAATTCTTGGACAGTATAAAAATTAGGATTACATTTGTCACCGATAATTGAGTTTCTTTGTTTCAATACCTTCAGTTTCTAAAAGGCATAATCTGCAGTTGTACATTGTAACAAACTATAACACTGGATACATATTTTAGAAAAAAACAGTATCATTTTTCAATATTAATTTGAACAGAAAATACAATGCTTTAGCATTTTATTTATTTATTTAAAAAAAAAATCTCAACCAAAACACCAATTTATAACAGAGAGGTGCAAAGATGAGGGGGAAAAAAATCTCCGGAGTTCTGTGGACCTTAAACTACTAGAAGTAAATTTTAGTCTGCGCTACTACTGTAGGTACAGTACAAGGTTCCCCAAAATGAATACATTGAAGGAATTTAAACATGTAAGGTATAGCATAGGGCTCTAACATCTAAGACAAGACCAAGGACCGGTTAATGTTTGAGCTTTTAGAGCAGATGAAACAGACAGACTATGTGGGCTGAATGGGTTCTATCTGCTGTCATATTCTTTTTTTTTTTTTAATGTTTCTCTACAAAAAAGAGAAAGAACAAGGAAACATTCCAGGGACACTTCACCACCAAATAGGGACATATTTCCATAATACTGGGAACTGAGGCTAAACATACACTTTATAGGCAGGGGAACAAATGTTATCAAACGAATACATTATATACAAACCGCTTAACAGAGCAGAATTAAAATGCAAATGACAATTAACCACTTCAGTGCCTGTAAGGAGCTTTGCATTCGTTGACTTCTACAAGGGTTATTATATAATTTAGGGCAACTTCTATTTTTGTGTACACTACACAAAAAGCCTAACGTATATTCACATTTTTTCCTTAATGTTCTAGCTTAATATTGCATGTACCAGATGACACTATATGGAGCCATTTGTATATTTTTTATGCAGCTTGAAGTATGCTTTAGACATATGTACTTATCAATCATGTCAAATATTAGAGACAAATATGTATCTATTTTGTCTTAATTAATGTATATCATTTAATCCAAAGTATGACATATAATATTTACCCAGCTAGAAGTCGGTGGTGTAAAATAATTACCCAGATTGTAGTTGTTTCCAGAGACTAAACAAGCCAAATGGGTGTTATTTACTATACATTTGGCTACATCTTTACTGGATTTTTCAGCGTAAGCATTTCACACCATACGCCATACACCATATGCTTTTAAAATGACTTCGGTTTGACCTCTCTTCTGATTTTAACAGCAGTACAAAGTGCTGTAGCCTGTACTATGACAGATTAATTTACAGATATGGAACTAATTGGATTACTTATTTTTAATGAAATGTTCAAGACTAAAACTTTGTCCTGATGTCTGAAATGTATTTGAAGAATGGGTGAGGCTATGACTAGGTCTATTTTTACAGAATGAATTAGTAGCACAAGTAAAGTTAAAACATATACGGACCAACATATTTCCTCATTAAAGGGCTTGACTTGGTGAATTTATATCCCAGGTTAAATTAATTACCCCCTTCTCCACCGCACACAGGATAAGGGGAACTGGGCAACCAAAAACTACCCATTTAACTTGCATGCTCTTTACTATAACTCATGAAATTTATGATTGCATATATCATGAATATGCAAGTTGTTTTGCGAGTGTTAGCGTGTAAACACAGTTGAGTCTGGTCAGTCAAGTTAAACTTGCCCATGTCTACTCTGTTGGCACAGAAGCTTTTCCTCTCCCTGGTTCAGATATTGCAATGACTCAAGCACCCGGTCAAAGTAAACCTCATTCTCCACCACTACACTGCCAAACATAGTTATGGGCCCTTGGGCTCCTATTTTTGCCCTCCCCCCAATTTCTATTCATATCTGAGAACTAGGATAGCTACTTGGAGCTTGCTCTCTTCTGGGATAAAGCTTTGTGGGGGTGACTCTTTAATGAGTTTCCAAGTATGTTTATATTGTTACATCACTGCATAAATGTTACCATAATTATTACTAAACAGAACCATGGACAGAATATAGAACATATTTTGATCTTTTGTGATATATAATGAATTTTGATATATTTAATGTAAAGCATAGATTTGGGTCAAACCATACAACTATACTTTTTTAACAATATATTAAATACCTAGATAGCAATAATGAAATACATCCAACTATATGATACAGACTAATTCTACTTACAAATGCAGATTGGTATGTTTGCAGACCATTGATTGTTTTCTTTACAAACAATTGATTTCTGACCGATAAGTTCAAATCCAAACTGGCATTCAAATCTCAGAATGTCTCCATTAGAAAATCCATCTCCTTCTCGCATGCCGTACAAAGGTGTTCCTGGGTCACCGCAGCTTTCCTTTTCAATTTCTGCCAAGTTAAGGTAGACAGAGTTAAGCTTAAGGATGAATACATCAGGTTAATCAGCACGTTACGCTTCTTGAACACAACTCAACTTGTGTTCATTATTTCCTGCAATGATGTCTGCTATCCAGGAAGAACTTATTTTCTACCATTTTCATGACATTAGATACTCTTCTCTTTCATACTTTGTGGTTTATTTCATAAATGGAGAGTTTGAAAGAGCTGCAGTGTCAGCCCTGTCACTTCATTATTCATTGTGAAGGTCCAGGCTGCTGAGACGTCTTGTATAATGCATTAATCAATGAAGCCCTCTGGGGTGGGCCCTTCCTAATGAATAGTCAACAAGGTAAAACCACAACTCTCTTGTCTACTCTCCCTTTATTGATTGCCCCTCCTTGGATTGTCACATATTCAGATCGTACCTTTAGATTGTGGCAGGGGTTCGTTTTATGTACTGATTTCCCTCCGTCTGTTGACTAGGGTACAGTTCTGTGCAGATCTGCATAAATTCTACATCAAGAAAAATGTGCAGACTAGGTTGGCCAAATAGGTCTTATCTGCCATAAATTATATGTTTCCATGTTTCAATAAACAAGTCATAAAAAGAACAATCCAAATTTTATAGAATGCTTAACTTGTGACCGTAATATGTAGCATTGTATTACTGTAAACAGAGAGTTAAATGCCAATTTCATTATAATTTGAAATATAACTAGTTATACAAATGCATTTACCCTGTATTCACCTTTAATGTTAAAAAAAAGTGTTCACTCCTCAACGGCTTTGGAAACAAAAATATTTCTTAAAAGAATTATAAAATGATTTTTAAAAATGATTTATAAAATTCAGCTTTAGTAAGTAGCTACTCAAATTGCTTTAAAAATTCATTAAATGATAACAGAAACATAATTCAAAGTTTGCTTTTTTAGCTTTAAGTTAAGACAATTTACAAACATATGGTTCATCTAGTCTGCCCTATTCTCCCGCTGTAACAACTCAAACCTTGATCAGTCCTTGTTCTCATCTTAAATTCCTGATAGCAATATGCCTACCCCATGCATGTTTAAATTCCTTCACTGTATCACACTTTACCACTTCTGCTGGTGTGCTGTTCCACTTTCTTACCTTACATGTAACCCTATAGTTTTAGATCATGAACCTTGTGTTCTGATATTTCTCCTCATTTGAAATAAACTTACCTCTTTTCCTTTGTTAAATCCCTTAAAGTATGTAAATGTCTCCATCACACCTCTTCTCTTCTCCAAGCTATATAGGTTGAGATCCCCAACTCTCTCAATCATTTGTATCCATTCAGCGTTTTAGTAGTCCTTCTCTAAACTCTATCCAGAATATTAACATCCTTTTGGGTACACTCATAATATATATACACATGTATTGTAAGAACGAAATAATTTCATGCACGCAGCCTTCTGTTTGATATGTTTTGTCTACCTCCCATCAAACATAATGCATGTGTAATTGTATTCTTGTTTATCTCTCAAAGTTACTACTTGCCTCGGAATTAATGCTTTGCTGTAACTCGCTATAGTGTACCTTTGTTCGGTGACCATAAGAAATGAGAAAATGATTTGCAGATTTTGTTTCCACGGTGGAACAAGCCATTTCACACAGTCTGGGAAATGTAATGGCACAATTGTGATAAAGTTCACTTTATCATTAAATTTGACGGATTGGAGCCTTTCGGTGAATGCTCATTCCTATTCCATTATCCACGATTCTTAGTAGCAGAGAGAAAAAATGAATTTATTGAAAAAAGGTGTTGTTTTCCGCTTTTTTTCTCTGTGTTCAAATGTATTTCATTTAAAAAAAGCTAACATTCCTGGGCTCAAAATAGCATTATAATTAAAAATCTGATATCTTTGTTTTCATGCTTTAGAAGAGCAATTTTATTTTATTTTAATGGAAATAATAAATGTTCTTATAATCTTATCTATACAAGGAATACCTTGTTATTGATTAATCTTATTATTAATATGAGAAGAAAATTCATTGGTCACAGTAGCATACTATGATAAGAACACAAGATTGGGGGGGTTATATATTTTATTATTATTTTGTATTTTTCTTAACCCTAACCCTATATCTAATCCCCCTAACCAGGAAATCTGTCTCTTGTCTTCTATCTTCTGTATTCTTTTTTTTTTTATGTCCACTGCTCCTTGTGTCTTCTTTCTTCGCCTGCTTCATCTGACCGGCAGAACGAGGGAGAGGCTGTCCCCGAAGCTCTGCCCTTTTGTGAGAGGTGCACAGAGAGGCCAGAATACTGCAGATAGATTTGTGGAGAAAGAGAGGTCCAAAAATGGGGAGGAGCCGCTGGACACACCCTCTCCCCATTCCTCCAATCACGGAGATTGTATGTCCAGAAACATTCCCATCTTGCAGAGCTTCCAAATGCAGTAGACTTGTATGAAACAGAATGCAACAGACTTGTGCATTCAGATTCATACGAATATTTTCTGCTCTCACCCTCTATCTCACGCTGTCTCACACTGAATATCTTGCATCTTCCATGTACACACTATCCCCAGATTGAAGAAAGGAAAGGAGGCCCAGTTGACAGAGCTGACACCAGGGAGAAGCGGATGAAGAAATAAGACAGGGACACAGACGGCATGAACACATTGAAAGGGAGTGTGAGGGAGTAAATAAGAGCGTGAGAGAGTGAAAAAGAGTGTGTGAATGATAACAAATTTCATTTTTGGTCCGTTTGCACAAGTCTAATAGCTATCTTTGTAACTATGTATCTATCTTAGAAACCCACTTTTATTAACCTCCTGATAACAGCATCTGTTATTTCCTCCGCCATTAAAGTATGTCTCATATAATTGGATTGTTTCTTGGTAGTCATTGATTGCAACAACTTTTGTGAAGGTAGGGTTAGGAAGAGGAAAAAAAATTACCAGGCAGTAAATTGATAATATAATGCTGGCTCTGCAACACACTGCTACCTATCTCAACATCTATATTTATATATCAATATATGAACAAATAAAAAGGTCTGTAGGTAGATTCCGTAAATTAATGTTTTGTCAACTCTTTTAATTCAGGTAAAATAGATACTCATGGAAGGCTACAGTATTTTTCACTCTATCTTTCTCACTGTGGTTCCTAAATAGAAGGATAAGCAGAGTCATACCTATGATTGGTAATAATTTATTTATACTTTTTTGTTTGGGTGATATTGTATTTATCATTCACAAACCAAACAGCAAGAATAGTGGGCAGAATGGTCCTTATCTGTCATCACATTTTATGTTTCTATGTGGGGGGGAGAAACATTATATATAAATAAACATTATATATAAATAAATGTCCATATTTATACAAATAAATATTTAGATAAGTATTTCAAAGAACATAATAATATAAATGTGAACAAATAATTCTACCATTCGAAAAAGTTAATACAAAATGTTTCTCTTTTTCAACTGTTTTCATTCTCATTCCTTGTAATAAACGCAATTAATATATTTCCAGCTTTTACAGCTTGATATTTATGATACTGCTATGATAAATTTCAGGCAAAGTCAAGCCTACGGTAGCAAGTATATCACAACAATTATATATTATTTGCCTTTAGATGCTTTCAGTAGACACATTTTATTGTATACTACCAATTATATAGAAAACTCTACCGATGAAGCTGGTAATTTATTTATAAAGTTGTACAGAAAAATCATTAAATGTGTTCTCATCCAACTACTTGGTATAGTCAATAAACATAGTGAAAAGTAGGAAATATAGTCCTCGGGTTCTTGGTTCTTGGCATACATCCAACAATCCCTCAAAACATATTTAATATGATTTGCCTTTTCCTGAAGTTAGACATTAACTAGTTTCTACAAAACTCAGAGTCCAATAAAGTGCATTTTGTATAAGCAATGCTATGTTTAATCATGCCACTTTAAATTTATGTGAGTGAGATTGAAGTGATCGATTTAAACATGCGCTTTTTAATCAGCTAAGTGTATGCTACTTACTAAAATGATTGGCTACAGAAAAGATACTAAAAAAGGCTCCAATAATTTTAATAACCCCATATAAATTAAATAGCTTAAGACAAGCATCTTCAATACAGGCATAGCTCACTTAGACTCCGAAAGAAAACAGAAGTCAGGATGACAACATAGTCTGTATTGGGCATATTAATCAAATCGTACGTCTCTGACCGTACCTTCTGTCACTTCTCCTTCTGTCACTTGTTACTCTCCCCTACCATTCTCTCTTGGTGTGCTCAAGGCTCTTCTCTTGTCTAATCTCGTCTTTTGGATTCCAGCACCAACTCTTCACTGACAACATGCCAACTAACCTTTGCTCTCCTAACATCTCTCTCTCTTCTAACTTCTCCCACCGTGTCTCTAAAATTGCATCCTGGCTAACATCCCACTACTTGAAGTGCCACCTTTCCAGGACCAAGCTTCTGGTTATTTTCTCACCTCCTTAATCCATAATTCCAGAGTTTTGAAATACACAATCTACCCACCAGACCAGTTTCACTGCCTAGGTGTTACACTTGACCCCACTCTTTCCTTCACCTCTTATATACAGCCACATTCACCTGTAAAATATCTCTCAAATCAATTCTTTCCTCACTCAAGATAAAATTCTAATCCATATACTTGTGGAATCCTGTCTGGGTTAACAGACATCCCCTCTCCTTCCTTTCATCACTCCAGACCATTCTAAACACCTTTACCAGACTAATATTCTTATCCCAATGGTTTTCATCTGCCACTACACTATACCAGTCCGTCTTGGCTCCTCATAGCCTACACAATAAAAATACCACCTTACACTTGCCTACAGAGCCTTTAACAAGATTTTGTCCCATAAACACAAACCTCATCTTAGCTTCTCTCTGGAATTCCATACCCTGTTCCATCTCGGTTTGCTCTACTTATTCTGACTTCAAACAATCCACATATTCAAAGGGATATAACCAGTGAATATTAGAGAAAAAGTATAAATAATAATCTATTAGTAAAATGTAGGAATTGCCTTTAGCAATTATTTCCTTAATTAAATGACTCTCAGTTCTCATACAAGTAAATATACTCAGTGACTAAAACACCATGATTTGGGTAGAAAACTATAGAAATGCATTGATAAGTAAAAAAAAAAAATCTAACAAATCTCAGATACTGGGAAAACTGTATTAAGTAATGCTTAAAATCTTCAGTAATTAAAAAAAAAATTGCCTAGATATTGCTTAGATAAATTTCTAACTATTAAAGGAATCTCGCTTTTCTGATAGTAGGGAACAGAGTATACAAAATAAAAGGCAGTTCTATATTTTATTCTCAGGTAATAGATTCTAGCTCAATGTTGTAAATAGCGTAGCTTGTGTTGCATCGGAAACCTCACATGCATCACCAGGTTGGCAGCAATCTAATTGGGTTGTCTAATCCTACTTAATCAAGCATCCACTTTGATTAATTGGAAGCATCATTGACAACATGGAATTCTCACACAAAACCAATCACACTTCTATAGCAGTAAAATGATATTGTACTTTTGTACAACTATAATTTCATTATATCAGAGTAGAAAACGCTTTTGAGGCTCCTTAATATTTTAACCCCCTAAAACATGTTGCGCTCCCAAAAGTGTTGTGTGGGAATCCCAATAAATGATTGAAAAAAATGCAATTGTTCTCTAGTTTGTTAAGCAAATAAACCATAGCAGATTGATTTTATTCTTTCCATTGAATGTTTAAACACATAAAAAAACAGCAAAAAATTTGAGGAAGCTTTTTTTTTTTTTTTAAAAGTTTCCTTGGCAGCAACCTCTCACTATCTGCTTTTGTGACACATGACAATTACACATTCCCATTAAAAATATGGAAAATCTTTTCAGAAAATAATTACGAATTATGAAATGATTTTAAGTTGTCAGCAATACTTGTGCAATTGGATTTGTACAAATGTTATAAATGTCTGGAAAAAAAGGAGGGACCCACAATGAATATACGAAAATAAAGCTCCAAATTTTTATTTTTTATTTTTTTCACTCTTAACTACTAGTGAGAGAGTGTGAAAGGGTGAGAGAGTGAGAGAGTGTGAAATATTTACAACATTGAGAGAGTGTGCGAGAGAGTGAGAGTAAAAAAATTGAGCGGATAGCATGAGAAGAGGACCAAGAAAGAAAAAGGAATACACAAGAGCAAGAAGAGACAAGACAAGAAGCAGAGCTGCGTAGAAGGAGACGGGGTCATGCAAGAGGTAAGCGGAGAAGGTAGTGAGGCATTGCGAGAGAGAGAGCGTGAGAATTTGTGAGTGAGAGTGTGAATGAGGGTAAGTAACAATCTATTTGAAAAAGCCCCCTGAATTTTGTCCGAAGCTCAGCAGTTGCTCCTAAGGTATACAGACCTGGTATGCTAAGCTACATTAGGGAAGTATATTTTACGTTTCACAAATACTTCTGTATTCAAGGGAGAAACTGTTTATTTTCTCCTTTTATTCACATTTTTGTATCCTTTTAACACGTCATGCATTTTTGATCTTTCTGTTTTGCTTTAAAGGATATTCATCTAATTTTCCCCTCAGTAAGTGAGTTTGATTGATAACAGCTATTTCAGTATAATCTGAATAGTGCTTAATGGACAAATTCTGGTCCTTCACTTATCTGGAGACCTGAAGAAAGCACATTTACACCCTAGTTTGGCAGCTGTGTTTAGTACTTATCCCAGCCTCAACCCTTCCATGTCACTGGTATAACTGGGAACAAAGTACAGCCAAATGACCGTTCTCTGGGCCCTTGCCCAACCCTACAACTAACACACTAAAAACACTTGCACACACACTTAAACACAGTCACGCTAACCTACAATCACACAATCTCACTCTATGCAACCATCCACACTATCACTCAGCCCTTGCCTCTATGGGCCCACATCGGTCCTCAAGCCTTTTCATGTTTGTAGAATAAGGACTAGCCCCGAGCGCAATTGCCCCTGCATAGCATGCCCTTGCATGTCACACAGGTGCCCAGTATAGAAGTCTTCCACATTTGTTAAAATAGTAAATATTGAAACTCTTACCTTTGTAACTGACCTTGAATCCTATTGACCCAATGCTTTCATCAGTCTGGAGGTGCAACCACATCTGATTATTCAAGCTCACAATTAAATCTGGTACAAAGCTTCCAGTTAACCTATGTTCAGATAAAAAAAGCACGAACATTAATCATATTGATCAAAATAGGTGTACAGTAACAGATTATGATACAAACAGAAGTATCTTAACTGTCATATTAATATAGAGATTTCAGAATTTAATTACAAACTTTACAAATTATAGACCAAGATACTATTAGACTGATATGTAATCCTAATAAAAAAGGGATGCAAAAGTACAGATGAGTGTCTTATAGAACAGGTAAGTACATACTGACAGGATAGGAATAAATACCCAAAGGTTGGCATCAGAATTGGAGCAGAGCGACATCATTGCGCCAAACGGTGACAATAAAATATTTCATATAACCAGAGTACATGCAATTAACTATTTGTGGAATCGAGTCCAAATTGACATATTCCGTGCTTTCGTTTATATTGACAGCTGGATTTTTCTACTTATAGGCAGAAACTGACATCACAGGCTGTAACCTTACATATACATCACAGTGGTCATTATGTATATGCTGTAAAAAAGCTCAGCTGCCATATTTGTCTATATCTATCTACACATATACACGTGAGATTACATATTTGAATATGTGTCAAAATAAACAACCACAGTTAAAAAAGAAAAATAATATTTAAAAAAAAAAGGATTTTCCTAATGTCGATTTTTGTACATTTATTACGTTTCATGAATATGATTAGTAAAAGTAAAGAGTGTATTTATCTATGAATTATAGTAAATGCTACAATAAATAAAATTGAGAAACTTACTCTTGCAAAACTGTTTTAGGATCACCGACCTCCCCGCCGTCGCCAATTGTTAGAGTGTCATATCCTATCTCCAAGTCAAATTCTTCAAAATTTATTTGAATAACCTGAAAGAAAGCATGAACATAGTAAAAAAATAAAAAAAAGATACATTTAAAAATATTTATTATGTTAAAATTGACTAACTTTTAACCGAGCTGGGCATGAGAATAAAAGATGCAGCTACCCTGGAATGAGAGTTTTATTTAGTTTCCAAAGCAAGTCCCTCAACAGCTTCCAGAAACCAAAGACAGAGCTCTATGGAGCTGCTGGCATGGATCTCCCGCTAATGCTTCCTCCTAGAAGCACCTTCTGCGGATGGAGAATGATGGGGTATGATGTCACTCCCAGGTATGATGTCACTCCCAGTGCAGGGTAGCAGGGCACCTCTGATCTCAGCAGGTTGCTGCGCAGACCTCTGTTACAGGTCTGATTGGGCTAGGGGCCCATGGGGGAGCTTGCCCGAGGCTCCATTATGTTTGAACATAGTCCTGGAAACTCTTGGTAGAAATACCTTGTTCCCATGCCTCATTGCATCACGACACACACAACACTTTAGAAAACCTTTGTGCTCATCATGGCTTCTGTAGGATTCTGTCATTGTTCCCACCAACCTTTCAAAGCAATTTCCAATATCACCCAGGTCTAACAGCGACATACCTTTTATCAGATTAAGAGCCATTTACAAAAAGCCACCTACTAACTAGACTTGGGCACCAGGGGGCTCTTCGTGTTCGTCTTCGTGAAAAAAAAAATCTTCGTATTCCGCGAATATTCGCCTGTTCCTGTCTTCTCTTCGGGCGAATATTCGTGGACATTCTTCGTGTTCGTTTTTTCTTCGTTTTTTTCCAGTTAAAGGGTTAATACAGGGTTAACGCATACCGCAGCAGCTCTGGCGCCAAGAGTTTAAATGTCCGTATGAGCAACTCTATTGGTCGTCAGACGATGGCAGACAAGCCCCCTGCTGGCGACCAATAGGGTCGCTCGTACAGACTGTTAAACTCCTGGTGCCGTAACTTGTCCGGCAGATACCATTGGTCTCCCTGTTCTATCATTTATTAACTGATAGAACAGGAAGACCAGTGGGATCTGCCGGGTAAGTTGCTGCATTAGGTTTTTAAAAGTCTGTACGAGCGACTCTGTTGGTCGCTCGTACAGACTTTTAGGCTCCTGTTGCCGTAACTTGTCCTGCAAATCCCACTGGTCTCCCTGTTCTATCAGTTAAATGTCCGTACGAGCGAACAATAAAGTCGCTTGTACGGACATTTAACTGATAGAACAGGGAGACCAGTGGGATCTGCCGGGTAAGTTGCTGCATTAGGGGTTAACTTTTAACTTTAGGCTCCTGGTGCACTTGTTGCACCTTAAGGGGTTAAAGGGCCGTGCGAGTGAGCCTATTGGTTGCTTGCACGGCCCTTTAACCTACAGATTTCCGCTCCCGTTATCTAACGCAGCATCGAAGGGGTTAACAGGAGCGGAAATCCATAGGTTCGCTGTCAGGGGTTACAAAGGCTGTGCGAGTGAGCTTATTGGTCACCTGCAGGGTCTTCCTCTGGCATCAACCAATTGCCGCGAAGATAAGGTAAGTTAGAAGAGGAAGGGACCGAGGAGAGTGGTTGACGAAGACGATCACGAAGATCTTCGTGGTGTGTGTCTTCGTCTTCGCCTACGTTTTACCGCCAATGTCTTCTCTTCGGCACGTCTTCGGAACGAACACGAAAACGCACTCTTCGTGTTCGTTTTCATGTTTGCCCGAAGACGAATGCACAAGTCTACTACTAACCTCACTGCCTACTAATAAAAGTGTCAAGTGATTTTTAGTGTGGTTGAAGAAAATTTATTTTCCATTTATTTTTCATAATAAAGTTCTAATTTTGTATTATTGCCTCACACATTTTATTATATGCCATGACATTATCTTATTTTATTTCAAAAGTGAAAAAAAAAAGCATTGTCATTGAAAAACTGTATATTGCTGAACTTGCTTCAAATTGTTCTGGGATTTTGTGACAAAGAGCTAGTGGAAATTACCAATTTCATGTTCTGAATGGTAGCTTTATGCCTCAAAGAAAGCACTAATGATACACGAGTGCAATCAATCGCACGAGAACATTAAGAAATGTAGCAAAATTGGAGAAGTCATGTTTAATTTCCACCTCACTTCAAGGTTCTATGAGGAATTTAATGAACTTTTTTTTAAATACCTGCTTTAATATCAAATAAGAGACTGAATCAATGTCGTGAAAAAAGATTTCTGTGAGAACCATACAGCTAGACCATTCTTTATTTTGCTTAAGAATTATTTCTTTATGAATATGTAACTATATAATATAATTATATATAATTATAATATATAAATATATATATATAAATTGACATGTATTGATATGAAATCATTTATAATAGTAATAATACATAATTCTGTATACATGCTGTAGACTACATTTCCTTATTCAGCTAAAATGTATTAATATTTTCCAGGACTCTATGAGAAAACCAAAGGCATGTTAATCTTATGGCTAAAGTATGTACAGGAGGGGAAATTTGATTGAGGAATAAAGTCTTTACTCTACGTACCTTGTTAGGGTTTTCAGCAGTTATGACCCAAACGCACTGAGCATTACTGTCATATTGAAATGGAAAATTAGGAGACGTGAATGTGCCACTTGGACCTTGGAGATTAGAACCACAAGTCTTCACTAAAAAAAGAAATACATTTTTAGAGTCTATATAACAAACAGTCTAGTAAATATATGCATTACAAAACAACGGTATGAAATATCAATGTGATACATTGGTCACACCCCACTAAGCCACATGGAGTCTTCAGATTATGCAGTTATTAATTGACTTCAAGATGAATTCACTTCATAAATTTTTTTAGCGCTAAATCATTCTTTTTCATGCCCAACATTTTTCCCCAAGAAAAATGCTATTCCTCCTCAACTCTAGTATCTTCTAAATATGTGTATTGGGCACTGTCGGCAACATTTAACACGGGGGACATGTCAAGCCATATGACCCTGTAAATCGGTATGCACTTTCCAGGCCTGTCCCGTACAAGATCACCAAGAGGGATTGCATATAAGAAAAGAAGTGGAGAAAGAATAACTGGCAAATGCTGACTCCTTGATACTCTATTCTTGACCAAATGGTGACTGTGCATGGAATTGTAATGAAAACACACAAGGTTCAGACCCAAAATCTTCAAATTAGAGCAGCTGAAAGTAAATAACCACCCTGCACCCCCCCCCCCAGCCAAAGCGTATTGTACTCGAATTGAAAAATAATTTTTGTCTACTTTCTAGCAGCTAAGATTTTCTATAGATTATGGGATTTGCCATTTTTTATTCTTTTTTTTTTTCAAGAAAAACTGTTTCATTGCTAATTATTTCACAGTCAAAAACTAAAACTGGATATGTATAGTTTGTGACAAAATACTTACTGTTATAACTACTTTAATATGAAGCTTTGTTCTCCATAGAGAATGTGACTTTTTTTTTTCTTTTATACTAATTAGGTTTTCATCATGTTAATATGTTTTTAATGATATGATTTACAATCTATGCTTTTATTACCTACAGCTAAGAATGACAAGTCCATTTTCTCATTTCCCTAAAGAAAGATGGGATGCTGAATTCGATGTTACAATATTCAAGTGAAATTAAGGATGAGTGGTTAAGCACCGGATAATTTCAATACTCTGCAAATGTCAGGTAGTTAAAATTTCACAAAATAATTTAACTGGCATGAATAATTGCAGCCAGATGAAAATTGATGGATAAAGAAATAAAATACATAAACAAAGATTGTCTTCAAAAAAAACCTTATTCAACGTGCTCAGACCCGGACTGGCTATCTGACAAACTGGACAAATGCCTAGTGGAATGGTGCCAGATGGCGCAGGTCACTTACCTTCACGATTGCTCGCAGAGTAGTGCCTTAATGTGTGACTATGAGGTGAATAAATGACATGCATGTGGTTGCCAACTGTATATACACGGCCACAAGCACATAAATCATTGGTACTGGCCTTAAAGTGCCAGGATCACTCTTTTCCCCCAGTTCCCCTCATGGTGCTATTATGTTTGGTGAATGTTAATGTTATTTAATGGTCATTACCTATATTTAATGCCTATGTGCAGAGCCCTATTTACCCAATGTATTGGTTTGTGTTGTCTGTCATTACCCAATGTATTGGTTTGTCTTGTCTGTCATTACCCAATGTATTGGTTTGTCTTGAATATATGTACTGTGCTGCATAAGTGCTGCACACATTTTGGTGCTATAGAGAAGGAAAGGGAAAAGGAGGAGAAGAAGAACAACAATGTATGGTGGAAGGTTCTATCTCTGCTTGTGCAACTGAAAATGGTAAGTGTAACTCTATAGATTGATCTCTGAAATCATAACAGTAAGAAATGTCACTTAAGTAGGTAGTTGTCACTGTTACCAGAGCTGTTACTATACTAGCTTTTGCAAAATGCTATTTTACTCTTCCATAAAACACAAAATCATCTAATCCAATAGATGATCATAGCTCATAAATTGTATTACTCTCTGGGCTGAGTTGCTTGATGGTCTACCCTTCCTTCCCAACATTTAAGAAGAGCTGGTTCTGAAGGCGAGGGAAAGCTATACAAGTGCCATCAGAGACCCAAATGTATTAAAGGGCCCATCAATGTCATTATTTTAGCATACTGGGAAGTTTCAGGAAATAAAAACCACACATTATATCAGATTATATCAGCATGTACAGCATATAAAACAATATACAGTATTCTTATCTATCTGTTGTGTTTTATGTTGGAGAAATTCATTGACACTTGATCTGTCACCAGCTTTGTGTGCTTTCACCTTGCACTGTGCGTAGTCTATCCAATTTGGTAACTTTGAGTTCTATCCTAGACCCAGCAACCATTAGAAAATTTCCTACAACCATATGTATATGTTCTTCCATGGGAAATCACGCACATGCATTTCCAGTTGCCCAGAATTCCTGACTGACCATGAAAAGAACTTTAAGTACTGAAGCTATCAAGCGTTCCATCCATCTATAATTTTCATTTTAAAATAATTTTGTTGACAGCTACAGTCATATTACTTCATAATTCATCGCGCAGAAATAACTATGATAAATTTAATTGGCTTTTGTCATGATTTGTTGCTTACAGTAAGAATTTCATGTACTGTTGATTTAAGCTTAAACTGTTAGCTATTTAGCTCATTTTTAGTTTCCAATAATAAGCCATACATTATTGTCTAATGTTATTTTCTGCCAGTAAAAAGGGTCTCAGAATGTCACGCAAACAAATGCCAAATAAGGCCTACGTAAATTGTCTTATTACCCATAATATAGAAAACATCTTTTTTTAAGTGGTGCCCCATGTGGCAAATATGTGTGGGTATCATAACCCTGGCATCGCCCATAGTCTTCTCTACTGCCACAAAGAGATTTTTATAGTGATTTTAATTGTTTTTCTACATTTACATTTTGCAAAAAGAGAACACAAGATGCACAAAAATACACATCTTAGTTTCTACGCTAGAACAACAGACAGCATAGCAATAAACAGTATGTGAGGACTTTTAAATTACACATTTATTAGAAAATGTGGTTAAAGCAATGTGTAGACATGTTTTTTTTTGTTTGTTTTTTTTAACATTTCCCACCGTACAAAATGTCACCACTTAATGCTTTGATGACTTGTCCTTTCAACATTTTACATTATGAGAACATTAAGGGAAAAATCACTCAAACTAATAGACATGTGCAAATGGACAAAAAAAAAAAATTTTTTCCTGCCCATCCGTTTTGGACGAAAATTTGGGCTTTTTAAATTCGGAAACTAAATTTGTTGTCCGACGCCCACATTTAACCTCACTCACCCTCTCATTCACTCTCTTGCACCCTCTGAATGGCTCCTTACCTTCTCCGCCAACTGCTTCCATGACTCACAGCCCCGCTTCTTCTCTAGCATCCTCTTCATCCTTTTGCTCTTCTCTCTTCTTACTCCGTCGGCATCTCAGCAGACCTGACCTCCCAGTGAAGTTTCACAAAATGGCGATGCTTCCGGTGACATCCTCCAACCGAGGAGAGGAAGTCAACGGACAGGCCGCCATTTTTGTAGACATTCAAGGGAGGTTGTGTCCACGGAGATACGGATGAAGAACAGAAGAGAGATGAACAAAAAGATGTTAGAAAACTAAGAGGGGTGAGACAAGGAAGCAGTTGGCATAGAACGGGAGAGAGAATGAAAATTCTGTGCTTTTTGCTTCATTTATATTCATTTCATGGGGGGGGGTGCCACTTTTTAGGAGATTTGTACCAATTGATTAAATATGCAAATATTAGCGGATATTAATGAACATAGTAAATTACCATCAAAAGGCTAAAAAATTAGTAGGAATTGAAGAGATTTTGGAAGATTTTACCTAGATTTGTGAGATGTTTCAGCCAGTAAAAAGGGAAATGCTAGTAGTTATAGCTTACCACTCCTTATTATGCCATACTTTTCCCTCCCGTATTTACCCACAATATTCCACATTTGTTAATCATGTTTGTGTCTTTGGAAGCTAGAGAATATTTAGAAAATATTTTAGAAGAACCTTAAGGTTTCATAGATGAGAACTGGCTGAACCAAAATATAAGAGATATATCTTATATAAACCATTGATTCTGGTATAAGGTTGAAGAAGTGATCGTATATCATCACACTAGTTCAATGGTTCTGCTGATTGGGCAAATCAAATGGTTGCTATGGTTTTATAACAATTTCTGAAACTTTGCACCAGAATCACTTTTTAATAAAAAAAACCAAAAAACTCCCATAATGTCTTATTTTGTTTCAGCACATGATCTGTTTCCTGCCATCTTTTTCACCTTCTAGCCTGTCTATTAGCTTGTATAGCATTGTACTCAAAATATAAATTTAGTAACAATGCAAAATCTGTTTATTAAGGCAATTGTGTATTCTTGGCAAGCCCTCTGATACCTAATCCTCAGGAACCGATGATGGAATAAAACATCAAATCCTGGCATCAGATGCTTTTGTTATCCTGTAGAGGTGGTATCTGTATCCAAGCAATTCCTAATGTAGAACTGACAGTATAATTTGCTTGTTCATACAATTCTCATTGCTTGCGATAATAATTATATTAAATATTCAAACCTATATTTATAATTTTCTCTGTTTTGGCACATATTTACTTTGATTCAGTTATTTTATTCCTAGGGATTCAGAAGGGATTGCTAAATAAAAGTAAAAATGTCATCTATTAAGTATTCATAGAATGCAGCAAAGTTTTTACTGCCATCTGCTTTACAATGTGACAATGGCTCTATTTACAACAAGATTTAAGAGTAATTAGGGAACAGTTTCAAAATGCACCGAATTCATGTTACCTAATTATTCATTTTTAAGGTCATATAAATATTTTGTATGCCATGTTTTGCTTTGTGATGATGTCATAAGTTACTAGCCTGATGGTGGATAGAGCTATACCCTGTGTAGTTCAATATAGAAGGGGGCATTGTAAAAAGCATGGTTTAAAATGATTCAGCTCCATGGTAAAATACGGCCATGTTAGGATTCCATAAGACTCATCAAAATTGGGGTTCTTTGACAATTAGGTAATATATGGCCGTAGATTGCAATATAAAATGAAATTCATAATTCATATATTTTAAAATTTCGATGATGCTATGTATTTCTCTAAACGTGAAAGCAACTGATGATTTATGGTTCAATATAATATTGCTGTATGTTATTCCCTGCTTTATGATAAAATTCAAATTTGGTTTTATGGACTCATTTTAGGTGTACACCCATCCTTTCCCCTTTTTCATAGTCTTCTACTATTGCACATAGGGAGCAAAATAATTGCTACTGCAACGGTGATATTTGTTAACGCCGTAATAAAAGACTTCACATAATATCCAAAACACAGCATTTCAATAAAAAAGCAGGAGAAAAAATTTCTATTCTACGGACATTACCATTGCATTTTCTTTCTAAAAAAAAAATCATGCTTTACTTAATTACCATACCTTGTAACATTGTTATCATTTTGATTTAAATTATGCAATTTGCATATTATGATTACATGTATAAAATGTGGCAAGACTTCTTTCCTCTGAGATAGTTTTTAAGCAGCGGCATATGTAAGCATCTGACAAATCATTCTTTATACATCTGGTCCAGGTCTCTCTGGAGCAGAGATTATATTGCCACCTAAATAAGGCAGATGTTTTATTAAAAAAAAAAAAAAAAAAAAATCTCTTTTATCTGCAACTAGATCTCTTAACCCTTCACATTAATTTGTTCACATAATTTTCCAATTGTAATCTTTATGTCCTGAAGTACCAGTATTTTTTCCAGTGCTAAAGCCAGCGAGATTTTACATATTTTAGTGCAATGCTCCATAGAGCTTCGCAGAGCCAGAGTCTCTGGGGTGCCCTTTTCATCACAAAAATGTTATACAGCAAATATCCTGAAGATTTTAAGTTTTGTTTGCGTATTGTTTTTGCCCTAATTTTTAGCATTCGTGCTGGCTGACCTGAAATGTATCCCATAATTAATTTTGAAGGCTAAGTTGTGTTGCCTACGAAGCAGCCTAAGGTAAAGCCTAAGACTCTTGTGCTGTTATGGTGATGGAACGCATTGGAGGGCTACATGAGAACCAGTACTGAAAAATAAGACCAACAGTTCTCTCAGGCCTATCCTTCACCTATCTGACTGGAATGGCTCCAAGGGTTCCTCATCTAAGAATCATTAATTTGACTCAAGAAGGAGTCACCTAATGAAAGAGTCAAACAAAATGTTTTTTAATGATTGTTTAATAAAGTTCCCCCATCTCTTTGTGCGCTTCAAAGTATGTCTCTGAAAAAATCTGCAGAGCTAACCTCTTCACTTTGATCTGCACTTTGATCTTGTGCAGTAGTCTGCTCATAGACATAAGGGGTAAATGCATTATTACTGGCCAGAGATAAAGGGAGGAAATGCATCATCACGGAGCATAGACAAAAGGAGGAAATGCATCATTACTTAGATCAGACTCAAGGGGGGATGCATCATTTTTGAGCAAAGACACAATGGGGAAGCAAAGCACCATTCCTGAGCATAGACACAACAGGAACACCTCAGCTGGGCTACCTGCTGATCAGCCAGCCCCTTTTCCTGCTGTGCTCCGGCTATTTAGCTACAAAGGCCCAGTATCTCTCTGGCCTTGCGTGGTCTTTTACTTTCAAGCGCATTTTCCATTCTCTCTGCTGTTTATCCGTGTTGACCCTGGCTGACGTCTCACTCTAGTTCCTGATCCTTGGTTCTGTTCCCGACTACATTCTCCTCTAGGTGCCCTGACTTTGGCTTATCCTGTTTTGGCTCCTGATTTCTGGCTGTGAATTTTGATCATGTCTCCGGATTTCATTATTGCTATGTTATTTATATTTCATAAAGGTGTGATTAAACTGCTCTGGTTTTGTGGTTCCTGACAACGAGGGAACACAACTTCACTGAGCAGACAGACGAAGGGTAAACACAAGCCCAGATACAAGGGAAACATACATTATTACTGAGCAAAGATACAAGGGGGAAATGCATCATTGCTGAGCATAGACACAAGGGGGAAATATATAATCACATAGACACAAGGGCAAAATGCATCATTACTGAGCATAAACCCAAGGGGGGAACATATCATTACTGAACACAGACCCAAGGGTGTGTACATTAACCCAAGGCTCCTAATTGAGCAGTCTATCTCAATGAAGACAGTGGTTTTTGATGATTCATTAAAAACAGGCTCATCTTATAATTAGGTGTAGGCTGCTTAACCTTCTTTTACCTCAAACTACATTTACCATTGGTATGATGTTAGCTATGGATTCATTTTCTGAAAAAATAACCTTGTCTTAAATGCATCTGTAAGTTCCTACAGGATTATCAACTTTGTTTTTGACAGTATTTTACTAAAACAATATTCATACCCCCCCAATTTTTTTTTACAAGGATGGATTTAATGCTCTAATTTTCAGCCATATAGCCATATGATATTTGTTATTTTCCTATGTGAAAGGTATTTTTTAATCAACCAGGTGTTGGATCCCACTCATGGCATTGACATGCCAACCTTTTCTAGAGGCTAGCATACCAGATCATGGGAAAAAACACAGAAATACTCTATGGGGCATCAGGAGACTGGGTGGAAGTCAATGATTGCTCATTGAAACAAGTGGGTCTTATACAATATGCACTTATTGGTAATTAATCGACGTCAACCCACAAACCCTAAGACTTTTTTTAAGAAGATCAGTTTTAGAAGAAAGTTAAGTAGTCACACTGACAAGATCACATTGTCCCTGAGAAAAAAGTCTACCACAACACTTCAATCATTTATCTAATGATTTTTTTTTCTAGGCAATTAAATTACCAAACCATCCTCTTTCCCCTTTTTCATTTTTTTTTTAACTGAACAATTCAGCAGTTTACACAAAATGTAAAATAAATTAGATACAAGCTTTATGTGCCAAGTGGGTCTTATTTGCTGCCAATTTTTTTCTCTGAAAGAATCAGCTTTCTCAGATCAAGTGACTGTGGTGTTAAAAAGGTAATTGTGTGAAATGAAACCCCAAATATTATTTTCCCTTTGTTTGTTCTTCATGGCAAAATGTCATTTTGTGTTGTTTATGTTGTGCATCAGGAGCATTTGTTTCTCACAAAAGCAATTGCACAGATTGTTTCATGTTTTATGTATTTATGTATTTGATTGTGAATGAACAATTTTTTTTTAATAATAATATACAATATTTTGCAGAGAACACAATGGGTAGGCCATTATTCACTTTGTACTAAAGGTATGCACAGCAAGTAAAATCGATTTGGATGACATTTTCGATTCGTTTTGTTTTTCCACGTTCATTTTCGGGCACCACATTTAGTTTTCCTTTCGGTCTAGATGAAATTCAGGGGGCTTTTTTTGACCCTGAAACCTTCTGACACTAGTAGATACATAACATCCAGCCCCACAATGACTTTACCCCCAAATCAGAAAAATATTTAAACAATTGATCCCTCAACAGTGAGCAATATTGGCATTTTGAGGCAGATTGAAAAAGTGAGGAAAAAACTCCACAGGTTGTCGGACCCATCAGTCACAGCCATAAGCATCAATGAGATCACTTCGCTCAACCCCCGACTTCTTGGCTACTTCTACCTATCAGTGATTTATCTTACATATAGTCCTGTCGCACTTTACCTGGCCAAAACAGGGTGTTGTAAAGTTTTCTTTTGAGGGAACTAGGGAATTGCGTCATTAAAATATCAATCAGATGGATTTATCTACAGCATACCATCTAAAAGACTTATGAATGTGTTATGTGTTTAAGATTACACCTGATCCAACAACAGATACATCCAAACACATATCAATGAAATCACAATATGTATTCGGATATATCTCCTGAAGGCTAATGTGTTTTCTAGCTACAATAACTACACTTATCCAGGTGAATGGGTGTATGGATACACTTATGAAATATGCACCGATAAACCCACCCACTGGCTTATTAAGTTAAACAATCCCTGTTCTATCTCTTCTAACTTTTAAGGTTTGAACTGAAAACTTTCGCTTCTTCCAGAATGCAACAGAATATTTTGGAAACAACAACAGAATATCCAAGAATCCACAATGCGGCTATGATATAACAATACAAACTTTTACTAGAACGTTCCAAATATAAAACAATACAAATAACAGTACAATAACAATAATCCCCACATTAATTGAAACACTTACAACAAATACATATATATAAGTTCCTATTTACAATATTCAAACATGCATGTTCATAGTTACCTTCCCTGAGAGCTCCAGGTTAGTGATGTTCCTTTGTCTCTTTACTTTCTCTTTCTCTCCTCCTCTCTCTCCCTCTCCACCTTACTTTCACTACCTGTCCCTTGATATACTAGAGGGTCCCAATTAGGTCTACTGAGGAGATCCCTGATTGGACCCTGTGGTTGCCGCAGTTACCCTTTGAAGCGATTCCCTTTGGCCAACACCACACCCTGGGGTCTTTACAATCATGGGGCAGTAAAACCCAAAGATCTGATCCTGCCCTGATTATTGACATGTCAGGTATTTTTACAATCTATTTCATGCGAAAACCTGTCTTTCTTCCAGACACCCTTCATCACGCATATCAGTGTTATCTAAACTAAGACAAAAGGTTTCCCAAATATTTATCATTCCCGGCCACCTCCCATGCATCTTGATTTAACTACTATTAACAGAAACCATGATATATATATATATATATATATATATATATATATATATATACACACATACACATCTACATATGCATATCTACACACATGTACATCCATACACCCGCATACACGTGTCCATATACATATATATCCACACAACTGCTTATAGTGTAACAGTGTGATGGTAGCCAAAGTTGGCAAATGAATGAATTAAATGTCTGAGATTTTCTGTAGGTTCACTATTGACTCTGTACAGTATGAACTATAAGAAAGGTGATTACTTTATATCCAGCATCTTCATCTTGTACTTAATAAGTTTATTATGCTTTTCTAGTTTAGAGAAGAAAGGTAAATCCCTATTATGAAATATGTCATAATATAAATCCTTATTTTAAAATATATCATAAATTACATAGTTATCAAAATAATTTTGTATGCTATCATTTTGGTAAATTTACATTTTTTGGATATTATTGTTAGCTTTGAATATGAATTCAAAACTCACAATGCAATTATATACGTATTTATCCTGAATTTCACTCCCCTTTGACTATAACCAAGTAAAGTGTTTCTTTTCCTATACCGTGGCCACTGTTGAAACACTTTACATAGGCCTAGAGGGGATGGAATAAGTTCTCTTTGAAGCTATCACAACTTCCATTCTGTGAAGCATCTGGCGTTGCTTTGAAGAATAATTTAATGCCCCAGGTATAAAGAGGTCATTTTGGGTCTCATGCAATCTACGCTGCCATGATACAAATGATAGTTTTATTCAAATCTTTCAAAATCTTTTAACATTTTTATTGTTAATTTTTTTTATATTTTATTGAAGTTAATCATTAACTATATAGATATAAAAACCCTTAACTATGCATATTAAAATGGCAGTTACCACAAGGCAAAATGGGCAGCTCAACAGGGCTAAAACAACCCAATGAACCCATAAACAGCTGCCCATAACCACTACCTTCCATTACCTAAGTGACCTTGGTGCCATGGTGTTATTATGACTCAGAAAAACCTCAGGGGTAAAAACCTCTCCCCAGCCTTGAGTAGTCTGCCCCATGGGCACCTCCTGTCCGTATTAGTATCAGCGAGTGCTTCCTGTGCCAAGGCAGGAGGATAGAATCCTTAACGTTAATCTCCTTGCTTCATTCATAAATTGGTTTCATCAGTAATGAATATCCATATTCTGTCATGGATGGTCACAATAATGCTTAATGGTTGTGGGGAGCTGTTAGAATTAACATTAAATGTAGATATTGATCACATGGGTTACTAAACAATAATATTGGGTTTAAGTCCTCCTTTACCCTACAGACAGCGACGGTGGATGGAATAAACATCAAAAACACCTAGTTGTATTGAACTAGGTTAGTTCAACATTAGGATAAATTAAAAAATATTTCAATAATATGCATACCTTTTACACGTATCACATAGACATACTGATAAGGAATCTCTTATTACTGTAGAATCTAACCGTGTTACAATACAAAGGCACAACGCACAGGCCACAAGTGTAAGGAAGAGCAGGATCCTGCTTGCCCATTCTTATGGTCAAAAGAGGTCCACAAACTCTCCTTGCCCTGGGCCCTGTAAACCCTGTGATGATGCGTTTTATAGGGCCAACATAGAAAAAAAAGTGTAGAATCACCTAACATTTGGGAGATTACATTACATTTATTTATATAGGGTCAACAGATTATGGCAGGCCCTCTGGGTCTACTTGTCCTACACATGTCTCATGTATCTCAAGTGGTTGGAACTCAAACTAAATCTCTCAATAGATTACAACAACTACAGTATATTTAAATATGGTAAAACCTGTGACATCTACAGTTTGTCCTTAAATTCATCAAATATTTCTACTTAATTTGACTTTAATTAATTGCAATTAAGTTACTGTAGTGTTAAATGGGGCAGCATACAAATAGGTCACTATATAGAGAAATATGGTTAAAGTGTATTTCTATAATTATGCTCCCAAAACTATGGAGATAACATCATAAATCTAGAACAGGCCATGTAACTTATTTCTGTGACTCTACCTGTAATTGTAACTCAACGCTAATTATATATTAATGTTCACAGGTCCAAAAAAAAATCAAGGTGCTTTTTAAGTCATGTTAGAGACTTTTTTAGGCCATTTTCATAGAACGTACAGGATTTCCTGCAACCTCTTATTGAAACTTTCTTCCTAGATAATTTTATTGACACTTTTGCTGAATTCACAGTTTTCTATAGGAGCTGCTTTAGACGGCAAGGGAACAGAAATATAATTATATTCTAATAAAAGAAAAAGAGTCGTAACGATTCCTTTTACCGTTTCTCACCTATTTTTATATTATTATAAATTGCCTCTTTTCACCATTTTTGTTTGACAGCAGCTATGAAACTGTACGAAAATAAAACTGGACGGAATAACTCAAAGCTGTAAAGTTAATTATTACCAAGCCTGAGCAAACATCGAAAATGTATACTTTTCATAATGCAAAGGTTCTGTAAAAAGAGTCAAACTGCATTTTCAGAAACATAGGCAGTATTTAAGTGGTTGTCTCTCACAGCCAAAGGAAACGGATTTAGAATAAAGTGCTATTTAATGTCAGGTCAATAGAAATTATATTAATTATATCTGCTCTCATTTTAAAGTAACATTATTTTAAAGTAACAATTTCAACCTCTTACAATAGGTCTATATTAATGGGAAAAAAAGACGTCATATTCGGTAACAGATATGTATAATGTGTTGATAAGTTCTAATAAACATAGATAATTGATTTCTATTATGCCTTATTAGTAGTACTATTATCACCTATATTTGCACAAAATGATAATAATTTGTCCCCGACTGGGCCGGTCTGGACCTTCGTTGCCATTAGCCCAGCAGATCCCGTATTTTAAATTGTGGTTGTCGTTTGAGTACACACACAGCCCACATCCACATATATCATTTTGTAGCCACTACTAAAGTTTTAATGATGTTGACAAAGAAACTTGAACTGGATCTTATTACTCTCATAAACATGATGTTCTAGCTGTTGTAGCTGACATGGACATATATCTTGATAAATGAAGAGATTTGTATCATTATTATTAACAATGTGATTGTTTTGGATGTTAAATGTTCTTTTGTACCAAACAGAGTAGCCAGAATGTTATCTAATTACTAATGAACATACTACTACTATAACAAGATTAATTCACGTGTCAATTAATTCTAATTGGGATATTTTAATTTGGTTTCTTGGGCACCGCACATTTTTCAATTTATGCTCTAGAATAATGACCCTTATTTTAAGTGCTGAACTTCTAGAGTTATACCACTAGGTAGGATTGTGGAGGGATTTATGAATTAGGTATATTTCAATAAAACAATTTACTTTTACAGTGTACTTAATAAAAACATTTTAGTTGCTTAAAAAATATATTTATTTAAAACCATATCTCGAAGAAGCAAAACTGTATATAGAGTTTGCCCTTTAATACCATCTGTCTGTTATTTTTTCCCACCATATGCCATTATATGCTTTTGGAATCTCTTTCATAATATGTTTTGTATGTATTTAGAAATGATTTATATTTATTGTACAAAAGCACAAAGTTCAGTCCATTCCTGGTCAACAATTAGGTGGCACAGATATTGAAATAAGAGCTATAAAGAGGGAGTTGAAAACCTCTTGGGCAATCGGGCCTTAATGGGCTGGTGATAAGGGAGATTTTCATGCCGGCACAGTCTCACAGCCATGAAACCCCGGGTTATAACATCATATCCACCGTACTCCACAGTGACGACAGTGTCTATACAGCAGGGGGCTAGAGGTGCTGCCCTGGGTCAGACCTCGGGAATTGCCAAAGGTAATTAAGCTAAATTCTGACCAAATATGATTGCTGGGCATCTCTACTCAGAAGAGGATAACTTTTAAAGGTCTTGCTTGGCTCCTTACATAATTAACCAGTCACATGAGAAACTGAGAAACTGTCAATGGCGCTACCAAAGTAAGATCCCCAGGAGGATGGAGAAGACATTGCTAATAAGGAATACAACAAGCATGATTTCGTAGGAGAAGTTTCACAAATACTAAAATCAAGGGACTTAAAAGTGACTGCATATACCAGCCCACTAGAAGCCCAGATGAGTCCAGAAACTCTGGTGGCAAACACAAGTAAACAAAAAACAGGCTTTAGGTAATATTACAAAATATTTAAATGAAAGGAGCAAGGGGGGGCCTACATTGTTAGCACTTCGTTGAATAAATGAACCTTCCCCAAAAACCATCTAAGTAACCAAAACTCGGACAGAAGTAAACAATGATTTATAAGTAAATAAAACATAATAAAGTTTTTGGTCCTTATTACAGAATGTTGGTGATTTATAGATCAAAAAATCTTTGCAAGATGGCACCTGGACGAAGGCCCAGTTGATGTTCTTACATCTTTTCTTATTTGTGTTTGTTTTTGGTTTTGAATAATTCATTCACAAATGTTGTTCTTCCACAGGATTATTTAACGTCACCTTTAAACCATTCTTACATTCACCTTTGCTGAGTAGGACTAAATTCAAACAATTTAATATTTATGAGGTAATCTCAGCTGATCCAACATTTTTTGCATAATGTAAAATGTTCCCGGCTGACCTTTGTTCTATAGTTTTCTTAAGCTATTTCACTAAGCCAATTAGCATCCCATTAAAGGTACACCATGTATAATAATCAGGTATAGAATTATGTACGGTTGTAGAAATGTTCCATAAACCATTTACAAATCAACACAATGTATCAATTATTTCTAGTTTCCCCATGCAGTTTCCATTTCAGCTTTCTTGTTTTTAATCCAATTGGGAAAAACAAAGCAGGGTCAGTTTATGGTGTCATAGATTTGACAGTTTAGAATTTGCTCTTCCCTCAAAATTGATCAGCCTCTAATCCAACATTTTAAGCGAATAACTTATGCAGAATAGAGCTCAATAAACACACAACTAACTTCAAGTAAATTAACAATATTAAATGTATATATATATATATATATATATATATATATATATATATATATATATATATATAAACGTGTCACTACCTTATGTTATCGGGGTCATTACTCTGGGCTCGATTCAATGACCTGACTAAACCTTAATTGGCCTTAAAGGTGTAACAAAATACACGGTTAGCAATTCCTGACTAAACCTGATAGAGCGATCAGACGTTCGCAGACATTCATATGCTACATTGAAACCGTAGAAAACTCTTCCCTTAAAGCGATTAAATGACATGCGCCTAAAATGAATAAACATCATCTCTATTTAACAAAATGCTCCTTAACCCTTTGTTGTATCTTTCCCATCCCAGTTACTCATAATCAGCATTTCAACGTGATCCACTGTCATTTTGGAATTTTCCTTTGGCATAAAGGATTGTTAATTGATTTTGCCGTTCTCACAGCACACGCTGACGTATGATTAGATTATATGGCTGCATACTGCTTATATCCTCGACTGTGAACAGTCATTCATCTGCTTTTAGTCTGGGGCATTAAATTTCTAGATATATACTGCGTACAAAACTACCATATTTTCAGGCTAGGGCTAGGTTTATTTATGTCCATTAAGCACCAGCACGAAGAACAGGGAAATAGGATTAAGTTGCATTTACATTTCTGCCTAATGTATACCTATTATGTTTGCTTCTGTACTAGAGAATATAATTTTATGCTGTTTGCGATCATTTTATATGAATGAATAGCTACACTCGCTCCCCACTCACATTCTCATTATTTTTATCCGCTTCCAGTCCCCTCCCAGTAAAGGCTTTCTGGAGTTAGCACCTCCGCATACACGTTTATTGCCTATCCTGGGGAAGTTACCAGGTATAATAATAGTAAGAGGTTATTTATAAGTTCACCCATTCTTCGATATTACCTACGTGCGCTAATATTGGCTCAATGAAGTCTTAGGTCCAACTTCTCCTCGGCCCATCTCACCAAAAAGGGATGAGGTTGGGCAGGAGTAGAGTGGGCTAGAACAAGTGTTCTTCTTTGGGAGTTGGGTCTTTACAGATGGATATGAGGACCTCCTCTATTCAATGAGCAAGTGCAATGAGGCACATGGTTCACAAAATAGCAATGTCTCTTAAAATATACATGAACAGTAAAATGACAGTCTACCTTACCTTTGCACACTGGTCTATGATCACTCCAGGCTGCGAAAACATCAGCAATCCTTTGGCAAGTGATACTTTTTTCCCCTTGAAGAACGTAATCTTCATCACAGGAGAAGAGCACTGTGGCACCAAGACTATAAAAAAACATAATGGGGCAAAATAGCAAAATAAAATAATTAAATATATCCTGATCTCATGTGTGATCCTAATGGTTTGTATTGTTACCTGCACAAAGAAGATGCTGACAGTTTCACCGGACCCAAAAATACATATTAAAATCTCGCATTTTTAGTTTATAAAGATTTATGCATTGCTTTTAATATTGTGTTTCTAGTTGAAGATTAAATAGAATTAAAAAAGTTAAATGTGTAATTATTTTTGTTCTTCGGTAATAACTTTTGAAACACTGTAAGAATGGATATTGGAATTGTATACCAAGCCTGAACTACCATACATTCAACAAAAAAATTGTTTAATAATTCTACAAATAAAAGTCAAATAGATTGAAATCCCATAACAAGGAAGCTTTTAAAAAGCAGAATATATGCATTAACAACCACAGCATTAGGCTACACTGTTTTAATAATATTTTGAAGACCTGATATGCATTACTCATCCCTTGGGCATGTATGCATATGTATATATGTATATAATATAATATATATATATATATATATATATATATATATATATATATATAATAGTAAGCATTATTAAATACTCATCTACATCCACCATGTAAACCAGAAGACTTTAGGTATAAGGTAGGCATATACTAGGCTAACAACGATTATCTTTTTTTCCCCTCTACATCCACTCGGAAAATCCAGTCTTCTGGCCTGCATGGTGAACGTAGATGAGTGTTTCATATAACGTTCGCTAATATCTAATTCTTAGTGGACGGGTTTTTCAACAGAAAGAAAACCTAAAACAGGTGCATGGTTTATTAAAGCAAAAAATAAAATAAACATAATTTTCTTTCCAAAAGAAACAAAAAACAGCAGTTTAACTCTGTTCAGCCAATTCACGGTTTAACGGCTGGCAGGGGTGACAGCATGCTCGCCCTAACATGGGCTCCAACTACTCACAGCCCAGCAAGTTGCACTCGCTTAACAAGCACATGCTGGCGCTTATTAAACCACCACGGTCACATACAGGTTATATAACCCTTTAATAAGCAGTAAGCGTTATACTTAACCTAATATCGTTACATGCAGGTCTATAAGCCTATTACAGTTATGTAACATTAGTTAAGGCATTAGACATGCATGCTTCATGTTCTACAGTGGCTATACCGCATTGCTGAAAAGAAAGGACAATTAAATATATAGATGGAGTGTGTGTTACATTTAAATAAGTTAGAAGAGGAGAAACCAATAATATGCTGTAAATAAGTGTAAGAATTTAGATAATCTGTTACGTGAACAATCACCTTTAATGATGATCATCATTAATTCATTCTGCTTAAGGCCTCCTTGAACCGAGAGGTAAAATGTAAAATATTCTACATGTTTTATTTTATGTTATTCTTTCCCAATAAATAAAAATGTACTATACAAAACGAATTTGTACTGTTCAACCAAGGACGGACAGCCGCTTCATAGCTAGTCCTACGTTGCGTTCTCCACTTGGAAGCATCCCAAGTTTTAGCTCTCTTGTGACAATCTTTAGCTCAATCTACATATCATTCTGATCCTGCACCAAGGGAAGTCCAGAACTAAAATGTGATAAAAATTTCCTGGGCACGAGGAAACCAATAACCCCAGACAAAAGTTTTGTTCTTCATTGGCCTTGTCAGTGGGGTATGGCTGCCATCTCTCTAGGAACAAGACAGCAAGAAGGTCTACCTCTTGATTTACCTTTAAACTGTGAGATGTTCAACCAAGGAAGGACAACCAATTGTTTGGTTCCCTCGTGCGTTGGGAAACTTGCCTCATATTTTGGTTTCGGAATGCCTTAGGACAGGATATGTCAATGGGTACTTGAGCTAAAACTTGAGATGCTCCCAAGTGGGGGCACACTGTAGGACGGGCTATGAGGCGGCTGTCTGTACTTTGGTTGAGCCTCTCACATTTGTTTTGTATAAAATAAGAGTGTATATCAACAGAAGATCTTTCATTTTCGGAACTGATTTATTGTTGAAATGTTTTCTATACGGGTAGAACCACATTTTATACAGATCACAAACTCTTAACATGTCATTAGTATGATCAGTAACTATCTATATTGGCAGCTAACTGTACCTATCCAATTTAATGCTAAAAATTCTAAATCAATACTAAATTTGGTCTTACCGATGGGTGAAACACCAATCAACAATCCATTGACATGCACTAACCCCTGTGATTATTAAATAAAGAGATTTTTTTGCATTAACGTGTTTTAAATAAAACATATAGACTCTTACCGACATTCTTCATGCATGCACAGCCAATGTAAGTTGCCACTGAAACTCTCTGGATTTAATGAAGCACTCCAAATAACAATATGTGATTGCCATTCTTTAGATATGTGATTATTGTCAAAATTCAGGAAATATATATATATTTTTGGAATAAAACGCGTTGGTCATTGCAATTAAACATTTTAGTAATGAGATGATGGTTAGGGAGAAGCAGAGTTAGTAATAAAAACATGATATTTTCCTTCAGTTTCAATATAAATCAAAGCCATAGGTAAATAATGTTCTAAGTAAATTGCCTAAGTTGCCCAATGCTGGATTTAAAGTTTTACCTAAAATCAGAGCCTATTCTTTTTCCGTTTTCTGGTTCTCCTGGATCAGGACACATATTTGACGCTTGTTTAATGCCTCCTTCATTTACTGTAAATGAAAGAAAATAGATTTTAAAACATAAAAAAGATACACATGTATAAATTTCTATATTTTGTATATAAATATTTGTACCACACTTAATACATACATGAACAACATCTATCTATTTGGTAGACAAATAAAAAATAAGAGACCTTGATAGCCTTTTAATAAAACCCATATACCGTCCCCATTTTGACTTCTGTTGTTTTGAAATAAGTATTTTTGGCATAGGCCGCTTTAGGATAAATGTCATCCTGCTTTACAAAGCCGATTGTTTGTTTTACAATACAGAGCCAGCTCATACCAGGATTTGTGCATTATTCAAGTAAATAGATGTGAGAACCATAAAATTCTACAAGGCCTTTCCAAAAAATAACATTGGATAAAAAGGAAAATAATATTTTAATAGGTAGGACAGAAAATAAAATCTACAAAATATGCACCATAAAATGCTAAGAATATCTAAACTAAAAAAATTATATTAAATATTATGATGAATTCTTATACTTGTCTCTGAGACAGAGGAGTATTGTTAGAGAGGTAGGTCTGGGGATAAGAAATTTTTTTGCTGGAAAATGGGGGGCAGACTGTCCTATTTGTTAATCAGGTCCCCTGATTCACTACTTATGGCTGGACCATTTATACTATGGAGGTCTGTGTCAAGCCACCACAGGCTCCATTGCACACTGTACCTAGTGGCGTGTGTCCTTAAAAGGTTGAGTATAAAGAACTAGAGGTGTAGTAAATATATATTGGTGTTCAGCAAATTAGAGGGTGGTTGGAGAAGTGAGTTCTGCAGACTTAACAAATAGGACCAGTATCAGACTATATAATAAATGATGGCTATAATGCAATCTTTCCATTTCAAGATTTTTGATATTCAGGGAGAAATGATAGACCGGTGACTGGAAGAGTGATGATGATCTTAAAGAGTGTTTATACCGATTGACACAATGTCACTTGGTGCTAATGCTATAGGGTTGTCAAAATGAAAACGGAATGAAACTGACCTTAATGCAGATCCCTGCATTGTAGCCATGGTACAGTGCAACCAACCAATCAACTTGGCACACTGATTACATTATGTCATCACACCTGTTCGCCAATGAAGAATAACATAATTCTTCTGGCATGGAACCATGTAGACATGATTGTCTGAACCTTCTATGGGGAACCCTTCTGGGATCCAGATGGTTGTGTAGTAATATGGAGAAAGGGAGAACTGATTTGAGAAGGATGTTCTTAGACAACCAGATGAAGGCCAATAAATGAATTGTCTGGTTCGAGGCAAATTTTAGGGTTTATTCACTAAAGAAAAAGTTGTCAGGAGAGTCTGCAGTTGTAGCTCTTACTTGGCTATTAATTATGAAGGGCCAACAGTAGTAGGTTTTCTAAACGAGGAAGGATTGAGCTGGCCCTTTATAAAGTATCATTCAAGGAGACTTTGAAGAAAGTTCACATTTTAACTATTACACAGAGCCCGACAAGCTCTTCCTATAGTAGACGCTCTCTGGAGTTGAATCTTCATAATGTATAGTGAAGTCACAAATCTGATATGCAACTCTCATACAAACTCTCACTTTAGTGAATAGATCCCTCTGTCTCTAAAGCATGTGTGCGTTCCCTGTTCCGGCCATTGTTTGTACTATTCTGCTTTATGTTGGCTCATTATTCTTTTACCTTTTTTCATAACTTGTTTAAATGTTTCAAGTGAAATTTAAATCTTTGATTGCCAGATAAATTTGAGCTGCATTGCAAAGTATTGGATTTCTTATAGCCCAGTTACTAAATGGATGACTGCCACGGATGACTACATTTTATGTCCAGGAGGAAAAGTAAAGTATAGTTTTATATAAAAGTCATCAAAAAAGTCATTTTTCGTAGTAAACATTAAATAGTGCACTAAGTACTCTGTTTAGCTTCAGTGATCTGTCATTCCTATCCATGGCTTTGTTGCTCTAATATTTACTCTCATTTATTTTTGCTTTTTTTTTTTTGTTTGTTTTGCTTTTTTTTTTTTTTGTACATAACCGTTTCTCGAATAACAGCTCAGTGGTTTACTTCCTATCAACAGTTTCCCTGTGTCTTTCTTTATTTAATTTCCAGACAACCTCCCTATCCAGCTGGGCATAAAAGCATCATGCTATGTCTTAGGGAAAGGATTCACTGCCTTAACTGAAATACGGGGGGGGGGGGGGGGACACGAAAGCCTTTTTGATTTTGCAATGCCTCTAAAAAAAAACCTGCAAAATAATAGAAAACTAATTTTCCCATAAGAGTTACAGCGAATAACAATATTCACTGCTAAAACTACGAATGAACATGGTTAAATAGCAATGATGTGTTAGTTTTGAATTTGCATTTTAAAGGCATAATTACACACACACACATATATATATATTATATTTAGATATATACACTGAAATGAATAGTCCAAATCATAAAATTGCATTATATAATCAAATAACGTATCTATCATATCTTGCATTTTTTAGATCCAGTTATATATTGTGTATACTTTTATATTCACCCCATTAACTTTACCAAATTGACTTCTTTTTGTTTTAGTCTAAATAGAAATTATTTAATGTAACACAAAGAAATATACCTATTTATTTGTTTACCTTTATTTATCTTTTTTTTTCCCTTCTAAAATATATGCTGCTTGTGTTTGGTGCCGTTCAACCAGTCAGGAGGGGGGTTTATAGCAATTTGACTACCAGCTGTGAACAAAAGGCAGTTGGGAAGTTCTGCATTATCTTTCCTAGTGTTTCTGGAACATTTTAAGATACAATCTCTGGGAAATAACATAATTTAGGTGTCTAGATTTAAATTTCAATAGGAAGATTTTTATTTTTATTCAGTATTCCAAAAAAAGATGAATGTAGGACAAGTAGTAAACTTAACTCCAAGCTATCGGGGCTGATGAATTTACTCTAAAGAAACGGATCCCCCACTGACTTCTTAAGATCTCATATTCTTTTGCCCTTAAGATTTCAGTCGTCGTTTTCTTGTCTTATTGTCTTATGGATTCAGAGACAAATATTACAAGCTGTGTATTGAATAATGAGTGGCTGCACAATGCATGTACTATGTTGCAGTGATTAAAATATATTATTGCAATTTATATATATATATATATATATATATATATATATATATATACACACACATACATATACACACACATTAGAATATTATTATACGTCTTGTAATGGTACGTATATTTTGAACATATTGTCAACATAAAATAATTCAAAGGCCATTTCACTTGCGTTTAAGACTTTATGCATGAAACGGATGTTTTTGTGTCTGTCCTCCCTTAAGATCCCAAAAGTAACTTTCCCCCGAATGGTAACATTTCAGTTCTGCACATGAGAAATTGTCTGATCATAAAGCTTAATGCGGGAAAAATATCCCAACTTGTGAATAAGACTTAAGGAAAATGGAAATGCATGAAGATGAATGGGCAAATGCTCATCGTCACAGTATCTGAACTGTTCTCATAGTCTGCTTTATTTAAAAGATATTCAAGCCCAATGGGTAATTCTTATTTGGATACTACGATTGATATCCCTGCTTGTATACAGATACCCTACAGGTCATAATCAAAAACTAGAACCAGAGGCTTAGATGTAGCATGAGGTTTTACTTTACATAGAGAGTGGTAGGTTGGTGGACCAGCCTCCCAGGAGTAGATGCTAAAACAGTGAGGGATTTAAGTTTACATGGGATAAGCAGATAGCTATCCTGAGTCAAAGACCAAGGAATGACTAAAGTACTATGTATTTAAGTGTATGTAACGATGTTAAAACATCAGGAAGATCGGATTCGGCCGAATAGTTCTAATCTGCCTTCAAATTCTATGAAATATAATTTATGGTTGTTAATTTGTTGATTCAGTGAGAAATCCAATTACCATTTTGGAGTTTTTTTCCTTTTTTTTTGAGGCACAATTGGAAATCACTTAAATGTAGAATTTTTGCCTTCTTCTGGAACAGCAAGATTTAAATGATAAACTTGATAGACTTATGTTTTTTCTCTCAACCTAAATGAATATGTTACTACTGTTAATGTAAAAGTTAAATACATAAAAGTTTTTCCAATTATCCACTAGATGGATTGGGTGATCAGGAGAACCATTTCAAATAAATCACACATGCATATTATTTTTAATTGTTTAGTAATATAAATGATTTACAAGAACTGAAAAAGGAAAAAATATAGAAAATAATAAAGTCAAACTAAAACGTAAAATGTTAATTCAATATAATAATTTATAATAAAATGGCACTAAAGCATACGTATGAAATGTTAATGTGTTAATAAATTGGTTTATAAAAATTAAAATTAAAGAACTTTAAAAAAAAATCCCCTGTGTTAATTAAATTTAGATTTGTTTATTACATATTCTATCTCTCTTGTAATATTTTACAGGAACAAAACAAGTGAAAAATATATAATAATGTTTTAGATAAACTAAAGATAGATGTTACAAAAGCCAAGAACTACTATATCTATTAATGATTAATTATTCATAAATAATTGTGTATCCATATTGTATTCAACTGTGTTTGATTTGTTTTTCTTCAAATCAACGAATAATTAGTAGTGTTGCGATATAAATAATTATAAAAAGCTTAACTCTGTGCTGCCTAGGGACGGATTTTTATGAATATTTGTACAAAAGTGACAAATGACTGCTAGATACTAGTCTTGTTTTTAGAAAATCTAACATCCCACCGAGGAATCAATATTTCCCGATGGAGATGCTGTAATTGGCAGACACACTGTGCACATGGCACGTCCTTATACTTTAATATGCTGAGTTCCTGATCGGCGTACGCGCTCACATATATAGAAAAAGTAAAAGCTGCTCTCTAGAATGCTGCTATAATAGGGAATATATACCATTAATTCCCACCGTGTATTTCTGACAAATACAAGACATTCTACAGGATTTAAAGAGACACTCATTTGAATGTAGGTTGTCTCAGAGGTCCTTTAAATGTATTTGGTGTCCTCCTTTGTAAATGCATGGGGGATTCGGCTAACCCCACATATATTTATTTGCCTCTTTGCCCACATCCAGCTATTTCCTATGCAAGAGATATGTTCGCCAAACACAAATACTGGCAAGTGATATACCCAACCAACCATCTCTAGTGCTGACTCAGTGAATGTCATGGAGAGGTCTCAGAAGAACTCTCCAACGCACAGAAAGCGCTTCCAATGATTTCAATGGGGGTGCTTTCCTGAAGCGTATTGGCTTCTCAAAGCATCAATTGTCTAAACTGTAAGTGATGCGAATAGTACTTAAAAAAGTACTTTAATATGTATTTTTCTTTGATGAGACTGCCATGGACAATAAACTGTCCCTCTAAATGTATGTTAAAAAAAATTATATTGCATCTTTCGATGGGAAAGGGTTAATGAAAATGTAATGACATACTTGATCTCAAAACGAGTCTTTCAAAGTGCTAATATGAATTTCCCCAAATATTTATATCAAGGCTTTTAGTAGGTATTCTGTTTTCAATTATTCATGTCTTGACCCTTTGTACTCTTTTGAAGCAATTACTATCTGGCTTCTTTTCCACTCGTCGCACTAAATCCAAGCTCATTAATGTAGCTAATAACCTACACATTATTTTAGTCCCATGAGATTTACATACGTCTATATAATGCTAAGTGGTTTGTAATTAATACCTAGTTAGTTAATCACAATTTAAAGAGCCACTTCAATTCAAGTTCATAGCAGTTACATGATATCCCAAAAAATAGCAAATATAAGTGTCAAGCAATAATATTAAATGCATGATGGCAACTGCTGGGCTTTGTGCACAATTGATCTGTAAACTCCATCGCTACCAAATCAAATGGTCTCTGTAACAGTCTTGTTGCTGCATTGGATTTATGAAAGCTCCATATTCTGTATTGTTTAATGATATTCTGGGCTTAAATGTGTGTACGGGTCATTCTGTGACGCCTATAGATCAATGGGATAAGACATGCTCAGCAAAACTGGCTAATTAGCGATTATCACAGCAAGCGTTCCATCGAGTTCTGCACCATAAGCCAGCCCTACAGAGATGCATTGTGTAAACTGCAGAACAAGCCACATTGTGAATTTGTTTTTCTGTAAGTTTCCTGGAAGAATCAGAAACGTAACATCTGCCTTACTTAGAAGCATAATCCTTCAAATTCTATGGGCAGTATGGGAGTGATTATAGAAAACGCCTGGGGTATACTTATGAAATAAGTATTGATCTATCGTCTATGGCCATACTTCTCGGAAGCTAACTAGTAACATAATATTGGTGCATAACCCTATCATTATTTGTAACATAGAATCAAACATTTATCGAACTCTATATGTATATATATATATATATGCAATGTGAACAGTGTTTTCTTTTGAGAATATTTTAGTTAATATATTTTTAAAATTTCAGTTTCAGCAATAATAATACTATGAAGAATAAATTAGCTGGCTTAGCCTAGTTTAGCAGGAGGGGAAGCTATGGCCGACCTGGAACTGGTATAGACTCCCCTTTTCCCGGTAACTCGGGGCTCCTACAGAAGCACTCCAAACATGAGTTTGTGTGGAGGATGAGTTCTCCCGTGGCTCATACTGGTCAGTAAAATTTCTCAGTCTACCTTTTATCTCCTTAGGAGAAACAGTCCCTATTTGGGACCCATATCCTTCCCCTGATATGTTTCTTTCTGTTGTTCAAAATGTTTCTTGGATATGTGCTCTTCAGCCCTAATCACAATAATGTGTACATAAACTGCAAGTAAATTAAACTGTGCAACTATAATTCATTATATGCCATATGCCTAACAGCTTTACATTATATCCAAGCCTCTGACGCTCAGGGTATGAAACTCTAGATATCTTTCAACTAAATGTACTGCCTATACATTTGATTGTATCCTGGAAGTACAATCATCTCTGTAACTGTGGTGACACCATTTTTGAGAATTGCCACAAATGGTGCCACATTCTGTATAATAATAACTATGACATATTAATTTGCTATAAAGTAAGGGGGCTTAGTATTATTAGTATAATGGATGAGACCAACACATATTGTGATGTTTTGAAGTAACTGCAAAATATGTTTGGAAATGTAATTTATCAATATAGTTTAAGATTATTGCTGCTTCCCAACCGCTTCACTTTATTTTTTCCAACTATATGTATATATAAATATATATATAAATATATATATAAATATAAACATATATATATATATATATATATATATATATATATATAAATATGTATATAAATATATATATTAAAAGTAATTATAGTATATTTCTCTTCTCAAAGGAAAGGCAATGCAAAGACACTACCTCCTGCTTCTTGGTAATTAATATACTTCTCCATATTTCTGATGAACCCCATGACACACTTATTTCTAATCTCTGTATCAACGAATAACGATGACACCTGATACTCAAGCAATAACATGTAAATGCATAAGAACACGTTACATGCAATAATTAAATTAGGAAAACTATAAAATATACATAGCTTTCTGGAGGGTGTGAATTACAAGTGGCATTAATATTTCATTTGCATATTTATATTAAAAAAATATATATTTAAAAATGTATTTAATGTGAAGGATTTCATGTTTGTTAAATAAAACAGAAGTTCCAGAATAATTATACCAAAAGCATTTTAAACCGTTACATAATTGACAATTTAACAACTATGTAGAAATGCAATGACGTGTAACAATTTCTAAATTATAGATTTTATATATTTTATACTTTTGTGCTGATTTATTTTTTTTCTTCCATAAAGGCTTCTATACATTCTTTCAACTTTTGGTGTTGATGAATTTGATGTTATTAAAGTACGTTTTCTAAATTCTACTTATTCCAGAAGAAAGATATTATACAAATATTTTTGTGATTTCATTAATTTTGTCTATTCTACTTTTTCATCTGCTGTTTTTAGAGCAACACCACATGATTATGGCTCTTACATGCTGAAAATAATGAATGAAAGATTTAATTAAATTACCAATAACAATCGGCAAATTGTTTTCATAAGCAACAGGAGGCATATGGTCATACGTTCATGTATTGTCAAAAGATTATTGTTTAACTGTTCCTTTGGATAGCATTATGCAAATATGTATAAAAAAATGAGAATGCTCTGTGGATATCAGAAAACGTGGATATTGTGTATAAAAAGGGATTCTGGTTAGAGAAGTGATCTTATAAACTTTATGATCAATAGAATGGTCTTGTTGATTGGACCCATGTTCAAACTTTGCACCAGAATGACTTTTTATACATGCGCTGCATACTGATAAGGAACAAGGTATCCTGCTTTTGTATGTATGTAATAGTCTGTACATAAGAATCCCTATTTAATATACTGATATATGCTTAAAGTGATTCTACACATAGTTCCTCCAATGGAAAGCATACAAACCCATTGAATTTCTAACTAGTTGATCTATAAACATTTTAATGTACTCTGGGTGTCATGCTATCATGCGCAAGTTACGAACCAAAAGTACAACACCCTTTCCACTGTGACATACATGAGCAGTTTAAGATAAAAGAAACATTATATAATATATTAATATTGAGAAAAGAAGACCGGGGAATAACTGTCCCTGTGTCCCCTCAATTCCAGTATTAAATTTAAAAAGTGTGGACACTTTTTATTAATTTGCTTCGTTTCAAGTCCATGCTTACGTCACATACAATATTTTCAAAAACAATATGTAGAAAACAAAATATGCATCATATTATTAATGGTTGTTATAGGGTTAATACATGAATTTTGATGAATTTATCCTTGTATTGATAATAGGCGTGTGATTGTCAAAATCATTGTTTGGCTTCTCAAACCAGACTCTGTTCTGAACAAACAGAGCAAACATAAAAGTGGCTAATTTATGTAGTATGCATACACTACAGCATAACCTAATTCTTATATGTGGTATTATACCTCTTTAATTGTATGAGTAAATTCATCAAAAACTGATATTTAGATAAATAAATATCACTTTAGACTTTTCTATGCATTTTGTTTCTTAAATATTGTTAAAGATGTATGAAATCTCCTAAATATAACAACTATAATAACACTGTTAATAATAGTTCGTGTTATTTACTTCTTCCATAAGACTAATCTTGAGTATATATATATATATATATATATATATATATATATATATATATATAGGATTGCTTAGCTCATCATTACAGCTTAGGTTTTGTCCCCAAAATTACCCACTATTAAGGATACTAATAATGGGTTGGGGTCTCAAAAGGATATATGATGTCTCATATGCATTCTACAACTAATGAAAAGACAGACAGGATTCACAGATTGCCTTTCAAATATTCTATTTTTTGTTCTTTTCATTTACTACATGGATGTTAATTAAATGCATGTTTTATTAAAATATATGCAAGCTTGAAAACGTAGAGCACATTGTAAATCAATCGATAAAAATCTGATCTTGAGCTTAAACAACATGCAGATTTAAAAGTAAATTCATTTGCAGGCAATGATACAACTTTTCTATATGTATATAACATGATAACAATCAAAGAAAAAGCAGAAATAAAAAAAAAAAAAAAAAAAAAAGATCAATGTAGCACCAGAAATAGTAACAAAAACAGTTCCACTCACAGATAGAAAACTTGCTGCTGAGGTCTTTCCCTGGGAACAATTTAAATCCTCTAGATTTAAAATCTATGGACTTTTTCACTAGTTAGGAAAACAAACAAAGAACACATATAAGGTGAAACAATGGATTTTCGTGATTATAATTGTTTTTTTTGTCATTAGCATAAGGCTCATATAAGTAAATGTCTAGATTTTACAAAGGATTTGTGCAGAAATACGTCTAAAATAACTTCTGAAACCCATTGTCAAGACAACTGTGGGTGGTATTCCACACAAGTGCTTTAGGTCTGACAGTTCCAGTTGAACTATTTGAGAATACGGGTTCGGGGCTCGCTCAAGCCGTGTAACTGTCATGAGATCTTTTGATCTTTTAAGGTGAGCCATCAATCAGCCGATTGTAGGTGAAGCTACCTCTTTTCCGTGAAGCTATTCCATTTAGTGTACGCAGTAAAACACATTCCCAGTGTGTATCGTACAAAAAAAAAAAAAATAGAAACTCATAACCAGAATTTGATATTTGCAATCTGCAAAGTTGAAAATATAAAGCAGTAGTGAAAGAGAAAAAAAAAAATCAGGATGCTAGGATGCGGGTTTAATCAGACTGGGGTAAAACACAATGTATTTATGTTTAAAACCTTCTACAGTATTGGATACATATAGGAATCCTTTAAAAACATACGAAATGAACCGTGTAGAATTATACAATTTCAATGCATCCTTACTGTACACACTTTAATTAAATTAAAGTAGAAGAATGTTACCCTTCTCTAGTGGTATTTATTGGTATAAATTTGGCACATAGGTCTAATTTAACCCCTTAATTTAGCCCGTTCAAAATGCACTATTTTAAATGGGTTTTGGGACCGCCCATTGTCCTTAAGGGGTTAAGCTGGAAATGGTAGAAAAAAATATTGAATTAAATGAGCAAATAAAAACAATCAGGGTTGTGAGAACAGCAGTTCACGATTAAGAGCCAATACAAAACAGCATTAAAAATGTCTAAGTTGCTTTCTAAGAAATATAACCTTTTTATTAAATGGTTAATATAAGGTATGTGCAAAAACATGACAATTAGAGCTGTGTAAAAAGTTTCATGTACAATTTTGCATGGAATTCAAATTTCTAGTACATATTCAGCAGAGATTTTTGCTTGAAAATACTTCAACTACATTTATGCTGTGCAAATTGAAGAGGACCCAAAGCTTGTACAATATCTACTTAAATATTACAAAGCTTAACTATTTCTTCAAAAGGGTATTTTTTTTTAATTAATTGTAGTTACAAAAATATATATATAGATATATAAATATCACAGACTTAAAAAAGGCAAAGGTACTGGAAAGCTAATGGGAAAAATTATATTATTGAAAATAAAATTACTGGAATCTGGATATTTTGCCAAAAGCTTTTAAAAGACTACTTATTTATTAATTCATGCAGAGAAAATGTTGCACAAATGGTTCAAAATCTTGGCACAAAAGCTAAACCATTTATATGCACCCAACTATGACAAAAGATAATGTGATCCAGTCGACTGAGAAAAGCATCTACAGTACATCTGCCTTTTTGTCAGTATTTGGGCTGATAACCATTTAAGGAGTAAAACTGTACTAGCAAAAAATCTATGGGGGGAGAAACTGTAAAATAAAAACTATTCATGCCAACTAGTAAAAATGTACAATGTAAGAACTTATGCTTTGTAGGTAAAGGAAATATCTAAATGAAGACATTTATATTTAAATAAATTAATTTGAAATTCTAGTTCTAGAGCACTTCACTCATAACGACCAAGCAATGCCAGGGGAACATTTTGGAACTCTCAAGGGCTGTTCGCGAGTCTCAGGGTTTTTAAACTTATTATCCTACATCTGAACATCACAATTAATGCTTTTCCTACTGTTCTATTTTCTAGTTTTTATCAGATCAATGATTAAGACCAATTGGTTGCCACCATTGATGATTCATTATAATAGAATCTTAAAGGGTTAATGTTTTAAGAGTGTCAAAGCTCATTGGTAAAGTTTACTGGCATGCTCAGAGATAATTCTGGAACAATCTCTTGAAAAATAAATGGCCCAAATAGGAATAAAAATAAAATTGGAATACATAAAACCCCACAATACCAGTTTTTGGTAAATATAATTTGATTAGGGTGGAGGAGTTGCATTTATAAAATACGTATGGGCGTGACTTTCCTCCTATAATGTTGATTATGGATATGATTCTGTAAATAAAAGCTTATACAGCACTGAAAAAGTTTACTAGAGTATGACAAACTCAAACTGATAAACATAATTATAAGAGGCAAAGGACTAGGTTCAATGACTTATGTAGAAAAAGCAGATTTTTTTTCATGAAAAATGAGTACCATATACACAAATAAGACATTCAGTCCCAAGGGCACTATCCCACCGAATGATCGATAACTGCTCAAACGTACAGTATGTGCCTGTTTAGCAAGACTATCTCATAATCTCAACCACACCCTGTCTAAAGAAAGCACATTAGCACAAGTCATTTCCACAAGAGAAGCTCATTACAGGCAATGTGATACTGCCAGTAGTACTTTGAGTTACTATTTGGTTTATGTTTGTATACCCCTACATGAAATAATTATATTTATCTCGCAGCTAAATATATATAAATATATATATATATATATATATATATATATATATATATATAACTTTGCACTTAAAGGGTTAAATTGGCATTGTAGTATATTGTAAATTATGGTATACTGCGTCTTTGCTTTTCTGCCATGCGTTTGGTGTTATTTCAGATTTCTACAGTTCCAGTGAATTCTAGAGGATGTTTTTTATGGTTTAAAATGTACAGTACATGTAACAATTTATCCATTTAAAGTCACGCTAAAACTCAGACACCCCACTGAATCGTATAGTAAAGGCAACTATCAATTACAATGGAGTGTTTTTAAAAAATGAACGCTTTATCGAAACCAACAATATAGAAATTCCATCAACTCTTGACGAGTATAATTGTGATACATTTAGAAATACAGGTTAATGTTTTCAGAGCTTGACACAACATTAACAGCTGCCGATGCACAGTATCAAGCACTCAACATTTACTGTGATATTATGTGATACAAATGTTTCAGTATTTTTTATTACTTTTCGATCAGACTGTGCTTTGTTTTGCAACAAAGGTCCTTACTAACAATATTAATATCAATGTTATATTCTTTTTTTTTTTTATTATTAGTTTTAATTCAGATAAATGTGGGTTTTTAAATTAATGATAAGGATAGATATTTGGGAATACAGATCTCAGCAAAAACAATATTAATTAATAATAATAATAATAATAATAGTAATAATAATTCAGGTCATAGCAAGACACACAGAAGCTGATATACCTTATTGGTACCTTCCTATTACACCTTTTATTGACGGGAACTAGGCACTTTTTCTTGGATTTGTCATGATATTTTATGTTCGGATGACATGTAAACTGTATAATTCACAAAAAAGGATTCAGAATATGAATGCCAATTATTTAATTTTGTCTTTTTCTTTACTAATAGGCAATCATTGTTCATTGCATTCACTTGCATTTGCACACTTGACTGATTTATTTCTTTATTTACTACAAATTTATTCTAAACATTTTTGACTAAAATGATGAAATCAGGTTTTACTAACGAACTCGATCCTTCATAGACCTTGAAAATTAAGTTGAAGTTTATGGGTTTTTTTCATGTTAAAACAACTCTTGTTGCAAACTAATTAATTATGACTTAGCAGATGATGATCCACATGACATTCACTGCAATAAAATCAGGCTCCATCAAGCTCATCTTCTATCTAATTTCCTCTCAATATCCAAATAGACTGTATGATCAGTAGGGGGGGGGGCATTCTTCTCCTTCTATAGTAGTAGGTCTTAAGATATGTTTATGTTATTGTCAAGTCTACATATTTTGCATTTTAATTTCAATGTTTCACTCTCCCCTAATGTAACATGGCTACAGAACATGCTGCCACTCTATAAATTCAATGCAAAGTATTATAATAAAAATAACTCCATTATTGTGTTCAATGGTATCTGCTCGGCAGGTCACTATAGGGCAGGGCTGCACAACTCCGGCCCTCGAGGGCCGCAAACAGGACATGGTTTTTACATATCTAAGCTTGAGCACAGGCATCTCGATTACAAATTAATTAAACTAGTTGTGTTTCAGGCAATGGATATGTAGAATTCCTGGGCTGTTTGTAGCCCTCGAGGACCAGAGTTGTAAACCCGGACAGCTCACCTAGTCGACACATTATTCCATTAATCATAATAGCCATATGCCTATCCCATGCATGTTAAAATTCACTCCAATTAATATTTAATGTAATTTTTTTTGTTATGTCTTAAAAGCTTATTTTGGTGCAAAATGAAAACGTGGAGAATGAGCATAATTACTCCATTGTTTGTCCATGGTGATCCCACCTGACTTACCATTTGGTTAGAAGAAAATGAAAGACCACCTATCATTATATATATAAATATATATATATATATATATATATGGACAGCAATACATTTAATACAACTATATGCCAATTCAGGCAAAAGCTATTTTTGAGATGCACTTGCAATATGTGTATTGTATAAAATTAAGTAAAGAAGCAAAAGCGTTTTCACAACTATTCAATAAGAACTAAAATAGCCTTACAGGTATAGGGTAAGGGGAAGAAAGCCGGCGGGGGCCAGTCATGGGGTAAATGGAGCCAGATTACGTGCCCCCCCACCTGTAGATCACCACTAACTCAGATATCACTCTTAGGGATAATAGTTCAGCTCGCGTAAAGCGTAAAGTATCCTCCCAGCCCCTCGAGTTTAAACTCCTTTTTCTTTTATTGTATATAATATACAGCCACATTTTGCATTGTATTTTCTTCAATAGGATGTAAGTATATGTAAGGCTTTGTAAGCTGTTATACAGCGTTCTCGCAACGACCTAAATTTGATGTCAGGGTAAGATCAGCAAGGTGGTGACCACAATCATAAGTTAATGTGTATTTCAGGAAATAAATAAAAAAAAAAACCTGAAAAGTAGTCACAGCAACATATATTTTAAACTAATTCTGATGTTATCGATACTACTACTTCTACCATGGGCGTCCGTTGGGGTGGACAAAAGGTGGCACTGCCCCCCTCACCCAGAAATTCAGAAAAACCAGAGGGAAGGTAGAAATAGCAGACTCTTTAGAGCACGTTAACTAGACATATAGAGCAGAAAAGACAGCTGGTAGTCAGGTGAGTGCAGCAAAAAAAAGCTTTTACTTATTTCTGTACACCCTCTGCTGTCAGAGCGGTTTGGTCTGCCCTACCCCCAGCTGGTCCCCTTCACTCTGGCAGCTGCTCCTTCACAGCCATAGAGTCCCTGCCTTGGTAGAGACACAGTTTGCATGCTGCAGACAGAAGGTAGACTTGACCCAAAGTCTCAAAGTAATTTGGTCATGTCCACTTCCCTGCCCATTACCGCTTACTTTGGGCCCCCTAAATACTACTGAGCTAGCCTAGTCCTTACATGTGGCTAACTGTACCCCTACATACAGCTAGTCCATCTCCTGAATGAAGGCAATCCCCATAGGAAGGGAAGCTGCAGTTAGTCTACCATGGGAAGTTCCTTGCTATGCTTACACCACTAGCTTTCAATAAAGACAGGGCATTTTAGAACGTTTAGCACCTCCAAAGCTACCCCTGATGATCATTCTAGATGTGCGAAATGGTTTTCTAGCAGAGGTGAAAGGTACAAACACTAATGCTAGGTAAGTGGATATCAGCTTGAGCTCAACATGCACTACTGTCCTGATCAGGAAACGAACATAAAGTATATATCTTAATTCACTAACAGTCCCTCAACAAACAAAAAAAAATGAGAGATGAGTGGACCAATGCGATTTTTTTTTTTTTACTAAATCCAAACAAATGAAACAAACACAAGATTTGTTTAAGAATAGGAATAATCTTTTTAAAGAACTCTTAGAAGACTTGCACAAACTATACCAAAATATAAACAGAAATTTATATACAGTATATATATATATATATATATATTATACATTATATATACACACAAATATGAGAGCTTTTAACTGATGATCTTCACAAAATCCAAAAATGAATAGGAAATTGACAGCGATAAGCAGATTTGTAAATTATATGCAGTGAAAGCTCCAATTCAGCAAAGTGCTTAGGTGAAGGAGAGAAGAGACAGAAACGACCAAGCTTGCCAAAGCTCTTACTCAGCAAAAACAAATGAATTAAAATGATTGTCCTTCTACTCATTATAACAATACTGTCTGATAAATCTAACAGTCTGCAAGGTCAATCCGGTGCCTATACACATTCTTAATCACTAACATGCCATGACTGGCATAATTATCTGCGTATAGTATAATTATGTGTTCTACTGTTGAACGTTGGTTTGTAATTTTTGAATTTGTGTATTGTTTTTTAATTATGGTAAGCAATTTGTTTCCTATTTTGTGTATATGTATTTGTTTATTTTTGCATGCAGCTAAAAGCATGTCACAATTATGGAAAACATGATCCGAATAATTTAAAAAAGGTCTACAGCAGTCTGTACAAGTCAGAAGTTTAAGTATTTTTTAATCAGAAGTAGTAAAGCCAATTAAATAATGTACAACAAAGAGTAGTTTTCTTATTCAACATAGCAGAAATAATTGTTCAAAAAATATCCTTAAATTCAAGGATATTTTCAATTAAAGTCCACAATGGTAAAAGAAAAACTAAAGGGGAAAATCACCCAACCCTTCAAATTGTGAAAAATGTGGGGATGAGGTAGAGTGTATGCTTTAGATTTTGGCTTTATTCATCCCCTAAAACGTTTCTGGAAAATCATGCACATACTCTGAATGAAACACCCAAAAAACTATGCATATATCATACAAATTCAGTAAAATCAATGTGATTTCAATTTATTGAGGAAATGTCCTAATTTAGATTATTAACTGTCCTAATCCTGACTCAAAAGGAATGTAATTCTTGTTAGTTTTTTTTTTTTAACTATATATATAGATATATAGATATATAGATAGATAGATATATATATATATATATATATATATATATATATATATATATAGATAGATATAGAGGTAGTAGAAGTATTATTAAACACTCATCTACAGACACCATACAAGCTTTCACAACCACAAGGGATTCTGGGTAGGCACATGCAAATAAGGTTAACAATTATCACCTTTGCCTCTATATCCACTTTATACATGGATCCCTTGAAAGTAATTGCCCGCTGTACAAGACAGCCTTTAGACAAAACTCGGGAAGAGGTAAAATAGCCAGATCACCACTCATGGACAGCTGTTTTGTCCTTCATGGGACTCGTCAGCATGAGGTTGTGATACTGGCTTAATAGTTGAGGCTTGGGGTAGCTAAGAAATACCATTACATAAGTTATGGTGGGTAAAAGGTGATGGAAACCCTTCCACTTAAATTTAATGGGTAGTAGAAGTATTATTAAACACTCATCTACAGACACCAGACAAGCCAGAAGGCTTGTTTTTCCCTCAGAAATCTCATGGTGCTTTCACAACCACAAGGGATTCTGGGTAGGCACATATATATATATATATATATATATATATATATATATATATATATATATATATATATATTGGATTTGCTAATGCTTTCTTCTGTTGGGCTGTGAGTGCATCCATATTACTGCTCCATTCTAAACAGTTATCTCAATGGAAGATATATCATCAATTTTGGTAAAGATACCGTTATTGTCTAACAGAATGTATTAGATTGCAAGCTTAGTTATGAGGATTAATGGGTAATAAAGGCAAATCTGCATAAATTAAACTGGTTATTCATTTGGTGAACATCAGAGCTGGAAAAAAAAAGTATTGTAAGTAATATAGTAATGCTTTTCAGTGCCAGACGCAGTTATAACTAGACTTGTGCATTTGTCTTCGGGCGAACATGAAAACGAACACAAAGAATGCGTTTTCGTTCCGAAGACATGAAGAAGAGAAGACAGTGGCGGTAAAACGTAGATGAAGACGAAGACACACACACAAGAATCTTCTTGATCTAATTTGTCTACTAATCTCCCCAGGTCCCTTCCCCATCTAGCCTACCTTATCTTCACGGCATCGCAGGAGTTGACGGAAGCGGAAATCCGCTGGTTCGCCATCAGGGGTAACAGGGCAGTGTGAGTGAGCCTATTGGTCGCCTACAGGGACCTCCTCTGGCAATTTGTTGATGCCAGAGGAAGACCCTGCAGGTGACCAGTAGGCTCACTCGCACGGCCTTTTTAACTCCTGACAGCGAACCTGTGGATTTCCGCTTCCGTCAACTCCTGCGATGCCGTGAAGATAAGGTAGGCTAAATGGAAATCCGTAGGTTAAAGGGCCGTGCAAGCGTGCAACAAGTTATGGCACCAGGATTTTAAAAGTCTGTACGAGCGACCAACAGAGTCGTTCGTACAGACTTTTAAAATCATAATGCAGCAACTTGTTCGGCAGAGACCACTGGTCTCCCTGTTCTATCTATCGTATGTCCGTACGAGCAACTCTATTGGTCGTTTGTACAGACATTTAACCAGTGGTCTCTCCCGGCCAAGTTACAGCACCAGGAGTTTAATAGTCTGTAGGAGCGACTCTATTGGTCGCCAGCAGGGGGCTCGTCGAGCACGAAGTCAAACACAAAGAGCCCCCTGGTGCCCAAGTCTAGTTATAACCATAGCTGGGAACTTTCTAAACGTTCTAAATGAACTGACCCTGACTCTTGAAAAATTAACCCTGTAATAGCCCATTGTGAAGATTCTACATACTGACTCACCCAATGTATTAATCAAATGGCTCCAATACCAGTCCTCCTGGAAACCTTGACTTGTCATTTTTTACAGATACACTTACTTCAGTCATCTTTATTCAAGCAGTTGTATCAGCCATAACATACTTGGAGCAAAAGTATGAATTGATAGTCTTGTATATGATCACAACAGTGTAGAACAGGAAAGATTCAGCGCCAGACTTTTTGATCCTAAGAATCCGCCCCTTCACCCCGAGACCCTGAGATTGGGGCAAAAACCCTGAGACTCAAGGTCGAACCTTGAGAGCTCCCGGGTATTACTATATCTCAAGGGAAAGAATCCCCCACATAAAAAGTATGTTGTGTTTTTCAGACTTCCTTGCCATCTCATCTCTGAAAACCTAATTTAAGGGTTAATTTTAACTATCTTCAAGCACCAAAATAATTTCATATAATACTGATTAAATACATTTTGTACATGCGATGCTTGCCAAATACATTTTAGGTTTTAAGAAATGTTTTGAATAGACCAGCAAATCACTCACTGTCGCTTAATAGAATTCCAATCTCTTTTTCTTAACAGCGAGATGATTTTAAACATTAAGCTATAATGTTGTAGTTAGTACATGGAATGATGTGACAATAAGTAATGGTAAATACGGTTTTACGTTCCGCCCAATTAAACACTGTACAATAACAGAGATTGCTATGTTAATGAGCAGTATGCCAGATAATTGGACAGCATCATAAACTTGCCTCTACTGCACTTTATTCGTGCAGAATATCTTTTTATAAATGCAGCCAAGTTTTTTCAATACCAAATAGCAATTATTCAATTACCTTTCCTTTAACCCCTTCAATCCCCTATAGACGTACCGGGACGTCCAAAAAACGCCCACAAAGAAACCCCTATGGACGTCCCGGTACGTCCAGCCCTTCATGCAGCGTCAGGGACACATCCCTGCCGCTGCACGGGAGACCAGGCTGTCGTTTGACAGCCTGGACTCCCCCCTGGCAGCAGAAGCCGGCATCGCCGGCTTTCTGCTGCCCGATCTCCCGTAACAGCTTCCGGCATGAAAGCCGGTAAGCTGTTACGGTTGAAAGTGTCCGATGGCGGTTGCAAGCGCGCGATCGGGCATTCCCTTCCGGGTTACGTCACTGCTGAGAGACAGAGACGCTGCGATCTCTATGCAGGTCTGTGAGGACCTGCATAGAGATCACAGTGTGATCGGTGCAGGGGGATCGCGGGGAGGGGAGTGAGAAACCATCTCTCTCACTCCCCCTCCCGTCCTGAAAGAGAAAAGCAGAAAAAAAAAAAGTTAATTCATTTAAAAAATAATATTAAATAAATCATTAAAATAATAATATATATAATACAAAAAAAAATTATAATGTGGGCTGTGATGTCATTGTGACATCACTGGCATGTTCAGGAGGTCCCTAGGAGGACCTCTAACCATTTCTGTGTAAAAATAATATATAAAAAATAAAAAAAAATGTAAAACAATTAAAATTTAAAAAAAATTAAAAAAATATATATAAAAAAAGATAATAAAAAAATTATTAAAAAACCTTACTTCCCATTGCCCTAGCATAACATCTAGCCAGTATAACCCTTCTGCCCCCGTTCACAACCCCCAAACCCGTTAAGCCATAGGCATAAAAATTATACAAAATTGTACACCTTATAGTATGCTCCCTGGTGCTGGGAAAGTCTGGAAAATCTATATAAATTAGGTATTTCTGAAATCAGGACACCTGAATTGATAAACTTGGAGGGAATTTTCCATCACTTTACCTAATTTTGTGAGGATTCAGAGGGAAAATGTAAAAAAAAATTAGTTTAATTTTCTAAAATTCGCTAGTTTTTACTAAATTTCTCATTCTAAATTTTCAGCTAATCATCCAACTATGGTATCAAACGAAAGCTCTATCTCTCCTTGAAAAAACAATATATAGTTTATATGGGTACACTATTCACAGGAAAAGAGAATCATCGCTAAACTGACATACCCCAAAAATGGCAAAATTGCTCTGGGCTTTGAAGTACCAAAAACCCCTGGGATTGAAGGGGTTAAAACACTGCTTGATAACATTCTATTGTTTAGAAAACTGAACACATTAAACAATCATTTTTTTATACATCTATAGAGATATACAATCAGAATAAAATCTGCATTTTTAGTATAATATATATATTCCTATTAGTAATCCTGAGATTAAAACAAAACAAAAAACTAGAAGCCCTGATTGGTTCTCGTCTACAAACTGTAGAGGATTTGAAATAATGTGCATTAATAATATTATTTATAATATATAATAATAATATGCTAAATATGTGTGATATAGATATTTCCTTGTGCCCTTAGGAACAAAGACCACTGGTGGGGTTTTAAAAGTCTTTTTGGGGAGGGAACTGATGTTACTTGGGAGGGTCACCAGCGGAGAATGATGTCCAAGTTGGCATGCCTCATAAAAATGTTAGTTGGTACAAATGTAGGTGGGGAACATGGTCCAGAGCACCTTGATAATACAGTAGTGTGGTCGTATGCCAAGGTTGTCTACTGAGATGTCTGGTCCTGAACATTCAAAATCATATGCATTGTCTCCTTACAGAGACAGAGCATGCTCAGTATGTGTCGAGTGAAATCATTAATGTCGCTGAAAGGCTTCAATAAAGATTATGCATTGAATGCTTTCTTTTATAAGATCTTCAACTCATGAAGTTTATTCACTAAGGTAGAATTATTTCAGGAGAACTTGCAGGCGAGTTGTGGTTTTAGATCACTGACTTCATTTTGCTCTATGAAGGGCCTTCACTTGTAAGTTTTTTCCTGCTGAGGACTGTTACTGTCCAATGAAGAGTCCAGTTGGTAAGACTGACATTGTCAGGCAAGCTGTTCTCGCAGGAGAAACTAATCAGGGTTGGATCTTCGTCCGCAGGTTGAAACCCTGCTCTCTTTTCAACTCCTGTGTAAATCAATAAACCCCAAAGTCTCATCTTTATTAACCATCAACTTTCTTCAATGTTCTTTCTTCATATGACTTACTTTGGCACAGTCATCGGCCCCTGAGAAATGGATGGGCCCTCGACAGCTGACCTTCCTTCTGTGCTGGAAAAATCACCCTGTTTACTGGTTATAAATTTTAAAGGTGACCTACAACATATACTATTAAGTAAAAACAGACTGTATTAGGTTCCAAGCCTACTGACACAGCTTGGGGACTTGAGCTCTGGAATGTTGGACTGTGGCTTCTATGTAAGGCCCCTAAGATGGTCTCCCCAAGTATCCTTCAATTTAAAAATTGTTCCCTATACTTTCCACATTATTATGCAGTCTGGAGGTGGGCTATTGCCTAAGGTCCCATGCTTAGGAAGGCCACAATACCACAGCTTACCCTCCTCTAGTATGCTTGTAGTTTCTTCGGGTTGCGTGAAGCAGAACACTGTTGTATTCAGCGCTCTATTCTCTTCAGACCTATATAGAGACCACAAGTCTGAAAGAGAGCAGAGCAATAAAGTCTTCTTGCCCCAGGTCCTGCAAGCCCTGAGGGCAGCCCTGAGCTACTGAAACCAGAACCTCAACTTATGAAACAGAATATGATTACTGCAAAAGTGCATATGATTCATTTCTGATAAAAATCAGCGGGTAAAATATGCATTACGGAAAATGGAGGTCATTTGAAAAACATCACAGAACGAAGCTATGGTCACGATTTGCTATCTGCACATCCTGTTTAATGGCTAACGGTACTGTATGCTTACATTTAAAATGTAAGATCAAATTATTCTGTACCGTTAATTAATTATCACTTAGATAACTATATCACATGTGTTATATACCAAAAACATAAATTATGTCACATAATTAAAGTGAGGCCTGGACTGTTGTTCCTAGAATAAAGGTTTGGAGAAGTAACCAAAACTGCACCTTTGTGGCATATTAAACTACATGTAACAGGGTTGGTTTACTGATCTCAGCCAACGTCCTCTATTGTTGGTAATGAGGCTGAAGATCTTAGTGGGCAGCCATGTTTCTACAATAATATGAAGCCCCCTATGGAATCAACCCATTGGAAGAATAGTACTTCGAAGTACTTACATTCTGTGTTAATAAAATAGGTACAACCCCCATTGGAAGGAAGTATTTTCTGAATTGCTCATGTATTTCCCTGAAGACAGAAGGTTTATGTGATAACCAATTTTGCAGGTTTATCACACAAATGTAGTCTTGTTTCAATCATTTCTTTATACATCCTATCTACCCTTTCTGTTACCAATATTATCTTCCTCACACACATTTGCTCTACTCTGTGGGGGGTATTTTCAACCTAATTTCTCAATTTATTTAATATGTCCCTGCAAATTGATTTCCCTGCACACATTGTAACCCTGCTAAAACCTCAGCACTATCTCTGTTATTCACAAACCATTCCTCTCATCATGGCACTTGATCGCTATGCTTTCCATTAACCTCAAGTCATCATTCGTTGGAGCCACCCCATTCACTCTACCATGATTGCCACTGTCTTTTAAATTCATGACAGGTCTAATCAGACTGTATGAATTGGGAATTCTTTGTGATATGACATTAATTATACAGGATACAGTCTCCTTTCAAAAAGGAAGACTTACATTAAAAGCTGCTGTCGACTTGATGAGGGAATAACACTACTCAGTAATACATCGCTACTAGAGTAGACATGAGTGGTGCTAAAATTTCTTAAGACCAAAGGAAGGCTTAGGACAACATTAAATAAAAGCTTCTTAAGGGTGACCAGCTGTTCCCTATGAAAATAAAATACAAGATCTTCTTTTATGGTGTGGGCATCTGAGGTCAGGCTTGGCACAAGCATGGCTTTTTCCATGCCCACTAGCCTGCTTGCCCACTTCTACTAAGTAAAATATCATCCTGGTTAAAATATACCACTGGGTTCACTAAGTATGTTTCAAAACTTGTTAACTCAGTAGAATCTAAGTTAGCATCCAAAGAAGATATGGACGCTAAAGTGAATAATTTGTTTTATCATTGGATGATAAAGTGGATCTTATGTCTAGCAAATTAATAATTGGCTAAGGCACTTTTTTAATGTTTGTTCCTTATCAAAAACAATTTCACAAGATTTCATTCTGTCAAATTAACATTTTCTGCATTGGCTCTATATTTAGTATTTCAAGGCAAACATTCCTCACGTGTACATTATTATTATTAATGGTGTTAAGTCTGACATGCTATCCTTCAACACCAAAAACTAAAAGCTTTTCTCTCCAGGTGATAAGAATGATTTGCTACGAAATGTAATAATGTTCCTTTGTTTAGCACTACACATAAAGAAAATATATAAGTAATTATTTCTGGATGGAGGTAAAATTATCTGAACAATAACAAGTACTTCTCTAACTCTAGCTGTCAAATAGTTTGTTTAGCATGAATTGACTAGTTTTCCAGCTTTCACCCATACACAGAGGGATTTAAAATAACAGCAAAAAATGCTTACTGTGTAATGTTGTGATTTGAAATGACATATGATGTCACTGATGCTCGATGAGGTCAATGTACTCATGGAAAGGCAGCAATGTCCTTTGGTTGTTATGCTTACAAACCTGTCCATCAAAGCAGCTTGTCAATCAGCTTACCCCCTATGGAAAACCAGCACTGGCCAATTTTGAGAAGATCAGGGTTGGTTCACCTTTTTTTTTTATATATTTCCTGAATATTCTCTGTATTTGCAGAACAAACATTAACATATAACAAATACTAACATCTCTAAGACTAATAAACCTCATCAGATGACACTAACATCCTGACTTGCTCCTTGGCTTATTGTTATGTTCATGATAGCCTTTTGTCTGTCTCATGCATTACTGGTTTAACCTATGCATTTCTGCTGAATAGCTATTTTTTTGTTTCTTTAAAAATACTTTCAAACTGCATACCTAAGTCCATGACTTTCTAATTTTAAAATATGGCCTCTTCTTATAGAATTTTTAGATCTTTTCAGCCCATGACAAGCTATATACCCAGGAAAATGTTTGATGGGCCAGTGCCAGTTGTCGCCGGTCACTTACCTTTACTGCCGCTGACTTGGCAGATCCAGATGTCTAATATGGATCCACACATCCACATGCTGCGCACACGCATGTCGTTTATTAGCCACTAGCCTTATGAAGCCAGGGTCAATTTATATCCCCAGTACAGTTTTGGATGATCCTGACACGTTTTAGCCAGTAAACTATGTTAACTGTGGGCATGAACAACATGATAATTCCTTGTAAAAAAAATTCCAAGGGAAGATTAAGGTAGACCTGTCATCCAAATACACTTACTAAAAAATAAAACTATATATGAAAAATGAGTACTTGTATTAAAAATAGGACCAAAAATGTAGCAGAAATAAAGAAAGTTACCCCCTAATTATTTTTTGGATATTTGGATATTAAGATTTCCAAAATGTGTATACCACAAGTCTTAGTAACGGCACAAAGAGAGTTTTATATGTGGCACATATGTCCCTTGGGTGAGTTATGATGTTAAATGAATTACTAAAATTGGATGTGTATAAATTAATATTTTGTTCGAAAACATCTGCAAAATACTGACATAAAATAATGAAATAACATTTTTTGTTTTTCAATACATTGCAAAGGTAGATTGTGCCAGTTTCTACTGAAACCGGTCAAGTACTCAAATGCTTTAATAATTTATACGTCGTCTCCTGTAGAGAAGAGCGATGCTTCAAAAAAACTAAAGTGATAAAGCCAGAACATATACAATATAAATGTATTTAAATAGAAATATAATTTCTAGTGTAAAGTAAAGGGATCTTCCAACATTTTTTACTAGTATCAGATTAAACATGTTTTCAAAAATGTTGTGCTGTTTTATTTATTAGTTTTTGCATAAAAAACGTTTTCAGACAGATATATATTAGCAATTTTTATATGTTCTAGCTCTGTTATCTTAGCCCAATCTACTAGACAAACATCTTGACTCCTTATCATACTGTCTATGGTAAACAACAGAGTGGCTCAGTTTTAGTCACCCAGTTGGACACTCTGACTAATGAAACACATTAGCATGTTATATAGAATCAGTTCAGTGTGGTGTTTGAGCATGGAAGGTCACCCAAGATATAACATGACTGACAGCAACGGCATCGTCCAGGTCTGCAGATAAAGGGAGTTTATGGGAACAAAATAAACTCCCCCCCACTTTCAAAAGTATCCATAGTAGGGTTGTTGTTCTCAAGTTATCATTCAAGGCATTAAAATAAAAAAAGATATGGTCGCTTGCTGGTATATCCTATAAGTTTAAATGCAAAGCTTACCTCTTGTTGATTGATATTTTTAGAAAGAAAATGTAATTTTTTAAGGTTTATGAGATAAAATGATATAAATGGAATTATTTTACATGAATTTTGACAAATCTTTTGAATTGTTTCTGTACTATTAAATGTCGTAAGATCAAACTGATTTCAGTATCTGCAAATTTGGATCTATATTACTCATTCATATTATACATACTCATGATATTCAGATTTGTTACACACACACACGAAATATATATATATCTATATATGTATAACGGGGATATAGTTCAAAAAAAGTTTAATTAGACAAGTCCTGAAAGTCAAAGGGGTCTATTCACTAACAGTTGGCATCAGCAAACTGGCTCGAGTTGGACAACATTCACTATAGCCAAGTCCTATCAGTGCAATGTCAAATGTGAGTTGGAACCCTAGTTCACAAACTATAATGTTGCACACAACTGGAGTTGAGTCTACTTGGTCGAGTTAACCCTTAACTCAACTGACCACTCAACTCAGTTCATATAAAAAATACGCTACACGCTCATTAAGGTTTGCAAAACACTGTCTCATTGTTATCAATGAATGGCAATTGGGACTTTTGTGGGGCTCAGTGATCTTTATTATGCTAGAAATAAAATGTCTTTGCTTTTTAATAGGTCTAATGGATAGATAAATCTAGACATTGACTATCCTATAGTGGAGATAAACATTCCAGACTTTCAAAGATCAAATCATTTATATAAAAACCCATTCCCTACAACATTCAACATAACTTGCAATCTGAAATTGTCTTAGAAAAATTGTTAATAACTTAAGAGAAGTATACTTTTTATTACTAAGGGACGTTGGAAAATAATTTCACATAATTACTAAGAACACTGGAATGGCAAAAGATCGGAGCAGTTTAGTATTTAACCAGCATTATTATTATGATTATTACTATTATTTTATTTAAAATAAGATAGTCTGGTCACACAAACTTGCCACTTTAGCTCTAAGTGGAATATCACAATAGTAAAATTGTGAGAAAGGACACAAAAATACAAGCACATGCCTATTCCTTTTGTATCATCTTTAGTTGTAATTGTGCTACAGAATCTGCTGGTGCTCCAAAAAATAATAGATGCTGATTTGTCATTATCTGCTTTTTTGTAAATACAAATGAAAACTAATGTGCAAAATTTAGGAAATTATAGGACTTCAAATCACTTAGTACATTTAAATATCAATGTTATGGCCACATTATACTAGACCTCTATCTATCTATCTATATAGATATATCAATATTATATGAGTATGTATATAATATATGCGTGGGTATGTGTATGTATGTAATTAATAAGTGCAATTTCTATAAAGTTTCTAACTGCAGTAGAGGTGACATGATCATAACAAAAGATTTTGTGTCCTTTCTGATTTTAAGGTAATTAAAAAAGGTAATTTACCTCTCGCCAAACTTGTAAACTAATTTACAGACACGTTGTTGCCAAAATATGTTCCATATTCTATACACAAGACAGATTAAATTGTTTGCTTCTGTAAAGTTGCCTAGATTTCTGTGATCACTTGATGATGCTTGTAGAAATCATCATAATAGTTAATTTTATCTTAATCACATTAACTCATACTTTTTAAGGCGTTTTATTTGCTAATAATCAAAATCTATTATAAAAAAAAATATTGGGTTTTCTCAAATGAAAATATTTTCCAAAATAATCACAGAATTATGAAAAACCTTGCAGTATAAGTAAGAAGAACAAATCCTTGAAGAGCTGGTCTGTATTGTATTAGGTTACCTGTATCAGACATGAGATGTCAACACAAATGTTTTTAAAAAAATATATATTTTTCTATTGTCCTGTAAGATATGCCGTCAATAACTTCCATTTTTGAAATAACATAATTGACAAAGTTTCTTATGATCATTAGGAGGAACATTATAACCTATTTGAAAGACCTGGTCATCTTATTCTCAGAAGCTATACATTTATTATTTTCTAGAATCGCTTCATGATTAAAAAGGTCAATTCTTTGCAATAAAAGTTTGTTCGTTAAAATAATGACATTTCTATTTCTGGAGGTAACATGAGACAAAGAGCATAATGTGCACCATAATAATGCAAGTACCTGTAATTTAGATGAATATTTGTGAGCTATTAGGGAAGTATTGAAAAGCACAAAAACATTTTTTGAAGACAGCTATTTTCATAATCATGGCCATTGTCATTGACTGTGTTGTCATTTCATGTCTGTGTTTGTCTAGTTTATTTTATCAAACTTTTTATTATTATGATGGATACTTATTTTTCATTAACATAAATCAAATGTATGTGCTTTGATTATAGTCAATCGCAGTTGTAAAATGGTTTATTATTTGAAAATACAATTTTAAGTAGGATGTTCTGGTTTTAGCCATGATATGACAAGTGACAAGTGACCATGGCCTATAAAATGTATTTATAGAACTGACTACTTTCAAAGGGTCACAAATAAAATAACATAGATACCTCTATGAGTAACACCTGCAAGCTCTTTAGTTCTTTCTATCTGTACAGAATTTCTTGGCCGTCTTCGAGAACTTTGTGTTTGTGCTGTTGGAGAAGCCTCCAGGTCCTTGGATGTGCTTGGTTCCAAGACGTGTTCTACAGCTTTCACAGAGAACTCTTCAGAAATGCTTGTGTTGGGGGTAGCAGTTAAACAGGATGCAGTAATATCAGCAGAAGTGACTGAAAGTGTTACAGCACGAGGAGTAGCTTCAATATGCTCCTCCAACTCACCGGTGGAAGTAGCTTTGGTCAAAGTGGAACCTGTGGGACACATAGTGGCACTGGATGCTAACTTTTTTCTTTTGAATTTTTGCATTTTCCTGTTCAGTTTAGTAAAAAAAAGACTTTTCAAAGTATATTTAAATGAAGATAAATGGTATGCAGACAAAAAGACAACTTTATCCATTACAATGCTGATCAAGTGAAAAATCTCTGAAGACATTCTATTTAAATCACCGATAATTGCATATTTGACTAGGGAACCTGTCAGGCATGATCCATAAGCTTGTCTGTATTATACATGTACCTGTATAAATTTAGGTCATTACTGGTAGAAAAAGGTTAAGTATTTTCATTTCAACCAACACATCCTAAAAAGTATATGATACCTGTGTTTCACTCTGCAGAACATTGAACCATCTGTTGTGGTAAGTGCTCTTTTTGGTTTTGGAAGAATGCATATTAAAGTTCTCACATTCTTCTACATTCTTCTTAAGAGGGACGTGTCAGGGACAGTAAACAGCCCAATTAATTGGTTACAATGGAGATATACAATGGATGGTCAAATTCTATGGGGTAGAATCTAGACAACAACCTCGACAACTTTCTACAATTAAAACTAATGGAAATACGTACATGCACCTAATTGATTCAATGAGGTCCATACAAAATTAGCTCCTTTTCTAGATGGAAAACATTTCTAGATGGAAACCACATTTTAGTCTCAAATATGAATGACATCCAGGCAATTATTAATATATTAATTATACTAAAAATAATATGAATAATTGTTAATTGCTCGATCACTTTGATCTATATTGGTGGTCTAGAGGTTTGCTTTGATCTGATTTGACAAGCGGTACATTTTAATTCCACATAGCATTTGTTGTGAGAAGGTACAGAGTAAAATTAGCTTGTACTTGGGGTTAAGCAGTAAGCACATGCTCCTTGACTGTGTGCGTTTGGAGTAGAAATTATGGCTACTATAATGTAGTGCTTGTTCATTTTTCCTGTAGCAGTCAAAAAACTAGACATGCCATTGAATAGGGTCCTCATTCAGTAGAAAGAAATGAGACAAAAACGGACATATGATGGCTAAGATTCATTAACAGCGATAAAATGTATCACTGTATTCTTAAGGCATTTTTTGTCCATTGCAATCTACGCTATTATCTGTAATTGATTTACCTCCACCATCGAATCCAACGCATTGTGCAGTCTACATTGCAATATGACTAGCACATATTATGACATCAAATAAAAACCAAATGCCAAACCTATTCACTCAATTCCTGTTTCCAAGAATTCTCAAATATATTTCTTTTGTTAGGGTTGCCATAGATACTACATGTAAAAATTAGAATGCGTTTGACTTTTAAAACTCTCCAAACAAATTATCTTTGCATTACTACCTACAGTATATAAGAATATTGGTATTTTATGACATTTATAAAGCACATATGAAAACTATACATAATTTTGTCATACTCTAAGGTAACAGATACTAATGATCAGTATCACAGGCAGAACAACGCACATATGTCTCTTCGGCTGTCTCAGTTAATGAGGCGTATTTTCCTCATTTAGCCATTGATGCCTTGTAACTTTCATGTCCAGATCTTTGTCAGCAATGTAAACCTGCATATAAGTTAATCATTATGGTATTTGCAACCATTCTATCTGGTCAATCTCAGGTGCTAAATACAGTTTATTTGCATTTAAGATATAAATGGAAATAAGCTTGTAATTATCTCCTGCATTGACCTAGGACTAAGCCAGGATCAGTATTTATTAAGGACATGCAGAAGAAGGAAATTAAAGAGGACATAGCCAATTTGGCCGAATTACATATTGTTATTGGGTTGGTTTAGGAGATCTGTGACCTCGCTTTTAACCAGCAAATTGAACAGTGGCGGTAAAAGAAGCATGAATGTCCAACAGGACTAGTCAGCCTAAGTTAGAATACTTACACTGCTTGTAGGTATACCTGGGAACTCTCTGGATCTCACCCTAAAGCACTGCTTCTGTGGGTCTCCAGGTGAGTTTCTACTTACTCCTCACCCACTTGTATGAGCATCTAGCCCCATGTCAGTGGCATCATTTGGGGGTTAGACAGGTACGCACAGAGCCGAGTGACACAATCAGTGGTGGTGATACCCAGGCCTGGCCTTAGGGATGCGAGACCTGTGCGATCAGACTGAACTGCAGCCGCTGTAGGGACACAGCTGGTTGGGGAGATCAACCAAAAACTGACCCAAAATAAAGGGAGCACAAGGTCTGTTCCATTTCATTGCTTCCTTGCGATGAGTACCATCTATAAATGCTGAAGCCGCGCAAACAGGCAATGGAGCACAGAGACAAAGGTATGTATGACCTTGCTTTCCGACAACAGGTATTGAAAAAGGTAAGAGATGGGGAGAAAGGAGAATCATATAGAATGGATCACAAGAAAATGCAGAGATAACGAGAACGATATAGGGGAAAGATAATGAGGAGGAGAGAGAAAGTGAGAAGGGGAAGATGAGAAAGAAGCGAGATTGAGAAAAAGGCAAGAGGTAGTAAGAAGAAGGGGTAATGTGAAAAAAGAAGAGAGATGGGGAAAAGATAAATAAAAAGGGAAGATGTATGGAGTAAAATAAATAAAGTAATGAGGATTAATGATAATGAGAAGGAATGAGAAAGAAAAGAGGTAAAGAGAAAGGGGAGAGATCAGATAAAAGGAGATGGTGAAAGTGGGAGAGGTAATGATAAAAGAGGGAATGGAGAGAAAGTGGAGAGATAGGGAGAAAAAGGAGAGATAAAGTGAAAGAGGAGGAGGAGATATCAAGATAAAAGGGAGAGATGAGATAAAGAAAAATGGGAGAGATAAGAGAAAGGGGAGATGTAGGGAGTAAAGAGATATAAAGTAAAACAGGATGAGAGATAAAGTAAACTGGGAGAGATGTGATATAGAAAAAGGAGGGAAAAAGAGAAAAGGGAGTGGTGGGTAGTTGAGACTTCAGGCCCAGCATCCTCAAACCCCTTTTATCAGAACCTTACTAACCCTTTATGTTGGTTCCCACCACCTCCAAAAGTGTTCTCACATACTGCTGAGCCTCTGTGCAGGAAGTCATGTTTATGGAACAACTTTTGTACACAAAAAAATTAATGCTATATTCCTGTACTTCACCTTTCCAACCATTACCTTTTCCCAGTCCAGCATCCACGATTTCACTCATCCTACCCCTTCTCTGGAATTCCCTTCCTTGTTCTATTACACTTTCTCCCTCATCCGCAACGTTCAAAAGCTGCCTGAAAACCCACCTTTTTCAAGAAGTGTACAACCTTTCCTCATAACACTCTCAGCTAGCATCCTGTCTAAGCCATCTGAACGATCAACAACCTCAACAGCTCATCCTGACTTGACTAACTCATCCCCATCCATGCAGTGCTTTCTTATTGTTTTGCTTCTCCCTCAACCGACTAGACTGTAAGCTTGCAAGAGCAGGGCCCTCTTCTCCTTTTGTACAATTTTTTTATAATGTGTGATTTTAAATTTATTCTACCGACTCTGATTGTTAGGCTCTACAGAATCTGGTGGTGCTACTGCCAGCTAGTGGTACCTTGAACATCTGTTTTCCCCTTTTTAGCCTCTGCACAAGACTTTGCTGAACACCTTAAAAATAAAATAACATCAATATTAATAAAGACTCTGACACAACCTTTGCCAAACTTTGTAATATTCTCCTCATCACTAAAGCCAAAGGTCACTTCTTCTTACTTATCTTCTGCAGCCTTTGACACTGTTGACCACCCCCTTCTCCTGCAAACCCTTAATTTGTGTGGCATCCATGGCATGGATCTTTTCTTGCTCAAAACCTCTCTGACCATACCTTTAGGGACTCCTTCTCTGGCATTTGTTCCTCTCCCCTACTGAGCTCTATTGGTGTGCCTTAGAGGCCAGTTCTGGACCCTCTGCCTCCCCATGCCAGTTCAAAATAGTTTACAATGGGCCCTTCCGACCTGGACTGGTCCTTTCTAACCAATTTTCAACCAGTAGGAGGAGACAGAGGCCTGTACACCCTGTAGCTACGCCAGTGATGTTTTGTAGACACAGTGGTAATGAAGCCCACAGGGGCCAGAATGGACTAGAGTGGGCCCTGACAGAGTGCTGAACAGGGCTGGGCTAAGGCAGGAATTGTGGAATTTAGGGGAGGAGTTTTGGTAGGAGGATATTTAAGTTTGGTGATCACAGGGCTAAGGAGGCATGTTAGTTTAACCTTGCCTGGTGTTGTTTGTCCCATCCTCCCTCCCCATATGTGGTTGAGTTGGTGGAGTGGTGTTGTTGCATTAGTCACAGTCATGGGCGGTGGCTTGCCAGGTATCCAAGGGGTTAATGTGGTGGTATGATCATTGGTAGTCATAACCGGTGGGAGGTTCCTTGCAAGGAGTGGTGCTCGGAACCTCAGGTCCGGGTTGGGACACCCGGGTATGTCCCCTCCCAAAATTGGTGTGTGGTATGGTACCTGGATAACTTGGCCAGCTAGGTTGGTTTTGGTTACGTCATTGTCTCTGTTAACGCATTTATGTTTATTATTTCAGGTTTAACAGGACAATGACTGTTAAATAAAACGGCTGTGGCCTTTTCAAACCCATATCGTGTGATGGTGTTTTATTTAATTGAGAAGCTAAGCTGAGCCTGGCCCGTGAGTCGAAGCTACATCTGTCAGTGTATATATTAAATTGTAAAGAAAATGAATATGAGTTTGACTATGTTAATCTATATGCAAGCATAATTAATGACATATGTGGTCTACAAGGTTTTCATATATAAAACTATCTTTTTAAATATTAGTTTATGAAAAATATACTTTTGAAGTTTGAAATGTTTTCTCTTTTTTTGCTGTTTCTTCCTTACAGTGTTCTTATGACAAAAGGTTATCTTGCTGTATAGCTGTATAAATTAGCACAGCGGGCAGCTGAGTGGTAAAGTTAGACACAATTCAGGCCACCAGCTGGATTTTCTCCTTCTGATTTGATTGGAAATTGGCAAAAAAAGGTATGCCAGCGCAGGGGATCCGGTTTACTTAACTGCACATTTTTATGATAAGGCATAGGAAAAGAATACAATTTTCTAAATCTTGGAGTTAGCTGTATTTTTGAAGCTTCATGGTACAAAGCATTTTCTCTAATATTGAAACATAAGGACATAGCAATATATAAAAAAGCAACATAATTATAACTAGCTAGTCATTTGAAGAATTATATATTAAGATATAGTTAACTATCTATAAACCCCTATAATCACACAAAGAATACGATTGAGAATAATGATTAAAATAACAGTTAAACAAAACAAAAACATTAGAGGTAAGAGCCCATCAAGACATACATCTTGTAGTTTTGAACCCAAAGTCTTCCTCTATGTGCAGTCACAGCTCTGACTCACATCTTACTGTATCATAAATCATTTGTCTCAATACTCTAAGGCTTATTCATTAAAGAGATCATTGTCAGGAAAGTTTGGAGGAGAGCTGTGGTTTCAACTTCTTTACTTCACTATTCATGATGAAGGGCCAACCCCATTTAGCTTCTGCTACAGGAAAGGGCTTGGCTGGCCCTGTATAATATATAATAGTTAAATATGTGATCTTACATTGGATATACATTATACAAGGCCAGCTCAGGCCATCTTGCTGGAGAAACCTGGCAGTGTTGGACCACAACTCTCCGGCAATGTCCGCCAAGTATCCCTTTAGTGAATAAACTCCTCTGTATCTGACCATTTGTGGTTACTTGTTAACTTTTTATCATGCTGATAATACACCCTTCAGATTAATTATTATGTCATCTGTCCATATCCTGGGTATTTTGATATGCTGGCTACTTTAACCCTAGGACTCGGTAATTTGATCCCACTTCCCAGCTATTTTCAACTTTTCTATTACCTTATTAACTGATCTAAACTACTTTCTTCCATCAGCTCATCTCCTGTTACTTGCTGGGTCAATTACATTAACCCAGAGGCTGAATCCACAAAAAAATAGTGCTTGTTTAGCAGCACGTTTCCTAGTTTACTCCAAAAGATGACTCTGAAATGATCTAAAAGTAATAGTAAAAAACTATTGAAAATATAAGGAATATGTTTATTTACAAAGACAGCAAAAAGTTGACAATCAGGTTACTTGGCAATTTTAAATGAGTTATTTGGATCAGATGCCATGGTTTATTTGTTAATGATACGAAAAGAGAGGAATGTCAGGAGGAACATCTAGACCCAATTAAAAATCCAAAAAATAGGATATATCGGCTCATATTTATTAACAGAGATAAAAATAGGTCAGTGTTTATCTCACTTTTTCTTTTGCAATCTGAGTATTGCTATTATTTACTTGTGATATATTTATCCCTGACACTAAATTCAGGCCATCAAGCTGAGTGTAATGTGGATTTATTAATGTTTCCATGGCATTTAGACTGTAAAGAAGGCATGGAACAATAACATGTGCATAAATGAAAGGACTAAAAGAATAGTGTTAGTGTCTAAAATAGGATAAGGTGTCCTTTTATATAAGACAACGTAAGGGGTTAAAAAAGTACCAGAAGCTGAAAATAAAAATTAAAGTGTTGTACTTTAGCCTGGTAGCCAATCCATTACACATTTATCTACCTGATGCCGAAGTGTGTTTTTTTTTTTATATAGCTAAACCATGGGAGACGAGTGTAATATACAAAATGCTGGGGATGTTATTACATGTAAATGCTTCCTGTGTGCTCAAAATTTAAGAAAAATGTATGATGAATATAAATTTGTTTAAAACAGTGTTTTCCATTGTTTTATTTTTCAGTTGAGCAACACAGGTCTTGAGACACTAGTGTTTCAGCAAAGAATTGTACAGTACTCAATTTTGATCTTGAAACTGTGCATTTGTAAAGCCCAAAATGAAATAAGGAGGGCTGTAGGTTGCATATAACACACTGTATCTTTCAAAGAAAAAAAGCATTATAGTCAATAGCAGTGTCCAAAGGAGATGCAGAGGACATAGCGTGTGTTCCGTGAAGACAATGTATCATACTTATGCTGTTTGGCAGCTGTGATGTGAAAGAACAGCTTGTAGTCTTTAAGGAATAACAGCTTCAGACAGAGCGGATCCGAATGAAACGGGAAAATAAAAAAACTGACCAACTGCAGTATCTGCAGTATCTGTCACATTTTAGATTTATATAATCCAAACCGAATCAATTCACACGTTTTATCGGAAATGTTTAAATTGTCATCCCCGTCCGACCCTGATGAGTTCCTTTCAATTACATATCCCTTATGTTTAGAATATAATGGTGATCTAACTTTCCAGGCTGGTTTCAAAGTCTGTATGCATTTGAATGTGATATTATATTATATCTGATATTATCTCTTATATTTATATACAACATAGTGTTGTTACTTTTAAGCAATCACATAAAAACTTTAATTATAAGTCTTGTGGTATAAGAGCCACCATGTTGCACTAATGTATTTGTAATAGCAGCCTTATTGAATAATGAAATGGTTTTACACAAACTATCGGGTCTGTTCAAGGGTTAACTGGACTAAACAGTTCACGTGTCCTTGCCTACTAAGACTCAGAAAAAAATTAGCATATTCCCTAAAATGCAAATTAACACGAGGGCATGTGAGCTGCATAAAAATTCCCATGCCCTTGCACAAAACTTGCAAAATGTTAGTAACCAAGTCCCCCTTCCGTCTGGGGATATAATATAAAATAAACCAAAAAAAAAAAAAAAATTAAATATGGGTTACTAGGAGCCTCTATTAACACTAGAGAGGTGATGATTGCTGCCTTCTTTTTCCCACCCTGTGCATGATAATGCAGGGTTAATAAAAGTACAGTCCCCAACTATATCACCCCAGGATTCAATTCTAGTTTTATTTCAGAAGTGGCAATTACCTTTTACATTAAAAGAAAGGTTAACACCAGAAGGGGGAATTATTATTCAAAAATTTAAATAATTTAGAAAATATAATGAAGTTAGGGAAGTGGCATGGTGAAGCTAATTTTATAAGGAATTGCAGCAATATTTATGCTGTTTTTAAAATCCATAGGAATATATCAGTTAATCCTTTGATTAATATGGCAGGAAGATAAAAAAAAGTTGTCCTATCGTCATAGCTAATTGGCCCACTGGTTGCTAAAAAAGCATAAGAACCCTTTTCAAACTTTCTACTTATATCCCTCTCCAATTTAATTTGAAGAAAATTACCCTAATGCCTACAGCTTAAAAAATAAAATGTAATTAATTAAAAGTAAACCTGTGACCTTTTCTTCTTTCTTTCTGCTTTGTCAGCCATTGATCCAAATAACACAAAACGGTGTAACTAATTTATTGTAGAATGTTTTAAGAGTTTGCTTTGAAATGATATCTGAATGTTTATGCGCATTTTGCTTCCAGCTAACGATGGTTGTTTGTTTAATATGATATAATTCTTTCTATGGCTGTACATGATACATTGCGGTAACACTATTTTTAGTTATACAGACTTAACTATGTTCATAAATTTCATCGACATGACTATTAATTGATGTATTTTTATTCTAATTGGCATCCATGTGCATTTTCATTAATTATTTTAACCACTCTCATCTAAAAGGCCATTTTCAGAAATTTGTAGGATCAAAGATGCCCTCAATATGGTGGAACACAGAGCCAAAGAGGACGAAATAATGAAATCATTTGTTCTGACAATATTTATCTTTGATTTTGAAACTCTCAATGTGTAGATTCAACAGGGAGATGTGATTTTACATGAGTTTCCATCCTGATTGATGTTACCCTGATCCACCTTTTGTTCTTTAATCTTCATTCACTCAGGTTCTATTCTTAGAAGTGTTCTCTTGTTTGACTTGAGTTTTCCTGGAGGCCATTGTTGCTTACTTTCTGTTTGTTAAAGTATATCCTTGGTGCAGTACTCATGCTTTTCAGTCAGTCCTTTACTAATTTGTCTTGCTAGTCTTATCTTGGTTTTGCCAGTTTGTTTCTTGAGTTATTTCCATCCTTTTGGGCTATCTACTTATATTTAGAATGTCCAAGACTTCTGCTTGCCCATGACCATTATGCGTATTTTCCTTTGGAAAAATTAGCTGCTGAAGCTATTGGTTACTACCTCTATCAGACGACTTCCATATATGTTATGGAATTCTACACCTACATGTGAAGTCATCTAGATTATTGGGTCTAACCATGCAGGTGTAGACTTCAATACTACAATTGTGGTTTTCTGTCAAGGAATCATAATGTCATCAAGTTTCATCTTACTTTTCATTGATGTCAGGTTTTTATTTATCAGGTATTATTGTATTATTGTTTTTGAATGCAAGCCTCAATTCACTCTCCTAGGTCTTATTGATCTCCTCAGTCTTTCCAGTTGCCAGAAAGGAATGTCCCATTGCTATAACGGAGCTTTCAGCAGACAACCTGCTTTCCTGGCCATGGACTAGATGACTTTTATACATTCTGGCCACTTTTGTGAGGATGGCATAGTATGTCTTGATACAAGAATATTTTCAAATGACTCTTATTTCATATTCCTCACACACAGATAAAGACCTTTAATCTTATATATTAAATGCCAGAGGTGACTCATACATGACACTGACATGTCCTGATCACTGGTTCATTCAGTAGTTTTACAATATATATATATTATATATATATATATATATATATATATATATATATATATATATATATATATACATACATACACACATACACACGTATGTATTTAGATACCATGGAAGGTAGTGTTGTGGCTACCGTGCAGAAAAGGTTACAGCGGTAGTCACCTAGCAAGATCAATATTATGCCTATGTCAGTACTCTCAAACACGGCATAGCATAATTTATAACAAATATATTTATTAAATATACAATAAAATTGTCTCATGAAAGCGTATGAGACTAGTATACTTGGATAAAGTATTGACTAAATAATGGTATCTACACAACACCAAAAAATAATTGTTGTAAAGTCCTACAGAATGTTTTTCTGTTACATTTTTACCTAGGATGGTCAGATTATGTAATTATTTTTAATAAAAGCATGTTTTCGGAAATAAAACCCATTTAAAAGGCATTTTAATCTGTAAGGTTGATTGTGCCCTTAAGAAAGAAATTAGAAAGCAATAATGCTTATCTCAGCCTCCAGAAACTCAAAATTATGCTTTTAATATTTACAGCATGGCACTAATGCATCTATCCATTCCAAACTGTGTGAACACACGCAGTACATTTGTGAGTAGTCATTATCATACCTGGGAAACTTCTATATTAGCTGACCCTGAGACTCTTGAAATATTAACTCTTTAATAGCCCATCATGAAGATTTTATGTAGTTCCTTAACAAATGTGATAAATAAATGGCTCGAATAGTGGTCCTCACGAAAACCTTCTCTTGTCGTTATCTAAAGATACATTTAATTGATCCACCTGCATTTAGCCCTTTCAAGACAGGGACTTACCTGGTACTTCCTGGTCACGTGTCATCAGCAGACCGGGACGTACCAGGTACGTCATTGACGATGCACGATCCAGCGCCGCTCTGAACGCTGGGATCACAAGGGGATGGCTGCTACTGACCGTTGGGTGACCCCTGCGATCCATGACAGCTAATCCCCCTCAGCTTCGCTTCTGAAGCGAATCAGGTGTACGGAACTAGGAAATTTAAATGGGTACACGGTCTTCAAGTCTCGAAGGGGTTAAACAGGGATATATATATAACCACAGCCGTGTAGAATAGGAAGGAGTTAGTTCTAGAAGTGTGACGCTGACAATATGTTCTTTCACTCTGAGATCGAGACAAGAACCCTGAGACTCAGAATCAAACCCTGAGGGTTCCCAGTTATGGTCATTATCAAACATGAAAGAAATCCAACCTAAAATTAGTAAACTTGCCTTTATTTATCCTAAACGTGTATGCAAAATGGCTAATTTAAGAATGTGTTGGTAAAAACAGCTACAGAATTATTAATGTTCTGTTTCAGACAAAAAATATTTGAGATAATTTCTCACTTTCCTTTAAAAATATCACATTGGAAAACTGACTCCAAGAAACTGTTGTATTTACAGCTGTTTCATTGACCTGATTTTCCATTTGTAAAGGTTGTGAAGAGCCACAGGGCATAGTTAATTATATAGTCACAATCATTACCAATGATACGAACAATACACACATCAATACAGATACTTGTGCATAATTTGGTTTTTATATAGCTGTAAAGTGCTTAATATATATATATATAATAATCCATATAAGCAACTATAATTTTGTTCTCTAAGTGATTGTGTTTATTTGTGGGTTATTTCATGTTTTGTTTCTACACATTTTTTATGGCAAAATCAATAACGTAGTCAGACTGTGATTTCACAATTGCTAGAATGTTCAAGCAAATCTCATCATACCTGGGAACATAACAGAGAGGCTACTTGGAGCTCATATTCTTCTTGGGATTTGCTTTACATTATGGCAGAGCTAACCTGCATTTACCAGTGCATGGTGTGAGATATGGCTATCCTTATCGCAAAAGAGAGAGTGAACGAGAACGAGAAATTATTAGCTTTTTGCTTAATTTATGCCTGATTCGTAGCGGCTCTGGCCTCGTTTACGGGGGTTCAAATGAATCGCTAAATTGACTAAAATTCTGGAAATTTGCAATCCAGGTGCACAAGTCTAATTTAAATATGTATTAAAATTGATATATATGTTTGTGAGCTCCTCATAGTACTATGTCAATCAATTACTTTACAGCAGTGTTTCCTTTTTCTACAAAATGCAGTTCAATTTAGGTTTTTGAATGTCTGTTTTTTGTTGTTGTGAATGGGTTTGGGGTAATGTAATAGACTGCTCTATTCTCACACTCCATGTGTAGCATGAGCCATGGAATAGTTGGGATGTTAATCGCTCCTGCTATAAAGATTCCTGGGCTACAGCATATCCAGCATAGCTTGGTAAATCAGGAACTCTGGTCCATCTGCCAAACCTCAAGTCTATTGGCCAGCATTGTGTTATGGTTGTTGGTGATTGGTCCCCTGTCCTTCCTCCTTTCCTTTGGTTGATTCCTTGAAGTGCTGACTTGAATGCCAACCCCTGTGGATGGCTAGCTCCTTCCCTGTAGTATTCCTTATGAAATTTCTAGGTATGGGTACATTTCACTCTCTCATCTCGAGAGTAAGGACGCTTTAAAGTATCGGGGAAGCACTGTTATTGTTAACTTTTTTGTATTTATTTTGTATTGCTCTTCAAGTGCTGTTTCATTTTGACTCCTAAAATTTTCAAGGTTTTTCCTAAAAAATCTTTCCCTGGCTCCTAAACTTAGAGACAAGTTCTGCTTGTTTAAGTAATAAGGCCTGATATCAATGCAAATCATGTGGTTCTCTACTTCATGTGTATAAATAGTCCATGTTATCTCTTAAGCTCTCTTGATGTTGCCTTCTTTCTGCTTTTATCTCTTCCCCATTTCTCCAATTATCTATCTGAAGAAGCCAAGTGCTGAATAAATGGCATTTCTACGATGAATGACTATACTTTTGTTTATAATGTTGACACAAATAGACCTATTTTATGTTCTAATGCACAATCATAAATTCTGCACATGAGTATCTGTAACAACAGTCTCATAACCTTTCAACATACAATGAACTGAGAGTTCTCGGGGGATATGTACTTATCAACATGCAACACTTCACCTTCATGATTCACGGTCAGGAAAGAAATTGCTATAATTTCTTTATTTTCCCCCCAAAAAATCCTTATGGTTGCTAGTAATTTGTAGCATGGTATATTATACTCAATATCCTAGAGGCAATATAACCAACATATTTTTCTTACAGTACTGAACCCAAAATAAAAACCCTTTCTGTAGGAAATGTTAATAATTGTCATATAGGCACACTGGCAGCTATTTTACTTCCCTTGGTCTATAAGATTATCATCATACCTATTTTTCAAAACTCACATACATATCACGGATGCCCCTTGGGAACCGAGACAGTTGTGCTTGTTATCAAAATGGAATTGTCGCAACTGTTAGACTTGATTATATGGACTTCCGATGCTATGCAGAGGGGGGTTAAAATAAAAAATAAGATATTTAGCTATTTAATAAATAATAATAAAACTGATAGAAATTAGTTATGAACAGGATCCATAAGAATCACTGATCATAAAAAATTTAATTTTTTAATATTTATGCATTTCTTTTTTGCTGTTCTTTATGATCAACTTTTCAAGGACCATAAGGGAATTTGTCTGGCTATGAAACAAAACATTCACTGAGCATTGACTAAATCTGCAGTGCAAAACATGTTAAGTAGGTCATGTGATGATAAATCTGCTGGAAATTGTTCAATACTTCTTTTACATTCTGGGAAATGGGGACATTTGTCATTTAGACTTGAATCCATGCAGTCAGCACATGGAGTTCCGTCTTTATAAAAGGTGCTTCTTCTTGGCTTATCGATGTTGCTGATGAAAGAACCTATTTTAATGTCTTGCAAAACAAAATTGCCCATAGGCGCTAATTATTATTATTATTTGTATTGATTGTTTTTGATAGCTCCCTCACAGAATTACTTCTATAAGAGCTGTCAAACACACTGGTTTCTAAGTACAGGCATTTTACTTATCCTTGATGGCCCTCTCAAAGTGGCTCTGGCACTATAAATCGGCAGCCAAGCATTTCCAGCCATTGTTCGCGCGCCGCAGCACCCAATCTGCTGCTAGAGAGGTAGATCTGGAGAGTGTGCGACCACTAGCCAGATGGCCAGTTGGAATAACGCTTTGAACAAAGTAATGGATGGTACATTTTTTTTTACATCTCACGTCATGAAAAGTATGTTCAGCAGTAGAAAACAAACCAAAGCTTGATCTTGAAAGTTCTCCAAGGGGTTTTCAAAAGCTTTGCAATACTAAACATAAGAATTAACTGCATGTTTATTAAGTAAAAGAAACAATATAGTAAATAATAGATATGGTTATAGACTGTCACTAATAAACTATACATAGTAAAATGAGCCTCTCTGATAGATTCCAGTCTCCAAAACAAGGTGGCTTTAAGACCAGGAGAAACCTAATGATGCAATTTGTGCAGTAAATTGTTTGAGCCCTAAAATGCTGGCTACTTCAGTTTAATTCCAATGATACTCAGTGTTTTGAAAAGATAATTCAAAGACAGCAGGGAAGTTTGTATACTAATGACATTGAGGTTTATTACACTAAATATTTTCTGTTATTTTACTTGTGAAAGTTTTCCAATTAAATGAAGTTTCTCATCTACCATGACTGTAATTGCGGCCAAAACCACAAACTTAATATGTATAATATAGTATACTGGTTTAAATATTGGATTGTAATATGTTGCCCCAAATATTAATTTGGTATTTTGGGTTTCTAGCTATAAAAAAAATTATTATTAATACCTGATTTTTTGTCTTTTTTTAAAAATATATTGAGTAGATGTGTTATATACCCATTTTGTCATTTTGGTAGGTCCATATACTGGAACAATAGATGTAAGTCCCAGTAAATATGTACAGAATACTGAATTAGATTAGGTCACATGTCAAAGTAAAAGGCATAAATGACCAGTTAGTAAGATATAATCAAACTATCAAAGAATATGAGTAAAAAAAAAATAAAAAAAAAAAAAAAAAAGCAAAAGGTTACTCGGCTTCATTGTGAGAACCTCCAAACTACCTAACCATTCAAAACATACACATATATAGTGTAAAAGCCATTTATAAGGACATTCCAGGAATAGTTTTTCAGATTTTAATTTTGCTGCTGATAACGAGGGGTAGAAGGGGCAAATGAGTTGGGGAGACAAGGCTAGCTGTGCACAGAAGTAGGACTAGCAACCAATAAGCATGAGAGGGAATAAGAGAAATAAAGCCAGGGTAAAAATGGGCAAAGTTAAATGCCCTTCCACCCACCAGGACAATGCTGCCCCCCGAGATTTGATGCCCACAGCATTTGGGGAAAATCCAAAGTGCACCCAGGTATGGTAACAACACACAATCATACATGGAAACTCTCTGGGGTTTGCCCAGAGCCTCCAGGTAAAGCACCTCTTTTTTGGCTCTAGGGTCACGGCACACCAACTTCTCACCCATTTCACCTCCTAAACCAATACAAATTAAAGGAGTTTGGGGCTAGCACCAACGTATGACAATAGTTCCTGGCACTTATGGCAATAAGCATGCCCTTTATGCAAGCTGGAGGGCAGTGGTGAGTTGGCATGGTACGGAGGGGCAGGAGAACAACTCTATTGAAAAACATTTGGGAGACTACTTGAAGCATTTATAATTTTACAGAATCCATCTCATGCTCATAGGTTTTCTATGCATTAACATTTTGTGTCTATGTTTTTGTTTGTTTTTAAAAAAAAAGTATTAAAAAGTCTGGAGGGTATGAGACGTAGGCACTTAAGAGTTCTCAGATTATTGGAACAAATATTTCTATATTTTTTGTGCTAATATTATCCTAATAGTACAAAGTTTGTACAGTATGTCTCCCAAATTATTATTTATAATGATCCTTATCTTCAGGTCAAATACGTTAGACGAAATGCAATACACTTTTTCTGCATTGTTTATTCAATCATGAGAAATGTCACCGAACACACACACAAAAAAATGAGATAAAAAATATGGTAGAAATAAGTAGTGAAAATAATAGTTTTATTAGTTATTTGGCAAAATATTCCTTAATAAAATTTTACACAGCTCTAATTGGTCACATCAGTAAATATTTAGTCTAAATACAGTAACATTTTCATTGGCTGTATTGTTGCACATTCTATTATATAAAACTTTTTTTTTCCCATTTTTGTTTAGTATTCAATTAATGCATACAAAAGAACAAGACACCTACTCTAACAGAATGTGAAATGAGAAAACAGATATACAGATACAAAAATATTGCATGTAATTATTTTAATTCCTGAATTGTAGGATGGAACAAATTCCAATAATCTTTTCTTTTTAATGTTTTTTTTTTTTATTATTATTATTATTCTTGACATTATTATTTGCTTCATTTCCACTAAAGCACTTTTCCTAACAATAGATCCAGCGGAGAGCTGGCAAAAAGGTAGAGGCCAAAGAGTAAAAAAACAATTATTTAATTTATAATAATGATAATCATAATAATACACAATGCGTTATATAATACAATAATAACATTAAATATCATACCATTAATATAAAATAATTACTAGACCACCGATGGATGTTTTTCTTTAAAGAACTGATTGATACACAAAGATAATGTCTGATTATATTTCTTAGTTTTTTTTGTAGTATATGCACATTTATTTTAATAATCCTATTTTTTTGTATATATAGTACACAAGAATATTTTGGTTATTGTTTTGTTTTGTAGATTTTATGTTTGAGAAAAACAGTATTTATTTTAATGACTCTAAAGTTGATCACAGCCAGAAAAATAAATTGGTAAATGTGTATTTTAGGAAGAATGTGAACGTTTCAAAAGTATTGCACTCCTAATAACAAAAAGATAGGGGACAAATGATTATCATTTTAAAACGTATTATTATTGAAATATTTTCTCCCAACAATGCTATTTACCTTCAGTAATATTAGTTTGAATGGCTATTTACTTATATCCATCTACAGTATCTATCTACAGTATCTATCAAAGGTGGATGAGAAAAATCATAATTTTATTTGCCATTGTTACTGTATGTCTTAAAAGAAGGAGCTACTGCCGTAGAGAGAGGCATTTTAAATATTGTCAGATAAGGTATGGGTCATGCTCTCACTCCTCTCGCTGAGCTTGGCCAAACCAGTCTGTATCCCTTAACAGATAGATCGGTAGATACATTAGGGGGGTCATAATGTCTAATGTGTATCCTCTTAACTTTAAGTAGCTTAGTTTTGTTCATCAGGATGAAGCAGTGCTCTTAGTTAATACAAAGAATGGAGAAAGCGATTATGTGCACAGCAAAGATTGCCGTAACTACTCAGTAATAATTGTTGTGTTTCTATATTCTTTCTTAGCAAACATGAAAAGAATAAACCATGTAAATGGGTCCTTATAGAGATCGTTTTTATTAATTAGAACTTAATTATATATTTTAAGATGCAAGTGTATGTGAGCTATTATTATATTTTAACATGTAGGAAAATATAGTCCACTAAAAGATGTAATTAATTTGGTAATTGGATAAAAAAATATTTGTGCACCATCTAAACCAATGAAACAAATATATTAGCTTTAAATAAAAATAACAAAATAAAGCTGTTCTGCTGGCTCAAAAGCATGAACTACAACCCACAACATATTGGAAAGATATGAAATCGCATTATATTCAATGTTAGTATGTTGAAGAGCAATCCACATGAACAATGGCTTTTGAAAGACAGCAACCAATAAGTAAGAAATGATAAAAATATAAACCGTTTTTAAGGTTTGTTGTTTTTTATATATTCTTATTATAATCTCTTTATGTATCACGATCATCATAAAAAAAAAAAAAAAAAAAGTAAAATATATTAGTTTTAAATTCTTATGTCATTGGTAAAACCGCCTTCTTGGGAATGACTAAATGGAATGAATATATAGCAATTATTTCTTTTCTGATTGCTTGCGACAGATTTTTTTTGCAGCCTAAAAAGTGTCAGTAAAATATATAGAAATCATATTGAAATGTCTTTGCAAACTAGCGATGATAATTGTCTGATTTTGGTAATTAACAGTAGAACGTACAATGCTCAGAAGAGCCTAGAAAACGTTTGCCCAATACACGCCAACGTATTTGTATTTTGGTTAGTACATCCTAATACTACAGAGACATTAAAAGAAAGAGGCATTCCTACATACCTTGATACTGTGCACTGAATCCTCTGTATCGATGGTTATTATCTGTTACAAAATGTAATCTTAGCCAATGCTTGTTGCTTATTATTGGAGGTGGCACATTCATTCCAGATAACCTGAAAAGAAAGAAAATATTCATAATGTATGCTTTGTTGAATAATACATCACAAAAATACATTATTGTACACATAGAACAGCCAATGCTTAAAAAAATTGATTACATTTAGTACTGGATTTTAACCAAATAGACTAGGCATTGAGTGGTTAAAAAGGTAGCCCATTTCACCTAGATCTGCCTACTTACCACATATTACCCATCCTACGTATGCCTATACAGTCCCTACAATTTCTTAAGGTGTCGGTGATGCTGAGAACACAAAGAATATAAATACTGTTTTGACTACAGATAAAAATATTATGTAATTATATTTCAATCATTTCAATCATGCGTGTGAATAAACAGTGATCTAGTTTAGACTATATGCTGAGACGTATTTGTCTGCATCCGATAGATACTAACGTTTTAAAGTATTATTTTTCAATATGTTAAAATATAAACCACATCACAGTGTAACTAATAAGTATGCTATGTTCTAGGATTATCTCCAAAAATAAGACCTACATTAGGGTTCTCCATGGATCAAAAATGTAAATATTTCCACACGTAGCATAAAGAAAAAAGTAAACTGTATGTTCTGCTCATATAATAACAAAGAGACCTTTATTCATTACAACTCTATGACACATTTTATATTTAAAGCTCTTTTTTACTGGGATAGCTGCTTTGGTATGAGTAGCAATATTTTTTGATTTATTTCTGTTCAAATGGTGGATAAAAAGATAAAAAGAACAGCTGGAAAATTTCAGAAGGGATAAGTATTTAATAATATTACCTTACTTTTAATTTAATGCTCTAGATTGTAAGCTTAAATTTAGTTAATGTACCGGTTCATCTTAGTCTGTCAATTCTAGTTTTGTCATACCCTAGTTTTTAATGCATTTATTGTATGAAGTGCTGTGTAAATTGCTGGCATTATGTACAGTAAATGAAAGATAATATTAATATAATCAATAACTTAACCAAGCTATGCTGATGACTTTTCTCCATTAAAGGCACATTTCATGGTAACATTGCTGTATTTGGGTGACACTCCGTCGGACTGTTCAAATGTCAGCGTGGTCTTTTTTCGCAAATAACACCAGAGGTGTTTGCACTGATAACAAATGTTACAACGCACCAGGAGGTAATTGTAGACTGCGATGTAAGCAACAAGAAGGATACATTCTATTGTGTAATTATACTGGCACATAGGAACGATGGGTAGGTTTTATTGTTTTTAGATATTTGAAACACATGTTTTATTTTGGGAAAAAATACCGAAACTAAATGCATTATGACAGCTCAGTTTAACCTTTCTTTGTCATTCAAAAACAATACACTTAACTTAGTAAATCTCTATACAATATTTACTTTATATTATACATGAATTTGTGTTACATTTAAAAAATATTGACAACCATGAGGGCTTCTGTTCTTGAACAAGTTCCACAAAAACAAATCACTGAAACAGCTATTTTTTTTAGAAAACATATTTTTTAAATTTTCTAAATCCATGTGATTTTATATTTTTAATGTATACTGGATAAATATATATTGTTATAAATGCTTAAATTAGTATCTTGCTTATTTTTTTGTCATTACAGACCTTTATTTCTAGTGACACCGTAAATGTATGGAAACCAGCATATTTAACACAAAGAAAATTCTTCAAAATAATAGTTCTAAGCAATTCTAGACATTAATGCATTTGTACAGATCCTCAGAACATGTACCATGGAAAACTAGTCCTTGAGGGCTGAAAACAGGCCACTGTTTTTTGTATATATTTTGTTGTATATGTTTTTTGTTGCTCAATTAAACATTGATATTATATACATATACATAACGTATATTGTTTTTTTATGCAAGGATACACATAATCCCTGGCCTGTTTATGGCCCTCAAGGACTGGAATTTTGCAGCCCAGGGCTTTGTACACACTTATATGTATTTGATGTATCTTTAAAGAACAAAAAATATTTTTATTTTAATTTCAGCATTCTTTCCAATGTCTTCTTGTGGGAAAGATTATTTAATGTAACCAACATTTTATTCAGCTTGTGTGATGTCCATATGGGATATTGAGTAGGAAACCGTGTGTATACTATAATATGATTGTTAGAAAGAATAAAGGATCCTATATGGAGATATTAGTATAACATGATCAAATTTACTGTCTACATTACAAAGTTTGGGTCCTACATAGAATAAGAAAACACTCTCATGGGAAAAATGTACTTAAAGTAGAAGAGTTTCATATCAAGAAGCAACAGTAATATTTACAATGAAGTTCCATATCAAATGTCAGGCATGTCAGTGGCAATTCATCAGATACCATCACAGTCAAGGCACTGCAGTCTATGAGCTTTGAAGAATCCCCAGGAGAAGTAAAAATATAGCTATTGCTAGCAGAAGAAATGTGAAGCTTGACTAAGGAAAAGATTTTTATAGAAATCATTCGGCTGCATATTTGTGAGCTTAAAAAACTTCACCCGTCTCCATATATCAGATAGACGTTGAGATTTAAAAAAAATAAAAAAAAATAAGTGTTTTTTGGGGAAAATGATACTCCACTATAACAGGTTCTTATATGTTTTCTACCTCCAAACTACTGTCAAAATGTGTTTAATCTCAAGAGCCATCTGCCTATAGCTGTCATATGTCATTAAAAAAAAAGTAGATACAGTAGTTGTTTATTTTACTCTATTAACATATACACTAAATTTTATATTAAATCCTTCAGTTTTTAATCTAGTGTGCACTCCAATTGGGGAGAAGATGTCACTAGAAGCTCTACCATTTTTGAAGAGGTTCACATGAGGTTCTCTGTGAGCAAAATGGCAGAGCTTCCAAGGCATACCCTCTCCCTCGATCCTCCAATCAGGGAAGAGGATGTTCCCAGCCACATCCTCTCCCTTGAGCCTTCCATTGGGGTAGAATGTCATCGGAAGCTACGCCATTTTTGCAGAGGTTCACCGATAGGTCATGTCCGTGAAGATGCGGGCAAATAAAGAAGATGGAAGAGAGAAGAACAAGAAGATGATGAAAATGCAAGAGACGAAGAGGAGCTGAGAAACACAGAAGCAGAAGCGGCCAGCGGAGAACTAATATATTGCTGTTAGATTAACCCAGATGAAAACACGTTTCCTTCTTAAAGATTTATGTTGTTTACATCAAACATTAAAATTACTTATTGATAAGCCATTATCTTTAGTTCCATTCTGATGCTTTTTTTCACTTGTTCCCTTAAATAGAGCTAAAATGTAAATTTTTACAGTTGAGTTGCCATTTCCTTTTTCTTGACTTCACTATACATTATGAAGGTGACCCTGTACACTATCTGGTTAAATATAATCTCTAACACACTACTTCTTGCATGGAAGTTGTCCATTTATAGTGTACAGGAAGGGCTAGACCAAGAGAGACTCTATTGGGAGGGTGCTTAGTAGGGAGTAAGTAGATTATGGGTGGAGAATGGGCAGAGATTAAGGATCAAGATTGGGAAATTATGTTAATGTGTAGTCAACTTGGTTAGTTGATGGGTTAACATTTTTGAATGTTAAATCCCAGTTTTTTTAATAAATAGTATAATTTTTATGGAAGGAACATTTTGGGTGGCAGCAATAAAGGTGCTCGTAGTTTTGCTTTTCTATCATATGAATCCAATAAAATTGGAGGATGGGGGGGACACATAACCTCCAGCACATTTGCCTACGTTTTCGGTGACAGGATCAGGGAGAGGACGTCACCAGAAGTGACACCAAGTTGTGTCTGCAGAGATGTGGACAAATATAGAAGAGAGGAGAGAAGAGATAAAAGATGAAGAAGATGTGAAAGTGGTTGGTAGAGAAGGTAGGAAGACATTTAGAGAGTGTAAGAGAGAAAAGTGTGAGTGAACAAATTTTGTTGCTTAATTAAAAATGCAACCAAACTGGATCTGCAGGGAACGTAATTCATTGAAAAGGAATGGGCCAAAAACTAACCGAAACAAATTTGTCCGAATCGTTTTTGGTCCATTTGCACATATCTAGTGTTTACCTCCTCCTATTTATTAATTTGTGCATGCATGTTCCTCTATTGCTAGTCTGTTGTACTTTTTATATTTTATATTTACACCCATATCTATGTGATGGGTGAAAAAAACACTGTTAATGTATAAACTTAAGACACTTAAGCCAATCATTGTCGGAATACAGTATATGCCCCACTTCAGAGATAGAGTTACCACCCTTACGAAAAATTACTGCAGTTTTACTGCAGTTATTTTTGTACGGAAGTACAAATGCAATAAAGCAGCAGTACATTGAAGTACAACTGTAGGTTTGCAATATAAAAAAAAAAGTGCGGTAAATGTGCAGTAATACTGCAGTACAGTGAAGTACAAATGCAGTAAAACCGCAGTAAATGTGCAGTAATACTGCAGTACAAGTGCAGTATTGCAGTTTTTTCATGTCCAAAAAACTGCAGTATTACTTCAGAAAAACTGCAGTAATTTTTCGTAAGGGTGGTAACTCTATCTCTGAAGTGCAGTACACAGAAACTCAAATACCTGATTAAATTCATTTTTCATCATATTAGTGCAAGTGTAATTTACTCTTGCCCCAAGCCAAGAGAAACACAAAATATGCAATTGCATCTGACATAGCGTGTTATTAATTACACATACCAGAGGCTGCGAAGGGAGCTTTAAATATTGAAAATAAAACATTTTGCAGAAGAAAAATTATCTCCTGTGTTTGTTATCACAAGCCTTGTTAGTATGTTTTAAAGATTTTGAATGATTATATTCCTGTCTATGTAAAGAAGGTTTTTATAGATTAATGAAGATTAAAGGAGTTAAAAAAATACAATCTTTAATAATCTTTAGTGCAAAAGAGAAAATCACATTTAGCTAGTTTTAAATTGATATTATTATTACTGTCAGGGTTTACAATACTGCATTATGCAAATTATGTTGATAAAAAGTTCTTTGCATATTTTGCAGCTGTATTTTTGCCAAAAGTCCAAAGTCCTGAAGATAATGTTCTCAAATTGTGTTTTTTTTTATATATTTCATTTTGTGTAAAGGTGCATCTTGTAGTTTGAATACAACACATAAATGCAATATGTGCTCTTATTTTAAACCATGGGTTATATGGTCTATAACAATACACATGGAACATCATGGTCTACAGTCTGGTGTACGTTCCACTGTGGACACGATGGGCATTTGGGTTTATTCACTAAGGGAGACTTGTGTTTCAGCTTCTTGACTTCACTGTACATTATGAAGGCCCATCTACAATACACTTCTGCTGTAAGAAAAGCATGGCTGGCTTGTATAATATATTGTTATATTGTTATATATATAATCAATATCCCCTCACCCATTGTACTATACAAAATTCAGGGTTCGCTCAGCCCTTCTTACTGAGAGAACCTGCCAGTGACAGTGTTTTCTGACGAATAATAAAGTAAGGGAGTTAAAACCTAAACTCCTGACCAATTTTCCCGTTATGTCATACAAAGATTCTCTACAGTGTTTTCAATAAGCTTGCTGGTGGAAGAGTTGGGGGAGAGATATTCCCTTGCCCTCTGCCATTAAATCTTGAGGAAAAGTGATTTTGAGAAGGTCCAAACTGTTAGGACCAGTGTACCTTGGGAATTGCAAGCATAAATTGGCTTTTTTTAAAGCAGCCAATATAATGATCGCATTCCTTTGGCCCATGCTCTTCCCCTTAGTTCTGCCTGACCTATCCTTTCTTTTTCTCTTCCCAACTCGTTTACTTCAGCCTTTTTTCATTAATATGATTTCTCATTTCTACTTCATTAACCTTTTACCTTATCCAGTTCATTCAGCAATATTAACCCCCTCTCCATACACATACAATTAAAACCATTCATCTCCAACCTTTCAAAGCATTCATATTTTTCTTTTTCTTTTAACTCCTTCTTACCCATGCTATTTTGTATTTTTTTGCTCACATTTAGGCAATATCATTCATAAGCCTCTTGCAATTGCCCCCCCCCCTCTGTTTCATCTTGGATGATATGATTCTTGGGTATTTTGTTGTATCAGCTACCACTGATAATTGGAAAGTATTTCCTCATGGTCCTAGGCTAACCATATCACTAGATCTTAGCTTCTTGATAAATGGTGTGTGCAGCTTAAATGTAAGCCCTTAATGTGATTGTCTAAAAAAGCACAGCTGTCATACCTTTGGACTTCTGGAATATGTATTTGTATTTTGAGGAGTTTTCCCCCTTGGAGGTGTGCCTTCACCTTACATCACGGGAGAGGACTATGTGGAGACCAGAGCCAATACAGCTCAGGCCTATCCTCCCTTTTTAAATGGACTGTAGTAAAGTACATGGTGAGACTCAAGGAAATGCCAAATGATCTGAGGGATAAGCCACACCTGATACAAAGTAATCAGTAGTTGCTAAATAAAACCACCGGTTCCACATTTCAACTCTCTTTTACCTTTTCCAACATCTAGGTTGATTTTTTTCTTGAATGCTACATTTTGCAAATATTAAAAATAATTATATATATTCTTTCATTAAGATCCACTTGGGGAATCATACTGTGGACTTGCTTGCATATTTTTTTCTGCTTACTGTGAATATTAGTATAACCGCCACTGGCTGTTAATCTTGACAGAGGGCCGTGCCTTCAACAGCCCCCTCTACTACCCCTGTCCGTACTGTTGAGCGACAGGATATCATATCAGATCCTGGTGCACATGGTCAAGGGTCCTAAGTAACGGCTGCTTTGGATCCCTAAGTTAGTAAACCCGGGAAAGGGGTAGCTTTCCTTTTGGCCCTGTAGTAAAGATGACCCTGACTCCTAGTTCACCTAATAAGACTCTCTCTCTATACCTTTTTTTCTATTTCAAGTTCCAACAAAACAAAATTACATGTAGGTAGGTCAATAGATCTCTAGGTTGGAAGATAGATTTTGTTCTGAGTAGCAGAAGAAAATATTTACTCGTCATAACATTCTAGCAATAATATATTATTGTGGGTTTAGGCAACATTATCATTGTTCTCTAAAACTTATATTTCACAATTAATGCCGAAGTACAGATTAACATACAGTTCAGCAGAATTGTAATGCACATTTATGTAAATACGAAATACAAATTAATTTTTATTTTCTTCCTTGGTAGCAAACTTGTCAAAAATAAGCAATTTGGATGTTTGTCTATACTGATGAATGCAGCATTTTGTTTTTTTGGACGGAGCTCTGTAGAATTATGCAAGCTAAAACCATAGTTTCATTAAATTTCCTTGTCTTCCTTAGTTATGAGTAATTACCTAACAACATCCCCCCAAAACGTTAATATCTCCTGTGAAAAATCAGAGCACTTACGGTAATTGCATGGTAATTATGTGTAATTTTTTTTTACACTAGATGCAATCTTTTTTTTTTTTTTGTAGCATAATGGTTTTTAGTGGACTTACTTAAAATGTAATATGTATTCCACAACAGAAGGAAAATAAGTCTATTGTGTTACTGTCATTCTCTTTAGTATAACATACTGCTACAAAGCACTTCGGAGGGATAGGATTGATATAATAAACAAGTAAACAAATATAATGAATTATTTTATCTTTTTTTTTAATGGATTTGTTTACTTTTGTTTTTCATTAACTTGCCATGACTTGGAAACCACCCTATATGCCTAGGATTTTCATTTATTTTAGTTGACTTTTTTAACCCCTACTAAGCCCTTTCTCTAACAAATTCCCTACTAACCACCCACCACACTAAATAAAACCAATTAAATATCTAAATTAAACTCTTAGAGTCATGAACAAAATTGATTTTTTTTTAATAAACCTGGGACTTGTAATTTCCTTTGTCCTCTGACATATGTACATGTTATTTGATCGTAGACATATTATATATATATATATATATATATATATATATATATATATATATAAATCAACAATGGCATCTGGGGAATTTGCCCGTTCTCATTTGAACCCAGAAGCACTCCATTAGCACAGCAGCCTATAATACAAGCTGGGGAGGAACTTAGTCTTATAAGTCTCATAGAAACATAATGCTTTTCTATAGGAGAAAAGAACTTCAATAATTTATTAACATAACAAAATAATAGCAAATATTAGCAAATATTAAAACAAGAAAATGTGAATTTAATAATGCATATCTTATTTAGTAAAGTTTGTTTCCCTGAGAAGTTGCAGAATGGATGCAACAGCCTTCCAACAGAAGAGGTAAAGGTTAAATTGAAAATGTATATTATAGTCCTAAGGCTATCCTGAACTTTTAAGAAGAGCAAAAGGCAAATAAGGTGTGATGGGAAACAAGAAGAACCAGAACACTCTGTTAATCCATCTATGTACCTGTGTCCTGACACTGCCCTGGCAGACAAAGAGATCAATGAAATAGACAGCATTACGTGCACTGGAAGCAATCCATTAAACAACTAATGGATAGGCTTGAAGATAGCCAAGATATATTTACAAAGCATAGGCTATAACAGGAGGCCACCTCTTGGGAGATTATATAAAGAAATAGATTATCTGTGATTAGGAATTAATGATTGATACATTTAAATAGAATTTAATGTTGGCTACCATTTATTTTACTTGAGTTAGTTACAGCTTAGAATGGTCATGTGTCCACTTTGAATCTCCAAGTATGTCCATATTGAGAGGCAACATAGTTTCACAGACTCATTTGCATAGAAAACATATAACTTTTTACATTATAATGTATACTACTATAGCTCAATGTAATAATGTTACAATTACATGATGATTTGCACATCATTATTATTATTATTTGTTGTTTTAAATAGCACTGTACAATGGGTAGACAGGACATAACAAGTAGTATATAACATAACAAGATGACTTCCAGAAACAACAGGTGAGGACGGCCCGGCTCAAACAAGTTTACAATCTAGAGGGAGTTAAGGTGTATTACACAAGAGGTAAAAGTGCCATGACAGGGACACCTGCTCACAATCCTCAAATATTTCTGCACTGGCCATTATGAATGCTAGGAGAACATTGCTTCCCTGGGTCTCAAGGACACAGCCTGAAATCTCTGTCTCACAGGAGCAGCATTTCGACATGCCACACTTGCCACCCATGGTCATTTCACCCCTTCCCCACAGAAATATAAAGCAGTTGGTGCTAGCCCTGCCCTCAATGTTACCAGACATGCAGACTTATGTCATCAGACTAATTGACCGACAAAGTCAACCCCGTCCCAAGAGGGAAGGATCTGGCGAGCCAGAGCCTGGAAGCTCCCAGATATGTTGATGCTTCTTGCAAACGCTGAATAACTGATGCCAGAGCACATAAACCCAGTTGAATAATTAATATTTCCCAATTTATTAATATATGGACAATAATAGCCCTAATTCACTCAGTGCATCCCAAGTACAAATTACGGTGTGTATATTGTCCCGTTCTGGTAGACAACAAAAACCCTGGGAGCACTTGGAAATAAATCGTAGAAGATGTATTTGTTTTTATAAAAACTATTTGCATTTTGTCATCTTACCTCACCATGCAGCACAGGACTAGCTTTATGATGAGTAGAAAAATATTATTGATAAATAGATGTATCAGAGCATTTTGATATTAAAAAAAGCCTCATCTGGTTTGCAGTACACAGACACATTATTCAGAAACATATTTGTATTCCGTGTGGCACAGTCTGCTACCTACTGAAATAAATTATGTATGGTTGGTGATCTGATTTATAAGCGTACTGAAGCAGTTCAGGGGCAATGTTTCTGAAGAAAAAAAAGTAAAAAAAAAAAAAAAGAGGAAAACACTGAGAATTTGTGCATTTTTTTTTCAGCTCTACAGTTTTTTTTCTAAGTTAAAAATATAAATATGTACTTAAGAAATTTGAATCAGTATGGCATTATTTTTCTTTTTTTTTTAGGTTGTAAAGAAGAAAAAAAACATGCAATTTAACTTGATGAAAAATCATTTTGTGTTCAGAAAAACTGGCTTTCTTCCAAGACAGAATGACTTATCAAACAACCCTAAAAAATATATACATTGGGTTTTTTTCTACTAGGAAACAAGTGTTCCTTGTTATAATGAATGTCCTACTTATTCATACAATATGTTTAACGCAAAAGTACATATCTCAGTGGTGATAATATATACCTATTTCCTACCCTAAAGAACTTTTTGTCTTTTTCACCTTATGTTTGTTCAACCAGGATTCCTCTTTTGCATGCTTGATGTGCCCACACAAATTAGACATCATTGCTCCATAGAAATACATAAAACATAATATTTTTTACTGCTTATATGTAAACAAAAAAAAACTATGCTAAAATAGGAAAAAATACACATTTTTGCAATTTGGCTTAGGATTTCTTCTATAGAATAGGGGCCACTTTTGAACATTAACATGATTTATATTCAGCAACATCCCCTGATTACAGTAGCACTCCAAATACATAGTTTTTATGTTTTAAATGGCCATGTTGTTCCCTTATGGTAACCTTTATTGTTTATATTGTTATTTTTCAGGATTTAGGGGTTAGCAAATGTTTGTTTTTTTGTAATTGCAGCACATATCTCCATTGTAGCTCCCACGTGACTACAACACAACACCCTGTAGTTGAGGACTACAAGCTGGCTGTTTGAGTAAAGTGAGATGATGGCCCTTACTCTTGCCCCTTCCCAGAAATGTGGAAACAGTGGTTCAATACTTACCTCCCAGCAGTCTGTTTTGCTGAGATAGCGCCAATATTGAGGCACTGCCCCACTTTTGTGGACAATGGGGGGCATGGGGCAGTTTAAGTTGCTTTGAAATCAATGGATTGCATTGTAGCTCTCACATCGTCACAATGTGGCTTTCCCACCCTGTATTGACCGATCACCTGACTTCAGGTACAGGTGTTGTCCCTCTACACAACTTGCCACATGGCTCAGCCTGGGTTGAGGAAAACTATCTCTACTACGAATTCAAATGCAAGGAGGATAATATCTGGAACGAAGAGAGGCCTAGACATGAATGTGTACTTCATAGTAAACAAAATTTGATTTATTTATTCATTTCTTGCAAATAATATGCTTTTAGTGCACAGTTCATCATAATTAACTTTTTTGAATAAATCAAATATTTGCAAACAAAAAGCTTTGATTTTACCCAGTGATTTCTTTTTAGAATGCATAATTAAGATCCCTTATTTCAGGGGCAGAATTTGTGAATTTGAATATGAGTAATCAGGTGCTATTATCCCAATGTGTAAGAGGGGTTATCTTTAACATTCCTGCATTTTTTTGAGATATGATCTTCAGATTTTGTTAAGGTTTCCAATTTAGGATTTGTTCTGTATGGAACTTTAAAGAATACTTTTTAACTATACAGCTGTTCATATGATCGAAATCAATCAAGGTTTTTTTGCATTTTAAATTGTTGCATACGCAACACAGGTCAGCAGAACAGCGAACGTCAACCTCCAAAATTCAGAGATATAGCAAAACTGTTCAATGGCCTTTACTTCAAAATTTAGTGTGATCCCTTCTTGCCCTCATAACAGAATGCATTCTTCTAGGTACATTTGTGCAAAGTCAGAGGTTTTGTAGGCATCTAGTTTGGTTTAACTGTTTAATTATACACCAAACAGGTGCTATTGATCATCAATTTGATATGTAGGTTGAGCTATAATAATTAACTGAAACAGCTGTGTAAGTGGAATAAAAAAAAACCTGCTAACAAGGTGAAGTTGCTCAAGTTTAATGTCAAAAGTCCTACATCATGGCACGACTGAGCACAGCAACAAGACACAAGGTAGTTGTTCTGCATCAGCAGGGATTTTAAGGCAGACAGGAGTTTCTAGATGTTCTGTCGAAACTCTTTTGATGAAGCACAAAAAATGGGCAATGTTAAGGACCATAGATAGATGCAGTAGATGAAAGACACATCGTGCTTACTTCACTTAACACTATGAAGAGGTCCGGCAGTGCCATCACCTTAGCACTGGCAGAAAACAATTGGACTTAGGTACACCTATCTACTGTCCGGAGAAGTTTGGTCAAAAGTGGTATTCATAGAAGACTTGAAGCCAAAAAGCCATATCACTGATGTGGAAACAAGTCCAAGCGACTTAATTATCCACGAAAACACAGCAACTGGGATGAAGAAAATTGACAGCACTTGCTCTGGACTGATTAGTCACAATTTGAAATATTTGGCTGTAGCAAAAAGCAGTTTGTACCGTCGGATAACGGTAGAAGAAAGAGCGTTTTGCGGGCAATGGTCGAGGAGCCTCGCAAGTTTGGAGCTGCATTTCTGCAAATGAAGTTGGGGATTTGTTCAGAATTAATGACCTCCTCTGCTAAGAAGTACAGGCCGATACTTATACATCATTGAATACCGACGGGAAGGCATCTGATTGCCCCCAAATTTATTCTGCAGTATGACAACAACCTCAAACATTGTTGAACATCCCATTCCAAAACCATGGGCAGCCCTCCACCCCTTTTTTGGCTATAACAGCCTCCATTCTTCTGTGACAAGTGGTGCAGTCCTCCATACCTTTAACAGGCTAGTTGGGAAGATCAGTGACCTCCTTTTTAATTGGGCCAACATTCAGTGGCATTATTGTAAGCCTGACCACCCGAGTTGGCGATTGGCTCCCTGTTATGTGGACCTGCTGTCTTAGTCAGCCTAGCCCAGAATACTATATTACAATAATATTTTACTGGGGACCAGTCAACTCATTGATAAAAATAGATTAGAGAAAAAGAATATTTTAGGCACCTGGAATTGCTTTATTTACACCACAATTGCTATCCGCGTTTGTGATGACCAGTATGGTAAGAACACAACGTGAAAATAAACACTGAGTCAGTACAGTCATTTCAAAGAGTGTTCTTAACAACGACAATGAGAGGTCTCAGCGTGGATACCTTCTTATTTAGGGTTCTACTACCTTAGAGTAGAATCTGCAAAAAATTGTATTATAATGCATGGCGATTTTTTTATTCAAGCTATTATACTATGTCTCAAAGTAACAGCTGGGATCCAACAATGACCCCAAACAGCAATTTATTTTGGATCCCGTTCTCTAAAGGCATCTTCTGCTCCAGTGTAATAGACCTCCTACCATGAACAGACTGTGCGGGTTTCTATGCGGTTACCGTGAAAAGCATGCATTGTCAATGTGCAATGATTTTTCTGCTTAACCACCCGAAAAATAGTAAATTCGGTAAAAGACTGACCCAAGGGTATAGCTTCAAAACTCAAGGGATTTGTTTTTAAAGCCGACTTGTTAAATGTTTTATTTTGCTCAAATTAAAAGATCTGCCAGTGGAAAAATTAAACTTTATTTGCTGTTTTAAACAGCTTGGAAAGATAAACTTTACCCTGTGTTTTGCATTTATAGTTTGCAGATTTTTGTAAAGAAACATAATTGTTTTATCTGCAAGATAATAAGGTCTTATTGTACAATCTTTTGTACCAAGCAGCTCTTGTAAATAAGAAAAACACACAGCATGATTGCCTTTTTTTAGATATATAATCCTGTAGGAACACATAACAAATGGCTACTTAATTAATACACTTTAGGACAATATAAAAATACAATGGCATAATTATGAATTATTGTTTGCAAAACTTATGAAAACAAAACAGATTTCACTTGATTCAAGGAATCCTCGTGTGCAAACTCTTGATTAGTAGTCCAGATCTTCAGGTTATCTCCAAGTGCACACGTGGTTTGATGAATAACAGTGGTGTTACAGTGACGCCTTTCGTAATTAATGCATTGGTGCTTGGGAGTTCGGTTAAGACAAAGAGGTATATTTATGATACAGAGACTATATGCAAGCTGTCAAAATGAGAGTTCTCAGCAGAAAAGTTATGGTTGCAAAAGATCACTACTCACGGATCGAGTTAACCATAGGAGAGTCAATGTTCATATGAGATTTAAAAAAAAAAAAAGCAAGCAACTGGCATCAGATGAGAAAGATCAATAATTTAACCCACCTCCATTAAGGATATGACTAACTTTGCTTTTCCTAGTAAGAGTAGTTCTAATTATAACTCTAAAAATAACAATGCTGCACTGTTTGAGTTGATGCCATTAGAAATAATTTTGAAGTTCATTTTCTCACATACTTGTGAAGTATAGTATACTTAAAACATTAAATCACTTGGACCCCCATTCATACTAATTTGGGGAAACGGCTTATTGATCCAAGGAGAAATCTGACTGCCATTTTGGGGTCAAGAAGGATCTTTTTCCCTGGTTAGTGAAAAATTGGAAAGAGCCAAACTGGGGTTTTTTGCCTTCTTTTGGATCAACCGCAACAAATTAACAGATATAGGAAAGGCTGAACTTGATGGACGCATGTCTTTTTCCCGCCTATATAACTATGTAACTGTCTATGTAACTTCAACATAGAAGCAAGTATATGACAATTTCTCTTCGGCATACACCTCCTGACATAAAAACGCTACTTGCGTTACTCGCAAAAGCTCCATTCCCACCGTCACTGATGTCATCAACATGGATATTATGGTGGATCTAAAAGCCAGCATCGCTGCTACAGCTAGCCACACCAAACCTCTTTTGTAATGCTTCAAAGAAACCATGTACAGCAGGGCTGGACCAAGAATGAATAAGCGGCCCTGGCAGTGTAAGCGCGGCAGCCATCAAATGATGTACGTGTGGCTGCATGCTGGATATGCGCGGCTGCATGTTACGTTTTTATACTTACTCAAGCCATGGCATATCCAGATGGCGGATGCACACAGCAGGACCTAATCTGCTGCTGGAACAGTAGCATTTCCAAGTATGTGGCCCTACCGGCCCCCAGTCCTTTTGCCCGGTGTGCTGTTATTAAATTCCTGTACAGATTAAAATTTCCTAAGTTTATCTAGGATCCTCCATCATGATATGTTTAACAAATCAACTTTTTTTTTTTGTAGTTATTTTACAAACATTCTGGACATCCATGTGGGAATTTTAAAAAGAAAGAAATAAATATTAACTTGTCTCTCGATCTGCGTAGATCTGTCCATCTGTCTGTCTACCTATTCAATGTTAATTCTCCATTTCACATAGGCTGGTTTTACAGGACTCATTCACACACATCGCTTCCTTTGAAAATGAAAAGTCTGTCCTAGAAAATAAGCAAACTGTTAACAGACACCATTTGAGAGTTTGGTTGTTAGCCACCTGCTGTTTGCAATAAATCAGCCAACAAACTACTGATCCATGCCGCAACATGTTTTAACCTCTCTCTTCTGCTGAATGGAATGGCAACAAACCAATATTTGAATTTCTTTTAAGCTAATGGAAGGTATCCTGCATCCTGTTAGCGGATTTAGAGAAGATTTAAAGCTAAAAAAATAAAGCCATCACAATTAAATTTAGAAAATAAATGCATTACCAAATGAAAATTGTGGCAATAAAAATATTTTTTACTAATTATTTATGGCATTTGTTTTTATTTCTTTTTTAAATAAGGTGTTTATTGCTGTAAAAAATGGAATTTTGTTTTGTTTATGTTATTGGATGGATCTTTATTGAGTTTTTACAGTGGATGTAATATCTCACTGGGCTCATAATTGTGATAGCGTTTAATTGAAATGTGTTTTTTTGGTCTCTGTATATATTGTGTTGAGAGTTGCAGATAAGGCACTCAAGTACGCCCTAGGAAACATAATATTGTTCTGTTCTGCAAATGTTCAGAACAGGTTATATGGAATTTCCTTAAGTGTTTGTACTGGTTCCCAGGGGAACAAATAAAATACCTCAGGCTGACGCTCAAGGCAATATGGGGCTACATATACACACAGTGGAATATTCTGTAGACCTAGGCCTACTTGGAGGACGCAGAATCTGGCTTTAAGCTTTAACTCCCCCCTTAAAGCCAGATGAACTTGAAGCCTTTTAAGTTGAATCCAGGTTTTAAAAAAAGTTCTTGTATTACGTGTTTTTCCCCCCCAAAGAAAGGATTTAGCGATTTTTCTCACACAGGTCACTGACAGTTACGCTATAACTCTGCTCGTTGGAAAAAGTACAATGATTCCGTTTTTCTCCCAGTTGTACTATTTTAAACATTATAAATGGAAGGTACAGCAGGGCAAGCTAGAGTTGGCTCTACCTCGTGGCTACACAACTCCAGGCCTGGAAGGTCATAAACAGGCCAGGAACAGTGAACACCGCTGCCTAAAAATAAGTAGTAAGCATTTTTAAATAAGATGCCCGTGCTTACGCTGGGAAATCTATACATTGTGGCCTGCTTGCAGACCTCGAGGACTAGAGTTTTGAAGCTCTGCTCTAGACATCACCTGAGTTGGCCCAGCATTATCAAGAGATAAATCCAAGATACCAAGCTGGCTCAAACTCCTCATCCCCTTATATCGAATGCCTGTAGCACTCCACTTGTTGGCTTGCTCATCTCTAAAACATGTAAAAATATAGTCATCTTTTATGGTACCACCTAAAATAAATTTTGGAGAAATGCATTAAAAATTTAAGAATTTTCAGTTTAATGCCAAAAACATATTACAATCTAATTAGAGTTCCAAAAATACCAGACCACTAGGCAACATCCTTCTATGTAGAGGTAACTCTGACTATGTATTCCATAGTCTGCTCCAGAAGACCATGTATTTATGTTTCTTACATCGGGAGTCAAATCCCGTTTGCAAGGTTAGAAACAAGTATCTGGATATTCCTGGTTAAACACAGATATTTTTGAGTTAAAATTTTTCTGATAAAACCACCTTTGCTTAAACAATGACTTTCACAAATTCATCCATCTAAAACCCTCACAAAGGGCGTTTGATATGCTTTTCTGACCTTAAAAAGCAATACATTGCTATCATCCGATTAGAGAAATTAAAATATAAAACTAATTATTTTTCGTTATGAGAAAGGGTTTTTTTTTCAAATTGAAAACAGTAATACTATGGTTAGATTTATGAAGTAAATATCTTGTAATACAATTAACTTGAAGGGACGCTCTTGTCACCATTTTCGAATTCCAGTTGGAGGTACAGAATTATCTATCTATGTTTCAGATCATCCAACTAATGTTAATATGAGACAAAGACAACATGAATAAACACAAAAGGCAGCTTTTAAACAATCATTTCATTTACTGAAGGTAATTGCCCCCCTAAACCTAATAACAGGTTTTACCACCCTTGGCAGCAGCAACTGCAATCAAACATTTGCAGTTAGTCTTTTACATCGCTGTGAAGGAATTTTGGCTACTCTTCTTGGCAGAATAATTTTAATTCAGCCATACTGGAGAGTTTTCAAGCATTAACTGCCGTTTTAAGGTCATGTCTCAGCATCTCAATCGGATTCTAGTCAGGTTAGACCTTTGACTCGGTCTCTAAAACCTTCCTTTTGTTCCATTTTGGGGTCATCAAGATGTTTTTTTGGCAGATGTGAAGGGAGTCTTTATGCTCTTTTTGGTCAGCAGCGGTTTTACCTTGCACGGTCTCTTTCTTATTGCGGAGTCATGAACACTGACCTTAACCGAGACAAGTGAGGCCTGCAGTCCTTTACATGGTAGTCTGGGTTCTTTTGAGACCTCCCGAAAGCTCCTACCATCAGTTGGCTCTTGGATGAGTTTTTAGGCTGTTCACTTTAGGCTGGAGCCGTAGAAATGGCTTTGTGACTCTTTCCAGACTGCTAGATGTCAACTTTTTTTCTCGTCTGTTCTTGAATTTCTTTAGATTGGGGCATCAATTTGCAAGACAGATTCTAATTAATTGAATTAAAGCCAATTATCAATTTGGTTAATTGGTAAATTTAGGAACTAAGGAGGAAATTATTTTTTCCCCACTGACGCCGGTGGGAGTGCCCACTGATGATGGCGAGAATGCCCCTTATATCAGTGGTACCTCCCCTGACATCAGCAGGACTGCCCACTGACATCAGTGGGCAGTCCTTGCTGACTCCCCCAGGCACAAGTGTAAGAATTGTGATAAATGTTCTTGTGGTCCCGTCTACCTTTTGACTTGGAATATAGTAATTTTTTCTTTGTAATTAATATGTTATTATACCTAAACATAATAAATCTAGCTTGCTTGGATACCAATAGACTGAACCTGTCAAAAATTAAAATAGCTTTAATGTCAATCTCCGCACAATTTATTCCTCCAATTTATTTTAGTAACTTATGCGCTTATGCATATTGATATCTGCGTGTGTAATGCATTAGGGAGTGTTCCTTATGCACCAATACACCACATATTCTTTATACAGGTAGAGGTGAAAAAATGATGATGATCATGATGATGATCAACTCATATGCCCTTATATGGTGGTGGAAGGTGCAGCAGAGCTAAGCCCACCCCCAGGTCTTTACTGATGCTCACAAGGACCAAAATCCTAAAAAAAAAAAAAAGGAAAAGTTTGAGATTACTCAAGCTTTAGCTCACACTACTGGACTTCTAGACTCTTCTCGATGCAAATAAAAGACACAATAGCTTCATTTCTTATAGTATTAGTAGTGTTTCTTTTACTTAATATTTTAAACAAGAGCCTCTATCACTAAGTTTTATGTGCACAATGACATTCTTACTTTCATTTGCAGAAAAGTTCTATGATGCGCTCTATTTAATAGGTCACTAGGCAACAAAATTATGCAAAATACAATGAAATTTCCAGGATTATGGTACAACATTGCTGAATAACATTAACACCGAGAAACCATTTTACAATCCCAGCACATAATGTTACAATAATAACACCCAGCATGATACTTTTCTTTCTTACACGTTTTACCATTGTGCTTCAAAACTGATTGGCTGTAATATTAAAACAAGGATAGATCTCTAAAAATAACTCGGGTATAAATACAAATTATATTGTAACTCAGAGGTATAAGTATTACATAGTAGTGTATATGCTCAACATTAAAATAGCATGTCACAGCATCCTTCTAGATGATCTGAGATGGCACTGGGGGACAGGAAGATAGGATGCGGGAGCAGCTCTCCATGTGAACATTGGGACAAACAAGTGGTTTCCACCACTCTAAAAGCTACTCTGCCTGAGTTTGTTATTTTGGACTCACTGCTTTCAGTATGCATTATGAAGTACCAACCCCAATGAGAAGGGCTGAGCTGGCCCTGCATTATGAATAGGTAATGTTGAAAGACTTAAGGGTCAGATCACTACTATGCATGAGGTCAACTCACCAGCTAGACTCCAGTCACTAGCTTACCCCTCCTATATCATTATCATTTTTAACACAGGTTATATCTATGTATGTATGTATGTATGTATGTATGTATGTATGTATGTATGTATGTATGTATTAGACTTGTGCATTCGTCTTCGGGCGAGCATGAAAACGAACACGAAGAGTGCGTTTTCGTGTTCGTTCCGAAGACATGAAGAAGAGAAGACAGTGCCGGTAAAACCTAGGCGAAGACGAAGACTCACACACGAAGAATCTTCGCCTTCGTCTACTATTCTCCCCGGTCCCTTCCCCATCTAACTTACCTTAACTTCACAGCATCGCGGGAGTTGACTGAAGTGGAAATCCACAGGTTCGTCGTCAGGGGTTACAGGGCAGTGTGAGTGAGCCTATTGGTCACCTGCAGGGTCTTCCTCTGGCATCAACCAATTGGTTGATGCCAGAGGAAGACCCTGCAGGTGACCAATAGGGCTCACTCACACTGCCTTTTTAACTCCTGATTTCCGCTCCCGTTAACCCCTGCGATGCTGCGTTGGATAACGGGAGCAGAAATCCGTAGGGTAAAGGGCTGTGCAAGCGACCAATAGGCTCACTCGCACGGCCCCTTACCACTAGTTGCTAGGCAGAAAAAAAAAAAATCAACCTGGGACCCTTCTGCAACAGTTAAAAGTCCTTGCCAGCGACCAACAAAGTCGCCGGTACGGACATTTAACTGACACAGCAGGGACACCAGTGGTCTCCCCGCTGTGTCAGTTAAATGTCAGTGCCAGCGACCAACAAAGTCGCCGGTACGGACATTTAACTTAGCATAAATAACTTACTAGAACTTCGGACACAATGCTGCCCTCTGTGGGTTTTACATTAAGTAGCATATGCTTGAAATCCAAAGTTATTATGCTACTCAGTGTAAAACCAACAGAGGGCAGCATTCTGTCCGAAGATATATTAGCCATATGTGGCAGTGTGTTCATTTTCATTTATCAATTATTTAAATAAAATATATCCCCATGATCCGCTGGTCTCCCCGCTGCAACAGTTAAATGTCCGCACTCGCGGACATTAATTCTGTCGAACTTGCAAACTCTTTTTGGGGTGTTTTTTGTATTAAACCATTACACGAAAGGATCATGGGAATATATTTTATTTGAATAAATGCAAATTAGCACACTGTCACATATGGCTAATATATGTTCGGACAGAATGCTGCCCTCTGTTGGTTTTACATTAAGTAGCATAATAACTTTGGATTTCTTTCAAGCATATGGAACAATGCCACTTAATGTAAAACCAACAGAGGGCAGCATTCTGTCCGAAGACATATGGCTAATTTATGTTCGGACAGAATGCTGCCCTCTGTTGGTTTTACATTAAGTAGCATTGTTCCATATGCTTGAAAGAAATCCAGTTATAATGCTACTTAATGTAAAACCAACAGAGGGCAGCATTCTGTCCGAACATATATTAGCCATATGTGGCAGTGTGCTCATTTGCATTTATTCAAATAAAATATATTCCCATGATCCTTTCGTGTAATGGTTTAATACAAAAAAAACCCCAAAATAAATAGAAAAAAAAGAGTTTGCAAGTTCGACAGAATTAATGTCCGCGAGTGCGGACATTTAACTGTTGCAGCGGGGAGACCAGCGGATCATGGGGATATATTTTATTTAAATAATTAATAAATGAAAATAAACACACTGCCACATATGGCTAATATATCATCGGACAGAATGCTGCCCTCTGTTGGTTTTACACTGAGTAGCATAATATTCTGCCCGAGAATATATTAGTTATATATATGGTAGTGAGCTCATTGGTCCCCAGCAGGAGGCCCCCTGCTGGCGACCAATAGAGTTGCTGATACGCACATTTAAACTACTGGCGCCAGGGCTGCTGCGGTGCGCGTTAACCCCGTATTAACCCCTTAACCGGAAAAAACGAAGAAAAAACGAATATTCGCCCGAAGAGAAGACAGGAACGGGCGAATATTCGCAGAATACGAAGATTTTTTTTTTTACGAAGACGAGCACGAAGACGAAACGAAGAGCCCCCTGGTGCCCAAGTCTAGTATGTATGTATATATATATATATATATATTGTGACAGGCCTCCCTTTTCCTTGGGATTTTTGTCAAGGATCTTGGTTGTAACCACAGTCTTCTAGGGTAAATGAAGCCCAGGACACATCCAGCTCAGTTTCAATGTTTATTTTACAGGAATAAACAGCAGCAGTTATAAGCAGCACAGGATAACAGTCTTTGCTTGCTTGAGCACTTGCTTAGGACAAAACAGCTCCAAACATACACCTTTTAACAAGTCACGAGTTACCATCAACACAGCTTTGCAGAGCTTTGCATCAACACAGCTTTTGCATTCCTCAGTTCATCAGCTCTCCTAGCTGGCATAACAATGGCTCCCTTCTCTGTATCAGGCTCAATCCCTTTTAGCCTCTTCCTGCTAATTAATCAACCACAGGTGAGCTGTTACTTAGTCCACACCTGTGGAGCTCCTGTCCAGAATGCAGGCTCTGGACTGGATCAAAACAGCAACTAGTGCTGTTGGAGCACTGGCCCACCCTGCTCTTCCAGATGCTCCGCCCAAGGGACCCTTACCATGTTTTGCAAACTGCTAGTAGTGCAGTTTGTAAACAAACAATATATTTCCCTGGGACATATTTTAACCCCTTCAAGACCGGGACGTACTTCCGGGTCAAAGGTCACCGGCAGACCGGGACGTACCAGGTACGTCATCGATGATGCGCGATGCCAGCGTCGCTATGGACGCTGGGATCGCGAGGGGCGGCTGCTACTGACCGCTGGGTGTCCCCAGCGATCCGTAGCAGCCACTCCCCCTCAATTCCGTGCACGTGATCGCTTTGCAGCGAATCACGAGCACGGAATTTAAATATAAAAAAAAAAAAACTGCGGCCTTCAAGGGAAGACGCAGTTTGCCAATGTTAAAGCAGGCTACCATTGACCAAGGCTGGTCTAATATACCTTCCATCTACCGCTTTACCACACCTTTTGTCACAAAATATTATATATATATATATATATATATATATATATATATATTAGATTAGAACAGCAGTGTTAAAAGAACAAGTGACTGTATTATTTGAAGAGAATGTTGGAGACATTTGGTTGGAGAAGAATAGTATTATTATATGTTAGTGTTTAGGTTGCAAGTTCCAGAACATATTCCTGAATAAGGAAACAAATAAATTCCAAAACCTAGCTCTTTTAATCATAGAACATATATGAACGGCTCACATCTGCTAAACATCATATTTCTAAATAGAAATAATTTGTCTTTAACTCAACCAAGTTACAGAAACAAGCTGCAAGGTATATTTCTAAATAGGGTCAACATTTTACATGTCAGCGGTTGCTCAATAGACTGTCTTCATCTGATCTTGAAAAATATGATATGCAATAGTCGGTACATTTTTCGTTTTATTTGCTTTTATGAACTTATTTACCTTGGTCTATTGTATTGATGGATTTGTTCTATGGTTTTCATGAGTTAAGCTGCACAGTAATCGAGGTCAAAGATGCAATTAAGCTACTGCAGAAAGTACAACTTTTCAATCCAGCTGATTTGATTAAGGTCAAGCCATGTGCGTTACAAAACACGTTTGAGGCTTTGAGTAATAATTCATCCCCAGAACTATTAACATTAACGCAATGTTTTTGGAAATAATCACTTGACAAACTGAAAAAGGTCCTTCAAAATTGCTTCTAAATTCAATTAAAGGTTATTTTCTAATGTTTGCAAAAAATTTAATTTTTTTTAAAAATCATAAAGGACAAAAAATATTTTCATTATTTTTTAAATGCATTTATCATATTTATTTATTAAAAAATATTTTTAGGTTTTTTTTTTTTAGAAAAAACTTGATTATATATATATATATATATATATATATATTATATGTGAAATGGCCATTAACTTTGAAAGGAAGGGGAGGTGGTCCAAGTAATGATACTGATGAAAGTTGCAAATGGTTTTCCTCAGTAATTTGCTATTTGGAAGTAATTTCAGGTCATATGATAGTTTTAAATCTTTATTCATGGTATTTTTGTGCTAATAAGGTGTTGGTTCATAAAGCCTAACATTATAGATGTGCAAGGTCTAGAGATAAGTAAGCACAAGATTATATGTTTCAGGTCCTTTTAGACCATGATTTTTCAAACCCGATCTAGAAATACATTTCTTTGTGTAAAGGAAAATAAACTTTGCATTGAGCTTTTCTAAGACAAACACATTCTAGCGCATGTCAACTTATTCTAAGAACAATACAAGAGCTGACTTAAAAAACATCCAGGAGAGAAAAACATAAGAACAATACCAGAATACAGCTATCTACATTGTCAGTCCTCCCTAAAACAGAAGATGTCTTCAGGAGCCCCTAAGATGCTTTTCACAATGAGTTCTGTTGCACTTATTTATTTTTGTGTATTCCTATTAAGCAAAAGCCTGTTTAGGATGAATGGATGTAAATTTAAGTTACAAATTGTTAACTCCATGAATTGGTATAGCTAACGGGTAAATTATCCCCTTCTTGTATGCAGTGATGATATTGTTATTTAGCCAAACAAGTCAACACAACCAAAGGCCATGCTATTGAACAATGTCATTATTTAAAACATTATATGTAGATGATTGTTTAATAATGCTTCTACTACCCCTTAATTTTAGGTGGAAGGGTTTCCCATCGCCTTTACCCACCTAACAGATATTGGTTAAGGAGATTTGTCCTAAAGATAGATCTTGTCTTGGTGTGGAACTACAAATCAAATCACCTCCATGCTCCTTAATGGCTAGTGTGTCATTATAATCTGTATCTATAACACCATCTTTAATCCATTTAAAGAGTCTCTAAAGGTAAATGCTACTTGAGTATAAGCAACATCATGGTTATAGAACTCCTCCAATACATATTGCATATGGTATGCATGGCATGGTTACATTTGTTGTTTTACTGCATTTTGTTTCTTTACGATGCATTTCAAACAATGATCTTACCATATTTTTTGTGGTTCAGCTCCTTCGACTTCTAAGTAATCATATTTTTCCTCCATCTGGAAATCGGTGAAAATAAGAGATATCGTGTCTCCGGGCTCTGTAACTACCGTCCACGTACAGTCTGCATTATTATAATACTCATTCGGAAACCCAGGACTTGAAATAATTCCGCTGGATCCCCTTACTGTTCCGCCACACGCATCTTCAGCTGTAATCCAAAAATAACAAATTGTGTTACAATGTTATGTGCTTTGTGCTCTGTGAGTGATTTTTTTATTGCAAGTTTTTGAATTTTAGAACATATTAAATACTTCACCCTTCCACATTGCTGAAACACAGCTGCTAATACTTGTCGGGTGTCACATTTAGTACCATGCATGGTGATGAGTTGACAGACTAACCCCAACCCTCCTGGGCACCATGGTGCTTGTCTTCTGCAGTATATTTACCTTTTGCGGCTGCTGTCACTGATGTCATATGCTGGTGCTGAATGCCTTACAGTACACTCAGCTCAGCCCTCCATAGTGTAAGTGGGCTGGTTGGGGAGATCAGAGATCTCCCTTGTAACTGGCCCATTGATCAATGGCACATAGGAAGGGCAGACTTGGGTAACTAAGTGAATAATGTGTAACAGAGACAAGGGGGGGCTATCGTGAGGCAGAGCCAAGAAGGGGCTGGAATCCCACCATCACTGCCGTTGTCCCAGAGAGAGGAGTGGGAGGATTCACGGGCCTGAGGCGAGTGTGGTTTTGGGGGATGGTTGAGCACACAGATGGAACCCCCAGTGGTTACGTTTACAGCAAGTAAGAAGTGGTCCGACCATTGCGTTGGGGCATTGTATGAATGGAGCTGCACCTGAGCACACAGAATAACCATGCTGCCTCATACCAGACTTTCCTGTACCAGAGACTTACCATCCCCTGCCCTGTATCGGCACTTTACTACCTCCTCTTCAGGGTCCGATTTTAACCCCTTCGTGACAATTGCCGGTCCGGGCACGTCACTGAAAATCGTGACGATTATGACAATTGACGTGCCAGGACCGGCACGTCTTTAAACGGGTGAAAAAATCGATCCGTGATCGATTTTTTCACTCAAACGGTGTTGCTCTAATGCCTCGACATCGAGGCATTGAGCAACACCAAAAAAAAACATTCCCGCCCCCCCCCGATCGCTCCTAGGAGCAAAAAAAAAACATGTTTGAAAGACTGCACGTCTTTCAAACATGGCGGCGCCCGCCGCCGAAAAACGGGTTTAGGAAGCGATCGCGAGTCGCTTCCTTTGCTTAGCTGGTGTTGCTAAGATGCCTCAGTATCGAGGCATCTTTGCAACACCTGTTTAGCAAAGGAAGCGACTCGCGATCGCTTCCTAAATGCTCAACTTACCTTCCCGGTGCCGGTGTCTTCGAAACACACGCGGTGTTTCAAGATGGCGGCGCCCATCAAGCCGGGGGGCGGAGCCTGCTGACATCATCGGGGGGGTGTTGCTGGATGTCATGGACATCCAGTGAATAACACCCCTAGTGGTCAGATCACTCATAAGAGTGATCATGATTTGATAAATCAAAGGCAATGTTTTCTAAACATTGCCTTTGATCAGTATTGGATCTGCCCCCCTCCTTCACTTGCTTCTAGTGAGGGAGAGAGACAGATCAGTGTGTTTTCAGGTATTCTCAATAATATATATATATATTGATCCAAAGGCTCTTATAAGAGCCATCCATATAATATTAACCCCTTCATTGCCATTGATCACTGCATAAACAGTGATCTTGCATAGTGGCAATTGTTTTGGGGGGGTTTTTTTTTTTTACATGTTTTTTTACTTTTTTTTAGGTTTTTTTAACTTTTTTTTATTTTTTTTTTTATTTTTTATTATAGCCATTAACCCTTTCCTTCCCCACTATTTTTGCTGCAATTCATACCATGCAGCGGTATACGGCTGAGGAGGCGTATGCCTTTTTGGCCACAGATTCTGAGGCCACTGATACAGCGTCAGATTTTGACGTTGGTCAGTTCACAGATACATCTAGTGATGTATCTGTGGCTGTTAGAACGCCTGCCACACGTAGTCGTGGCAGTGCACCAGAGGCATGGGTAGCGCCTAATAGGTACAAGCCAGCTATCCCTCCTTTTTCTGGAATTCCTGGCATCAATATTGATGTTACAGGATTCACTCCACTGCAATTTGTGCAGGTTTTTTTGGGAGACGATGTCTTGGGAGACATTGTCACACAAACAAACATTTATGCCCAGCAGCACCGTGCTGCTAGCCCTAATTCTTTTTGGGTAAAACAGCCATGGACTCCCATTGACGTGCCAGAATTTCTTAAATTCTGGGCACTCACAATGTTAATGGGCATTATAAAAAAGCCCTCCATCCGCTCCTACTGGAGCACCAGCCCCATCTTTAGTACCCCCATTTTTGCCCAAACTATAACTAGGCAAAGGTATGAAATGATTCTTCGTTTCATACATTTTAGCGACAACAGCCTGTGCCCCCCTAAGGAGGACCCCCAGTTTGATAGGCTGTACAAAATCCGCCCCCTGATTACCCATCTCGCTGCCAGGTTTCCAGAGGTTTATACACCTGGAAAGAATATCTGCGTGGATGAATCCCTAATGAAATATAAAGGAAGGCTGGGATTCAAGCAGTATATTCCTTCCAAGCGCTCCAGGTATGGAGTGAAGGTGTATAAGCTCTGCGAGAGCGAGACAGGATATACTCATGCCTTCCGGGTATACGAGGGTAAGGATAGCTACCTTGACCCTCCAGGTTGCCCAGATCATCTGGGCACCAGTGCCAAGATTGTTTGGGACCTAATATTCCCCCTTATGAACAAAGGCTACCACTTGTATGTAGATAACTTCTATACAAGCGTCCCTTTGTTCAAGCTGCTGTATTGTTTCGATACGGTAGCTTGCGGTTCTATAAAAAAGAACCGCTTGGGTTTCCCACAACGCCTGGTACAAACCCGGCTAGCAAAGGGGGAGACCTCAGCTCTACGCCAAGAGGAGCTTTTGGCATTGAAGTTCAAGGACAGAAAAGAGGTGTGCATGCTGAGCACCATCCACGATGAAAGAACCGTGGAGGTTTCTGTCCGTGGCAGAGCTGGGGTCACTACAAAGCCAGTGTGCATCAGGGCCTATAACAAGCACATGGGTGGAGTTGATCTGTCAGATCAACTCCTACAGCCCTACCTCATTATGAGGAAGACAAAGGCCTGGTACAAGAAGGTTGCAATTTATCTAATGCAAATTGCAACCTATAACGCTTTTTTGCTGCACAAAAAAGCAGACACTGGGCTGAAGCTGTCTTTTTTGCAGTTTCAGCTCGAAGTAATTTCAGGTATCTTGTACCGTGATGCACCTGGTCCCCAAGTAGTGATGGGAACCAACAGAATTGGGGCTACCCATTTTATTTTTAAAATCCCCCCTACAGCAAAGAAGCAGAATCCCCAAAAGAGATGCAGGGTATGCTACAGCAGGGGGCAAAGAAAGGACACCACATTTTACTGTCCAGATTGCCCTGGAAAACCTGCACTCTGTGTTGGTGACTGCTTCAAGCTGTATCACACAGTTTCCCATTTTTAATTTTTTTTTGTTCCTGCTCCATTTTTGTATTTTTTTTTAATTTTTTGTTACATTTACTGTTTTTTAGCTTTTATTTGCTCCACCATTTTTAAGCGTTTTTATTCGCACTGTCAAGTGACCTCTGTGTCCATTCCGTGGCATGAGGGACCACTTAAGGTGCTAGATCAAATCCCTTCTTGGAGATAGGCCAGGCTTTCTTGTAACCTGTCCCTACTGATAGTTGGGTACAAGCATTTTTCTTTACCCAGATGTAAAATTCCTACTGAATTTGAATTGCTCATGTTCCAAATGTGGCCCTTTTGCCCCCAAACAATCTGACAAACCCATGCATGTGGGGTATCAATGTACTCAGGAGATGTTGCTGGACACATATCTGGGTGTTGTGTGACAGCAACATATACCAGGAGCTGTAATTTCACACCTGAAGTACAAAGTATGTGAAAAAAACACCAAAAACAATTACTATCCCAAACTTTGACAAGGGTTGGTGGTAGGATTAGTGCATGGAAAGGGTTAAACTATCAGCATCTAAAATACCCTGGGGTGTCTAGTTTTCAAAAATATATGGTTTGGTGGGGTAAATTTAATTTGCTGGCTTCAAAGATGCCCCAAATACCACATGGAGACAGAATTACCAGATTCAGAGAAAAATGGTTTTGAAATAGCAAAACGCTACTTGTACTTATTGCCCCATAACGTGTAGAAGAAAGCAAAAAAACATAAAAACATTGGGTATTTCTAAACTCAGGACAAATAGGAGAATCTATTTAGCAGGTTTTTTCAGTAGTTTTTTATGATGAATAAAAGATTTTTCAAATAAAAGTGAGAAAATGTGTTTTTTTTTCAATTTTTCGTCATATTTTATTATTTTTATTATAGGAAATTACATCATATGAAAAAAATGTGTCTGAAGAAAGCCCTTCTTGTGCTGAAAAAAACAATATATAACTTGTGTGGGTTTAGTAAATGGGTTAAGAGAAAATTACAGCTAAACACAAACACCGCAGAAACGATAAAACAGCCGTTGTCACGAAGGGTACAAAAAGTAAAATCAGCCTTTGTCACGAAGGGGTTAAGTAAGGCGGGATTATATTTGTCCTGACCCGTATTTAGTCCGGGACAATTGTATCAGTTTTTCTAGAGATATAGCTAGAGCTTTATTCTCTTACTCAGGGTTTCTAGGTACCGTCAACAAAAAACAGTTTATACCCCAAATGTTGATTTTTGATATGTGAGAATTATCTGTCCACTGTGTCCGCACTTCTACAGGCTTTATTATCTAGTAAGGCATATAACTGCATATCAAACTCAATCAAAAGGAGTTGGAATGAACTAGCAGACTGTATCTTGTATACATGATTGTTAGAACTTTGTATTGACTTGCACAAGGTATTTTGTATATACACCTTTTTTTATATAGACATTTAGAACGTATAAGAAAAAATACCAAAAATGTGGATTTTTCTCACATAGTTGATGGACTTTCCAAAAGATTTGTTTTACATTTTTACAACCCAGTTTTAATATGTTATGTCCGTTTGCATCAGCAGTTTTTTAATTGCAAGTCAAACACCAGAAATAAAAATCTGTGTATTAGTTGCAAATTTGTGAGCTTGCTTCTGGCTGGTTGGAGGAAAAAAAAAAAAAAAAAAAAAAAGAGGAAAAAAAAGACATAAAAAGGAACATTGTACAATAGCTCTAGGAATGCTGACAGTCTGACACTAAAAATATTACCTGATTTCTTATGCCAGCCATTCCCGCTAAGTTAATATAAACGTGTAGGTTACTAGGGTACAGGCTTTAAGCTATTAGAAAATAAATCCATTCAATAGGAAAAACGATATATATTTTAGGACATCGTCAGACGTCTAAATAATGGAGATTTTTCTAAGACTAAGCATAAATTATTTTTTTAGGCTTATAAATGCGGCTGGATGCTGTACATAATAAGTGTCTAAAAGTTTTAATTGTAAATAAATGGAGACACAATTTTAACATTAATATGTTTGCAAGTTTTAGTTTTATTTATTTGGTTTATTTTACCAAATTCTTCTGCAGTGTGGTCTGAGCTGGCCCTGTATACTGCATAATGAAACATCTTGAGTATTATTATATTGATTTATACATTGTACATGGCCTGCTTATCCCTTCTTACAGGAGAAAATTGCCCGGTCTGAGTGATTTCAGATTACAAGTCATTCTAGCGCAATGCAAATTTGCATTCTAAATATTCTTTTTTACATTGTAGTAAATTCTCAAACATTTTATATATTTTTTTTTTATATATCTTTTGTTAGTGTTTTTTTTTTTATATATTTTTTAAATATATATTTTTTTTATTTTTCTACAGTCACACTGTTGTTCAGATACCAAAACTAAAGTATTTACTGATTGTTAATGTTTCATAACACTAGGATTGCCAGGTGGCTTCAAGGAAACTACAAGACACCAATAATAAATGTTTGTCACCTAAGGTTATCGGAAACACCACCCAAATAGTTAATCTCAGTACGTTTTTCTCTTAAACCACACAAATGCCAAGAGCCAGCAGCGATCAGACGTCGAATGCTGACATCCAACTTCTGAATCTGAACGTTCTATTTGTTATAATTGACACAGCACTATTTAGCACCACGATTGCTTGTTATTCGCTATGCTTAATATAAGAACCTATGTTTACATTTTGCTTGCGCTATAACAAGTAGCAGCCATCATTTCTAATTTTCCTGCTACTTTCAAATATTAAAAGTTAAGAACCATATTTCTGGAATAAAATATAAATGAAACAAATAATAAATGTGCATTATATTTGTGTATAAAAAGGGTCCCAAAATGACCCATTGCCTGATCCTTAAAGAGAAAAGGGCAACAAGTTCTACATTGATCTAGAAGGATCTTCCTGGGCTTATGTAGATCTGGGTGAAGATATTTTTGGATTACAATCCGTATCACTTCCATCTTGTCACAGACACATAAACACAAACAAATTTGACTATATGCCCATGTTTATGTTAAGGCAATTGGTATTCTGTCCATTTTTGTCTGGTCCTTCATGAACAGCCAACTTGATAATGCATTTTTTCATAAGTCATTTTTTTCCCATATGTTATTTTAACCCACCTTTTATAAAAACCCAGATTTTAATGCTAAATCTCATCTAAAATATGGAAATAGTTGTGCGTCTTCTTTGCACGTAAATCCATTTATTAATCCGTAAATTTTTTTTATAAAGAGTCTTAGTTAAAAACTTTTTTTTATTTTTTTTTTTTTACTTTCCCCTTGAATAACATCCACCTGTTCACATAACAGCACTTTGCATAAAGTAGTGCCTTGTAGTGCATGGGTATTAGGCATAAAAGATTTAACGCATTAACCTTCACTTTACTATTAAAACTACTCTTAATGCCTCACTGTGAATGATACCTTTTTTCTGAAAATGCATCAAATAAGCTTGGCCGTGGGAACATCTGCCTCGGAGTTATCTGCCCATTTAATTGCAGACCTATTATACATTGATACAAAATTCAAGTACCATGATCTGCTTTGTATCCAATAAATTTATTTCCTGGAACTGGATTCTGTAATAAACTTTTAAATCAGAATGTTATGTTACCCTCCAGTAATTTATTACTATTTATATGACCTTCAAAACAATGGATCGCCATTGAAGGTAAGGGTGCAGTGTACACCAGAGTGGGACTGCGCAGCCAACAGCTGTACCGGCAGGACTCCTTAATATCATAAAAAAAATAAAATATATTATTTTTAATATTTTTGAACCTAGTAACTAAACCCTATTAGGATTCAAAAGGCTATAAACAAAGAAACCAGGTAACCTGCAGATAAGACCCATTTTCCCTGATATAAAGACTCAGACCTTATTTAGCCTTTGGTCTCGTCTTAGATTCGGCATAGCTTTATGCCTACCCCATGAATGTCACATTGATCTGCCGCCCTCTTAGTAAAGTAAAACTTTCTTACATTACATCTAAATAATATAAAATGAAGGCTTTGCTTTTTTTATAGCAGCAAAAGTAAATCCTATACTTGTGCAGAATGGAATTGTCCTTGAATAAATTATGGACACATAAGCTGCTTCAATTGCAAAAAAAAACCCTAAGGGGTAAAATGGCATCACATTTCTATCTCACAATGTGCAAAGAAATGCTCATCTTAACCAGCACTAAATCCTTAGCTTTTGAGCTACCAATTTAAGTCCACTGTCTAAATTAACTTATGTAGTAATTAAAAAAGCTTCCAAACAACAAGGTTTTATATACAGCGTAAATCATCAGCTTCTATACATTCTATACACAGTGATCGAAACAGGGTTGGTTAAAAAAATTTAATTGAGGATTTACTTAATACTTTACCAAAAAGTGTGGCTTTCAAACAAAAGGACATTTTCTATACATCTATATAATTAACAGAGTGCAGTTCATCTATCAGCCACTAGGTGCCAGCAGCCATTTTCCAATCTGCTGCAGGTATTTTATTTTATTTTGTGGCAGTACCTCATATGTTTTCATTGTCTATTTTTTTGGAGGGCCCCTTCCATGATGCTGAATACGAAGAATGGAGGGCACCAATTAAAAATAATATTTTAATTACTGTTTACATTTATATAAAATATGGTCCATGGGGCTGGGCACATTGTCTCCGAGATAAAATATATAAGAGAAGCATACAGAACAGTTAAAATTAAGATGGATAACCTACTCATAATGTAAAGTAAGCTGTGCGTCACATCTGTCACATCTATTTCATCTGCCACATGCATCAATTCTTTTTTAAATGTATTTTTATTTATGTATGTAGAGGAGTTGGACAGGCATAGGGGAGGAATAATCTGGTAGATCACAGAACAGAAAATGAAGATGCTCTCATGGTTTTCGTATAAGGTGCATTTCTATTGCTTTTATTTTAATATGTAAACACAATAACTTGTGTTTATTTATTGAACTGTAAAATGTAGAATAGGGATAAGTGACAGATTCGCTATACAAGCATTTCAAAATCACCAGCTTCATTCAGAAGGCACAATGCTTTGTGACCAGTCAGTGATTTCTAGGAAGTCCTATATGTCGGACATTTGTTTTGGCAGATTTCCCAGACAGTAACAATACCAATCTTTATGCCACTAACTGGCATGCTTATATATACTTATGAGGCTCTTTATTAAGATGTTGCCGGCACTGGCAAGCTCAGAGCTCTATAGTGTCTTGCACAATGCTATGCTGTGATGTGATTCTAAAGTGGTGATGGGCAGGCTCGGACTGGCCATCTGGCACTCTGGGAAAATGCCCATTGGGCCAGTGGCCGATAGTGAGCGTACTTACTCTTACTGCCACACTAGTGGCAGATCATGTCTGCAGTGTGCTTGATATGTGAGGCAGCACACTATAAAAATCTAGACTGTAAGCTTGTTTGAATAGGACCCTCCTCACCTATTGTCTCACCTGTTATGTTACATACTACTTGTTATGTCCTGTCTACCCATTGTACAAGCGCTATGGAATTTGATGGTGCTATATAAAACAATAAATAATAATATAGAGAAATAAATTCGGTATAAGCCTGCGCCAGTTGTTATGAAACAGGAGAGGAAAATAGTGTATAAGTATAAGTGTCCCCTAATGTTCAGAAAGAGAAAAAAAAAGCAAATGCAAAATATTTATTTACTTTATGTTATTTACTTGGTATACCCTGGATTCTTGCTTATTGGTCATTATTATTCTAGCAGCAGCAATTTTTATGCCTTTTATGCTGTTTAGGTTGTGCGCTCCTCTATCTTTGTATATATTTTTTCCCCGTATAGATTTAGGTTATTTGCGTGTAACATAGATACTAGATAATACAATGCCTGGTAGCCTTCTAAAATGTTCTGCAAAGCCGTAGTGACACATGCTAATTTCAAATTATAATAGTATCTGGAATATCCATTGTTATACCTTAGGGCTAGATGAAAATACTGAATCCAACACGATACTAATTTATACTCTCGAACATTTCACTTCTTATTATATCTTCTGAATAGAGTTTAATTCTTCAGACACCGTAAAGAGGAAATGTCAGTTGTTAGGTTAGTCATCATGTACACATTCAAAAAAGAAAAAAGAAAGAGAGAGAGAGAGACTTGTATTTGATTCAATGTAGCAATTCAGCTTTTGAGCAGAACACACTCAGGATCCCAGTGCTAAGGGAAATCAGTGTATTTATCAGCAACAATATGTACGATGCTTCATGGGAGCTGATTTTCTCAATTAATTAATTCCAATCAAGAATGTGTTCTGTTCAACAAAGTAACAAGTGATACAGTGAATAATGTTTGGGGAGGTTCTATAGTTTCCCTGTACTTGGGACATAACCCATAACCAGTCTGCATTTGTTCCAGAAAAACTAACTCAGTGAGATCCATTAACATCACAGGAATGTAAACATTAGGATTTATCCATAAAACTGATCCTTTCATCCCCAAAAAGGCAGGCCCCTTGGTCAAATAATTTTAGATAAGACTGACCCCTTAACACCGCGTGAGCATCGTTATCCCACCACACACTAGTAGGGCAGTGGCTTCCACCAAACAGAACAGCAGTCAAGGGCAGCTTTGGCCAACTATGTCTAGGGGGGGGAAGCAGCTCCTCTTCTGCATAACAAGAAGCCAATCACCCTTTTGGGTGATCAAGCTCCCGGTACTGCCACTGCTGATTGGGACGATTAAATCAATGATTTCTCCAACCATGAGCTGGTTGGAGAGATCATTGATTTAACACTCTGGGGGACAGTGCTGAGTTGGCAGAGCCTTCATAATTCAACCTCAATGCCATGCGTCCTTAAAGAGCGGATCGCTAGTATTATCAGCAGTGGAGAGCAGGCTGGTGGTCGTACGCTGGCATAGAGTGCAAGAGGGATGGTTCCCTTCACTCTAGTTGACCCCCAGGCCAAAAGGTGCCAATCCTTTATAACTATATTCTAGTAATCCCATTTTATTGTGCATTTACAATTTATTTTTACTTTAATGGTTTCTTAATATACAATAATTATTTTTATCATAAAAAGGGAAAAATGAACAATATGTACTATGAGGCATGAGAGTTCTTTTGTTGAACACTAAATTAATTTCAGTTTCAAAGTGCTGCAAAGGTCAGTACAGATCACTTTCTTTGTACAAATGTCTACATGTAATTCAAGTTCACAGCACTAGGTCTGGAGTTTAATTATATGCTGTGTGCCTTGAATGTTCATTTCTCACGGTGCAAGGCAAAGCCATCTTCAGCAGGAGAATAAACACTTTATGGAACCTCTACGGAAGGAAATGTACTCATAAAAGGGTAATATTTAAATGCACCGTGAAGTCATACAAAACAGAACGTTATGTGGCTGAAATTGTATAGTGTGCCAACACACACACTAATAACACAAGTAATACAAAAACGACATTTTAAATAGGTTCTTTGAAGCTAAAAAATAATAAGCCTATTTAATTTTATCAGCATTTTACATCACCGATCAAAACTGTGGAATGAATTAGAAGAAATGTTTAATAATTATATATATATATATAAACAAATACAAAAAGGAAGCACTCACCTGAACTAGCATTAATTATAAGGGGGTCCTGCTGAAGACCAAAGCTATACACAATCTCTAAATCAGCACACTCACATCAAATAGGTTAAAAACTCTCATGACTGCAGTCCTTGTTACAGCTACTTAAAAACACCTTTCTAAGATGACAAAATTGGAGTTGGAGTCACATCATATGGCCATATTATGCTAAGCCCACCACTACGCCAAAGTGCTTCCTTTTTGTATTTGAAGCTCTGACCAGGGTTTTGGTTCAGCACCCCTCCCCACCACAGGTGCCCCATTGGTGAGGTCCTTGAAAACCTACAAATTGCAGGGGTGTCTGTGTTTAGGAAGGCCTTTTGGCTCCTGGTAAGCAATGTACTTGCAAAGATTTAGCTCCATATAAGCAACAGTATTTAGCGTTAGGACCCACCTACATTGGAGTACTTTGGCGTTGTGGTGGGCTTAGCATAATATGGCCATATAATGTGACTAAAACTCCAATTTTGTCATCTTAGAAAGGTGTTTTTAAGTAGCTGTAACAAGGACTACAGTCATGAGAGTTTATAACCTATTTGATGCGAGTGTGCTGATTTAGAGATTGTATATATATATGCTTTGGGCATCAGCAGTAGTTTTTCCCCCCCAATAATGTTTGCATTATTTACTTGTATTTACTTGTAAATGCCCTACAAGAAAATGTTCTTTGTTTAAATTTCTATCTTGACTACGCAAGACCTAAGGTGAGGTCATGAAGATCAGAATAACAATATAAAAGAACTGGGGTCCCATGACACCTGATTTACTATGACTGTGGGGTAGTTCCTTTTCTTGCCCTACTTATTGCTAGGGGGGGGGGGAAGCCCCCGCATTTCCTTCTTCCACGATACTTTGTATAATATAGCTTGGAATAGAAGAGGGGGGGGGATAAAATAATTTAAAGGCATAAAGGGATTTAGCAAAGTACAGGAGGAGAAATGTTAGAACAAAAGGTCATAATGTAAAACTAGAGGCTTAGGTGTATGCAAGGAAGTCTTATTTTACTTAGAGTGTGGTGGATACATGGAGCAGCCTCCTGGTAGAAGTGGTAGAGGCTAATACAGTAAGGACATTTAAATGTATATGGGATATGAATAAAGCTATCCTGAATCTAAGACGAGACCAAGAACTGGTTAAGATCTGAGCCCTTACATCATAAGAAAAAAAAAATGGGCAGAATAGAGTAGATGGGCAGAACGGTTCTTGACAAATTCAATGTTATATATATATAATATATACATATATATATTTTTGCTATTTTTGTAGCACACTTGTAGCATCAAAAAGGATAAAAGAATTCATTTTTTTTTCTTATCAAAGTACTGTAAATCTATATCTACATTGTCTTTGCAGATACCAGACAGTAAAACAAAGTGTTCATAGATTCCCATAGCACCTATGCTGGTGTTTTGAAGAGAGCGAAATCATCTTTGAATAGCAAATCATGTTACAGTACAAAGTCTACAAGTTTCATTTCTTTTCTTCTGTCTGATATGTGATATCGGAAATACTGGATCACAGAATGATCCTTGCAAGGGAAAGATTAAAAAAAATCCACAGCTAACTCCATATGAAAGAACTGATGATTAATATCTTTATGGAATAATTTAGCAATTCTATTGTTTTATTCATTAAAAAAAAAAAAAAAAAAACATTTTTGATGACTCAGCCCTAATTTCCAAAGTAGAAATAACAATACTAAGTCCTATTTTTATTGTAATCGGATGTGAAAAATAGACACGTTTGAGCTTCCACCACGCTATTTATGTAAATATTCCCCATTCTTGTAGGATAGCATTGGTGCTCCTGTCATAAAAATGAACACAATTTGACATTTTGGAATCCTTGCATTGACAGAGTATTCTATTACAGCTGACCAGTGTCTATTGATACGTCAATCAAGAAACAACAAGAAAGGAGGAGAAAAAAAAAAAAAAAAAAAAAAGGAAGAAGAAGAAGACGAGAAAAGAGAAAAGAAAGCTTTCAAATGGCTTTCAATATGCGACAGCAAAATTATACTATATGTGTTCATGCTGCTCTACTAAATATAATATTGTAGATATAGTAATGAAGTTGGTACATTTTAAGAAAAGAAATAAATGAGTGTAAGTTGTTTTGTTTGGGTCAATTTATATTGAATTTTTTGGAGCATATGGAAGAATTGCAGGGACAATACAATAAAAACAAAACTATATAGCTAAATAATAATTTATTAGATTTGTGTATCTTCTGTATACATAAGAACAAAAGAAAAAGAAACTGCATTTACACAAAAGATTACTATTAATACACCTTTTTTTTAAAATCTGTAACGATTGTGGTTATGAGATAAATAATTCATAATGGAGTTCTTTATAATTGATTGATTGGTTAATTGACTCGCTGTATCGCTTATCCCTTTTTAACTAAGGGTTTTAGAGATATTTCCCCCACAAAAATGACCTATTTTTTTTTTTTTTTTTTTTTAAATAATTACCTTTTTATCATTAATGCTGACATTTTCATTATCCACTTTTTTTGTCATGACAGAAAGGGTTAACTTTGACTTATCATTTGGTACAAAAGTATCATAATAAATTAAGAAAAATATTTTTTTAATAATAAATTGCATACATAACCTAAACTCCTCAAAAAACAATAAACAAAAAAAATGCTGCAGTAAAGATCAGTGTAAATTGACCACCTCCCCCCCCCCACATTAAAGACAAACAGAAAATACAGAAATAGAATGTGTTATATGGAAAGAAAAACCTTGATACTGATCACAAGCAGATATATGTTCACTGTCAAGTAAAAACAGGTAATTCATCGGCAGGTGAAACCAAGACTAGGATATTGTTGGTATGTAATATAATAAAGCTAATAGGAGTAACATCCGGAAGGGTTGTTGGGTAAGAATGCTTGCATTAAATGTCTATTTTAATAATACTTTTGTTAAGAGGAGATGCTACTGGAGCTAAACATTTTGATGGTATAAAAAAGAGAACACAGATGCCAGTAATATATTTACCTTCAGGGCTGCCCTATTTCCGACCTAGGGCAGTCCCTACCGCCTCCCCCTTTTACGGAACGCATTAAAAGGGCACATAGCATCTTTAAGATATCGAGCATCGGGATATTATGTTGCGCTTTATGCCTTTTGAATGCAGTCTGTGGAGGCACAGCCTCCATACCATAATAGAAAGATAGTATCTGGCCCATTGTGCAATCTGCCCCCCCCTCCACAGTTTTGCGAAAGGGGGGCAGACGGACCCTGGACTTGCAGCCCTAGGCTTAGTCGGCCTAGCCCAGAATACTCCGCTGACAGTGGCACAATACACTTGGTAGCAGGCAGCCATTCTTTTACATCAATACGAGTTGGCCAGAAGAACAGGAGAAAAAACTATGAGTAGCCAGTCTACCTTGCCATCTCATCTCCAACAGGATCTCTTAAACCCAATGCCCCTACACCACGTTCTTACGACAGCCTACACATTTGAAGTAAATGTTTTATTTCAGGAAAAATGCTGCTGCTTATTTTTGGGAATCTCAATCCAAGCATTTCCGAAAATCCAGCCATTTCCTCCAAGATTTATAACATGGTTGTCCACTCACCCACGCTGTTGAAAATGCAATCCTATCACAGGATTAAAGAAGTTAAGAACCAACATAAGAATATTTACAGATCCTTTATGACAGTATTATATTGCGGAAATTAAATATAGATTCAATTTGATGTATTATTTGTGGCACAAGAACGTATTGACACGGGTAGGCGTATGTTGACTGTCCGCATTCAACATCCATGTTGATATTAAATAACATCTACAAATATGGACATTGATACAATCTAACTACGGCAATCGGAATAAATTCTAGCATATAATATAGCAATGGAAGAGGTGAAGATTCCACAATCCCTCTCATCGGTATTAAAGTACACACAATGTTAGGATTGTGAAATTCGCTTGAACGTATGGAGTCATAAATCGGCTTAGCGATGACATTACAGCTGCAATGGAATAACACGAAACGTATTCAAGGACATGTGCATTACAAATACAGCAAAAAAAAAAAAATCCCTGAATTAATAAGAGCTTTGAAGTGTTCATGAAGCACAAGAAATTCAAACAAAACCGTCAAGGGTTTGTAATATTTGTAGAAAGTTTGCAACAAATTGTTCTGCTTAACACGATTGTCACAAGGCTAACGGTGGAATCCGGGCAAAAGAGCACGAGGAGCGAAATAAATATTCATCGAACAAAGACTTTCAAAGACAGAGACTTTTGGAAATTATATTATCCCAGCAAACACAGATCCTCTTAAAGGGCACACAGATATATTGACATACAGAAGGTGTCAAGGGAATTATACGAGTGATAAAATCAGAGAGTGCTCCGCACGTTCAGTAAGATCTGCTGTTTTGATGGTTGCCGTTATAGTCAACATGTATTATACTTGATATGAATTCTGAAACTTCAACAACACATTAAAAACGAAATACCTGGAGGTTAAAATGTCATGCTGTCGAGTTATATTTTTGTATCATAATTTACATGACATCTTAAATTTAGTAACTAGTGCTCTGGTATTTCTTGTTGACAAATAACACCATCTTGCTGTGAGATATTTGAAATTGTTTGTACAAATTTACTCTTTGAAGGTATCTTAATATGCAGTCATTAAATGTGTAGGGGAGAACAATTACACCTTTAGGAGAAGATGCAGCTCCAGAGTGGCAACACACCACATCTCCACCAAAGCCAAACAGTTATAGGAAAGCCCACCCGCTGAAATAAACAGGGGTACTTTTTGCACATGTGCAAGGGGGTATTGGAAGACATCCCACCAAAAACCTACATCACACCATCATCTACACAACTATTAAGGCGTATCAGTAGCTCTAAGCTCTTACATGATACCAAAGGAGGGGGGCTGGGTGGCATCACTGCAAAATGTGGGGCTGGCTGGGGGTGATACACAAGGGGACAACGACACAGAAAGGGGGAAGCAACAAAAAGTAGTGGAAAATATATTTTTTTTATTGTTGTAGCCCATCAGGATATGTCTTGGTGTGTCTGGCTGTCAGTGTGGCAGAGCCTGTGCTGGTGCATGTGTCTGGCTGTCAGTGTGACAGAGCCTGTCCTCTTTGTCCAGGACACATGGATGCCGAATAGTTAAGATTCTGTCTATTTTATTTATTTCCATAAAAAGACCACCAAAAAACACAATTCTAGATGCCCAGTGGCAAATGGGAACAGCCAATAGGTGCATTTGGCTCCTGGAGGAGCCAATCACATGAATGTTAAGGGCAACATCAGTAAACAATGCCTGATGTCAGTGTTGTGTGCATCACAATGCCCTCATCGGTGTTCTGTGCATCACTCTGGTTGTAAGGCAGAGAGGCAGACAGACATACTGTAGCGAACTCTAAGCCATTTCTTAAAATACATTTGATTTTTTTGCTGTTTGATCACTATTATTGGATGATCTGCAGTCTTTGTGCATTTGCACAAATCTGTTTACCCTAAAGGGTTCATTCTCCCCCTTTTTCTTTTCATCATTGGATTGGGGTGGGACGTTTGGGAAGAAATTTCCTCGTGCAGATACAGATTTTAGGTGAGAACAGAAATAATTCAAAAAGTGTACATGGTCAAATTTTAACCACATAATGATAACACAAATCACAACATATCATGGTATATAGTCAAATATGTACACTATACAGCAATATAGTATCAGCTTGTCTATTTTTATTCCATACCAATGATTGTTTATATCTATGCATTTTGTATGGTTTCTCATACAAAATAGGATTTGCGTGCTTAAACTAAATGAGGCAGGGGGGATATTGATTGAAAATAAGATAGGAAAAGTGCAAAAATCCCTCAAATACATAAGCGTAAAATAGGGAAAAAATAGCCTTAGCTCATGACATCACAATCCATCTAAAAGCTGGAGTTTGCTTCCAGGTGCTACCGCTATGAAGATGAAGCGTAAGTGGAAGAGGCGGCCTTCATTTTACAAGCAGAAGAGACAATCAAGTGACCTGCAGGGCGTTCCCGCGGCTTACGAAAAGAAGAAGGCGGCTCCAATTCGCAAGAGAAAGATGACGTTCCCTGAGGGATACATCAAATACATCAACAAAATCCTGCAAAGCAACGCCCGATAAATGCTGTCTCCCTGATGTATCTAAAATAAAGCTAAGTTAGATTAAAAAGAACTTTTTCTGTAGTTTTATTTTAACCCACGACTGCACATACCTGTGTGGACAAACCAGGGTTAACATACAGCGATGACACCTTCGGTCAATGTAGGATGTCATGCAGATAGTACGTTAGCCAAAATACAAAAATATTGACAATAAAATAGGAGTGGAACAGATTATGCTCAGGTCACTTCCCGCACTGGGAGACTCTCAAAGCTTTACACCGCTTCACGGTGCGAGACGGGCTTCAGGCATCATTTAAAATTATCCGTGGCAGAGTCTCTCCTAATTGCTGGGAGGGTCCCAGTTTTATATATGTTTTTATAACTAGTGCTGTAATATTTCTTATTGACAAATAATACCATCTTGCTGTGAGATATTTGAAATTGTTTGTACAAATTTACTCTTTGAAGGTATCTTAATATGCATTGATGAACCTGTAGGGAAGAACAATTGCACCTTTAGGAGAAGATGCAGCTTCAGGGTGGCAGCACAACACCCCTACCAAAGATAAAGAGTTATAGGAAAGCCCACCCACTGAAATAAACAGGGGCACTTTTTGCACATGTGCAAGGGGGTATTGGAAGACATCCCACTAAAAACCTACATCAAACCAGTGCTGGAGCTGACTGGATATGATTACATCACATTGGCGCATACAGCAGGGGATGTGGTTGGCGGAGGAGAGAGGGGATTCTATGCGTTTGCAAAAGGGGCACAATGACAATTTACAGTATATATGATGGCTGGAGTGTGCCGTTAATGTGTAAGACACAGCAGAGCACGGGACTATTAAACACAACTACGAAGCAACCATATTAAGGCCACAACCCAATAGAACAAGCCACGGCATGTCAGGACCCTGGGTGATAATTCTACATGAATCAAAAATAAGGTTTGGATAGGCCTTGCAAGCAATTTAAATACTATAAGGCTGTAGCTCACTATATAAATATAGATTATCAGACTGCGGATACAATCCGAAAAAACTTTCCGTTAGCAGAAGCTAAAGGTGAATATACATACCTTGGAATTCTAATTTCTAAAAAAATTAATACAAATTATGGAAATTAATTTTTTACATCTCTTGAAAGTTACTAATAAACTTCTCAAAGAATGGAAGTCACTTCAATTTATATGGTGGGGCCGCATCAATATCCTTAGGTCTTATATCCTTCCTAGATGGATTTATCTTTTTCGTGATTCCACTACCTATTCCTCCTAGTTGGCTCGCAATGTTCCAAACTAGTTTTCAAAACTTAGTTTGGAAAGGTAATAGACCGAGGATAAGTAAGGATATCCTAGCTTCAAAAATTTCCAAGGGAGGGACAGGTTTCCCACTGATAAGGCAATACCAAGAGGCCGGTTTACTACTACAAATTGCTAAGACCCAATGAGACGTCTATTCAGACGAAGGATGGTACAAAATAGAATCGGAGTCATTTCAGACGAAAAATCTAAATTACATTGTATGGTCAATTAATTCAGTTGAGACAATCAAGACAATTAGAAGGAAGAATATAATTCTTGAGAAAATAATTCCAATATGGTACTTATTTAAGAACAAGATGGGTCTTAAAGACAAATTAATTAATTCTTTGAACATACAATCTCTTGAATCTAAAATACCAGACCTAGTACGCTCTGACTGGAAACAAGCTGGTATAAGGACTTTTGAGGACATATTGATAGATTGGAAGATCAAACCCTTTCCTATATTAAATCAATCTTATAATCTCCCTATTTCAAACATTTTTCAATACTTTAGAGTAAAAAACTGCTTAAATAATCATCTGGACTCTTCGGGTGGGGAACAGAGAGAAGAACATTTAAACATTTTCCAAAATCCCTATATCAAAAAAAACATATGCCAGGTGTGTTAGGTGTATAGCCCTAAAAGATACTCCTTTACCAATAAACCTAAATAAAGTAAAATAGGAAAACGATTTAAATCTCTCGATAACACAAGTAGAATGGTTTATTTCATTTGAGAAATCTATAAAGTGGGTACACGATCTATCTCTAATAGAAACACACTATAAAGTGATAAACAGATGGTATTATGTTCCCGCCAAATTAGCGTGTATATTTCCACATGCAAATAATGTTTGTTGGCGATGTGGAGAATGCTATGGAGATATGCTCCACACTTGGTGGAGCGGTAAAAATCTTGTAAACTTTTGAGATAAAGTTCTACATTTTTTAAAGAGGGCTGCAAATATTTCCATACCCAGAACTCCTGCATCAGTTCTCTTGCATATAGCTTGGCCTATTATGCCCCAATCAAAATTGGCATTGGCAATACATAGCTGTCTAGCGGCTTAAAAAATAATAGCTAGAGAGTGGAAAAAGACTGGGGATCTTGAGTGGTACAAGTTTGAAAAACAACTAGAGTTCCAACTTAGAATGGAACTGAGAGTGAGTAGAAACATCTCCATATCACCAAAAAAAGCACAAAATTTGGGAGGACTGTTTGGAAATTATACAAAAATGATCAATCTAGCTATTTCTCTCTTTTTTTTTTCCTTTTATTTTTGGTCCTGCACTGGTGATAAATGGTCTATAAATTATAAGATACAGAGACCTTTCTTCTGAAGGGGTATAAGAACAGCAAGTAGAGAAAAAGATAGAATATAGTGTTTTCCATCGGACAATTATGTATTTATGTCTTAGGGTTTTTTTAATGTACAAGTATAGTACACAACAGAGTCCGAAAAATGATGTTTAACTCAATTAGACCTATATTTATAGGACTAAAGTGTCACTTTCCCTATTATATAGGTTGAAAATTGTTTCCAATTATACTGTACATGTTGTAAATAAAATATTAACAAAAAAAAATTGAAATACTATAAATGTTTCCTGTACTTCCTTTTTTCTTTTGGGAGTTGTACTGAATGCAATGTCTGTCCTACAAACAATGCTTTCTTCTCATAAATTTCCTGCCGTATGCTTTATGCCACATGAAATTAATCGGACTGGGGTGATGACAGATGTGGACCGATTATGGGTCACCCATATTTAAAGGGGTATCAGTAGCTCTAAGCTCTCGCATGATACCAAGGGGGGGGGTATGGTGGCATAACTACAACATGTGGGGCTGGCTGGGGGTGATACACAAGAGGATTAAGACACAGAAGGGGGAAGCAACAAAAAGCAGTGTGAAAAATATTTTTTTATTGTTGTAGCCCCTCAAAACATGCCTCGGTGTGTCTGGCTGTCAGTGTGGCAGAGCCTGTGCTGGTGCGTGTGTTTGGGTGTCGGTGTGGCAGAGCCTGTCCTCTTTATCCAGTACACATGGATGCCGAGGAGTTAAGATTCTGTCTATTTTATTTACTTCCATAAAAAGGCCACCAAAAAACACAATTCTAGATGCCCAGTGGCAAATGGGAACAGCCAATAGGTGCATTTGGCTGCCAATCACATGCACGTTGTCAAGGGCAACATCAGTAAACAATGCCCGATGTCAGCGGTGTGTGCATCACAATGCCCTCATCGGTGTTCTGTGCATCACTCTGGATGTAAGGCAGAGAGGCAGACAGACATACTGTAGCGAACTCTAAGCCATTTCTTAAAATACATTTGATTTTTTTGCTGTTTGATCACTATTATTGGATGATCTGCAGTCTTTGTGCATTTGCACAAATCTGTTTACCCTAAAGGGTTCATTCTCCCCCTTTTTCTTTTCATCGTTGGATTGGGGTGGGACGTTTAGGAAGAAATTTCCTTGTGCAGATACAGATTTTAGGTAAGGACAGAAATAATTCAGAAAGTGTACATGGTCAAATTTTAACCACATAACGATAACAAAAGTCACTTAATGGTATATAGTCAAATATCTACACTATATAGCAATAGTATCAGCTTGTCTTAGTGAAACATTTTTTTTCCTTCTTATTTTTATTCCAATTTTTTGTGAAAAAAAAAATCATATTAATCATTGTTTATCTATATCTATATATGGTTTTAAAAGATGTCATACAAAACATAATTTGTGTGCTTAAACTAAATGAGGCAGGGGAGATGTTGATTGAAAATAAGATAGGAAAAGTGCAAAAATTCCTCAGATCCAAAGGGGAAAAAATTGCCTTAGCTCATGACATCACAGTCCATGTAAAAGCTGGAGTTTGCTTCCAGGTGCTACCGCTATGAAGATGAAGCGTAAGTGGAAGAGGCGGCCTTCATTTTACAAGCAGAAGAGACAATCAAGTGACCTGCAGGGCGTTCCCGCGGCTTACGAAAAGAAGAAGGCGGCTCCAATTCGCAAGAGAAAGATGACGTTCCCTGAGGGATACATCAAATACATCAACAAAATCCTGCAAAGCAACGCCCGATAAATGCTGTCTCCCTGATGTATCTAAAATAAAGTTAGATTAAAAAGAACTTTTTCGGTAGTTTTCTTTTAACCTACGACTGCACATACCTGTGTGGACAGACCGGGGTTAACAGAGCGATGACACCTTCGCTCAGTGTATGATGTCATGCAGATAGTACGTTAGCCAAAATACAAAAATATTGACAATAAAATAGGAGCGGAACAGATTGTGCTCAGGTCACTGGGAGACTATCAAAGCTTTACACCGCTTCACGGTGCGAGACGGGCTTCAGTGTTTTATCTTGTAGTAATAGATTAACATCTATGTAAATATATGTCTATGTGATCATTCTCATTAACTATTGTTTACCAGTTTTTTGGTTAGTGAAAACCTGATTCTAATTCTAGATTCTAATGATGTGCTCCCTACCCTGACACTCTTATGCAGAACTGTGTGGCAAAGGAAAGTAGGGGATTTCATGGGATTATACCTGATACTGAAGTAGGATATGTGCACAGACATATGCAGTGGATTATTCATTCCTAAACCAACTAGGCCCTATTGGCGTGCCACTCATCCTTAGGCTGGTTGGGTTGATCCGAAATCTCCCTTGTAAGCAGCCTGTATACATATAGAGGATTATGCGTAACTGGTAGAGTCTCCAGTGACCTTCCTCATTTTACATCATACTGAAATATGATGTCATATCCCAGTGTTTGGCATGGTATCCAGCAGCTGCGGAGTTAAGTAGTGGGGGCAGCTACATCTCTGCATATACGCAGACTTGTAGCTAAAAAAACTTAATGTGATAACATAATTTGGCATAAGAGTATTTGATATTTATGATGAAGCAATGAGGTTGTAAGTAACTAAATTAAGTGAAATTATGGAAAAAACAGATACCGCATAACGTCGCTGAAGGGCAATACCTTTGTAGGTGGGTGTCGTGTTAGTTACAATGTCATGCATAGTAGAAACCAGTATAGAGTTAATTGATGGAAACATGTAAAATACAAAAACTACAGGGAAATTAAATGAAAAAAGTAAATTGAGAATGATTATATATTAACAAATGGAAAGTCAGTTAAGTAGAAATAAGATGAGTGACTAATATGTGTTTCACAAATACATTAGGAAGGAGGTTACTAACGCAATGACATGGCAAAGCTTACGCACGTGGGTGGAAAAATCACATTGGAGAAGATTAAAATATGTCCATAACACAGATTGTGTTGCGGTAAAACTGAAGCATAGCTAAGTGTCCTTCTCTATTCATATACCATAAGTGATAAATAAGATGCTTGCCTTACAAACACTTTTTCAAATGTTTAAATACATTGTATAGCACATGGTTTTTCAGAACAAACAAAACCTATACATTTCAAATGTGAATGAATGACTAAATATACATGAATGATTCTCGTCTACCATGGTTAGTTTCTATGAGGCTGCGGTAACTGGGGGGAGTAGATGCAGTTTTATATACAATTTGAATAAGACATAAAAGTTGGTCCCTGCATAAATTTAACCCTTTGAGTGATTTGTAGGTGATCAAAGAAATACTCTTCAAATCATATTAAAAAAAATATCACTTTCACCAAATCCTACTTTAGAAGGTTTAAGGAACGTTAACGATTCAGAGCACTCCTGTTTTTGTTCTGAAGGTAACTGGAAATCATTAGGGTGATAATTATTAGCTAAAACATGTTGATTTTTAATATTTTGATTGAACCATTTAGTCTATCTAGGCCATTGGTCTTATGCCAAGTATAATCCTGTATTTGTAGGCGCATTGGAGTTTACATTTGTGATTTGCAGGCAAGTTGAATGCCAATGGAAATCACTTTTTACTCGCCTGACACCTAAATGGGAAGCTTTAAGAGTGAGTGAGTGAGTATGAAACTTTTATTGCAATGCAAATACTATTTACATAGACATTTTAAGAACTATTGGAAAAGATCTGTCACATTGGAGAGTTCTTTAAATTCCCAGTCAACTCAAGGAGGAATTGGCATAAAAGTCTCCATGGGTGTTACATTAATTGTAGTTCATTCATCCCTGGAAAGTTTCTCCTGCAAGAAGGGCTAAACTAGTCTCCCACAATGCCTTGTTGTAAGCTCAATTGAGGGCCCTCCTCACCTTTTGTTCCATTAAGTCCAAACTGTTATGTGATTCACTACTTGTTATGTCTTATTTAATCATTGTATAGTGTTGCCGAATATTACGGGGCTATATAACTCAATAAAAATTACCATAAAGACTGTTCTGCCCAGCAGGGTTTGAGAATTCACCTTTTTGCCACCTTAGACTTCTTTAGTAAGTTATAGCTCCATCTAGCGGTGTTAAGTTGTATTACACCTTGTTTTCTAGTTAAAGAATATTGCATTCTGGGTAGTGCAATGCATTGTAGGTGGTTGCAGGGCATTCTGGGAGGGAGGAGCCTCAATTTTACAGTCTTCAGTCACCAGGACTCATTATCAGAGCTGTCTCTGTATGTCTCCTTCCAAAACTCCACCATCTGTGTAATAGCATATCTGGTGAGACATTTACTTCTGTTTCAGGGACATTATAGCATTCAGAGCTGTTCAGTTATTTGTATTATTACTCAGGAAAGTTAGACTGTCATTCTATGTATAGGCAGCCATTTTGCCATGTACTTCACTGTTATGTAATGTTATTATACATGCAGTTCCTATGCTTTGTACTTATACATGTTATTTGTATTCTTATAGTTTTACCACACCACATCACATGTACGTGCTCACGCTTACGCACTACAATCCTGTTTTGCCATATATACTAAACAATCTGTTCACCAATAAACAAGGTAAACTATAAAGAACAGTCCTCTTATTTGGAAGACAGGAATGGTTTATACTGAATGTCAGACTGCACACTGTGTGAACGTGCAAGAAGACAGAACAAAGACACTTATGGTCTTCTTGTTGCTGGATAATATGTAGTGGACATTTGAAGTTGAGACCGCCACTCTCCTGCAAGCCATCTTCCCTTTTAGTAAATAACTAATAGAAATTTCCCAGGGTGGCCTTCCTGAAGCTCTGCTTCTTCTAAGAAGTGGGGAGAGGGTTTAAATGCAGGACTAGTAGAGCTAACATAATTTATCCGGAGACCCAGGTCTCCATGGATTCTGGAGAGTTATCATTTATGCCTATGAGGTGACACATTGGATTTTACTACCCTCATGTTTAATAAGCTTGAACTGTAATATAATATATTGTGACAGGGAACAGGGCATTGTGGTGGATAACATGTACATTTCCCACAAAATACTGCAGTGCAATGTATTCGATAACCCCAGGGAGAATGTTTTGTTACCAGCAAAGTAATGGTAATGTTGTAGTTATGTTTGGGTCCCTGGGGTGGAGCATTTGGAGAGAAGGGAGGGCCAGCGCTCCACTCCACAGTTTACTTGCAGCAGGTGATGCAGCCAGTCCAGGAGTTCTGGTTCATAGATTTACTCACCTGTTACCAATGAGCAGCAGGCGGCTGCTACAAAAAGGAGCCCTGTAAGTTAGTCAGGTGAGAAACATACAAGCAGTGAGTGAGACTGCATTTTCTCCTAAACAAATCTGCTGAACGGTTCCTAAACGAAAAAGGTCTGTGCTAAATGTTTTTTTGTTGGTAGCGGGTAAGCCGTCCAACGATAGTTAGTTTTTGTTTGTCAGTAAGTGCTCAGAGAGCAAGGCTTTTCTTTTTGTTTGTTTTATTTATGTTTGTTTACAGACCTTTTAATAAAAAGGACTACAATTCTAAAAATAATTCAGCCTTATGTGGTATTTCAAACCTTAAGACTGTGTGGTTACATGATCCCAGCTCACAATATGTTAATGTTATTTAAAAGCTATATTAACAATATTTGGGGATTTGCAGCCTGCAGCATTTTCTTAAGTCTTGAACACACCTTATCAAACAAGTAATCTACAGAACATAACACGTTATTTTAAAATATCTGGACTTTGAAGCCTACTTCAAAGTCCAAGTTGTTTCTTTAGACCTTTTTGGCAAGGAAATATATATATATATATATATATATATATACAAGCAATTATTTTTTAAAATGATACATCTTATAAGAAATTCAAAAAAGAAATTGCATACATTTTAGTGTGGTCTTTGTGAATCCAGTAGGGGTTTAAAAATTCATATAATGTACCTAGTTGCCCAAGTCTCACTTGTTGCCTCGCTTCTACTGATGCACAGGGAATTTCTTGGCTGCCTCACAACATTTCAAACAAGCAAATGCTTTTATATTTAAATAAAACTATAATAAAATGTGAGCAAAATTCTAAGCACCATACCTCTGCATATAGGTACAGGAAAATCCCATGATGCTGTAGTTGCAGAGTTTGCGATACAGGTGAGTTGAGGATGACCATCCAAAATATACCCCGTTACACAACTGTAGCGGATTTTATCACCAACATCGAACCTTGTTCCAGACAGAACACCTTTAGGTGGGACTCCTGGATTTCCACAGGAACTACTCCGTAATTCTGTAAGGAGAACGTAAGTAAGTAAGTAAAAATTCTTAGTTTTATCACCAAATATAAAAAATTGTGTAAGATTACCCTGCATATAATTTTACTGTGTTATTGTCTACAGACCCCTGAATTTTCATGAAATAATGTAAAAAAAACAAAAAACATATGTACGGAATATACATACTATGAATCCGAACAGTCACAAGGAGATGTTTTGGGTGGATTTTTGTGCACAGATGTATATAGGTCCCTGGAGTGGAGCATTGGGGGAGCAGGGTTGGCCAGTGCTCCAGCTCCAGTTTTGCAACAAAATGTCCAGAATTCTGGCAAAGCCTGCAAAATTTACAGCGTGTGGACATTTAAACATCCTGAAGCCTCAAAGTCAAGGAGACTGTTGAGGGAAGAGGATGAAGATGAAAGGAGAGGCTCTAAAAACGATCCCTGAGCAAAGCGAAGCATTAGCAGCCTGGAGCGGTTTGTATATTCTAGGTGAGCTCTTCCAGAGCCTGGTTCAGCTGGGTCTAGCAGGGAGGATTAGGTTAAGGATTACATTAGAGAGCATTTAGGCTGGTTCATCTGGGTCAGTGAAGTACAGATAGAGAGGGCTCCGGGAGCTAGGCTTTTATTTTATGACTTTGGGGTAGTTGTGTATCACAGTTTGAGGGAACTATGTTGTTCTTGAGCCTTATTGCCCTAGAAGGCCATGCTTTAAGATCCCTAAAAGTGTTAAGAGGTTATAGCAAATATACATATGATACATATACAGAATATATATATATATATATATATATCCCTGTGTCTTTTAAAAAAAAACTAAAGGTGAAAATAGATGCCCTAACACCTTGTATCCTTCCCACTAGAAATATTCATAAAAAAGTCCAATTTTTTTTTTAAATGTTTTTTTTTTTTTTTTTAAACATATTATTCATAATAAATGGCAGACTATACAAAAAAAAGTGAAAGCACTTAGAGGGGAAAAAACACGGTCACAAAGGGTTTCATTAGTGTGTTATTTATTCAGACATTGAAATGGTTAATGCATGATCAGGTCTATTTAGGTTTTAACTGTGACATGGTCATTTTCGAGTAATGGTTGTAGTAACCACTTTCTCGGACATATAGCCCTAATAAAACCTTAGTTATTTAAATTCCTTTATTTACACTGCTGGTCAATATTTGAACCAGGTAAAGCTGTAAACTATGTGGCTGATGAGACATGACTTCACTTGGCATGAAAAAAAGAAGTTGCTAACAGCTTGCACAAAGCAAGCAACAAATTTAGAAAAAAATGTATAGAGAGTGCATATAAAATGAAGAGCTTAATTTGGGAACACTAGCAGAAACATATGTTGTTCTAGGATGCAAAATAGTTCTAGCTGAAATATGTACTGAACCCATGAGTACATGGAATTTGGTAATTCCCAAAACAAATATATTATTGTCCAACATGCTTATCAATAAGCAATCCTTTGTTCTATACATGTTATATTTTTAAAAAGCAGCAAAACATTTAAGAGAATGGGTTAATTTAACCCCTTCGTGACAAAGGCTGATTTTACTTTTTGTACCCTTCGTGACAATGGCCGTTTTAACATTTCTGCGCTGCTCGTGTTTAGCTGTGATTTTCTTCTTTCCCGTTTACTGAACCCACACACATTAGATATTGTTTTTTTCAGGACAAGAAGGGCTTTCTTTAGATGACATTGTTTTGATTGTATCATATTATTTACTACTAAAAAAAGTATAAAATATGGTGAAAAATTTAGAAAAAAATGACTGTTTCTAACTTTTAGTTGAAAAATCTTTTACTCATTTATAAAAGGTAATGAAAAAACCTGCTAAATGGATTCTACTATTTGTCCTGAGTTTAGAAATACCCAATGTTTTTATGTTTTTTTGCTTTTTTCTACCCATTATGGGGCAATAAGTACAGGTAGCGTTTTGCTATTTCAAAGCCATTTTTTCCAAATCTGGTAATTCTTCCCCCCATGTGCCATTTCGGGTATCTTTGAACCCGGCCAATGCAATTTACCCCATCAAATCATATATTTTTGAAAACTAGACAGCCCAGGGTATTCCAAATGCTAGTATTTTAACTATTTCCATGCACCATATCTACCACCAGTTTTTGTCAAACTTTGTGGTAGTCATTTTTTTGCATTTGTTTTGTCACACACATTTTACTTCAGGTATGAATTAAAATGTTCTGGTATATGTCACTATCACAAAACACCCCAATATGTGTTCAGCAACATCTCCTGAGTACAGCGATACCTCACATGAATGATTTTGCCTGGCCGTTTGGGGGCAAAAGGGCCACATTTGGGGCATGCGCATTTTTCAATGTTGAACTTTGGCATTTGGGGATCCACTGCCCATGCCCTATTTGGCACATCTTTGAGCCGGGCCATTTCAGTGTGCCCAACAAAACCATATATTTTTCAAAACTAGACACCACAGGGTATTTTAACTCTTTGCATGCACACATTTTACCACCAGCATGTTTTCAAAGTTTGCAGTAGTATTTTTGTGTGTGTATTTTTCCCACACACACCTACTTTATGTATGAATTTACAGCTCCTGGTATATGCCGCTGTCACACGACACCCCATAATGTGTTCAGCAACATCTCCTGAGTGCAGTGATATCCCACATGCATGGGTGTGTCATTTTTGTGGGAACTAAAAGGCCACATTTGGTACGTGTGCATTTTTCTAATTGGAAATTAGGTGTGTGGCCATCCTTCCCCCGGTGTTAATTGGGACGTTGTTGAACCTGGCCAATTCAATTTACCTCATCAAATCATACCTTTTTTTAAAGTAGACACCCCACGGGCATTTAATATGCCAGTATTTTAACTCTTTCCATGCGAGAATTGTTTTAAGCTAATATGCTAATTTTAGGACTTGCTCACAAAATTATATTATATATTATATATTTTTTATATATATATATTTTTTTTTTGTCTTTTTAAAAAAAAAGTTAACATTTTTTTTCAACTTGGAGGTTCCCCTGATCATCAGTGGGAAATGATTTTTACATTTTACTAGTTTTTTACAATTTTTTTTCTAATTATTATTAATTTTATTTATTTTTTTTTTTATTTTTTTTTACTAATCACACTGTGATTAGAAAGTTGGGTTCCATTGACTTGCATGGTGAATGCAGTACCTGTATTCAACCTGCAAGTGGAGCCAAAGTTCTCTAGATGGTCTGGACCATCTAGCGAACTTTTAAAATTTGTTGGTTCCTGTTACAGGGCAGCGGCCATCTTGCTTGATGGCGAAGATCATCGGCAGCTGCGGCTGTGACCGCTCTCCGGAGCGGTCACAGCCCATCGAAAGGTAAGTGTTTGGTGTCGCTGGATGCCTCCTGATCGAGGCATTCCAGCGACACCATTTAAGTTTAGGAGGCGATCGTTGATCGCCTCCTAAACGCTTTTAAAACGGGCGTCCGCCGCCATACAAAGTATGGCGGATGTTGACGCCCCGTGGAGGGGCCAGAGATGGCCCCTTCGTTCCGATCGCGGCGTTGCTTAATGCCTCGAGGTCGAGGCATTCAGCAACGTTTTTTGGGTGCAGAAAGCGAAAACAGATCGCTTTCTGCACCCGTTTAAAGACGTGCCGGTCCTGGCACGTCAATTGTCGTAAAGCACATGCTTTTCCGTGTCGTGCCAGGACCGGCAATTGTCGTTAAGGGGTTAAATAAATTACAATATTTACAGAAACTCCCATCCCATACTTTTCTTGGGTGTCATATCAGTCAAGATTTTAACAGCCATAGTCTTCTGCGTGGTGGTGGTAAAAACCAATGGGTTCTTCCTCTTTATTGGGCTTCTTCTTTAAGCAGTGTGCTTCAACTTTGTAGCATGAAAAAGATACTCTGATGGAGTTTTATGCGCCATCTTCTCAACTATTACATTGGGCTGCAATGTACTAGGAAATCCAATCACCCAATAGGGCAAGTGACCCAAAGTCAAACAGACTAAGGGTTATTGCCATCAGATCTGTACTTAGCCTAGACTTGAATAAACTACTGTGTAGAGTATCAAATAAACACCGTTTTGAAGACCAAGTTGTTACAAAGTTGCAGAAACAATCTTAATCAGTGATATCAATACCTAAATGAGCAGGTTAGGGAAACAAAACCTTCACTGGGGGAGAAATTAAGCACCAGGCACGAAATACTGGGTTATCAAACAGACTAATGTGTGAGCAATACGCTCTCCACTGATAAGGTATAATTACTAAATTGTGAGTTTGCAAGAGAGCTTAACAATTTAGCTCCTTGACTTCCCAACAAATTATGAAGGGCCAGCTATGGTGAGTTTCTCAGAGAAAGGCACACAATAAAGGCAGAGATTAATGATGCCATCATCTATATATATTTAACAAAAAAAGTATTTTAAACAAAACCATGCGACGGTAAATGTTCTCATTATTCTTAGTATTTTTCCACTGTAGTCATACTGTATTGTGAGAATTGTTGGTGTGGGGCACTCTGCTGTTCAGTATTGATATTGCAGTTCATACGGTGCTCTATTGTAAAGAGAAAAGATGGCCTCACTGAAAGAAAGCTGCTGTTTTGATAACTAAGTATAGATTATAAGGGTTTTGGTATACTTTTTTCAAATACAATTTTCAAATACACCTGTTTGGTGTAATTGTTTTAACTAGACTTGGGCGCCGGTCAACTCTTCGTGTTCGTCGGGGGAGAAATCTTCATATTCCACGCATATTCACCCGTTCCTGTGTATTCTCTTCGTGTTCGGTTTTTTTCTTCGTTTTTTTGTAGAAGGGGTTAATACGGGGTTACCACGGTACGCACTTTGGCAGGATTTTAAATGTCCATACAAGCAATTCTATTGGACGCTGGCAGGGTCCTCCCAATTGGTTGATGCCAGAGAAGGTCCCTGCAGGCGACCAATAGAGTCGCTTGCACGGCCCTTTAACTCCTGATGCGGAACTTGGCCTGTCTCCCCGCTCCAAGAGTTAAAGCTCTAACTCATGATGGCGAACCTACGGATTTCTGCTCCTGTTATCTACGCAGCATCGCAGGGGTTATATACAGGGCCGGCCCTATAATGGGGCAGACTCGGGCAATTGCCCCAGGCGGCACTTTAGAAGGGGCGGCACTTTGCCGCCCCAAGCGCTTTTTTTTTTTTTTTGAAGCGGAGGAGAGAGAGAGGGGCACAGAGTGGTTTTCGCTTACCCGCTCGGCGCCCCTCTCTCTCTCTCTCCTCTGCGGCGAGTCTCCCTGTTCGGTCCCGGTGCCGGCTTGTAATGCAGAGCGCCGGAAGTGACGTCAATTTCCGGCGCTCAGCATTACAAGCCGGCACCGTGGCAGAGCAGGGAGACTCGCCGCAGGACTGTTTAAAGGTAAGTACCGGGGGGGGGGGATCGTAGATTATGGCGTCGGCGAAGTTTAAAATGCCGCCCCCCCCCCCCCGGCGTCGGCGGGGGGGGGTGGCGTTTTAAACTTCGCCCCAGGCGGCATTAAGTCTTCGGCCGGCCCTGGTTATATACGTTAATTAATGTTTACTAAAAAAAAGAATATTACATAGAAGGAGGCGATCTAATCATTTTAATAGAAATATGTTCACATAATGAATGTATTGTTTGCTAAAAAAAAAAAAAAAAAAAAAAAGTATTTTATATATATATCATCCAAAAGGTCCAAAAGGTTTGCACTTAAAGATCCAAAAGGTTTGCACTTAATTTTAAATATAATCTACATTTGTTCAGTAGTCCTTTTTAACTTTGTCCAAACCTTTGTAAATGACTAGTTTGGACTGATATATAGAGATATATATATATAGAGATATATATATATATATATATATATATTATATATATATATATATATATATATACTTAAATACAGTTGGGAGCAAAGTTAATTTCAGACAATAATTTTCATCAGAACGTCTGAATATTTGAGTGAATAGATGAATATGCAATCGTGTGTATCAAGAATAATTGTTTAGTGTAATGGCAGCATAATCAGAGAAATTGCTAGATTTCAATTACATTCAACTTAATTGCAGGCAATGGGAATTTTTATTTTGATTAATCTAGTACGACTTCTTTCCACTGGTTATGTTTTAAAATGTTTAAAACCCAATAATGGAATCGCAGGAAAAAGTGGCAATATGTGTGAATGTATAACATGTTGGATGTTACATGGTAAATCACTGATCTGGAAGCCAAGCACGTATTTGCAAGGTGTGTCTGAGGGAACGATCCGCTATGACCTCAGTTTAGTACAGGGGTTCTCAAACTGCGTCCCTCCAGCTGCTGCAGGACTACATCTCCCATACTCCTCAGCCAGCCCCTTAGCTGAAGGAGCATTATGGGAGATGTAGTCCTGCAGCAGCTGGAGGGCTGCGGTTTGAGAACCCCTGGTTTAGTACATACAGAGGCGACAAAGCAGAGAGTTGTGATGTCATATGCCGGTCCTCTGCAGTGAGGATTGTCGCCTGTCAGGTAAATATGCCATGAAGTACATATATTCTAACCAATAATCATTCTAAATACAGTATTCATTAATATGCAAGCTTTCCTAGTAAAATTGCATAATTCAAGTGTTTTTTTATGTACATTGTATATAACAGAGAAGGGCAGGCAACGTTCTGCCCAAGGGTCAAATCCAGCTAAGTGACCCGGCAATAAGACAGAAAGGTGATGTAGAGAAATCTAATAAAAGGAGCATAGAAAGGAGCCAGTAACTACATATTGTCTAAGCCTCTGTTAATACAAACATGGAATTGCAAGAAAACACAGATAGTGGCCTTAAATCTGTGCCTCCCGTGGCCTATAAGGACACCCTAAAATATTAATGATTTTACAGTACCAAACATAAAATTTCAATTTAGTTTAAATTAGATTTCAGTTTTTCAAATGGTCAAATGGTACATTGCATGTGATTTCTGTGGGATTAAATGTCATCTAAAACTGATCAGTTTGATACTGAGAAAAGATCAAAGTGCAGTAATAAAACAGACAAATATGAAATTCACATGAAAAAGACTTCCAAACTCATGGGATATCCAATTTATTTTTCCATGAACAAATTGTATCGAGAAGAAATGGTAGAAGATGAATATATGAATGGTCAGGTTAGAGATTGAGAAGGCAAAAACGCAAACATTTAAGCCACTCTCAATTCCAACATATTGATCAAACGCGCACCTTCGCAGGTGATGGCAAAAGCAATTACAAGTGTGAAAGGCGTATTTTACCGTTTTCATCGTGGGAGAAGAAAAGAAGCGGCAGAAAGCCTGTGAAAACAACATCGTTACCACCTCGGTATGCTCGATAAATAGCTAGGTAGCAAGGGTAGTAGAGATAGGACCTGGCTACCGGGAAAAATAAAAAAGGGTTAACCTTGTTTGTGGCAAAGCGGGGGCAACAAATACAAGCAATACAGTAGGAATGTTGGCGATAAATAATCCCAGCAAGTCATTTCGGTAGTCAAATCTGCTAATGGAGGCAACCAACCATGTTTTATTAGCGCTACATATGAAAACCTTACATTTACACTTAAACCAGAGGCTTTAATCACTGCGGCTTCTGTTTGAGAAGCCGTAGTTATTAAAGCCTCTGGTTTAAGTGTAAATGTAAGGTTTTCATATGTATATGAAGTCTCAAGTTTCTTATGTTTTTTTTTTTTACGCCAGATGGTTTTTTGAGGGAGTCAGTGAGGAATCGAGTAAAAAATCTCCGATGCGAAAGATATTTTTTCTCCTTTTCTTTCTCACATCACGTGACGAGTCTGCTTCTTCTCTGCCATAGACAGTTTTGCATTACTTTATAATCATGATGTTTTATGGAGGTTTTAAATGTAAGCTTTGTGAGCGGCTGATGACACCCGTAAGTATGCATATTGAACTCCCGTTGCTTTTTAAATAGCTGCGCCTGTAGCTTTCTAATATGCATGTGTGAAATACATATTATAGATTTATATGCGGCTATGTTACGGAACACATACAAATAATGTATTGTTTTTGCACCAAAAAAAATAGGCCAGTGATGTGATAAAAATATTTTTATATGTTTAGTAACAAAAAAAATTACAGAAGTCATAAGTGCCAGCTTGAAATGACCCATTTGGGCATGTATGGGAGCCCCCCGCTCCATCAGAGGTCTAGTACCAGAACCTGGTATGGTTAATAGCGGAAGTTAAATAAATTCAGTAAAATATTATGCGACAGAAGAGTACATAGTTTAGTGTTGATTAGAGGGGGCATATTTATCCATTTCAATGATACTTTGGTTGTGTTTGTCCCTGGAAATGTTGCCTTAACCTTCTTAAATTCTTATATTTTAAACAATAAATGTTTTGCTTTAACCCCTTCAGTTCCCTATGGACGTACCAGTACATCCGTAAAACGCATCTCAAGGAACCATTATGGACGTACCGGTACGTCCTGACCTTCTTGCAGCTTTCTTCTTCACGTGGTGCCGGCGCGAACGCCAGAAGGAAAGAAGAGAGATGTAATAGAAAAATGTAAATGCTTAAAGGGATTTAACAAATTACTGGAGGGAAGCTTATTTGAAAGGCGGTGAAAAAGTCATAAGCTAAAACTAGAGGGTCAGAAGCTTTGCTGGAATGTAAGGAAGTTATCATTTACTGATGGAGTTGTACAAGTGGTGGAGGCTAATACTTTGAGAGAATTTAAATATGCGTGGTATAGGCAAAATCCTTAATCTAAGGTGAAACCAAGGACTGATTAAGGTCTTTACATCAAGAAACACTAGATCGGGGGCGTCCAACATGCGGCCCACGGGACCTCGAGGTGCGGCCCGCGTGAGATCGGCAGCCAGGATCACAAGAGCCCTGCTGCTTACTTGTGGGAGGGTCTATTCTCTGCTCCAGTCCTGCCTCCTCTGTGGGGAGAACGAGGGAGGCCGCGCCCCCTGCTGAAGTCTGTGAGCGGCATCGAGAGCTGTAGAGCAGGTAAGGGGGTGGGGTAGGTTGTGTGAATGAGTATGCCTGATTGAGGAAATGAATCTGTGAATGAATGAATTTATGTGTGTGTGATAGCATGGATGTGTAAGTGCTGGAACCTAGGCATGATGGGACTGTGCTTGCTGTTAACAATCCCACTCCTATCATGCCAAGTCAGCCAGTACATGCTGAAACCTGGCTAGCTGCCCCCCTTGTGTATTGATACTGCCAGCAGTATGGGGTCTGCACTTACAGCCACCCTGTACCAGCATGTATTGGCTGACTTGGGATGATAGGAGTGTGATTGCTAACATCTAACAGCAATCTGCTAACAGCAATCACAGTCCCACCATGCCTAGGTTCCAGCATTTACTGGTTGCCTGGGTATAAAAAGAGTGTGTTTGCTGTTAGCAATCACACTCCTATCATGCCAAGTCATATTGTTGATTTTTTTTGTCCAATTGTGGTGTGTTACTTTTAATAAAAGTGTGGTTACACACTAAAAATACAATGCCCAGCCAACCAGTACATGCTGGAATCTGGGTATGTCTGAGATTGCTGTTAACAATCATAATATATAATTTTTTTTTACAATTTTGGTGTGTAACTTACTTTTATTAAAAGTGTGTGTGTGGGGGGGGGGTCACTTTCAGTTTCGGCTAAGTGAACCCTGAATTTTCGGTTTTGGTCCAGAATTTTCATTTTAGTGCATCCCTAAAATAAATAGAACTATTTCATTTTGACTTATCCAGAATCCTGAGTCACAAAACTTTTCTAGGCCCAGAAATCAGTGGGAGGAAAAGTAAAGGTTTTGTGTCATTTACTTTATTTTAATCTGCATATCTTATTAAAGGCCATATTTTCTCACAGTGAAAAATGAGTGCGGCCCGCGCACGTATACAATTCTGATGAAGTGGCCCACTGCAGAAAAAACTTGGACGCCCCTGCACACCAACATAAACAACAGGTTATTATTAGCAATCATATTCTATGTTTGTGTGTGTGTGTGCTTTTTGGGCACTGTCCTGCTGTTCTGGGTAACTGCACCACTATCTCACGTTTACAGGCTGTTGAGATCATGGGCCATTTGGAGAGTTCATCTAATCTTCTTCCCCAACTGGCCAAGGGAACTCAATGGAGATTTCTACTATTGGAGCCAAGGCCTCTATTTTGGTTCCCACAAGGTGGCTCTTCCTGTGAGGTGGACAGGCAGCCACACCACAGACATGCCACTTCAATGGAAGGTTATTCATTGATCCACCATCTAAGCCCTTCATCTAAGCCCTTTAAACTGCTTGGCTTCTTATCCTAACATTTCTCCGATTAAACCTTCCTCACTCTTGTCCCTTGTTAAATCTCTTTATATATATATATTTAAATGTCTCTCTGATTTTCTCATTCTGCTCTGCAAGCTGTACATATTATGCCCAAATTCAAATCAAAAGCTTTTTGCTACCTTGACAGTTCTGTAAAAAGACCCTAAAAATAAAGCAACATCTCCTAAATTACTATGATACTCAAAAGCTAGATAACACAAGGTTCTTAATCTTCAAGTATACTACTTGTAAATTGTGCTTAGAAATATTTATAACTTATGGTGTGAAGCGTCCTTCATGTATCTCTTTCATATATATATATATATATATTCCTTTATCCTCTTTGAGAAACCACAATATATTTGATTATATCGACAAATCAATCATCCTTTACCATTCCATATGTTTTTTTAATTGGAACACAGAGTAAAACTTATTTGATGTATGTTTGCTTAACATTGTTTTTATAATAATTTCTTATTACTATACAGTATTTGTCTGTTGTCTGTGTATATATATATATATATATATATATACATACACACATATATACATATACATACATATACACACACACATATATATATATATACCGTATTTGCTCGATTATAAGACGAGGTTTTTTTCAGAGCAAATGCTCTGAAAAATACCCCTCGTCTTCTAATCGGGGTCGTCTTCTAATCAGACCTCAAATAGAGGTCTGATTATGAGACTAAGATCCAGATCCCCCGCACCGCTGCAGGGGACCTGGATCCTCCTGTCTCCCCCCCCCCACACACTTACCGGTGCTTCCTGCTGTATTGCCGGGGCAGCGGGTTGACGTCTACGCGATCCGCGTAGACAACGTTCGCTGCAGCCGGAAGGAGGTGTGGCTAGCAGCGGGGGTTGTCTGCGTCCGTCGCGGATACCTTCACCGGTGCGGGGAACTCGGATCTCTGACAGCCGGGGAAGGTATCCGTGACGGACGCAAACAAACCCCCGCTGCCAACTCCACCTCCTTCCGGCTGCAGCGGAAGGAGACGTCAACCCGCTGCCCCGGCAATACAGCAGGAAACTGGAAGCACCGGTAAGTGTGTGTGTGTGCGTGTGCGTTAAATGGGGGCATAGGACATTTCTGGAATGCCTTATACCCCTATATGCCACTCTGGCACTTAGGGGGTTAAAAGGCATATTATGGGGCAGAGTGGCATATAGGGAGGTATAAGGCATTTCAGGAGGCAGAGTGGCGTTAAAGGGGCATTTAATAGAGCACTCTGCCTCCTGAAATGCCTTATACCTCCCTATATGCCACTCTGCCCCATAATATGCCTTTTAACTCCCTAAATGCCAGAGTGGCATATAGGGGTATAAGGCATTTCTGGAGGCAGAGTGCTCTATACAATGCCTTTTAACTCCCTTAATGCCACTCTGCCTCCTGGAATGCCTTATTCCTCCCTATATGCCACTCTGCCCCATAATATGCATTTTAACCCCCTAAATGCCAGAATGGGATATAGGGGTATAAGGCATTTCTGGAGGCAGAGTGGCACATAGGGGGTCAAAAGGCATACCATGGGGCACAGTGGCATATAGAGGGTTAAAAGGCATATCATGGGCCACAGTGCCATATTGGTGTGGCAAGCATGGGGGCAGATGTGCGTAACTGGGGGACAGGTTGGAAAATACAAGGAAATAAAAACAAAAAAAATATTTTTCTCAATCATAGCTTTTATTTAAATTTTTTTTTAGATGAATTAACATTTACTGGTAAAACTTTTTTCCTTTAGGGTCGTCTTATATTCAGGCTTTTTCTTTTTTTCCTAAGTTAATATTCAGATTTTGGGGGGTCGTCTTATAATCAGGGTCGTCTTATAATCGAGCAAATACGGTATATATATATATATATATACACATACATACATACCTTACCCTTAACTCACCATTGTCCTCTTCAAGTAACCACAATACTGTAAATTTGGTTCTTTGAACAAATCATCACTTACCACCTGGCCATATAAATTTTATTGAAATAGGAAAGATTGTACCTATTTATTTTCTGCCGCAGAAAATGTCAAGTTGTTTCTTATACCTGTATTTGTATTTGATCACATACACCATAGAGAAAATGTTTGTCCTGCAACGGAAAACCTAAAATGTATCAAAAACATTTATGATGGTTTTTCAACGAGTATTTAACTATTTATCCTCCTTTCATGTTGAACATTTTTGGATATAAATTTGTGGTTTTTGAGACCTAAGCTTACAGCTTCTATGAATCAGTACGGTTTTCAAGATTCGTTATCTTAGTTTCCAAACATCTACTTTTCATACAATTATATGCAATAATGAATATTCTTAGTGAAGGGTTAAATTGCGTAAAAATGTTTTGGTAGCTAAAGTTTATAAACTGTTTTATAAACATATTTCTAGTAATATCATTTATTGAAACAGTGTTTAAACTGATCCATTGCCCCTTCCTTCATTGGGTAATATATCTTAAATCTTCTGCAAGCTCTTTCAGAAGAACCTTCATCTCTCAGCTACACAACAATACTTAATAACTTTATTAATTTTTTGATCAGTTCACGTTAATGGATTTGAGGCATGATCTCTTTAAATTGTTGTGGTGTACGTACCCCTTACAAATATTCTAAAATCCTCCTTATCCATTTGGCTTTACCTTGGCCCCAGCTATTTTCTGTGCAGGCTGAACACATTTCCATGCATGTGATATACTCCAGCCCTGTCTTAATAAATGCTCCGGCCGAGAGTGCTTCTCATCATGAAACGTGCTTCTACTGATTTCAATGGGTGCACTTTCCTGCCAGAATGCATATTAAAGTAAGGACAGAGGTACTTCTAGAGCCATTAAATTATCTCTTTAGCAGCTGTGGGGAGAGATTGGACAGTTGTTACTGAATGTTGACAAGTTCACCTAACAATAGCCAGCATCCAGGAACCAACAACTACACTTACCGTTCTGGCTCTGGGCACCATTTACATTCCCGTCTCATGATTTGGTCCCCTGTTTGGATTGATTATCTTCTGGCTATTGACCTTGGACTGTTCTTAAGTGTATGCCTCTATACCAGGGGCGTCCAAACCTGCGGCCCTACAGCTGCTGCAGGACTACATCTCCTCAGCCAGCCCCTTAGCTGAAAGAGCACTGTGGGAGATGTAGTTCTGCAGCAGCTGGAGGGCCGCAGGTTGGACACCCCTGCTCTATACATCAATTTGGCTTGCCTGATCTCATTTACATTCTCTAGTCTGCTGCTGTCTGTCTGTCTGTTCCTGTAGATGGCACCTAAGAAGAAGTCTAAGGCTGCAGCAGACAGCTGTCTCCAACCATCGTAAGAATGCATGCACCCGTTTGTATGCAATGAAAAGCATTGGAGTTTATGCAAAATTGACTCAAAATTGCCTCTCTTATGAAACCAAGCTTGACTGTATAAATACTTCCAACAGTCACATGTCTGTCAGGCTCTTATCATGTTTATTGGCCGGTCTGCCTTGTAATAAATTGATCAATAAGATCTTTGTTGGCCCTGCTTCTTTGAGAGGAAACATTATCATCTGTCATGGTGAATGCTGAATAGGTATGATTGTATTGAAAGTCAATTATATTAGGAATGTACGTCACTTGAAGGAATTCAATGTCAGCATTTATATTTTATAAAGCAATGAGGCATTGACACATTTCTGCTAAGAGCCGCACTGAACCAGCCTGTCGCATATTCACTATTTTTTATGTAGAGTTTGTTCTTCTGTATATTCTATTTTAGAATACGTGTTTTCATAAGTAAATTTTACAGTTTGTTTGTAATTTACATACTTTGAAGCCTTTGAAATTATTGGGTGATGATAGATAGGTCTGGTGTTTGGAATTAGACTGTGTGAAAGTCACTTGTTACAAAAGTGCGAGTGTGAGAAAGGAATGAATGCAATTAGTGTTAATGTGTTACTTGCGGTGTCAATTAAAGGGAGAGTTTATAACACCAAATAAAACACATTTCATATATACCACATATCCATTTGAAAGCGTGTAAGCTTATGAGCCGGGCTCTCTCCACCTAATGTATCGGTTTGTCTTAGTTTGTCAAGTCTCGTCTTGTAATACCCCTTGAATATATGTATTGTATTAAGCGCTGCGTAAATTGTTGGCGCTATATAAATAAAACATAATAATAATAATAAAAGTTATAATAATAATAAAGAGAACACACGATGTTAAAAGAAAGGAGCCAACATTAATTCCAATGTTGACATGAAAATTGTTACTGTCAAGGGCTTTAGCATTTTTTATCAACACCACCTATTGCTTCTGGTTTCTGTTTGTTGGTGGGTATACTTGTTTTGGCAAAATTTGGATTAGACAGGACTATGCATAGGACACGTGGTCATGCGTTCAGACTGGAAGAAAGGAGATTTAGACTAAAGCAGAGGAAAGGGTTTTTTACAGTAAGGACAATAAGGATGTGGAATTCTCTGCCCACAGAGGTAGTTTTATCGGCGTCTGTACAGACGTTTAAACTGCAACTGGATGGATACCTGGAAAAACATAATATTCAGGGATATAATCTTTAATTTTGGGAAGCAGCTTATTGGTCCAAGGAGAAATCTGACTGCCATTTTGGGGTCAAGAAGGAATTTTTTTCCCTGGTTAGTGCAAAATTGGAAAGAGCGAAACTGGGGTTGTTTGCCTTCCTTTGGATCAACAGCAACAAATTAACAGATATAGGAAAGGCTGAACTTGATGGACGCAGGTCTTTTTTCAGCCTATGTACCTATGTAACTAAGTCAGGGACTATTTTACCCTATGGATCTTGTGATCTTTGGCACAAGGTATGGCTGCACATTACTTTTTAAGTCTTGCCGCTTGTGACATGCTGATGGGTCCAATCTGCTGCTAGAGCGGTGGTATCAATAGGAATGCGTTCTTATTATACCAACACGTTAGCCCCCTTCCTTTCTTATTCCTTTAGCTCACCTTCCCTAGTGCCCCTCCTGCGATACTTTTACTAGTGTGGCTGGTCCGTCCCTAACAACAACACGTGTACCTCTTGTATTATACACCCCTAGCTTCTTCTAGATTGTAAGCTTGTTTGAGCAGAGCCCTCCTCAACTGTTTCAAATTCTTAAGTAATATAATAATTGTTACGTCCTGTTTACCTATTGTAAAGTGCTATATGAATGCGCTATATAAATAATAATAATAAATCGCAATGTGCAGATTCACAATAAACTCATATTACTGCAATCTATTGTTGTACAGCAGCTGTATGATCTACAGCTGACACTCAGGGGCCATATTTACTCCACAGGCTTCTTTGTGTGCTTGACAGATCAATACTGCGGTTGACAGCGCAGGCTGTCCTGTTTCTAATGTAACTATGTTGTAATCCAAAATTTTACAGGGGCTGAATGCATTGTCTCTGTTTCCTACATCAGTTTGACTATTGAAGTTCAATAAGTGATTCTAGTGACGATCAATACAACAAAGTAGCCTATTGTCATACATAGCAATGTTATCGAGGAAGTAGGTGGACTCTTAATAGTGAGCAAGAGTGTGTGACTTTGGACAGAAAATACAGTAAATATTTATCCTTTATCTATAAATATGTATAATGTATATAGTAATAGCTATAAAAGGGTGATTTATGAAAGTTAGTTTTCTCCATCTCAAAATTATAACAAAAAGATAAGACAAGGCTAATTAATGGACTGCAGCCTTCTCTGAAGGGTTAAAACTCAGCGTAAGGGCAGCAAGACTATAGTCCAAAATCTATATCACACTGACATTTAAGGGGGTAAGACTTAGTGCAGGGGATAGGGGTGGGGGGGGTATTTGAGCATTATATCACCACAGGTTGTTTAATTATTCCTTACTGCATATGGTTGTGGGCCCCATTTTGGTTAATTTGGGGTATTTATTTTAAATCATATACACACAAATTGCGAGTTCCAGCAAGGACGTGTATGCCTTCTTCCCTCACCTGAAACATGAAAACAATTTAAAGTTACAGGCCTTCATGTGTTAACATGTGAGGACATTCAACCTCAGTCGAGTCTGGTCAGTCGAATTAACCCTTAACTCCACTAAAAATTACAGCATAGTGACTATTTTGCCCCTCTTTAACATAAATAATGGATTTTCAGGAGCTAGCAATCATAAAGTTGGATCTGATCTTAATGTTTCCCTATGCTTGCAGAGAACTTGATGTATTTGTAGCCATGTAATAAAAATTGTATTTCAGATTCTCATATTCATGTGACCTTATCCTGTATTACAGTATCTTTGTCTTCCTTAAGGTCCCTGTGATGTGCTTGTCTAAGCCATCAATTCGAATAACTTTTTTTCTAAAAACAAATATTACAGTAGAACTACAGTTATGTTTTAAATCTAAGTACTGATCAATTGTAGTAGTTTAGGAGGAAAACTATTGGCACATAATAAATGATGGGTGGCATTTTTTTCTGAAAGAGTGTTTTGTAGATGTTACCCTTATTTTTGTTCATTTCCAAGGTCTAGAAACACCAATGAATCCTGGTCAATGACAGTTTAGTTTGCAACCCATGTCATTGAGTGCACTAAAAAAAATCCATCTAAAAATTGTAATTGTCCATCCCAAATCAAGAATATGTTGTCAATATGACATATCCATTTCAGAAAGCAAGATATATATTTAACCATCGGCACAAAACAAACAGAAATTGCCATCACGTGGAGCACAGCAGATCCCCATTGTCATTCGTGTGCTTGAGAACAAGATCTGCCATGAAACAAAAAGTAATTACATGTGAGAATAAATTGAACAAATAGTTATCTTAGAAGAACACCATTCAAAAACACATCTATTTAACCTTGCATGGCGTGGTATGTTGCTGTGGACCACAACCACATCTAGACTTGTAAACTAAGAAGTGGGAGTAATTTTTACGCCTTGAAATTCTCTGATTGATATCATGTCGGGATGACGGGATGATGGGACACCTGGGATAAGAAACTTGACAGACAAAGTGGTTCAGATTGTCTGTCAAATTATTTATCCCAGTGTCAGGCAGCTGCTGCTAAGGCAAATAAAATCATGGGGTGCATCAAAAGGGGCATAGATGCCCACGACAAGGAAATAATTCTACCACTGTACAAGTCACTAGTCAGACCACACATGGAATACTGTGTACAGTACTGGGCACCAGCGTACAAGAAAGATATAGTGGAGCTGGAGAGGGTTCAAAGACGGGCAACCAGAGTAATAAGGGAAATGGGAGGACTACAGTACCCAGAAAGATTATCAGAATTAGGGTTATTTAGTTTGGAAAAAAGACGGCTTAGGGGGGATTTAATAACTATGTATTGTAACAAGGTGCGGGGTGTTGTCGTGGAAGGGGTATACATTCCCCCTCGATTTTGCAGGGTTTTATACGACATATAGGGCAGGCTGGTGCTCCACCCCGCAGTTTACATGCACCTGGACTGACACGGGTTCCAGGCCGGGAGTTTAAGCTGACTCCAATGCACTGGTCAGCTGCAGGTAATTAGCTGCACTGACTGCAATATAACCTGACCTGTTGGACAGAGGGAGAGAGAGAGTTTGTTTGGAAGCAGCAGAGCTTGCTATGCACAAAAGAGACCATCAAAGAGGTTGGTGGGATTATGTTTTGTTTTAGTTTAGACCCTTAGTAGTGAGGGAGTTATATGTTAGTAACCGCTCAGACGAGCTAGGCTTTTGTTTGTAGAGAATTTGTGTTCTATGTAATCCTGTAAATATCTTCATACGTGGACTACAAATAAATCATTGGTGATTACCTAACTGAGATGTGGCGTTAATACCCAAGAGGACCGTGCTGTTTGGTACCCTGTGTGGGTGCAGGATCACAGTATAAATATATAAGGGGACAGTACAGAGATCACTCCCAGGACCTATTTATACCCAGGACTGTATCTATAACAAGGGGACATCCTCTACGGTTGGAGGAAAGAAGGTTTCTACACCAGCACAGACGGGGGTTCTTTACAGTAAGAGCGGTGAGATTATGGAACTCTCTGCCAGAGGAAGTGGTGATGGTAAACTCAATAAAAGAGTTCAAAAGGAGCCTGGACGTGTTTCTTGAAAGCAATAATATTACAAGTTATGGATATTAGATTAATAGGGACAGAACGTTAATCCAGGGATTTATTCTGATTGCCACATTTGGAGTCGGGAAGGAATTTTCCCCCTGGTATGGGGCAATTGGCATCTGCTTCATAAGGGTTTTTTTGCCTTCCTCTGGATCAACACAGTAGGGACACAATATGTATATAGGTTGAACTTTATGGACTTTGGTCTTTTTTCAACCTTATGAACTATGTTACTAAATAGAACCCCAGGGAGACTGTAAATGAAGGCACCTAGTCTTCAACATACAGTCCTGGAATTTGACAACATATGGTCATCTTAGAGGACGGCAGCTGCTGGGGTAAGTGGTTGGACTTGGCTCGGGCCAAGAACCAAATATGCCACTGGTTCTAAACATCTACATAATACAGTATTGACCAGATATACTCGGTGTACACTCATAGACCATGCATCGCTAAATGTCCATTTATAACCAAGACAGTACTAAATTCACCTGTATGAAATGAGACTAAGTAAAAGAAACATTTGTATTCAGATCGCCGTGTCAATCATTTGCATATGTTAGCTCACTAAACCGCACGGTCTCTGTAACAGCTGCCACCTAATCTGTTACAATAATGAAACTGCCATCATAACCATCCAAACTGTTTATATCAGGAGTGATCCTGTCCAAACCTTACTTAATCCCTGAGCTGTCTCCGAGAGGAAACTTTATTTAAAAATACAGCTTTTCTTCTGACACTGCAGTCATCTTAATGGTAGGAAAAGAATGACAGAAAAGATATTCAGTTACTTGTCATATCACAACCCTTGGCAGCTTTTTGTTTTGTTATGACAAATGTGGCTTTAGATAAATCGGCTTTTTTTTCTACCGTTTACATGATGGTCTATACGTTTTCCCTGACTTGTAGGGATTTGACTACGATAGTATACGTTTTCATACTTAAAGTGATCTGAAACTTTATTCCAACTTCACTTTAAGTCCCGGAAGCCTTCAATATAGTAGGTTTGCTAGACAACAGAACCAATATTGTTATTTCATATAAGGCCTTACCTCTAAACTATGACCTTTAACAGATTAGTTTGATCTGTTTTAGTTATTTTGTATCCTATTGCTGTATATCTTGGACAAAATAAGAGAGTGGATATGATAGAAACATTTGACTACATTAAATAGTTCAACAAAGTAAAAAAGCGAAGTGTATCTTAACAGGTTTGGTTTTTCACCTTTGGATGTACCAGTAAGTCCTTAGAAGCTGTCCCCTGTTGGCTTCTTGCTGACTGTGTGTAACACATATACATACATACATATATATATATATACATACATACATACATACATACATACATATATATATATATATCACATATACCGTATTGGCTCGAATATAGGCCGCACTTTCCCCCCCACTTTAAGTCTTTAAAGTGGGGGTGCGGCCTATATTCGGGGTCTAGCGCCCGACGCCCAGGACATGCAGTCGCTGGCGCCGGGCAGGCAGCGGGGTTAGGATACAGATCCCCCGCAGTGGTGCAGGGGACCCGTATCCTACTCCCCGATACACTCAGACAGCCTCCCCTGCCAGCACTTTCCACGGGAGGGGGTGCCGGCACGGGAGGTTGTCTAAGCGCATCGTGCGGACGGTCACCGGCTGCAGAGGTTGTTTACCCGCATCGCCGCAGCCGGTGACCGTCTGCACGATGCGTTTTACCTCTGCCCCCAAGATTTACCAGAGCAGACTCCCGGGTGTCTTGCGGGGCCGGCAGGGGACATCTACGCAATACGCGTATACAACTTCCGGTGCCGGCACATCCGCTGAGTGCCGGCACCGGAAGTTGTATACGCGTATTGCGTAGATGTCCCCCGCCGGCCCCGCAAGACACCCGCGAGTCTCCTCTGGTAAGTCGGGGGGGCAGAGTGGCAGCATATCTCGGGGGGGGGACAGTGGCAGCATATCTTGGGGGAGGACAGTGGGAGCATATCTTGGGGGGGGGGGAAGGACAGTGGCAGCATGTTTTTTTGGTGCTTTTTTAAAGAAAAAATTTTTCTTTAAAAAAGCACCAAACTTTTAGGGTGCGGCCTATATATGGGGGCGGCCTATATCCGAGCCAATACGGTATATACAGCATAGTAGTAAGGATATCTGGAATATTGGTTTATTGACAGTTTCCAAAATGTTTAGATCACTAAAGACATATATACGTTCTAAATTTTGTCTGCTTGTGAATGTGCACAGGACACACTCAAATGCTGTTTAGTAGATGTATATAACAGTAGTCAAATAAATTCTAGAACTTGAGATGTGTCATGGCTTCACATATTGCCTTTTTACATGCCAGTGTCATGCTCTTGATGTGACAGAGGAAGGCAACTAATTATAATGCTTTAGCTTGAAAGCCTACGCTACTGGGAAGATGGATGTCATTGTTCTTCAGTCAGAACATTTTTTTAATGACCCTAAAGTTCAGACTGCGATGCCATCATCAATATCAGCTGTCATAATGCTTATATCACTAGCAACAGTGACAAAAACAGACAGCTATTTGCGTGATATAATATATTTGGTAATTGTGTATTTCTTAAAGTTAATCTGAAAAGTTATCATTTCTTATTAAGTTTATTTATTAAAACTACAATTAATACTTAATTATTTTTAAATTATTTATTTTATTTTAAATGGTCTTTAATGTCTTACATGAAGGAGATGTTAGGCTTCTGTGATGAAATATAAAGAAATAAAGGAGCTGTGTCTAGCTCCATAAAATTTAAAGAAGCCTACAGTTTATGTTAGTACCTTTAAATGACAATCCTGAAAATGCATTAATTTGGCACAGTTTCCACCATTCCTTATTTGTCCATTGATGGAGCATCCATTTAACCAATGGGTAGTTATTTTAGCACTGATATGTTTTGTAGACTAAAAAATAAAGATCTTTAAGAGGATATTGCTTTTAAATACTCCAAGTCAATACAGTCTACTGTTGAGTGTGTGGTTTAGTTAGTTAGTGCCTATTCATGTTGGTACACTTTGAGTACGTTTATGTTAATGAATAAACAGATAAACAGACATCTGAGATGCTGTGGGCTAAATCAACTAGAGTTCAGCAAAATATTTATATTTAAAATGCAAGTACTTATGATGACTTCATTTCCTGGAGCTCCACCTGGAGTACATGTAGTGCCTGCGTGGCACATACCCCCAATAGTCCAAATACCCCCAATGATCCCATGGAGCAGCCGCACACTGGGGAGTCTGATCACTGAGTAGGGCGATCTTTCCTCAGTAATGTGGGAAAAAAGGCTATGCCCCTCCACTCCGCTGAACCTAGATCAGAATGTGCCACTGATTGAGGCATCTGTGCTGCAAATGCATAGACCTCAATAATTTTTTAGTACAGTGGGCTAATCAAGAGAAACACTGACCTCCCACTTTTAACATGGTCGCCGTTACAAACCAGAAAGAAAATTGTGAATCTTCCTCTTAAAGTAGAAAGATTAGAAGGTATGTATCTTCTGCATAAGTGTATAATTAACTACAAGCACAGTATTATACAATAAGAAAACATAACAGAACGAGGACACAAAATCTGGTCGTATTTCTAAATATTAGTCCTAAAAGTCCTTCAGGCAGATCACAGCATCTATTTCTGCAAAAATCACTGGAATTATGATCTAATATAAGATCCTGACATAGACTCGGGTCATTTTCATGTTGACATAAAATGGTTGATATGTCATGACATGTATAAACCAAAAAAAAACGTGCCTTAAAGTGGAAATTATCTGTATACTAACCATGATAAGTTAGCATTTCCATTTTATCTAAAGCAGTACAATTAAAACAATAAGAATAAGATATTAAATTGTTTGGAAACAATAGATGTTCTTAGCATTGAACGATGTAAATTAATGGAATGCCAAAGATATCGGCATTCGATTTCTGAAGTTTCAATAATTCTGATAAATATTCTGCAATTGTTTTTTAGATTTAAGTTAGGAAAATGTGGAGAATTACTACAATTATCTTGAAATGTATTTTATATGTGTAACGTTCACATTTTTTACCCAAACTCAAATAATTTCGCCTTGTAAAATATGTTATTAGATTACCTGTATTGTCCCTTGTTTATAGATTAAATACAATTTCTTGTATGTACTTCATATGAAAATTGCTTTGATTTTCTTACACGAATTACCTGCAACCAGCCAAACATCCAGATACAAAGTAAGCAACCTGGAATAATAATAATCACTACTTTATACACATCAATTTTAGAAGGGTATATCCTTTTTTAAACACTCATCTATGCATCATTGCTCCAAGCTAAGACATTAAATGCGTCTTCCTTATTGTCACTTGTGACACATACTATTCTGTATAAAACCTGCTTCTAATGTTCCCTGTCCTTCACGCTCCATCATCTTTAACAGCACTTCCTCGCTAATCATCCGATATCAAAACATCTACTGATTTTATTAATAGCAGGTATTCTCGGACACTAAATATTTCCTTTTGATCCCCTATTTGACAGTGGGGGGGGGGGGAAACCACACCAAAGAGATGCAACAGACAATATACCTACATTACCGCAATTTACTTTTTCAGCCACCTACTGTGATTAACTTGCATCTAGAGCTGTCAGCTTATCACATTTGTAGGTTTAAAATTAGTTTCTGAATCATAGAAACTGGGTTCAAAGCAGCTACAGCTTAATGCTTGAACATGAGAGGCATTATTTTCAGTTGCACAGTAATGAAACCATAAAAAATAACCTATTCACTATTTTTATCCATTAGCGGGTAAAAAAAGATATAAAAAATAAAGAATAATTAAAAGCCTTGATCCAAATTTTACCTTGGGAATAACATAGGTAATGAATTATTGATCTGTCTTCAATTTAATATGCAGTTACATGTTCCTATATCTATTTGTATAGTGTAAAGGAAAAGATTATGGTATGACCCTTAAAAAATACTGTTAAATATTTACACTTAAATATTAGGCCTCAAAATTGTAGTATTTTAATTTTTCACTTAAAATGCACCCACTTGTAATAATAAATAGTTGATGAAATAATGAATCAAATACTGGGCTGTCTGCCTTCAAATTGGGTGAGATCAAACCATTTCACTTGTTTTGGTCTATGTACAGTTGATGAATTTTGCCTATTAATTGATTGTGATCTGATTTTGTCAGTTGACCATTTGATTAATTTAACCTTTTTCAAGAATTTTACTTTAGCTGAATGAATTATACCTATTTAGATTTAATAAATGGATTACAGTTACCGTGCTCTATTTATTGATTATTCTACCTTATTTATCCCGTGATTAATATAGTCAATGATGTATCTTCTACACAAAATACATTAATTCTAAACCCTTGATATATATATTACCCTTTGAGAGTGCAGTTTTGGATTTATGCTTGTCCTTGTATTTGAGATCGAGCGACGTATTTATTGCCCCCTTAGATTAAGTCTTTTAAAACTTTCATGCGGGTTAACTCCTTAAGTACCGTGTGAATAATTATTTTTTTAATTATGGTTGCTGTCGGTTGTCAGAGCAGAACAGCAGCTTATGTGGCACAGATGAAAAATCAGCATTACTGGAGGTTCAAAGACTATTGTTACCTGTGTGCAGATTGCTTTTTGTTTTTCAATTTAATTTCTAGTGCAGGCTGGTCTTATTAGATGTCTGTTGTAGCAAAATCAGACATGTATGTTTTTCTTTTTGAGTCACAGGGTGAGTGATTTCTGAAAGTTTCCAGGTATGGTTATAACTCTAAAAAAGCTAAAAAAGGACATTGATTAGGCATGATGTGATTAGGAGGAACCTGGGCAGGGAGCATACGTGGGAACTCCTTGGGTTACTCCTGGAGACACCAGGTGAACCGTCCCTTCCCCATTTGGTCAGTCCTCTTAGTAACAGCTACACTTTTCCCATCCTATCCCCAAACAAATTTAATGTGTTTGGGGCTAGCCCTGCTCATGTATGTTGCTAATTTCTGTTCCCTCACACAGCTAACCCCACCTTTCATGAAGGCAGGTAGCCAGAGCCTAGTTCCCAAGTAAGGCAGGGAAAGTCCATTTGTCATGCCCCTGAATGTTCATTGAAAATATCTAGATAACCAAGTGAAGCAGCTCTTCACCACTGTATACTGTAGGTAGCCAAGTACAGATAGGATCTCGCTAGAGAAGGAACATAGTCCACATGTAAGGATGTATCAGGTGGAAAGAAAAAAATAAAGACAATTTAATATGTGAAGATAAAAGTCTAGTTAAAATCACATATCAATGACCATGATCCCACCATAATTTGTTGGAGACAGAAAAGACAGCAATAAGAGGAGACAGAGATAAGTCAAGGATATGTAAGAGATCATGAATTTTATAGTATGTTTAAGTCTTGAGTAAGTTTTAGTTCTGTTGCACCACCTCATAACAGACAATTGATTTTTGTTTCCTGTTATCCATTTGTTTTCAAGTCAATGACTATTCGAACACACAAAGAAATTACATTTAAAATTTTAAGGGCACATTTTTGACCTTTTACAATTTAGGGCATTCAGAAGCAATGCATTCAAGACCCATACATTCAGCACACATATCTGAACATCTATCATGTTGTTATTTTAAATAAGCTCTATTTATAAATGGATTTTACTGACAGTTTAATATGTGGAACTCTCTGTATATGACCAAGAATCTCAAGGTAAAGTGCTGCTTCCATGGGTCTCTGGGCCACTCTTATCTGTGGTTAGCCACTCCCTACCTAATGCCCATCCAACTCCTAATGATTTTAATGCTATTTGGAGAGAGCCTCACCCTTGTCAGTGCCTATAGCTCTACTCATTGCAGGACTGGCACCACCTTATGTATGACTAGACTAAAAGAAAGAGCCGTTTCCAGACATAAATGGGAAGCTAAGGGAAGCTATTTGGGGACACAAATTTGGCACCATTTAGCTGTTTGGAAAATATGGTAACGGTTAAGCTGTTTGGGGACAGAAATGACAAGGACAAACTGGGGACAAATATGACAGAAAAGCTGTTTGGCCACAAAGATGACACTGTTAAGCTGTCTGGACACAAATATGGGACTGTTAAGCTTTTTGGGGACAAAGATGACAGAAACAAGCAGTTTGAAGACCAATTTGGTACTGTTAAGCTGTTTGGGGCAAATATGTCAAAGACAATCTGCTTGGGCACAAAGGTGACACTGTTAAGCTATTTGGGAACAACAATGTCAAGGACAAGCTGTTTGGGCATACAGAAAGCACTGTTAAGTTTTGGGAACAAATGTTGCATTGTTAGGCTATTTAGGGACAAATATGGCACTGTTAACCTATCTGAGGACGTATTTGTCAGAGATAAGCTGTTTGGTGGACAAATATGGCAAAGACAAGCTATTTGGTGACCATTTTGGCATTGTAATGGTGTTTGGGGACACATATGGCACTTTTAGTTGTGTGGGCACACTGATGGCTCTGTTAAGCTGTTTGGGGACAAACATTGCATTGTTAGGCTGATTGGAGATATGTGTGTAATATATTAATGCTGGGAGCATTAATTAGGATGTTTTAAAAGCCCCTAGAATTAAGTTATGTTTTGAGAGTTTTTTTGTCTTTTAACAATGCTCTAGACTATAATTAGCACAACAGAGGGATTCCAAAAAATGCTCAAAAAAAAAGAAACGAGATTTAGCTAAACCAGTTGACCTAAAAGAGGCAATTTGTACAAATCTGAAATTAGATATATTGCTTAGTCATAATCATGTTTAATTGTGTGCTTGTGTTTGCTTGCTCAAAAGCGTGAGCTTCTTTAATCCACTGCAATCAATTCCACTATGGGCTTTAGACCCAGATCTTTTGAAGACCTAGCAACACTCCTGGTTTTATCAAGGCAGATACATATACTATTAGTAACTTACTTGACGGCATATTGTTTAATAATCTTTACAGATACACTAAAAAAGTCTCTCTGTACTTAGAGAAATAAAACATTATATATGTATGTGTGTATATATATATATATACACGATGTCAAAAAATAGAGTATTGCAGAGTATGCGGTGATACCTTTTTTATTGGACTAACATAATATTAAAAAGACAAGCTTTCGAGAGTTATCCTCCCTTCATCAGGTCTGAAGCAATACTAATCAATATGATAGAGGTTACAACTTAAAACAAGTGATGGTATAAGAGAAGGGGGGGGGGGTTGAGTGGGGTGTCGTAAATAATAGGTCTGGAGGTGAGAAATGCAGAGAGGTAGAGAGATAACCCAGGGACAGAACAAATAAACTTAGGGAACCAATAACCCCAGTAAAACATAATCATCAAGCCAGCTGACAAAGGCGGATCAGTAGTCATCATGAACACCCAGGACTACATGGCAGAAGGAAATAGACAATTGGCAGATGAATTCTACTACAAAAAATTGAACCAGGACCCCACCAGGGAATATACAGAAGATCTTATCAAACTTATCAGATCCTTCTCAAAACACATGCAACAAGAATTGGAAAATCTTGTGCCTTCAAATCCTCAAATAGGCACTTTCTACATGCTGCCCAAAATCCACAAGCCAGGCAACCCAGGACGGCCCATTATTACAGGTATGGGAACTCTTACCGAATCTATATCTGGCCTTATAGAAAACATTCTTAAGCCCCTAGTTATCAGCACTGAGAGCTTTATACAAGACACCACTGATTTTCTCAATAAACTGAGCCAAGTTAGTAACCTTCCTGCCAATACAATACTTGCAACCATGGATGTGGAGTCTTTATATAGCAACATCCCCCATAAAGATGGTATTGAGGCCTGCATCAAATTCCTCTCCTCCAGCAATGCCACACAAAAATATGATAGTGAAACCATCGCCAAGCTCATAGAATTTATACTGACACACAACTATTTCAAGTTCTATGACACTACCTACAAATGACCGGGACAGCCATGGGCACCAAAATGTCACCGCAATATGCCAACCTTTTCATGGCTGACTTGGAACAGAGATTCCTAGCCACTCACCCCCACAAACCGCATAATTATTACCGTTACATCGACGACATCTTCATAATATGGACAGAAGGAGAAGAAAACCTTTTAAAATTCCACGAATCTTTCAATTCATTCCACCCATCTATAAAACTCAAAATGAATTTCTCAAAACACAGTGCGAGCTTCCTGGACTGCGCCATCACCGTCACCTCCGGCTTTCTTCACTCTTCCGTGTATAGAAAACCCACAGACAGGTACAGCTACCTTCACAATTCAAGCTTTCATCCCAAACACACTAAACAAGGTGTCATTTACAGCCAAGCCATAAGATACCACCGTATCTGCTCTGACACTCAGGACAGAGACAAACACCTGGGCGCGCTGGCAGAGTCATTTCAGAAGAAGGGCTACAAGGAAAAAACTATATCCAAAAAAATTAAATCTGCTGTAAGGACACCACGGGAAAGGTTTCTAGAATACAAAAAAAAGGATAACACAAGCAGGATCCCTCTGGTAGTTACCTACAACCCAACTCTTGAGGAAATCCGCAAAATTATTAAAGACCTACAGCCGATATTCTCAGAAGACCCCATACTGAAAAAAATATTCCCTCAGCCCCCAATACTGGCATTCAAACAACCACCAAACCTGAGGAAAAGATTAGTGCGCAGCAAACTGGCCCCAGAACAGGAGCATACACAGAATGGCACTGTACCATGCAACAAATCCCGCTGCAAACTTTGCCAACATATATGTGACAGAAACACAGCCAGTCACAACAACAAAACATACAGCATCAAAGATTCTTACTCATGTACATCGGCAAACGTGGTGTACATGATACAATGCTCTGCATGTGTCAAAGGGGGCTACATTGGAGAAACTGGGCTTAAGCTGCACCTTAGAATGAACCTGCACCGAAGCTCCATCAAACACCACGAGGAAGAAAAATATTGCACCCCGGTAGGACATCATTTCACACAGAACAATCACTCCATCCAAAACCTAAAAATTAAAGTACTCAAAGGAGATTTCAGAGACTCTCAGGAAAGAAAAACATTTGAGATGAAAATGATAACACATTTTAACACCATAAAAGAGGGACTTAATGTGGATTCTGGTTTCCTTACACACTACCAGAACTTCATATGAACTTCATCTAAACATCCAATGTCTTATTGCTGTTATCTTTGATGTTTTACTGGGGTTATTGGTTCCCTAAGTTTATTTGTTCTGTCCCTGGGTTATCTCTCTACCTCTCTGCATTTCTCACCTCCAGACCTATTATTTACGACACCCCACTCAACCCCCCCCCCCCCCTTATACCATCACTTGTTTTAAGTTGTAACCTCTATCATGTTGATTAGTATTGCTTCAGACCTGATGAAGGGAGGATAACTCTCGAAAGCTTGTCTTTTTAATATTATGTTAGTCCAATAAAAAAGGTATCACCGCATACTCTGCAATACTCTATTTTTTGACATCGTGTCTACTGGACTAATACGGCTTCACCCTTTTACACATTATATATATATATATATATATATATATATATATATATTCATGTATCAAAGAAAAAGCCTGGTGTAAGATTTATTAAGTAAGAGATGGAAGAAACATTTTCCTAAGCGCAAACAGGTGTGTTTGAATAATATTTTATTTATAACCCACGTAGGCTAAATAAGGTTAATTCAAATGCGGTCAAAATGAATATATTACTTTATTTGTACATTTCCTGTCAATTTTCACCTTTTTAAAATAAAAAAAAAAAAGGACTGCAATTCGATATTTCATATTTCGTTTAACATATGTTATTTTATAAACCCAGCAAGGTCAGTCTTGTTTTTAAACTTCAATTCCCTTCATGTCTTCGGATTTCACACGTTATCTCATGTCAGACGTGCACTCAAGAACCCTGTGTTCTCTAGGCTAACCCTTTGTCCTTCCAAACTGTCTCTGTTAATTTCACTTCTCTAGAACCCATGGCATTGAATTCATATGATTGCTCTCTCTGATGCTTCAGGTTAATGTACTCGTGTATAGGGATGTTTGATATTTTTATAGTATAGTGTACATTACAGGTATTTTAGATGTAAGGATGTTTTACCTAATTGAAAGGGTGGCAGATAAATGAAGCAGCCTTCCAGCAGAAGTAGTACGGGCTAATACAGTGAGGGAATGTACATATCTAGCTGTCATCTAGAACTTATATCATTGGGCGCCTAATGATCTATCTGCAAAGTCCAGAAATGGAGATTCACACCCACAGGTCTTAATCCAGAAAAATACTTTATTCAACAGATGTCTGAGTCCACACCATGGTCCTTTATCGAGATCTTGATAAAGGACCATGGTGCGGTCCGAAATGTCAATTCTATTTAATGGTTGAAATGGTTGATCTTAAGAGTCTTTAGTCACAAACAGAATATTCACAGGTTACTCTGTAAAGCGTTAGGTTTAAGTTACACGCAATGGAATGGCGATGGAATTAAAATATCTTTCATGAAGCAGACTTCTCTTTATCTAGGCACATCCTCAGAGAAACATTTCAAGCTTCATCTTTTAACATTAATCTGCCAAGGCACTTTGCCTCTATCTTAGGTTTGGCAAGTTATCTTTTTTTATGGGGCGATAATGAATCGCAGACATTAATCAACACACATTTTAGAATTAAACATAAAAATGTAACTGGATATATTGCCTCATATTTATTGTGATTTGATTTATGAAGACTTTGCCTTTACTTACAGAAAAGTTGCCATACACTATACAGGGTTTTTGTACACTGTAACTGTAATATTTAGATGCTAAAAGCATAAAATTTTTATTGTATAAAAAAATTCCTGCAATGGGAGATATCAGTTGCTTGAATATAAAATACGACGGCAATCAGGATTAAATTCTCAATTTCCTTTTTTCATTCCTTAAATACAATAAACGCTCAGCATAATGATACAAAACAGTCCTCCTTACATAACTTTCTCTGTTTGTGGTTTTTTAGATGTGTCGTATCCTTTGAATGTATGTAATATATCCTAAGAATATAGTCTAATAAATTCTAGGTAAATTGTTGCCAATTTATAAAAAAAAATATTATTATTTATTAATATTAACATGATAAGAGGCTTAGGGCTCAGAACAGAACTCTTATTGAGGTATTCCACATACTTTTCTAGAAAGGCTATTAAGATGCAGTGCCTGCGTCTTTACATATCTAGAAGGAAACAAAAAAATCAATTTCTATACCCAAAAGATGAAGTTGTGAGTTTTATAAAGGTCAGTAAATGCTGTCAGAAGCTCGCCGCTCAGGCCAAAATAATCATGTAGTTTGGAGAAAACATTATTGGTACAAGACAACATGCATGTGTTATGCTGCAGGGAAGAGTCTGCGTGTCTTATACGGTACAGATGGGAATGGGTGTGCGATAAAGCAGGTTAGAAGTCATACGTGATTTATGGATTTAAGGGGTCTCTTGCTAAAGCTAGTGGCATTTCACATAAGTACAATTTTATGGGCCCCATTTGCTAAATGGCATTTTCCCGACATTGGAAAAACATTATGGTAATGTTTCGAAGATCATAAGCTCCCTCCTTAGGATGATCATCCGATAAAGCATTGGAAATCATTTTGCCTAATGAAGGTAGGTGAACATGTTAAAATCATTCATCCACTAACTGGCCAATTGATCTTCTCTAACAGCTTTAATTCTGATCAGATGGGAGAAGAGATGGAGGATTGCCTCAAAGAATTCCAGCACCGTGACAGAGAATGTTGAATAAACATTTCAGTGCCCTTTATAGTCAACATTACAGAAGGTAAAAGGTAAAAGACAAAGATAAAAACACAATTGAGAATCTATGTTTTCAAACAGACATTTTTGACAAAAGGTCTTGAACTTCGACTTATTTTTAAAGTACAAAAGTACGACAAAAACACAGCCTCAAAAATGAATGTGCGTATAGACACACTGTGAGTACTGTGATATATACTTTAAAATGTAAACAAAATAATAAAGATACTTTAGTAGATGCTTAACACATCTTCTGCACAGCACAGTTGGGGGGGTCAAATTCTTATGGCCTTCAAAATTCAAAGCGAAAAGCAAGGAGTCAAGACTACAACATGGGCGAATGAACTCTAAACCATGGCTGGACTTGGGAAGAAAAGTGGCCCTGAATGAGATACGTTCTGCTGCAAGCATCCACACAGTGGCCAAACAGAAGGCCCTGACATCTAGGGCAGCAGTAACGCACCATTGGCTACTGGTCTATTGACCACTTGCCAGTTTACCAGTCTAGTTCTGCGCCAGACAGTTTAGTGAAACCATTATACAGTGCAATATAAATCAATAAATAATAATGATGATAACTCTGTAACAGTGGTAATTCAACAATGAAGATAGTCCAGAGTAGAGTCCCTATAGGGAGATATATCCCAAGTTCAATGAACAAAAGTGTTACACTTGGTAGATATTTGGCTAATAGGTTTAGGACTGAAAAAGTGGCATACATTAATTAATTGAGAGCCAATTTGGTAAGCTGGGAATGTTCACATTGTAAACCCACATGGACGATATATTCTGATAAAAAAAATGATCAGATATATTAATATTAAGAGCGTAAAATCGGTGCATTAATCGAGGATTATATACGTTTGCAATGTTTATCTCGGAACAAATGAAATCACGATGTGTCAGTTGATTTGTTAATAATGTATTTAAATAAGAAAAGTCACAGGGCTTACCTTCGTAGTATATTTTGAAGCCGTGGGCACTAACTGCAAAATCACTTGTCAAACGTAAAGAAAATACAGATCCTGTACTCATTACAGGAGCTGGAAGATGAAATCCTGTGAGCCTGAAACAAAACAAAAATTTGATTTTACTTATAATGTTACTTGATATTATTGAGGTTATATTTTTTTTATCACAGATACTGTATCAATAGTTTTATCTTGTTTTTTATTGCAATATGTGTGAGGATACCATTCAATCGCTTGTGATATTTATCCTCGTCATCTTCATCAAAACAATTATGTATTTAATGATTAATTATGAGAGAGCAGAGTAACACCAATACATTTCATTGGAACATACAAAAAAAAGACAATGAGGAAGTTTTCACAATGGTATTTAATTAATACCATAACCTTATCATCAATTAAAATACAAGTGATTGGTAGTTGTCTTCAAGGTGATGAGAAATTATGAAAATTTAAAATTTGGGCTGTGATTCAAGTTTAATTTGTTACAAGAAATACCTGTAGGCGTGGATGCCTCCCATACTTTCCCCTCACCCTACGGGACTATTAAACACAACTATGAAACAAACACATTAAGAGCACAACCCAATAGAACGACCCACGGCATGTCAGGACCCTGGGTGATAATACTATACGAATCAAAATAAGGTATGGATAGATAGGCCTTGTAAGTAATTTAAATACTATAAATGGTTCCTGCACTTCCTTTTTTCTTTTGGGAGTTGTACTGAATGCAATGTCTGTCCTACAAATACTGCTTTCTTCTCATGAATCTCCTGCCGTATGCTTTATGCCACAAGAAATTAATTGGACTGTGATGCTGTAATAACATTTTGGTACAGAGAAAATATTGAAAGTTGGCGTCGCTCTGTAATACAGAGTGGGAATAAGAGAGTTCTCGGGTTGATTACACAGCGGGAGATCTCCCAGTGAGACGGCCAGTCCAAGGGGCCGGTGGAGCATAAAAACTGGCCGATTCAAAGCAGCCGATACAACCGTCATTAACCACAATCTAACTAAAAGAGGCCGGCTTGTGGACACCGTGTCGCCTAATGCCTCAGTGAGGCTCTTCACAGGATCAGAGTCAGTCCCATGGAGGAGTAATTAAAGGAGCGAACAGAGCGAGAAGCAGGCAGGTGATTGGGGAAAAGGTACATAAATGATAAAAAAAAAAAAGAGTTGGGGGGGATATGGGTCACCCATTTTTAAAGGGATCTCAGTAGCTCTAAGGTCTCACATGATACCAAAGGAAGGGGGCCAGGTGGCATAATTACAAAATGTGGGGCTGGCTGGGGGTGATACACAAGGGGACAAAGAGACAGAAAGGGGAAGCAACAAAAAGCAGTGTGGACATTTTTTTTTTTTTATTGTTGTAGCCCATCAGGATATGCCTCGGTGTAAAGAACGAAAAAAGCACCTTCACGTGATAATAGTGAAATAATGGAGTGTAAAATAATACTGAAATATATACTCCCACACGTTCTGCAGCTCCCTGGAACAACACTCCTCACAAGTGTACAGCAATGAAATATCAGAAAGAGGGGCGCATAAACATGTGGAAAAAAATAAAACAACACAATAGTGTAATACAATCAACTAAAGTGGTGTGATAAAAGATATATAGCACTCACAAAAGTAATAAATATAGAAGGCCCATCAGATGGAAAATAATCTTCTTGAAATCTGGAAAGCAAATGAAGAGACCAATGGTGCAGTATTACAAAGCTTATGTTTAATATAAAAAAGCTAGTAGAACTCACAAAAATGTTGGCATAACCGAAAATGTTATGCTAAAAAGCTCAATGAAATGTCCAACAGAAGCAAAGTAGTCTCCAACTCCAACGAAGGGTAGTAGCAGCAATCTCAACGCGTTTCACCAAACACAGTTGGCTTCTTCAGGAGAAAATCAAATGAATAAAATCCAAATGGTAGAACAAAATGTAATCCGTCCAAATGGTAGAACAAAATGTAATCCATTTCCAGATTTTCAAGAAGATTATTTTCCATCTGATGGGCCTTCTATATTTATTACTTTTGTGAGTGCTATATATCTTTTATCACACCACTTTAGTTGATTGTATTACACTATTGTGTTGTTTTATTTTTTTCCACATGTTTATGCGCCCCTCTTTCTGATATGCCTCGGTGTGTCTGGCTGTCGGTGTGGCAGAGCCTGTGCTGGTGCGTGTGTTTGGGTGTCGGTGTGGCAGAGCCTGTCCTCTTTGTCCAGTACAAATGGATGCAGAGGAGTTAAGATTCTGCCTATTTTATTTATTTCCTTAAAAAGGCCACCAAAAAACACAATTCTAGATGCCCAGTGGCAAATGGGAACAGCCAATAGGTGTATTTGGCTGCTAGAGGAGCCAATCACATGCATGTTAAGGGCAACATCAGTAAACAATGCCTGATGTCAGTGTTGTGTGCATCACAATGCCCTCATCGGTGTTCTGTGCATCACTCTGGTTGTAAGGCAGAGAGGCAGACAGACATACTGTAGCGAACTCTAAGCCATTTCTTAAAATACATTTGATTTTTTTGCTGTTTGATCACTATTATTGGATGATCTGCAGTCTTTGTGCATTTGCACAAATTTGTTTACCCTAAAGGGTTCATTCTCCCCCTTTTTCTTTTCATCATTGGATTGGGGTGGGACTTTTAGGAAGAAATTTACTCGTGCAGATACAGATTTTAGGTAAGGACAGAAATAATTCTAAAAGTGTACATGGTCAAATTTTAACCACATAATGATAACAAATTACAACATATCATGGTATATAGTCAAATATCTACACTATTTAGCAATATAGTATCAGCTTGTCTTTATTTTTATTCAATTTTTTGTGAAAAAGTGCATACTAATGATTGTTTATCTATATCTATGTATGGTTTTAAAAGATGTCATCCAAAATATGATTTGTGTGCTTAAACGAAATGAGGCAGGGGAGATTTTGATTGAAAAGTGCAAAAATTCCTCAAATCCATAAGTGTAAAAAAGGGAAAAAATAGCCTTAGCTCATGACATCACAATCTATCTAAAAGCTGGAGTTTGCTTCCAGGTGCTATCGCTATGAAGATGAAGCGTAAGTGGAAGAGGCGGCCTTCATTTTACAAGCAGAAGAGACAATCAAGTGACCTGCAGGGCGTTCCCGCGGCTTACGAAAAGAAGAAGGCGGCTCCAATTCGCAAGAGAAAGATGACGTTCCCTGAGGGATACATCAAATACATAAACAAAATCCTGCAAAGCAACGCCCGATAAATGCTGTCTCCCTGATGTATCTAAAATAAAGCTAAATTAGATTAAAAATTTCTTCTGTAGTTTTGTTTTAACCCACGACTCCACATACCTGTGTGGACAAACTAGGGTTAACAGAGCGACGACACTTTTGCTCAGTGTATGATGTCATGCAGATAGTATATACAAAAATATTGACAATAAAATAGGAGTAGAACAGATTATGCTCAGGTCACTTCCCGCACTGGGAGACCCTCAAAGCTTTACACTGCTTCACGGTGCGAGACGGGTTCAGGCATCATTTAAAATTATCCGTGGCAGAGTCTCTCCTAATTGCTGGGAGGGTCCCAGTTTTATAAATGTATTTATGTTTTTATAACTAGTGCTGTGATATTTCTTATTGACAAATAATACCATCTTGCTGTGAGATATTTGAAACTGTTTGTACAAATTTACTCTTTGAAGGTATCTTAATATGCATTCATTAAATGTGTCGAAGATGCAGCTCCAGAGTGGCAACACACCACATCTCCACCAAAGCCAAACAGTTATAGGAAAGCCCACCCGCTGAAATAAACAGGGGTACTTTTTTTGCACATGTGCAAGGGGGTATTGGAAGACATCCCACTAAAAACCTACATCAAACCAGTGCTGGAGCTGACTGGATATGATTACATCACAATGGCGCATACAGCAGGAGATGTGGTCGGCGGGGGAGAGAGGGGATTCTATGCATTTGCAAAAGGGGCACCATGACAATTTAAAGTATATATGATGGCTGGAGTGTGCCGTTAATGTGTAAGACACAGCACTCCTAGTAAAATCATACCATGATAAAATAGGAACTGAAAGCACGGGAGTCCTACACCATGTGCTTGTGAGGTTTAAAATAAGATACCCTGTAGGGAGGCATGGGACCCAACCATGCCTTCCTCTTAGAGGTTAAAGTATTTCCACCACTCTCCATCGTACTTAGACGTGTATTGCTTTAATCATAGTCTTCTTCCTAATACTTGAACGCAATCCCATGGAACGTGAAATCATTTTTGAGTCATTTATTTTGTCTATTGTATTGTAAAAGATGACAATAAGATCTTGATGCTGTTAATTGGCGCTGAATAGCATTATCAGTAAGTAAAAAATCCCTTTATTTTATAGGTTGCAGCCTTTGGGTTGCATTCAATGTATGTTGTCCTCCCCTACCTGTGGTACTTATTTATTTTTACCAATTAATACCCTCTTATTTTAGGAGAGGTTGGGAGGTGGAGGTATGGTTGAGCCTCAGTGCTCCCCAAAGCATTATTATTTATTATACATCTGCCATCGTAGCACTTAAATGTGTCTAATGCAGCTTGTATTTCCGGGTGGAAACATGTGGAATTGGCAGGCTAGCATACAACTGGAAAATAAATGATTTAACCTCAACCAATATGATTATAAAAGATTACAAAATTACCAGTTCTGGTGTTTAAAACTTAAGCAAATATGCCATTAGTTCCTTACAAACCAATCAATGATAACTGATTGATCACTGCTTCCTATGAATGGGAAGGAATTAGTCCTACACATTCTGCAAGAAGGTCAACAGATTATTCACTTCCCAAGTAAGGCAAGGCTTTTAATCTTAGATGTTTCTTACATTTTTTATTGTCTGCATTATTTGTGAGTTTCCCTTCAATTTCTACTTATTTGCACATTCAATAGCTTGTGGTTACTACAGTTTCTTCCCGATACCCAGGCTGATACTGTACTCTATGTTCTAGGTTATATAGTTACGCAGGTTTATGTATCGTAAATATATATATACATGAGTATCCTGTTTGAACAACATACAAACCGGGAGTCAAATTTAACAACACTTTCATTAACAACAAAAAATAGAGATGGTATATCCACTCATTTAATATGGAGGACCATTTCCTCTTACAGAAGCAGCAAGGTAAGTTAAATCCCCGGGAAAAGTCTCAATAACATTTGCAAAAATAGCCCAAATTTTGGTGGAATCAAATCGAATAAAATAGCAATAGAATACAGTACTACATTTAAAATCCTATGTATAAGCCAAAGCCACGCCTTTAAATGAAACTCTTTGTACATGTCATGGAAAGATTGAAGGACAAGGATCTTCTAAATTGGACGAGTGGTGTGATCTTGTAACCTCATTTTAAGAAATGTTACCTTCCTATCCATTCCACTTAATATAGAAAACATGTCTTCTTCCAACTCTTGGCCCGCATTCATTATAATAAATTTGACCATCCTACCCATGCAGTACGATATAGAAAATTTGATTGGGTTTCTTCTACTTTATGGCCAATACATAGGGTTGAGGCCAGACCAAAATCATATCTGATGGCAATAGGGAATGGGTTAGACCAGGGCAGAGAGAGAGTGGCCAAATGTCACAACTCCACCCAGAGATTTAACTCACTGACCATCCCTTATGAAATAAACATCATCCTCTTTTACCTATATTATTTTTTCCCCCATAATGTATATTTTTTAAAGGTGCTGTTCCACTTAAACTGTGTTTATCTATTCGTGCAAAGTAAAACAAAAACGTTTAAGAAGAATTGTCTGGTTCTATGGCAACAACCTACCAGGAGCTACTTTGTGTCCCGTGACAATTTTGGTATTCAACAGTACTAGCAACAATGCTTCCAATGCTTTCTATAGTTATTCAAATGTTAGAATATAGCAGAGTAGTTGGAACAGCGCTTTTGATTACAGCTCTACCAATTCAACTCAACTATATAATTTTGCTTGGTTTTCTTAAACATTCTTCCTTTCTATAGCAAGGAGCCACTAGATTATTATATTTATAGATGTTTAAGGGCAGCTACTTGTAGTATATGTACTTTTTCTATTTCTCTGTTTTATCAAACAAAAATGTGACTGCTTCCCCTTGTCATGTGTTTGAATTGGATTATAGATATCTGTAATTTTACAACAATAACTGTTCTTCACAATCCGGTTGCAAAGCTATAAATCCTGTACAACTATGTTAATCATGATGCATCAAAATTACTTTCAATGTTATTTTATCCTTGAAAATATTGGCTGTCCTACCCAATTACGTTTGACTAAAATTATAAATGACTGTTTGCATCAAGCCTATCTTAAACCACATGTCTTGGAGAAATCTTCGCAAATCACTTTATCTATTCGTTTAAAAAAGAAAAATGAAGATGACACAGCATAACTTGTAAATCAAAAAAAATATTTAGCACCATTCTTCCAGTTTGGAACTTGAGAACCCACTGTGAAGGTTCCCAGTGTGCACAACATTGTGCGAAGGAAGAGATTACGTAGAATGGTAGAAAGAATACGTTTATGGAATGTAAAATATTAACTCTTTTAATGTCAATGGGTTCCCAACATCAGAGAGGGTTAAATTACAAAATCTCTAGTACTCGTATCACGCTGTCAATTACGTAATGTAATAAGAAAATTGAGGAGAAATAAATTCTAATGAAACCCATCTGCAGAAGAGACCCTGCAGTCCCAAGAGCTTATGCAACTCTACTAAGTCCAATAAAATGTATCATTTTCCACTAAAGACTCCATCTGACCCACTAATATGTATTTATGTAATTGAAAAGTAGTTTTCTAGAGGAATAATAAATTTGATTTGGCCAGTTTAATTTATTAACAGATTTTCTGCTCTTTCTATATACAATAATTTATCTTTTAGCTATAGGACTCTGTGATATATTTAGAACCAGCGGATATTGTGAGCTCAAGGCAAAAAGAGTCATCATGGGATGGTAGAGGGACAGACAGTATTGTGGTTGAATAGTTTCCTAGGCCACAACGCTCCTCATCGCACAATATGGCAACCTGCCCCTGGTTATACGGATGCCACCCTCTTGGACTGCTATCCTAGGCCTAGTCAACCTAGGACGGAACATGCAACTGTGGACAGAGAGATTCGGGTCCACGGAGGAACGTTCTCTCTTAAAGAGGGAAGATTAAGAGATATGGTGCTTGGAAAAGGTGTCATATAATTGGTCATGTGGTCAGAGTGGTGTTTTCTTGCAAAAGAGCCTGATTTAGGGACAATGCAGCAACCTCAAAGCAGAACTCCATGATATTCTCTGATCGGAACAACATCATAAGAAACCGTCTGGACTTAAGGAGTTCCCACAGGCCTACATATTGGAGAAATTCGTGAGTGAGGGTCCTGTGTTTAAATCCCATTGCTTTTAACCCCTTAAGGACCGGGCTCATTCTTCGTTTTGTACCCTGTGGGACCGAGGCTGTTTTAATACTTTTGTGGTGCTTGTGTTCAGCTGTAATTTTCTCCTCACCCATTTAGTGTACCCACATAAGTTATATATTGTTTTTTTCAGGACAAGATGGGCTTTCTTCAGATACCATTATTTTGATCGTATCATCTTATTTACTATAAAAAAAAAAAAAAAAACATGGTGAAAAATTGAAAAAAAACACATTTTATGACTTTTATTTGAAAAATCTTTTACTCACCTAAAAAGCAAGTAAAAAAACTAGCTAAATAGATTCTACTACTTGTCCTGAGTTTAGAAATACCCAATGTTTTTATGTTTTTTTGCTGTTTTTTGTAAGTTATAGGGCAATAAGTACAAGCAGCATTTTATGATTTCCAAATCTTTTTTAACAAATCTGGTCATTCTGCCTCCATCTCCTCTTTGGAACATCTTTGAAGCCGGTTAACTCAATTTAACCCATTCAAACCATATATTTTTGAAAACTAGACACCCCAGGGTATTCCAAATGCTGTTATTTTAACCCTTTCCATGCACCAATTATACAACTACACTTTGTCAAACTTTGTAATAGTAATTTTTTTTAATTTTTTTCACACAAATTGTACTTTAGTTATAGATATACAGGTCCTGGTATATGCCACTGTCAAACAACACCCCAATGTGTGTTCAGGAACATCTCCTGAGTGTACATTTTGGAAAGTCTGTACCTATGCCCTATCTTTGAGCTCAGCCACTCCAATTTACCCCATCAGCCATTTTTTTTTTATATTAGACACCCCTTGGGTATTTGAAGTGCTTTTATTTTAACTCTTTGTTGAGATTTTTGAGAAATTTTAGCACTTGCTCAAAATAATAAACTTTATTTTTTTATTTTATTTTTTTAATACTTTTTTTTTTATATTTTTTTTTTTACACATTTTGCTGGATGGTTCATCTAGTGACATCACTGCATAATTATTTTTAAATGTTAGCACTTTTAATTTTTTCCATATTTTTTTTTTTTTTTTAATATTTTACTAATCCCATTGTGATTAGAAAGCTGGGCTCCATTGACTTGCATGGTTGAATGCAGTACCTGTATTCAACCTGCAAGTGGAGCCAGAGTTCTCTAGACCATCTAGCGAACTTTAAAAACTTGTTTGTTTCTTTTACAGGGCGGCCGCCATCTTGTTGATGGCGAAGAACACCGGCAGCTGCGGCTGTGACCGCTCTCCGGAGCGGTCACAGCCCACCCAGAGGTAAGTGTTTGGTGTCGCTGGATGCCTCCTGATCGAGGCATTCCAGCGACACCATTTAAGTTTAGGATTTTAAAACGGGTGTCCGCCGCCATACAATGTATGGCGGTTGTTGACGCCTCGGGGAGGGGCCAGACATGGCCCCCGATGCCGATCTCGGCGTTACTGAATGCCTCGACATCGAGGCATTACAGTAACGCCGTTTAAGCGAAGAAAGTGATCGTTGATCACTTTCTAAGCTTATTTTACTTTTTGACGGTTCAGGACCGTCAAAGTCATTTAGTGACCTTCATGTCATGACGGTCCTGAACCGGCAAAGGTCGCGAAGGGGTTAAGAACTGTTTGCTGTTTTATTTTTATTTTGTATGTCTTGTTTTTTGTAATTGTGGCACTGTGTAATCTCTCTCTAGTATTGATATCCACAAACCCTAAGAGAGGATAACACGTTACCGTATTTTTATTAAGTTCTACAGGATATCTATATATATATCTATATCTATATCTATATGTTTGCCCGGGGTGGGTTGATGTTCTAATTCGGATTTCTCACGAATCCGGTATTAAAATCGTGAGTGGTGGCAGACTACCTGGGGCAATACAGGCAGGATTTGGGGGTTAATTTGGTATAACTTATGCCTTGTTAAGGGGTCAAGTTAGTAAATCCAGAGGCCTGGTGCTATTAACCCCTTCATGCCCACGCCCTCCCCACAGTCACGGCTTGGCAAGTAGTCCTGACCGTGACAGCTTCCATAATTATGCAATTTGATTTCTGTGATTTGTAAGATGTGACATTTGTAATTTAAATGGTAGCCACGATGAAAACAATACCAATGAAGTTGCTAAGGTTTAAATTGTGGCTTTTAATTAGACCAAAATAAAAGTGTCTAAATAGACTGTCCTACCATCATTGTTTTAAAGTGACAGAGTGACTATAGAAAATCATTCAGTTGTGAATGTTATTCTCTCTTCACAAAGCTATGTCGTATTTTTTTTGTTTATTATAGTAAATTAGATCTAAAAATGAGTTTATAATGATGTCTTTGCATGGGAATCAAATTAAGGGGCAGCATTAATCTTTCTCCCCAATTACTTAAGAAAAAAACATTTGTAAACAAACTGCTTAAGCTAATTAAACAATTGTTAAATAATTAAACTAATTACAATTTCAATTAGCCGGTTTATATTTTTCAATTTTAAGTAACAAAAACAAAGATTTTTTTTTTTTTTTTTTAACATTTCCATTAGCAGCTTTAACTTCAATTTAAGGAACAAATGTATTGATTTGTTTTTACCATAGATAATCCCAACATTGTTGATAAAAAGCTTTATTATTAGTAGTATTATTAGTAGTATTTTTTATTAGTATTATTATTATACTTTATTTATATAGCACCAACAATTTATGCAGCTATCATATATTTAAATATGCCTTTAGCCAGGGTCGGACTGGGGATGACAAAGTGGCCCTGACACTTTAAGGCCAGCGACCGCAAACACCTGGATAGGAGAGGCCGAATGCTACGTTTTTTTCCTTAAAACAGATTTGTCACTTTTCCCAAATTTTGCAATTCAGTAAATAAATAAACCTGTGTAACACCGTAAAAATGAACACTATGTGTATATTACAAACCAACTTATCTGTATACCACGGACGCTGCCCATACTTTCCTTCCTGTTTGCATGATAATTTTTTCTTTAAGGGCTGTTCAATTTAGTCAAAACTAAATAAGAATATAAATCTTAACAGACCTGTCATTTTATTGTTTCTTAATAATTAATCAAATGAAAACAATATAGAAACATATTAAAAAAAAAATTCAGTTTCTATAGCAACAGCCTATCAGTGCATGCTTTTGTGTCACATGACCATTAAGCGTTGCCTGTAAAAAATATGAATGGGGACATTTTTTTTTTCTTTTTTAAAATCTGGGCATTAAACCCTATTTAGCCCCTGCTATTGAACAACTCCTTTTCCAAACACTAAGGCAGTAACTGCTTATGTGATAATTAAATAGAATAATAATAATAATATATATATAATTTTTTTTATATATATATAATCAGGGATTTGTAATGACGAGGCGGCCCTGGCAATATGTTGATGTACGTGCAGCCGACGTCTAGATATGCCCAACCTGCATTTTTATGCTCACTTAGCAGCTACAGGGGCATGATTGGCAAGAAGCCCACCAAAGATTTGATGGATGTGTCAGATGGCCAGTCCAGGCCTGTGTATTTTATTATTATTATTAATTGATCTATATAGTGCCATTATGTAGCTGTGTTCAGTTAATGGTAGCCTATTAATATTTGAAAAGGCTGACTAGGTCATTATCCAGACTCCCTGTCTTAGGCGTTCTGCAGGTTTTCAAGCACAATGGAACCACGTGCCCTATTTACAAAGTCGAAATATATTTGTTTTATCTGTGGGAAGTTAGTGCTAATGGTTTTATGCTTAAGCATCTGAAGCAACAGACTTTAAGACGAAGAGTTCAAGGCTATTACCCACTCCTTACAAATTAACATTGATTAATGAAAGTAACCTTGATAGATTCTTAACAGAAAATAAGATAAAAATATGCTGCCTGAATACATACTGATTTTTGGTTTCATTAGGAAAAGTAACTCTACCATTTTTTTTTTTTTTAAGGAGCATTAAGCACTTTCTATTACATTCTGAAACTTAATAATACAGAAGATACAAGATAATTACAATATGGAAGTCAATACAGTAATGATATTTTCCATTGATTGAATTAAAATGGCTTATAGAGCTGGATAATTCTTCAATATTGCATTTAAACTAGCTTGTTAATGCATAAGTATAGCCGATAAGGAACACGTTGGGAATGATATTATAGTTGATGTCAGATAGTGACAGATCGTGGACTCCATAAAAGGCCATAGAAAAGGCGGAAGGATGCATCCAAACACAGGAATCAGGCTGTCTACCTTCTTTACTAGCCGATATCATTTGAAATGGCCAGAGAGGGACCCTTCCCTTACAAAAAAATTACTGCAGTTTTTCTGAAGTAATACTGCAGTTTTTTGGACATGAAAAAACTTCAATACTGCACTTTTACTGCAGTTTTACTGCATTTGTACTTCACTGTACTGCAGTATTACTGCACTTGTTTTTATATTGCAAACCTACAGTTGTACTTCAATGTACTGCAGCTTTATTGCATTTGTACTTCCGTACAAAAATAACTGCAGTAAAACTGCAGTACAGTGAAGTACAAATGCAGTAAAACTGCAGTAAATGTGCAGTAATTGCACAACCTTAAAACCTTTTAAAGCGAAAGAGAGAGAAAGGGGCGCCACTGTCAGTACCCGCTCGGCGCCCCCCGCTCTCTCCTCTGAGGCGAGTCTCCCTGTTCGGTCTCGGTGCTGGCTTGTAATGCTGAGTGCCGGAAGATTTCCGGCTCTCAGCATTACAAGCCGGCACCGAGACCGAACAGGGAGACTCGCCGCAGGACTGCTGAAAGGTAAGTGCAAGAAGGGGGGGGGGGGCAGCAGGGACGGAGGAAGAGGAAGGGTAGATAAGGGGGGGGGCGGCGGGGGGGGGAGAGGAAGGGTACAAAAGGGGGGGCGGCATTTTAAAATTCGCCCCAGGCGGCATTTTGCTTTGGGCCGGCCCTGGTTTTAGGGCTGTGGTTATAGTATAATAGGACGTAGGACTCTCCCATATAGATAACATATATTTATCTGGACTTGAGTAAGGCATTCAGAGGAAGAAGAATGTTTAAACCTATAGGTATGCCATTTAGTAAAAAAAAAAAAAAATACATAACTTTTTTGCTGTATATATACATATTATTGCACTTATATTTCCTTTTTTTTTTTTTTTCTTATGTGGAGATATTGCATCACAGCTGATCTCTCTCCACGTTGGCTGCTTATTGAGTTTAAATCTTTGCCATATTTTATAACTGACAAAGAAAACAGAACAAATTAACTGTAAGTAGTTTCAAATCTTTTTTTTTTTAAGGAAAAAAATTGTGTCTAATTATAGCATAAGAATCAGGTACAGCTGGATAGTATTTTGCTTAATGTCAATAGCATGTTTTGGAGTTTAATACTCAGCTTGCATAGGTCCCTTACGTTTTTGTCTTACGTTTTGATCTGTCACCGTCATAGCTTCAAGCCTTACTAAACTAATTACTAAAAACTACCTAAAACTCAAGTTTTTTGTTTGGCAATCAATTATTAATTATTATTATTATCTTTTATTTATATAGTGCCAACAATTTACGCAGCGCTTAATACAATACATATATTCAAGGGTTATGACAAGACGAGAATTGATAAAATAAGACATTAGGTGGAGAGGCTCGGCTCGCAAGCTTACAATCTTGAGGGAATGGGGCGAGGACAAACATTAAGAACAGAGAAAGGTGAGAGGTAGTGTGGAGCTGTATCAGTGACAGGGAAGTTATGGCGTGGCTTCTATGAAGAAGTGAGTTTTGAGATGTTTCTTGAATGTTGGGAGGGAGGGTGAATGCTGAAGGTTCGGTGGAAGTAGATTCCAGAGATATGGGGCAGCCCGAGTGAAATCTTGTAGACTGGAAAAGGAAGAGGTGATAAGTAAGGAGGGGAGCCTTAGCCCATGGGAAGAACGTAGGGATCAAGTAGGGGAGTATTTATGTGGGCAGAAATGTATGGAGGAGCAGTGTTATGTTTAGGAAATATTTAGCTTAAATGTTAACCTTATAGAAACTTAGATCTACAGTATGTATCAGAGCGGCTGAGCTAGCATTATCTGAACAATTCTGATTCCTTAAATCCTTACCTTTCACCCCTAACACCCTTATAAACACTACCTGAACCCAGACCAGAACGCCAGTGACATGGTCGCTTCGTCATCCCCGGTCCAGCCCTGTCTGAACCAATCACCAACGTCACAACAGGATAGAGGGAATGAATAATCTACCATAACTAGGATATCTCGGGAAAGTGGGGAAAGTTGGAGATCTGCTTTAAGGTTTTAAAGTTATTTAATTATTTTTTAGTTGTATTTTTGTATATTTGTAAAAAATAATAAAAAAAAAAAAATTAAACATATTTCTCTGATGCAGAAAATGTGACATGAGAGAGATGAGTGCCAAAAAAAGTTCTGCATCATCTGGGGTGAAAAACACTTAAGAATCATTAAAAACATCATTAAATACTATTTTGTTTCAGAGCTGATTACCCTTAAGTAATCAAAATAATTGCATTTCTTAATATGGACCATTAACGAAGAGAAGGAAAATATGTAAATATGCGTTAGATAATAGTTTAGCAATTGTAGATGAATGCTAAACTCAAAATGTACATTAAACAGTTGTTTTAGTAACATATGGAATACTGACTATTAAAATATAATATAATTTTCCAACAATAATATCCAATTAATATGATCACACAAGAACATTTTATATAATTTCTTTAAAAAAAAAAAAAAAAGCATTATAAAGATTTCATAATTTGTCTGGAATGCTGTTTCAGAGTTGAATAAGTAATAGGTTAACATTGTAAGCAAAATAATATTCAGTAACTGGGTTAGTTCCAGAAGTGACAAATTAGCATTAAATGCCAAATATTTGTAAAATAATAATTTTGCATTATTGTTCTTCTTTCTCAAGATGACCTTTGTCTAATTTTCCTCCTTCCATGCCTGTTTCGCGTATGTGACTTGATTTGATATACTTCATATGTGAATTGAAGTGATGGACTATGAAGCCAATGCCCAATGTAAAGGTCATGTGTGACTGCAAGTGTACTTAAGTATGCTGCATTGTTTCACTAGAACCAGGGAGTGAGGAGGAAAAAGGGCTAGACATCCTATAAAATAGGAAAGAATGCACAGATACCCATGCGGTTAAATGCAATGGACAATTCCAGAAAAGTATACCTTGACTTCTTGTTCCTAACCAGCTACTTTAAATTTATGGATTTCTTTCCCTAAAACAAGAGGACGTGTCAGCATATGAGACATTTGTAGAGATTTGTAATATTAGCTAGATGTCTGTTTGAAATGTTGCCAATATAATTCATTACAAAGCTGGTTAGTGTGAAATGTTACTGAATATGTGAAGCTTCATTGTGGAGATTTGACACAATAAACCATTATGAAGCCGTGACAAACATCACTATCTGAAACTCGGTATGTTAGAATAATTTTTATCAATATGAATGCCAGTGAGAAAAACAATAATAGATAAAGTTCTATCTCTCCAAGTTCTATACATAGTAATTTAGGTTGGGGAAAAAAACACAACTCCATTAACTTCAACCTTGTTGATCCAGAAGAAGACAAAACCCCCACAACTATGCAATTTTTAATGATGCCTCAAATGGGGAAGAATTACTCCAAACTGGCAATCTCATTTCTCACTGGACTTACAACCTAGATTTTATTGTTTGATTGGTTAAATTGGAAAAGCTTAAGATCAGTTTGATTTAGCCAATGAATTCATTTAACATTTGAGTAGCAAATACAAAAAAAAATAAAAAAATGCACTGGTACCAGCACTATTAGCACAGATAACGAGAACCTGTTAGAAAGCAGTGACATTTTCCATGTGCATGTATTGGATTTGTATTATCCGAAAAAAAATGATTCAGGAAAAATACAGAAACAAGACTGTCATCACCTTGGGTAAGATAAAGCCGTTTTCCATTAATAATGATTCAAACACTTATATAATTGTTTCTTTTTTATATCCCACTGCATCTCTGAATAACCTTTAAGAAAAGGCCAACCACATCTACTGGCAAGTGATATACTCGCTGCCAGTCAGCTCCAGCACTGGCTCAGCAAGAATCTGGCAGGGGGGGGGGGCACTGCTTGAAGCAGCCAATCAGTGGCGCAGAATGTCAGACCACTGAGCTGCAGCTTCTCCTGAAGGTATGTGCTTTGATTAGTTTTGTGGCTATAATGAATGGATATAAGTATTTTAATATGCATGTTTTGCTGTGGAGGCTTCCCCTTTAACATACACGCAGTGTCCCTTTAACGTTATATATATATATATATATATATATATATATATATATATATATATATTAAAAAAACCAATACATATAGGACATATGAAAGCTTGTCCACCATGCAGATATTTATCATTTCAGATCCCCAATCTTCATTTCTTGGAATAGGTAAGGTTTGTTGTCTGCGGTGACTTAAATCACATTAATTATTGAAAACACTGACAAAAAAAGGATAACCAAATAGAGAAGAGAAATAGCACCTGTTACTTTAGGCATCTAGCCATTAATATGTCCTGCAGGTTTTGAAAATATTAACATAATGGACCGAAGAGATTGTTTTGTATTTTTAGCTCTGAGCATTATCTAGGTTGCGCATTGGTTATCAAGTACGATGGAGATGACAAAGGCTATGAGGTCAGGAAAATATGAGTTATTGTCTAGTATTCGGGATGAATAGACTGCTTAGAATGCAAAGTTTTGAGATACATGGAGATACACGTTATTGTTAATCGCTGAATAAAGCGGATGTCATTTTTTGCCAAATCCTACATTATAGATTTGTAACAATGTTTACAGTACATAACAAGTAACAAATACTTATGCCTCCTAACACAAAGATATCCAATTTTCCCTTTCTCAAGATATACATGTTTTTTCCTCCTGATCTCACCACTAATTTCAATTTTTGGAATGTTCTAGGACTGGCTAGCTGGAACTCTCATGCTCCTTATATAAGACAGGTTCACATACTAAAAACACAAACTTGTTCTAACATCCACTCCCTCACTTTAAAACTATACAATTACACATACATACACGCACACTCTCCCTCCCCTGTAATGCCCTCTTCCAGGCACCACTGAACCCAGGCTCAGTCCTGACACTAACACCATATGCTGACACACACACTCATGCTAACACCATATACTAAAAACACACTGTCACACACAGTCAGTACATACAAATGCATATACACTTACAAATACATACACACTCTCTCTCTCTCTCTCTCTCTCTCTCTCTCTCTCTCTCTCTCTCTCTCATCAGTACTGCTTGAACAGCTTTCCCTCCTTGTCTCTCCCTAACTCTAACCTTGTGGAGCCCTCATCTTTACTTCAGCTTACCCTCTCCATGTGAGCTGGCACTGGTCACATAACACATGTTACTGGTAGAGTTAGCCATACATAGGACTTGAGAGGTGGGGGCGGTTTGGGCAAACAATATCTAGAGTTTGACCTAGAGGCAAGATTATCAGCTCTGATTTCTACATCCTCATGGTTGCTGATTATTGTTGACTGGTAAGGGTGACAGGGAAAGTAAAATTAAATAAGGATATTGGTTAGATGCCATTAGTTCTACCACGTGCAGCCACAGGTCCCAGCACCCATAAGGTTAACACTTAAACTAGGTATCTCCAAAACAATTAAATTGGATGACAAAATGCACAAGGTAGATTTAATTGATGAATTTAGCTATGGTAAAAGCAGTGATGGGGAAAGCGATTCTTTAAAGTCTAGTAACAGTTTAATTTAATAAAGCATAGCGTTGGTGCATTTTGGAAATATGAAATGTAGAGTATGAAATGATGCATTTTGGGGGATTTTTCACCTCCATAACTTTGGACATATCAACATAACATAGTAAAGACATTCTGGTAAGCAGTGGTAAACGTGCTGGTCCTTATCGGTTATCAAATACGATGGTTTTATGTTAAGCATTAAATGATTGGTACGGGGAACTGTGACCTAACACAGTAATACAGGACTCTTTATAACTAACAATAAGCAATGCCTACTGTAGACATTTTATTGTTGCAAGGTAATGGAACATTTTGATGAATTCATATTGGCCAATGCTTAGTGTCCTTGTACTGTTATACCGGTACTTACCTAAAATCCCCTGCTCCCGGTGCTGGTTGGCCTGAAATGGTTGCCATATTTGTAGTCTGATGACAGGATAAATCTTGTCGTAGGAATAAGTTGTCACCTCTGTATTTTTGAGGTGGAGTAGGTGGACCATGGGTGAGGAATGAGCAAAGCCAGATTGGGCAAGCTTCCTTTTCCCCAAAAAATTGAATCTGACCAAAAGCCATAGGAAAGCAAGACTCCTGAGCGAAATTCTGTCTTCAGCAAAGCGAGCACTCTGAATTCAAATAAGACTAGTGTCCATTCTTGCAGAATGGAATCCAGTCGAAATGGAGTAAAAGAATAAGTCTTTCCTATTGAAACAACAACAACAACATTGGTTGACTGGATCATGGGAATGTTAATGCGAATTAGAAGATTAAGGTAGTCAGTTTACACACCATTGCCATCCGTTAGAAGCTACATAACATCAAAAAAATATATTTCTTTGTCTGAGGTATTCATTTTGAGCAGATCAAATGTTGCTTAAGTGTCATTAATTCAGTGTCCTGATCAAAGAGTTTTATGCTCAAGCACTTCGATTAATAATAGAGTAAAAAAACAAAACAAAAGGATCCTTAGATGTATAGCTTTAAGGAAAACGTAAGAGTGAAGATATCAGAGACACATTTAAATACCTAAATGAAGCCAATAAACTACAGAAAGGATATACTGTATATTTTTAAGAAGACTATTGTAGTATGAAGCTGAGATGCTATGAGGAAGTATTAATTCTATCCTATTAATTCAGCAGAATCGGTAAAACGTCATACAATTGACGAACTTGGTGCCTTTTCAGAGACTTGAAGACGTAATGACTGATGGGTATCACGAAATTTCAATGGGTATTGTGAGGTGTGCTAGCGATGCTACTTCTGCACAAGTAAGCAAGGAACACATAGTTGACAGCCTTGAATTCGTCTAGGGATCTTTTTATTTAGAAGAACACTTTAAATGACATGAGTGCAGGGTGCAGCTGAGTGTATCCAGCCAACGGCCACGCAAGAAAGGATAAGACCTGCCACATGAGCTGTAGTAAAGCTAGATGAGAGGTATCCATAGGCATTAGATGGCCTGAACCAGTCCGGGTAATTATATGAGACAAGGTCAAATAACATTGAATGTTTCATTTTGTTTAGAAACTTTATCGGTTTGTATCTACCAAGTCCTTCACTTTCTGGGGGTTCTACTTCATGTTCCTTGAATAGAAGACTGAGATGTTAGCAAGATATGTAAAGGTCATTTTGATAAGAAATAGCAACAGCTGTCATGATGACTAATTAAAAAGAAGGTCAGGACTTGGTACCGGTTAAAAAAAAGAATAAGTAACGATATTGCTCAACAAATATTACCATAAAACCATACATTTATTCAAAGATTTGCAACATTTTGCGATACATTTTCTACCATGTATTCTCATCTAACATTTCTTAAAAGAATATTGAACATTATTTAATATATTAAAGGGTCTTTTAGCAACATATTTGAGTATTTACACTGCATAAGGACAATCTTGTTTTTTTTTTTCTTTTTCTTATCTAACATCTTTCAGAAAATTACAGATGGCTATGAGAGAACTTCCTGGAATTCTATCAAGCCATCTGTCATAAGAAGCATCCTGTTTAAATCTCCTATTGCAAAAGTGCCATGCATTTTAATGCATCTTCTGTGCTATTAGACCTTGCCTCATTATGCAGGAGTAATTTATTAATTTCATCTGACTGTTACTTTAATCAGTGTATCATGTTTGAATGGAGCCGACTTACCAACAGAGAATTCTTAAAAGTAAAAAAAAAATAAAAAAAAAATAAATAAAATCTATTGAGATGAAGAATGTTAGTTTTACAAAGCAATATAAAATTTCTGAAATATTAATATTCAAACCTTTTTTTATTCTCTTGGTGTCTTTAGCCTTTAAATGAATTCCGGTAGCAAAATCAATCTAATACAAAGACAGTATAGCAATATGCCAAGGCTGCGTTGGGATCTCCAACAGCAATACGCCATATATTTTAAAATTGCAAATACGCTATGTCATTTCGATGAAAGTAGTTTCTCTCTTATGCATTACAAGCTAACCAAGAATGCTAAAGAAGGTGATATAGAAGGTGATATAGGACAATGGCCAACAGCGCCACACAGTCCAGAGGTAGATCTGGTGCTGTAGCGTGCGGGCAACTTATAATCATAAAACGTGGTTGATTTAAGAATGACTCTGCCTGCCCATTAAGTCATTTTTTTCTACACAAAGCTGACAATGGCTTCACGAGGAGTTTCAGTCTGCCTTAGTATACATCCAAACAATTTGTTGGGCTTTCGTATAAGCTTCACAAATTATGTGCTATACTAATTGTGTAAAGATAATGGTTTGCATGCCTGACATTTTCAGGGATGAAACATGCATAGATAAATGTATTGATCCATTTATTACAAATTACACTGAATAAAGTTTGCATATGTAACTAAAGAAATAAGAAAAGACTTTACGCAGAAGCAGAACCACTATATTCCTAGCATGCTTTGTAGATAAATTAGAATGCACACAATTGGTAAATTAAATTGTACGCTGATTCACTGTAAGTAATCGATAAACAACTGGGATAATAATAGACTTGAGTAGTACCTGAATAGTTTATAGATGACAATTAGTAAGAAGGATATAGTATCTTGTAATATACCAAGAGACTAAAAAATGCGACTAAACACACATTTTTCAGTATTCTATGCATGCAACGTGTTTTTTTTTTTTAACCTAGAAGGGAAATCTCTCTGGTATATAAGATATAAAAACTCACAAAATTAGTAAATGATATATAGAGATAAAAGGCTATTAAAAGAAAAGTTATATAGTGATAACCAATAAGAAATTATAAGAAGATATAAGAATTAACCAAGTATCTTGGTCAGGGGAAAGATAATAATTAAGGTTTACTAATTTTACTAGGGGTTTTACATAATCAAATACATTGTTTAAAGTGACAAACTTGATAAACTGCTTTTTGGCAAAAAAAAAAAAAAAAAAAAAGCTCTGATGTAACCAAATGAAAAAGAAATCGATTAGAAACAAGATCTAAATTAAAAAGGCATCTGCCACATAAAGCTAGACATCTTTTAATTTAAAAAGACATTTTAAGGATTTTAGCTTTATGTCAAGAATGCATGCGTTTTTCATACTTATTCAAAATATTTCAGAATACTAGAAAACAACCTTAACTGTATTCAACAGAACTATAATATAGCATTTCTTTTGAATTTAATTTAGTGATATATCTTCTTTAAATATATATATTAAGAAAATCTTCCTCTTTGATTTTCATAAAGCAACCCAAACCACAAAAATCTGGTTATTTAAAGTTTTCTGATATATTTTCTCTTTTCTACTCTGCTATTCTTAGTTGTTGCATCTATCTATCTATGTATCTAATATATCTACTGTCTATCATTTTTCTGTCTACTATCTGCCTATCTATTTATCTAATCTATCTATTCTAACATGTCTGCCTATCATCTAGCTGCCTATCATCTATCCATCTATTTCAGCATTAGAAAGACACACAATTAATTTAATTTCTAATAAGAATGAGCCAAACATGGCTGTATATATCCATGGGGATATATACAGTGGTAGTCTATACCAGTTTTGAATCTAAAAATCATATATGTAGATACATCTGCTAGTTTTTAGAGACAAATGGATATATTTTGATCACATTGGCAATAGCAGAATTAGATAGAATAATGTAGGAATTATACTAAACTAAAACATAGGCAACAAGTAGTAAGTTTGAGAACGTTGAGACGGCTATAAAGGACCTACGCCATCAAAGGAGCAAAACTCAAAATGGAAAACGAAGCCGTACTTACTATGGGTTGTATTATAGTTTGCATGAGATAAAGAAGGTTGGGAAACAAATGTAATTAGTTATAATTACTGAAATAAATAATGTATTTAAATAGAAATTTGGTTGCTAAGTATCTTGTAAGGTAACCAGTGAACTACATTTCTCACATGTGGAATAATGTAATCATATAAAGTCAGTAAGCTTGTTGGGGATGGTAGATGGCTGTAGGTAGATGTAGACAGAATAAGTTTAGTTACAGAAGTATAAAGGGCAAAGTATCCTACATTGTCAGGACCAACTTGTAATGTTCAAAGAAAAGAGAGATTAGGTTAAAAGTATCATCATGATTGTTATTAACACATTTGTAGAAACAAGTATGAATATAATTCATGCCAACCAATAAGCTGTTTCCATTTTCAGTTGACTATAACACATAGACATTAGTTAAATGATGAGCTATATGAACTAAGTACATGTCTATTATGAATAAAACACAATGTGAACACAAATCTAGAAGTAATATTCATAGTACATAGCTGGAAAACAGTATGGCTTTACTAAGTCGCAATATTTTTCATCCAAGGGCATTCCTGTACTTACAAAAATTAAAGAGTTATTGAGGCAGTTGACATAAGCTATAGTTAACTACTTCCCCTGTCACACTCACTTTCCTCTGCTAGTAACATACAGTATATCATGGCTTAATTGATGAATTATATTCGACACACTGTTGCGAAACTGATTTAAATCACAACTTTAGTAATATTTATAACATCAGGTCTACTTCTTTTCAACAAGGCAGTAACTCAAAGCTTTGTGTTATTTGTGTTTTGCTTGTACGGTTTTACATAAATCTCATTTTCTTTTTTATGAGAAAGAGAATATATTCAGATCGGCATAAATAAAGGTAATTAACTATCCGTATTATTTCCTTTCTATGAAATGAAATGTTAATTATAATCATCTCCTTATTTTGATTTAATTCATGTTTAGTTTTTTTTTGTTTTTTTTTTGAACAACACATATCTGTTTGGTCCGATGTCACCAGTTGATTGACAACGCTCAGTACAATACACAACATGGCGATTGAGCAGGTGATTCTGTAAGTTTATTCTATAACATTTTACCATTAACCCTGACCATAACAAAGGGCTAGGAACTCCCCATCGAAGTCCATGAAATGAATAGCCTTTGAGAGCGAGTTGTGGGTGAGTTAAGGTGAGATAAATCATTTCATGTTATCATATTATCTCTCAGAAAAGCTGAGAAGAACAAAAGGTTTTTCCAACACAACACAGTCCAATTAGTGCATTTGCTTGAATTGTAGCTCATTAATTTCAAACTACATTAGGTAGGGCCAACTCAGAATCTTCCAGAGAAACTTGCCAACGCAGACCTTACGGGTCAGTCCCCTGGCTTGGAAGATCATCGCAAAGTCCCACGGCCGCTCAAACTCAAAAGGCTCAACCCGAGAGGGGTTGGAGGGCGAAGAACTCTTCTGAGACGGACGGGCTTCTCTCGCTGGAGACGCACTGTCCTACCCTGCACCAGCATCTCCTCTGCTATGCTGTGCGTGACACTGTTTAGTGAATAAATCCCATCATTTGTCTACATTGACTTATTACAGTGTGCTCTGTCTAGTGTGTATTCATGTATATATTTATACACAGATACAAAATATACAAGCCTTCGCTCCATACATTTTGTGTTAGTTAATGTTTGTGAAGACACAAATGAATTTTGTATTGGCCAGCATAATCTTTTTATGTACACTCTAAATGTTGTCTGTTTTGCCTGTTTTTCTGAATGTATTGAAGTCTATCCTTCCCAATTTTATGGTGTTGTGTAAGTTACTTGGTAATTTTAAGCCTCATAACCTCGCAGTAGCTTCTACATATCAATACATGACCAAAATTGCTGTACTTGCGAAATATTCTATGATTCTTCCGTCTGAACGAGTCATTATGTTTCACTAACAAGGCGGTAATGACTATAAAGCATATTGAAAAGAGTCCAACATGTCATAACATTCTCATCTAAGTGTTTTTGACCCTTTTTTGTTTGAATTAATGTGAAAGTATTTTGTAAGTATGTCTACTGTACAATGATATGTCACTTGTTCTCTTGCACAATGGAGCATGAAAACATTCTGATCCGATTAAGATTTTCTGTGAAATAAATTATGCAAGAATTATTTCAAAGAGTGTGCAGCCAGTGAACGTAGGATGCCAGCTGGTTCCTTGACAATGCAATGGGAAAATTCAGATGAGGAAGCTGTAACAAAACGTGAACTATCTTTCTGAATTGGATGATGCATAAAGGCACTTCTGCTATTCCCTTAGTGGTCTTCTAAACTCCATAGCATTTTATAGGCATGGTGACTTTTAGCCAACAATAGAAGTGGAAATATTGAATTATTCCTCAGTGGAAATTTAGAATATCAGAACAAACACAATCCACTTTTGCACACAATTTTTGCACCATATTTTCATATACACAAGAGTACTCTGAAACACCTACTGTAGATAGCTATTTTTGTAGCAAAGAATATTAGCAACAGGTAATCCATGGGTGCCCATAGACAGAAGCAAAAGGGGAGACCTGAACCCAATCCCAAAAGATTATGCCAAATATCCTAGAAGATGATTTAATTAATTCATAAATAAATAAGGGCCAATAGTAAGGAGGGAAGTATAAGAAATTAGGTGGCCTGAAAAATGTAAACAAGTGTAAATTAAATGAAGATTACATTAAACAGAGATTTTATTGAAATAAACAGCAGCATAAAAGGGAGGAAGTAGAAAGACATTGGATTGATCATGGCCCCTCCAAATAATTTATGTAGACTACCATAACTAATCATCAGGCTTCTCTCACCATATTACAAAGATCTTGCTGGTATCCATTGCCAACGGGCCACTAGCCTGCAAGACATGCTAACACGCCATCGATGTGAAAGAGATGGAGCCATGCAGCTCTGAAAAAAGGTTTCAATCAGAAACACCATTATGCTTCAGGGTGAACTAGGATTTATGTTTTCATGGTAACTGTATTATACCTCTACTGTCCACCTTACTGTCCTTTGGACATTTAGGTCTCAGCCTCCTTGTTGGGCTTGTATACCCCTGCTTAACCTTTCTTACTCTCCCTTGCCAAATCATTTGGCTCATGTTGAAAGTGATTTCACAGTCATTGCCTTGTGTTCCCCATTGTTCCTGAGTCAGTACTCCTGTGTTTTAATGCCCCTTGACTCTGTTTGCAGTGTACCCATTCTCATATGCTTGTATATATTCTGTATATGCCCAATACACAAATTCTACCCCTGTACTACATCTTGTAGGCATCATCATGTTCCTTTATGTAAAAAAAAAGATTGATTTATGATTTTTTTTAATTATACAACTTTATGAAAATGTTATTGGAAAATCTGGTGGGCACATTCTCTCACTCTCACATGCTCTTTTAATGTTTCCCTACCTTTTCTGCCAAACACTTCCGAACCACTTTGGAGGATCGAGGGAAAAGATGTCACTGGAAGCATTGGCATTTTGGTGAAAGTTTGCGCCAATTTATGTCCACGGAGGTGCAGACAAAGTTAGAAGATAAAATAAAAGAGAGAGAATATGAAAGAGAGAAGGCAGAAGCAAGAAGATGAAAGAGAGAAGGTAGATGATAGAAGATAAAGAACAAAAAGATGCAGAAGTGGTCGACAGAAGAAGACGTGGTCAGCAGAGAAGGTAGGAAAACATTTAGAGTGTATGAGTGAAAGGGCCCACGACTTTCAGACAAAAATTGTGAGTTTTTTTTAGTTAGAATCCAAATGCATAAGTCTAAAATATATAGAATACCTGATTATTGTTGTAAGCATAAAAAATTAGAACACATTTACCATCAAATCTCTATTTTAATTATATATGTCATTCTATTCTTGTTCTAATCACGCTTATTTTACTTTTATCCCTTATGATATACTCTGGCATAATATACCGCATATAATAATTTCCTTAAAAATTACTATTATCTGGAATTCACAGTAATAATTCTTAGATTTTATACAAATCTAACTCAAATTTGTACATTTTTTTCTCAGTTTTTCTAAAATTACTATAGGAATTAATGTATAGAAATAGAATGTAATAATAATAATAACTTTTGGGTGACATGGAACTTGGTAAAGCACTAGGAAAAGACAATATTGGAACAGCTAGTCACTTTATAGACTATTTAATCTTTATGCATTGTAACTATAGCACTTTTCATTTCTAAGAGATTGGAAAGCCAACAATTTTAAAGGCAGACCCAAGAGTTAAAATATAACGTAGCACGTAAAAAGGCAGAACACAACACAAGCTAAAAATGTGAATGCAGAAAAAAAGCCACGCACTTTCATATTTCCAACAGAGAAAAACAAAGAGATAGTGGATCATGCATGATCATTAATTATGCTACATGTGTTACTATATTGGATTGGTCTTTTGATCGGCTGTCCGTATATTGATATGTGCTATTTAAGCTCTCACTTTTGAATGTGTGGTTAACTTGCAAAAGACCTCATTGTGAGGTTGAAACATTGTTCTTTATCTCAATAAATCTGCCTGACATTGAAACTCTTGAGTGCCTGGAGCCTTTATTTATCAAGTGCTTTAATTGACGTCCCCTCCACCAGTTGGATGATTGGAGAGAGGACGTCACCACAAGCACCGCCATTTTGGCCTCCAAAAGAGAAAGATCTCAAGGTAGCTTAACCATGCAAGCTTCATATAACTTGCCTTTCCTAGTTGCTACAAAAGAAAATTGTGCCATGCAAGCATTTAAAAAAATTTAATTAGCCTTTTTAATAATATTTTAAATACTTCTATTACTTATTTTGTTTATAAAATGAAAGCATGATTTATGGGCACTTCAAAAAGAAAATATATATTTTTAACAAAAATGAAATTGTTTATGTCAACTATTAGTTTTGAATAACTACAATAGGCCAAAGCATAACATTTTTAAATACACAGCTGTAGTCATTTAAACACTGAATTGCAAACTCTTTATGGCGCCATAACTAGATTTTAACTTAAGAAATAGCAGTTTAGTTTTTTTGAAAAACATTTAATTTATTACCTGGATAAATTTTGAATTAACAGCTGCTGGATAACAAAGAACATAATTGATTGAATAAAATTACTTCCCAGTTCCATGCAATTATACAAATACTCTAATGTATTATGCTTAATATTTAATACGTACACTTAATTTATCAATGTAATATTTATTAAATAACCGTAAAAAGCAGGAAATTAATAGGTTTATTCATTTTTCATATATATATATATATATATATATATAGTGTATGTGTGTGTGTGTGTGTGTGTAAAATACATTGTTTTATTCATAGCCAATAATACTGTTTTTCTCCTTGTAAAAAAAAAAAAAAACCTACAATGCAGTAACAAGTGTAACAAGAGCGAGGGCTTAACTTTTATATGAACTTTGTCATATATAAAGTGTGTATATATATATATATATACACACACACACACACACACACACACACACACACACACACACACACACACACAGCACTGCCAGAATCTTACTTGATTTTGTGTCAGCCGACAATTTAAAAAGATCACGCGTTTAGATGAGGATGACCTTCCTGTGATTGATGGCTGTTTCATGCACTCGGTGACCTATAATTAATCTACCTTATCTAATGCACTTGAAATATTTTCCCTACTCTGGATACAATCCCTGGAGGTTAAGTTATTAAATTACTTCATTTGCTTACGTGGAAGTTTACTTTTGAATATTCTTAGCCTCTTCATATAATATTAAATATTTAATTTTGACTACCAAATCAGGAATCCAAATATAGTTATCATTTTTAACTAAGATGAATGTGTTTTTTTCTACCATTCACTAGAGCAGGCAAACAAAACACAATATGAATCCCTACCCCTCTTTCTCTCTCTCATATATATAAAAATCGGTCCCTTTGCCTTGTTATTGCTTTTTCTTTCTCTCTCTATCACTCGTTTCCCCCCAACCTCCCTTTCTCTTTCTCACTCAACCACTGACACCAGTCACCTGTGGGTATATACCAGGGATTTTGCTAAATAAATGTACTACTTTTACTTTGACAGCATAATAGTCCATGAGGTATGGCTCAAAAGAAAATGTGCGAGGAGGTAATATCTGGCAACATCTCTTCACCTTCCATTTAAAGGTCGTGGTACTTGTAGATTTTGCGTACAGCCTAGGCCGTAACCGTGACGGAAAATCATTAGTTTAGTAAATGGTCTCCAGGTTTTCTTTTTTGGGCTATAGGGTTAAATCTATAGCAGTCATGGCATTCGTTTCAAACATAACTGAACATTTTGTTATTTGTTTCTTCTTGGCAATAGTTGTACTGCAGTGTGAATCAGCTTGCTGACAGCTGTCGTTTCCCAGAAAAAGAAATTCTCAACTTTTTTAGGTTCTGTTAACTGTTTTATTAACCTCTATAAAAATGTGCTGCATTGGCCATCAAATACACCTTTGATGGATTAATTAATGCTGTTTATTTAACCCATGTTAATTAAATAGCCACCTGTGCTTATATGAGAAGAAACAGAAAATACACATGTGCAAGTGGACCAAAAAAATTCACGTAAATGCTTTGGTTAATTTTTGGGCCATTCTTTTTTCAGAAAATGAATTCTGTTTTCCTGCCCATATGTTTCGTACGATAATTGAGGTGCTTTTTAAATTTGGAAACAAAATTAATCGTCCAACACCCACATTCACACTCACATTCTCCACCAACCGCTTCCATGTCTTGCAGCTCTGCTTCTTCTCTAGCATCATGCTCATCTTCTCTCTCACGTCTTCTTTCTTCGTCCGTACAACCTCCCAGTGAACTTCCAATTCCAATTGGGGAGAGGATGACACTAGAAGCGCTGTAATTTTGCTGAAGTTCACTGGTGGTTCTCTTCGGGCAAAATGGCAGAGCTCACTCCCATAATCCTCCAACTGGGAGACAGCTCTGCCATTTTTGTGGTAATGTATGCAGAGATGTGGACAAAGAAAGAAGACGGAAGACAGAAGAACAAGAAGATAAAGAAGATGCTAGAGAAGAAGTGGAGCTGTAAGACACGAAAGCGGTCGGCCAAGAAGCAAGGCACATGAGAGCATGAATGAGTGAGCCCACAAAATTCAAAAGAAAATTCTGAGCTTTTGGTTCTTTCGTAGGGAGGGGTGTTGCCTCTTTTTCAGAGATAAGTATGAAGTGACTAAATATGTAAATTGTTAAGTGTGCAATTCTACAAAACTGAATGCACAAGTCTAACAGAAAACATGCTCTAGACTAGAATTTAAAAATAACTATTACTTGTAAATAAGTAGGAATACATTTAGCTGTATCATTTTTTTTTAAGAATATTATTTCTCTCTTCTTGGCAGATTGTGTTAGAAATAAGGCACCTTTTTGTCTGTCCATATGTTTGATAGGACCTCTGCTTTTTAAGCAAATCTTAGCCTTAAGGTTTATTGGTGACTAGATTTGCTCATACAAACGCATCTGAATAAAGATTTTCTATTGCCGATTTTCTTACTGATTGTAATTAAAATACCTAACGGAATACAGAGTATTTTCATGGCCCAAAAAGTTCAGTTTTTGCTCTTTGTAATTTGTTAAAACATATTTAGTTACAAATTTCTAAAGTGATTTTTAGGGAGAACCTAAAACACAAAAATACATGTTTCCTCTCAGTTCCAGGAAGGAGTTTTGGAGGACTATCCAAAACAACCTAATTATTTATTGACAATAGTGAAATGTCTATAAATTCATAATTATTTATTTTTAGTAGTAATACATACATGTATATAAAATAAATATCTATGGATTCCTTTCAAGGAGAATGTTGAGCTACACATTGTTCCAGTCGCAGCATGTAGGAATTTATTGTTGAAATAAACACTTTAGAAGAAATTAGGCTTTTTTCATTACCAAAAAGCACTGCCCAGGTATCATCATCACTCCCCCCCAACAAAAAATTATCTTGATGACATCACAGACAAGGTGTGATTTAGGAGACGTTTGGTAGACTTTGACCTTTTACAACCAAGGTCTTCTAAGCTTAAGTGATTGTATTTTTTAATTTATTTAAGTTGGTCCACTGAGGGGATATCACAATGTTCCTTGACCATGATTAATTATGCATTAGAGTCCATAGCTTGGAATGTTTTAATGAGACACAACATGGCACATATACAGTATGTAAATACTAAATTATACTAGAGATGTGCTTATTTTGACCATTACTTTAAGTAGAAAAGATTAGATTTAATGATTCCGGTTGTGACTACCGTATGAATATTTGTCTATTAACATTGGTTTTCTGTATTCTATGATGCTGTTAGCTGATCTACTTTCATAGACTAAACATATTGCTAAATTATGCTTTCTGATTAGAAGGATTTGTTAATTTTGATGGGTTCCTGATGATTCCCGTATTCCTGCTGGAGAATAACTAGGGTCTTATAATGAGAGTAATTATAAGCGATGATTGATTGAGCACACCTGGTGAAACACTTAATTGGCATTGCAAGTATTAGAACAATTATTTGCCTGCAGACATTATTGAATATGACAATGGCAATAGTGTAAAGCACCTGCTTACTTTAAAGTTCCTACAATGTTTCTTGTAATATATGTGTCAAACATGGAAATTATAAAACTAAGTATGTATCATTTTTTTCAGCTAGCACATGTATCCAAATCACCTAATTCAATGTTTCTTTTAGAATATATGACGTAGTCAGCATCAGAATAATTCACCGTCGTTGCTTTGTGGAAAACTGAAATGGTCTAAAGTTAACAAATGTTTTTTAGACTAGCCAAAGAAGTATAATATTAAAGCACTTTATGAATACTTTAAAATGCATTTTTTTAGAAGTTAAAAAAATCACTTAGCTTAAGGAGAGGTCAGATCCCAGCCTCCTCCATACTCCGACAATTATTGCCACTGATTAAAACCAATGGGAACATTTGATCCCCCAGAGACGTTCTTCAAGCCAGAGCTGACTGGTGGTAAGTATATTGCATGTCAGATGATGTGTTCTGCCGAACACTTCATGGAAAATAGCTGGAGGTGGGGAAAATTCATATAGGGGATTCTGCAGAATCCCCATAATATATCCCTATTATTTACAAAATAGACACCATCATATATCATGTCAGCAAATACCAAGTCTGGAGAATGAGCAAAAACATCCCTTTGGTTTATATAGAATGCTTGTGCTAAACCCTGCATACCAAGTAACTTGCATTGCAATTAATGGTTTCGTCTAAAAGTAAAATGTTAAATTAAATAATTATACAGTATGTGTTTTAGAACATTTTGAAGACACTTGTATACTTTGTGGTACAAGTTACTATATGCATGTAATTCTCAATATTACATATCTTATTATGTCACTAGGACTTTTCAGATTTAGGTGTCATTTTGTAGGATTGTTGGAAGAATTTGAAATGTGGAGTTTGTTTTTTTTTTTGTAACTGTCTGCTGTGAAAGTCAAACAATGTTTTATTGTGCGGGTGAATCACTGGTTGTATTCCCACCTGCTTACATGTTTAACGGCTGAACAGGTAAAATACATATCATAAGAGTAAGTGAACTGCTGTGAAATGCGAAGAAAAAGATACAAGACAGTTGCGTTCAACCTATACCGACCCAGAGGAAGGTATATAACAATCTCCACTGATGCAGTTTATAACTTTGTCTACTGGGCATACATTCCATGAAATAAATATTTATGTTTGCATAAAGATCAGAATAGCTCCACATTTAAACCACCAGGTATTTTCAACATAGAAATATAGAATTTTACCCATGTCCTTTCATATCTGTAAATACTACGGCTTGATGCAGATCTATTCCTAGTCAGACTATTTTTTATTAAATTTACCAATCAGAATTAACATTAATCTAAACATTAGCCAATTGCCCATACTGTTAAATTTTAATATAGATGAGAATAGTTTGGCACATTTAGTTTGCAGATTATTTAATAATAATAGTCTTGCCCACCTATAGTCCTCTGCTTGAAAAGGTGAATCTGTAAACAATTTCTAAAATGCCACATTTATTTTGATTTAAAGGCCGATTCTAGTAAATATATATTAAAACTTTAAATTATGCAAAATGTCTGTCTGAAATTCATAAAATATAGTAACATCTAGGGTCCCAACTTGCTGGCCACTGGGTTGAGGAGGTTAAAGTTCTGTAGAAAGCCCTTTTTAGATGGATAGATCCCCTCTAGTGCCTCCCCACCTCCATTCCTGCTTCATGAGATGGGGCACTGACATTAAAAACAATAAATTACATTAAAAAAATAAATAAGGGTGAACCCTATCACCCCCCCCCCCCACATCTAACTCTCCCATGTAGGGGAGCCAGGAAGGTAGACAATGAAAATCAACCTGCAACCAGTGGTGGAAAAATCTCTAAATGTTTTTGAGTTCATCCAGAGTGGTTCAAATGATGCTCTTCACCTAATAATCATATACTTGACCATTATGCCTGGTTGCACAGGAGATGGTATATGTATATATGTGCATAAGTCCCCCAGAGTGGTTGAAAGATGCATTACACCCTCCATTGACTTTGCTGGGCACAATAGACATGAGTGGGGTCTCTAGACTGTAGAGCCTATTCAAATTAATGGCGGAAAGAGCATAAAACTTCTTCTGTAGCCAACTCGCAAACACTCACAGTTTACTGAACAGATCCCAGTGTAGTTCTTTGATTCACCAACTTGCAATGTTTTAGCCCTTAATATCTGCTCTTTCTGAAGCTAGAGGCAACTGATTTAGATTACAAATGCTATAACCACTTCTCATTTGTAAGAAAATGGTTTGGCTATATCAATTATAAACAAAGCATGCTTTCTTCGGTGCATTATACAATGTATTTCCCATGTGTCTTCTTTTTGGAGTATTTTTCTTGTGTCGAACACTTTACAATACAGTGTGACCATTCTCTAGTATTATAGAAAGGTTTATTATATAAATACTCAATGTATATATTTTCTATCCATTCAACACAGTACATCTAATATCAAATTCCCTTAAGAAGATTTAGTAGAACCTCAGTAAACTTCTTTACTGGAACCAATGTGCATTCTCCTTCATTTCTTTTAACATATTTTCAAATTTTATGTATAAACTCTTGTTTTTAGTCTAGGAAGTTCATTCAGCATCCATGGAATTATATTGTTATATACACTGAGATATATGCTAATTACAGATCTTAAAAATTATTTCTATGATCATGGTTTTATATACAACAGACCAAAGATGATCTAAATGTTTCTAGACCAACCCAATGAAATGCTTCAATACAAGAATACAAATTTGAAAATGCATAACACATAATGTTGCATCTTCCTGATCATTATAGTATTAAATAATACTTTATAGTCTGGGTAATAAATCAAAAATTATCAAAATACAGCAAAGATTAATGACCATTGTGATCTACATAGTCATGAAATAAATAGAAAAAAAACATATTTCCTTAGAAAAAATAAAGAAACTACACTCATTACTTTTTATAGAGCATGCTTTGCACAATTCTAATTATTGAAAGCTAAGAAAGAATCAACAAACCATTGTGGGAACAAACAAAAAAATATATTTTTAATTGAAAAAATCTTTATACTCATGTTCCTTTGAAGAAAAATGCATCCTTACAGCTCAACTGCATCAAAGAAAAAATGTTAAAAGAGAAAATAACATTTCTATAGAATTGCTAAGCAGTATAGACCCTTGGTTTCTGACATGTTTTCAGAATAAAAGAAATGCTGATTGCATTATGCCCATGTTATATCTGTTTCATATTCTGAACTGATTGAAAAAAACCACAAGAAAGAAGCTTTCACGGTTAGAGAAAGATAGCATTATATAATTTCCAAGGATGGACGATGACGTTTCACAATAATGCTTCTTCTCCCGCCATGTGTAAGTTATACCAACTATTAATATTAATCCATATGAGCTACACGCCGATTGTTCGGAAGGAAGAAGTCTGTATCAAATTGATTTATTCGTGTATAATGTTTGTGTGTCTGTTCTGCTTAATTCACCTTTGGTTTGACATTATTAACTTACTGATATTATCAGAGACACACAGTTACATGATGCATAATTAATGATCTGCACAACACGAATCCCGAAACATTATCAAACAGTGGATAATTGTACTTGTTGCTATAACGGGCTTCAAAGTTTAATTAAAAGGAAGCAGAGAAAACGGGTTTATGGGATTTTCTCGAGCGCATTTTTCATCTGGACACAATTAAAAGTACTTGCTATGTGACTAAACTACCCAGGGGTGTATTTACCTCCAGCGACGACCTAGGCCCGACATAGTGCAGTGTCCCTAGCCATTCAGCTTGACCTCGACCTATGGAAGTGGATGAAAATGCCGTGCCTATGCCTTCTGTGGAGACACATCTGGTGTCACAGGTTTATGTGTTAATATATATATTGTAACAAGGTGCAGGGTGTTGTTGTGGAAGGGGTATACATTCCTCCTCGATTTTTCAGGGTTTTATATGACATATAGGGCAGGCTGGTGCTCCACCCCGCAGTTTCCATGCACCTGGACTGACACGGGTTCCAGGCCGGGAGTTTAAGCTGACTCCAATGCACTGGTCAGCTGCAAGTAATTAGCTGCACTGACTGCAATAAAGCCTGACCTGTTGGACAAAGGGAAGAAAGAGAGCGTTTGTTTGGAAGCAGCAGGGCTTGCTATGCACAAAAGAAGCCATCAAAAAGGTTGGTGATATTACGTTTTGTTTAGACCCCGAGTAGTGAGGGACTTCTATGTTAGTAAGTGCTCAGACGAGCTAGGCTTTTGTTTATAGGGAAATTGTGTATCTGTATATTCCTGTTAAAATCTGAATACATGGATTACAAGTAAATGGTGGTTGATTACCTCACCGAGACTGTGGCTTTACTACCCTAGAGGACCGTGCTGTTTGGTGCCCTTGTGGGTGCAGGACACACACACAAACACACACTAGTATATTTATTCGTATGAACAAAATGTGCTGATTTCAATTAATTTGAACGTTCGAAAACAAGCAAAAAAGCTATGGATTTTTGTCCCAAATTTACTGACTTTCACGCTCTCTGAATGTCTCCCTACCTTCTTTGCTGACCACTTCACATATGACCATTGACTTTTATTGCGGATTATATTTACTTCATTTGATTCTCCTGAGGAAGCCCAAAAGAGCGGCGAAACGCGTTGAGATACGGAAGAAATTTATCTGCATATCCTTGGATCAACTATACCGGACTTTTAAGTTTAAATATCTATTTGAACTCAACCACTTTGTAAGTGCATTTTTACTTGCGTATCTGAGAGATAAGAAGTTATTGCACCATATGGTTGTTTTCTTTGCTTTATATTTTTAGAACTTTTAAGAATAAAAGAACAGTTTTTACTACAGATGAGCCTTCTGTACTTACATCGTTTGTGAGTGCATTTTACACATTTATATATATTTCTATTTCATCTACAATATTACACTATTATATTTTTTCTCTTCTATATACACATGCGCCCCGATTTCTGTTTGGTTCCGTGTCTCACAGCTTAAATTCTGTGTCTAGCATCTTGTCCTTCTCTTTTCTTTCTCTTTCTTTCTTTGTCCACATCTCTGTGGACATTACTGCCCAGCCATGTTCTGACAAAATAGCCAAGCTTCCGGATATGTCCTCTCCCCGATTGGAGAGTTGGGGTAGAGGATGTACCTGGATTCTCCACTATTTTGGCCTTGGATAATTTCTGCCAGAATGGTGGAGCTCTCTCCTGCCCCGATTGGAGAATTGGGGGGGGGGAATGCCTCTGGAAGCTCTACCATTTTGGCAGAAGTTCACTGGGAGGTTATGTCTGCAGAGAGAAGAAAGAAGAGAGGAGAACAAGAAGATGCAAAGCAGGAAGATACTAGATACGGAAGAAGAGCTTAGAGACACGGAAGTGGTCGGCAGCGAAGGTAGGGGGACATTCAGAAAACAGAGAGAAAGTGAATGGAAATAAAAGTGTAAGAGAGTGAGTAAGAGTCAGAGTGTGTGAGTATGTGCCCAAATTTTCATCTGAAACAGACAGGAAATGGAATTTGTTGTCTGAAAATGAATGGGTCAAAAATGAACTGAAAAAATGTCTGGATCATTTTATATATAATGTGTTCTTTGATTATGTTGCCTTTCAGATTATACTTGCTAACATTGTAACATCCCTCCTTTTGTAATGACCTCAATGTATAATATGTTGTTGTTGATGTATTTTTTTCATCTGCGGTGTATTTCTGATTGCTGCAGGGTATACCTGTAATGTAGACATTCTTAAACTGACAAATATTCAGTATGTGTCTGGAAGATGCCTGTAAAAATCACACCCGCACATTGCTCTAGGTAACGTATATAATGTATCTACTGATATTTCTCTCCTTGTTTTGCTTTTGTCAAATGAGACCTATCCATTTATGTACAGTAGTGGCACATAATAGAAAATAGATGCTTATGCCATCTAGTCATTTTCCTTTTGCAGTGGTTAAAGTATTAGACTTAAACAATTGTACAAAAAACAAACAAAAAAAAAAAAAACCAAAATGAGTGTGTATTTAGTTTGGCAGTGATATAATAAAAAGGAAAGACTTTCCAGGATCTCATCAGATTAAAACTTTATTTCTTGAAATATTGGTGTATTCTATACACATAGGATTAGAAGTAAAAGATGCATCCATTTCCACTGTACACAGACTTCCCAATTTCATGGCTATGTTTGCTTAAATTTTAAAAAAAAAATTTAAAAAATTTACTATATATAAAGCCACATGCAAACACTGGCTTCGGCTTTTGTTTGGCAGATTTATCTGACAAACATGAATTATTTTTTTTTTTAACAATAGAGCTGGCCGGGCTGCTGTCAGCTCAAGCCAACACCAGACACTACAGGAAAGGAAGCCAAGCTGGAAGAGAGCGACTGAATGTGTATCCCGCTTCTTCTTTCATTGTGTCCTTGACCATGCCCAGAAGGACACACATGAGTACCTGGTAAGGCTTGGCTTGTACGTGAAGGTCTACGGTCTGGCTTGACCCAACAGGCTTGTCTACATCTGACTATTATACACCAAAGCCTTTGTATGTCATACACAACCCTACAAATTCCATTTATATGCTGTTATGAATGAATTATTCTGTATTGTGTTTAAAATTGAACAAAATCATATATACTGAACAAAATCATTTTTCTAAGTTTATTTAAAATCGTGGATAGTGGGCCAGTCCTAGGGTTTTTACTACCCTGGGTACGCCATGACTTTGGACCCGCTTGTATGTTGTTGCTTTGCTACTACTGAGAGAACAAGGTGGTGGCCCTCCAATACATATTACAAGAGGTAGCTGCCGAATTTATCTATATGCTCCCCCTCTACAAAAAATATATAAAAATGTTGTAATAAAACCAGCAACTAATCTTTAGTTCTAATTCTTAAGCACTGATGTTTTGTCTCCAGTTTATATTATAGCTGAAATGAAAGTACATGAATTATTTATCTTCAAGAAACAAAACAAAGTTTTGTTTGCAAAATGTTATATTTTGTTAAACACGACAATACATTTCTAAAAAGTATTTTCAGGCTTACCTTGTTCTAAAGTTCGTAGGGTGAGGATGTCCATCATACAATGATAAGTAATCATACTCTTCCTCCAGAGCGAATGATTGAAAGGCAATCTGGATTCTGTTGTGTTCTTCTCCTACTATTACCCATGTACAGTTTGCACCATTTGGATAACCATATGGGAAGCCTGGACTTTCTATAGTTCCATTCAAACCTTTTAACGTTCCACCACAAGTATATATAAATCCTGCAAAGTAAAAGGGAATATTTAATAAACATTAAAGACAAAAACTCTAAAATATGTAGATATATTCAAAGAAGAATGCAAAGGGTGGTCACACCAAATATTGATTTAATTTACATTTTTTTTTCTGTTAAGAAAAAAAACACACACCTGTGTAAAACGTTCACACTACTATATCAAACATACATATAATTGTAGCACAATTTCTTCACAACAATGCAGATATTCCAGAAGTGAGCAGTACAATATAATACAGGAATATTTTTGTGACATTCTTGTCCAAACTGTAAGCATCAATAAGCATTAGTGACACTGATGATGTGGTTTTTTTTTTTTTCTTATTTTATCACTTTTTGGTGATTGGGAAGGATCCTCAGATAATGACCATTCCTGGGAACATTCATGGATTTTCTTCCAATCTCAAGGTCTCAGGGTGAAGGGGCCAAACCTCAGGTTCACAAAGTCTATAGCTGACTCCACAATCCACACCCATCTGATAATAAAGAAAATTCACAATTTTCCTGCCAGTGTCTCACAGTTGATAATTGATATCCCTGTCTAAATGTATGTTATTCAATTGAGCGTATCACAAGTCAAGGTTTCCATGAGGACCAGTATTAGAGCCATTTGGGCAATACATTTGATGAGTTACTAGATAGAATCTGCATGATGGACTATTAAAGGGTTAATATTTAAAGGCTCTCAGGGTCAGTTTATTTAGAAAGTTCCCAGGCATGCTTATGACTCTAAATGCAAATATTGTGTTTTTGCGAACGTTTGTTTTTTAGATTCTGTGATATAATATCAATATATATATATATATATATTCTACAGTAATATCATAAAAAATGCCAGTTTATGTTTCAGCAGAGAAAAAGTTGTGGTGATATACAAGGAGTTTAGACTCTAAACAAAGATCCAGAAAACTACATCACAACTGTTATATTCATCAATACCTGCCTTTGAAATCTATTAAATTGGAAGGAAGTCTTTATTTTTGTATCTAAATTTTTTTTTTTTTTTTTTTTTTTTTTTTTTTTACAGCTCCCCCTTTGCAAATGCATTGTTTACATCCCTCTGATTTGGTTTGGTACAGATAGCGCCAATGGGTAAAAAGTAAAAAATACTAGAACTAAAAAGCAATGTCAGTAGGTGCCACCAGTGCAAGCAACACAATGTAATAGGCTATTAAAGTGACTGGGTCTACACAAATTTACAGACCTAAAGCTCCATTAATAAAACACCACCATAATAAAACACCACCAATCACCAGATTATGGACATTTGGGTAGCCAAATCACATTGAAAAAGAGCTTATGCTGATGTCTTCAAACAAAAACTTCCCCCACAGCACAATTCCTTAAAGAAATACAATGTATACACTGAGCATTTATTTCATAATCAAAATAATATTATTTAGCTAAACAAGTATCCATTTCAATCATATTTTTACACTGAGCATGCAGATGGGGAACTCTTAGCCAAAGATGGTGTAAAAGAATCATATATCAGAAAACATTATTTACTATACATATTGTGACACAATAGCCCTTCACTTGGTACTCTGTCCGGGAATCTTTACTAACACACAATCTTCCAGGTTGCAGAGACGGCAGACACGAGGAGGGTTAAATAAATGGCTGGGCATGTTTGTATTTTCCACAACAGGCACAACAGAAAAAAATAAACCAAAACAAAATCCTTGCTCTTATGAGCACTAACTAATACAAGGTTCTCCAACCTAACTGCAGTTGGATGGCTTATCCATTACCAACAAAACAAAATAGCAGAATATCAGAATATCAGTAATAACAGCACTCAGTAGCTTAGCCGCACTCTCTCAGGAAGCCAAATGATCTCTCTCTGCTCTCAGATCGAGAGGCTACTTAATTGCCTCCCCCATTAATTAGTGGAAACAGGTGAGTACTAGGAGAGTATCTGTGAATCTCCGGACCGGATTCCCACCTGCTGTTCTTCGGCTGCTCACAAACTGTGGAGTGGAGCACTGGTTCTCCATAGACATAATAGACATAATATAGACATAATACTATACTATACTAATACTATTAGGAAACATCCACAGAATACATAAATATATAAAAATATATTATTAGCTGCAGTAATTCACAAAATACATTTCTGAGACGATCAAGCATTTTAAATGATCCAGTTACTGTACAGTTTGACAGGATACACGGGTTACATCGAAATACACATAAGGTGATGCTCTATAAGTCAAGGTAGAGCCACGGCTTTCAGTGGAACTATTACTTCCATTTATTTATCTATTTATTTATATTATATTAATTTGAAAAGGTGAGAAAATTCTACAAATATTTTTATACTGCATTACAAAGTATTTTTTATCTTTAAAAAAAAAAAATCTTATGTAATCCATGTACGTTATGGTTGTTGGACCCATGTACATAGTACATGTGCTCGCGGGAAAAATAATCCCACAATCCTCTAATTTAATAAAATAAATAATTTAATGGTGAAAAGGTTTATTCAATCTCTCTGTCCTGTAGAAAATCTTGCTTAATTTACATCAATGAGTACATTACAAGTGTGACATGACATGAGTGGGTGGAAACTGGTGATTTCTGTCCATTGTCATCATTGTCAATGCGTCTGCAGAAGCTACCACTGAAACGTTTCACAATAAATCTCTATCGAAGCTTAATATTTTCCTCTGCTCTTCTCTATAAATTATTCTTCTCACCTGGAAGATCAATTGAACATATTTGAGCGTATCCTATGCGTTTTTTAGTCCAATCAATGAATATTTTAAACAGAATCCCTCGCATTCAGTCACTCGCCAGATCCTGCCCCTTGCACCTAAAAAACATCTCTCGTATCCGCCCATTCCTCACCCAAGAATCCACAAAAACTCTGGTTCATTCACTTATCATTTCCCATCTTGACTACTGCAACACTCTTCTGGTTGGCACTCCACTGTCTCGACTCTCTCCTCTACAGTCTATCCTAAATGCCGCTGCTAGGCTCATCTTCCTTGCACGTCGCTCCTCTTCTGCTTCCCCCCTCTGTGAAACCCTCCACTGCCTCCCAATTACCTTAAGAATTAAATTTAAGATCCTGGTACTGACATATAAGGCCATCCATAATACTGCTCCTCCGTACATTTCTGACCTCATTAGCAAATACTCTCCTACTCGATCCCTACGTTCCTCCCATGGGCTAAGGCTCTCCTCCTCACTCATCACCTCTTCCTTTTCCCGTCTACAAGATTTCACTCGAGCTGCCCCATATCTCTGCAATCTACTCCCAAGGAACCTTCACCATTCACCCTCCCTCCCAACATTTAAGAAACATCTAAAAACCCACTTCTTCAGAGAAGCCGCACCATCTTAGCTGCTAGAACTTCCTTGTCATCGATACAACCACCTCTCACCCTTTCTCTATGCCTTATGTTTGTCACCCCATTTCCCTCTAGATTGTAATCTTGCGAGCCGGGCTCTCGCCACCTAATGTATCAGTTTGTCTTAGTCTGTCAATTCTTGTCTTGTCATACCCCTTGAATTTATGTATTGTATTAAGCGCTGCGTAAACTGTTGGCGCTATATAAATAAAAGATAATAATAATAATAATTCAAAGACCACTATTTTCATAGATGCTTCAGATTAGTTTATATTTCTAACTAAATACACAGCACATTTATTCCACATAATAATTTTTTGGAGGACAAGCAAATCAAGGTATTTGAAAAGGCAATTGCAATCATAGGGCTTTTTTATTGTGATGTTTTTAAAAAAAATGCAGAATTGAACTCATCCTACAACAAAAGATTGTCACAAATTAACAGGTCCATCCATAAACATTGCTGCACCGAGCAATTTCTCTGGGGTCGTCCCACATATATTTTAGATGGATGGGTTTTTACTTCCTACAAACAACTAATTGAAGAATGTAATGTATTCTCAAATGTAACATCTCCAGGAGAGAGACAGTCCATATCGCTATCATACTAATGCAAATTGGGAGTTGTGTTTTGAATATTTATCTTACATTCATTCATTATTCCGGTCCAGTATGAACACTTCACTGAGGATTAGATTACCATTGTTTCTGTAACAATAGATTATTTTTAGTTATTTCTTTGATGATAAAAATATCAGCTCACAAAACATACTTTATTTGCTAGAACATTCTAAAATTATATATATATATATATATATATATATATATATATATATATATATATATATATATTAAGCTCTTTATTGGTAATGCAGCCCTCTAGTGTAAAGGTTTACATATATGTTCCTACCAAGCTCACTGATAATCTGATGATGTGCCATTTGCCTGCTCCACCAGTTGGACAATATGGACATCTGGCAAGCTAATGGTCTTCTCTCATGATGATAACTTTAGTTAAATTACATGACATTACATTTATTTATAAAGCTCCAGCAGATTCTGTAGCGCTGTTACAATCAGTAGGATAACTTAGTCATACACAATAACTGGTACAAAAAGAGAAGAGGGCCCTGCTCTTGCGATTTTACAATCTAGTTGGTGGTTGGGGGGGTGAAACAGTAGGAGAGGGCAGATGGGGATGAGTTGATCGGGTCTAGATCGCTTGATTATGATGATGGTTGAGAGTATTGGGAAGAAAGGTTGTATGCTTTTTAAAAAAAGTAGGTTTTCAGAGAGCTTTTGAAAGTTGCTTACGCGGAAGAAAGTCTGACAGAAAAGGGGAGGGGATTCCACAGGAGGGGAGCAGCACAAGTAAAATCCTAAATACGGGAGAGGGAAGAGTAAGGACAGTAGAAGAGGGCCGCAAGTCACGAGAGGAACGAAGAGGGCGGTTAGGGGTCTAGGGTAGAGATACAAGGGGGTGCAGAGTTGTTAATGGCTCTGTAGGTCAGGGTCAGAAGTTTAAATTTGATTCTGAAGGGCATGGGGAGCCAATAAAGTTATTGGCACAGATGAGCAAATTGGATTTGAACATGAATGAAGCAGGTACAGCCAAGTGAGACTCTACAAAGACAATGATTTGCTCTGTCTGCTTAGTAAAAAGAACTTCTAGAGAATTGACAATGAAGAAACCTTTTATTTCTACCCTAGAGATGACAAAAGATGAATGCTGGTATTTAATCACAAATATACAAAGCTACAAATATCTAAGATATCTTTCACAACTGTTAATGAGTGATGTTTTGAGTCCTACCAGTGCTAACTTCTCATCTAATTAGATTGCCTTGTCAAAGACAACAGAGACGTCAGCAGCTTTCCTTGATCTTAATGACTGTAAATCATTAAAGATAACCTTTAAGAACCTTAATATTAGTGGATTATATTATGAGCCCTAACATGTGTACAGAGTATAGAATTTACATTTTATGTAACTATCACAAAAACATGTATTTAACAAGCTTAATTAGTTAGTTAATATTAAAAGGTCTAGTTGCTGAAACAAGAATGCCTAAACGATTATCACGTTTTCAATGTTCTCCCATGACACTACTTAGATAGACAGCTCAGAGACTTTGGCAAGTAGGCATAAACTGTATTGTTCTAGGAAACAGACATTGAGCTCTGTTGGTTTTCATTAACCTGGAGGACACGTTCTAGTAACCCCACCACTCAAAAAATAAGAAGCGTGGAAAAGATACCATCGTCAATAAAAAACTGTACAAAATTATTAACACTTAGACTTTCCGCTAAGGGTTGTGGTTCTTGAAATTAAAAAAAATTAGTACTTTCACCCAAAGTTATAAGAAGCTGTATCATTAGTCAACGTAAAATATATTTTAATATTGGGTACATTTTTATATTTTTTGGCTAGCATTTACCAAATTTGACAATATAGGTACCATCCTATATTTGTATACATTTTATTCCAAGAATATTATATATAAACTGAGGATTCCATTTAGAAAATCTATGTACAAAGCTTTTTTATAGAGGGTAAATTCTCTAACTAGACACTCTGACATCCACCATGAGAACATTATTTAAAATAACCGTATTGTTAGAATATTTTTAATAATTACATTTTAGCATGGGATACAAAAAGAAAACACTTCTACTTTAATTTCAACATTAACATAAACATTATTTTCAGGGTCATTATTATAATCACCTTATATATATATACAACATTGGTCTCTGTCATTCATTTACATGGAGAGAAGCATCATACAAATAAAAAAGGAGAGAGGTGGCTGAGCTTTCAGCCCGTAGAAAGTTATACCACAGCTTACAAAACACAAATTACAAGAAAGTTGTGTTTCCAGTTGTAAGCATGTACAATAGTCTATAAGTAGTTTATAAGGCTATTTAGATATTTCCTGACTTATTCAATATACCCTTTAACATAAAAATTCCTATCGAAATCAAATTCATTTCTGAATCCCCTTTACAAAATATTATATATGTCTACCTAGAGGCAATTGAATTTATACATTATCTTTTAAAGGTCCCCAAAGGATAACTACCATATAGATGTACCATTCTCTACCCTGAAGCATTTTCACCTTAGGTTTCTCTAATGGGATCAATTGTGTGACGGTAACATTAATCGCCCTGAGGCAGATTCACCTCTGTTTCAACAATGACATCAATCCCTTCTAGACTGCCACAAGCTGGACCCTTGACTTCTTCTGCATCTGTGTATTGAAAAAACCTCTATATCATAATGTCAATTATATTGTTCTTGTTTGAAGAAATGTGAGACAAGTTGTTTGAAGTTAAATGTTAAAATTCTGCAGTTATTGTTCAGCCAATGAAGATCCAAGAACAATGCAGGAGCTACCAACCTATATCCCTCCTAAATGTTGATCGGAAAATATTGATGAACCCACCCAGATCACACAGGGTTTACACCTAACAGGGATGCAAGAGACAATATAACGTCTACCAGAATACGCAAAGCCATAAAACACTTTCTCCTCCAGGACACCGACACAGAGAAAGTGTTTGAGAAGGCAAAACAATCCTTGAAGTGAAGACCTGCTTCAATATTACAGTCTAGAAGGTGTGGAGAACAGAAGAGGCACAAGATGGAAGACGATGAATGACAGAAAGGTGGTATCTATGAAGGGATAATAATTCTTCCATAAATATAAATATTCCAATGGTTAATGAGATGGTGGATTTATTATAAAATATTTTACATAGTAGTGAAATTTAGGCTCACTTTAATTAATTCAAGAAGAAATATCTTCTACTGTAACCAACAAATATTTCATTTAAATACTCACTGCTTATATATTTTTGTTGACATCTACAGCTCTTTAAGAAACATTTGATGTGTTTGACCTTCTTCACAGTAAGACATTATGTGCCGAAAGCTGTACAAAATGCTTAGAAATGCACTTTAATCCATATGTCTGTTAATACATGGCAGGGGTTGTTCATTAAAGGTTTCCTGCTGTGAACCAAAAACGCTAAATATAATTGAAGTATGATATAAAGAAAAAAAAAATAATAATAATAAAAAAAATAAAAAAAATATATATATATATAATATCTACCAGTATCTTACATAGTCCACTTATGCTTTAGTAAACCCATCTCCTCAAAAAAAAGGAGGGACTTACTTAACATTTTGCTTTCTAATACATTCATAAAAATTATTATTAAATGAAATAAAAATGACGTCTCCACTAAAAGTCTATAGATCTAAATTCGTATAAACCATGAACACATAGAGTTTTCAGAATCAAAATTAACATTATTCAGTTTTATTTGCATACCTGGGAAATTCTGGGTCTGACTCTTGGTCAGTTTTTACCTATAATCTGCCTATTCCCAGCCTACTTCATATCTGCTTTCCCCTGCTTCCCACCAATGAAGGGCTATCTGGGGCTTAACCCCACCATATGCGTGACTAGCCCTACTCGTAGCTATCCCACACCTTTATAAAGCTACTATCACAGAAGAGGGAGAGCTCCGCATAACCTACCATGGAAGTTCTCGGCACTGTATGCCCTATGAAGTTATTAATTATGGCCATTTACCAAGAAACATAGAAAACTGAACTCTAGAAAAAGGAGATGGACGCAGCCTCTCTTTTTCTATTCATATCTCACTTGGTCCTGTGCCTTTTTACTATGTCTAGGGCAAAATAACTGAACAAAAAACATGATAAATGGCAGTTATCTGAGGGATTGTTATTGTGTTTCCATATTCCTTGACAAAATTTGCAATGCGTGTTCTCATTATATGATCATTTAAAAGACCATTTTGTAAAATTCCTATAAATGCATCTGAAAACACCAAATGCTGCAAGTTATCTATGAAGAAAATGTCTTCTTTATGTAAACAACCACATGCAATTTCAAACAGTGTAATAGCTTATTTGTAGAAAATACTGTAAATGTATTTGAACCATGGCTTCCCTTCATGCTATTACCATTGAGCTATCTACAGGTAGGTTTAAGCATCATTAAATATACTGCACGTCTACCTAATTGATGCATTTTGCTTTTTTTTCCCCAAAACATATAATCGTCTTAGATATTTTTGCTTAGGAAATTCTATCATATTTTGTCTTAGTAGTTTCGATATATATATTGATGCCAGAGGAGGTCCCTGTAGGTGACCAATAGGCTCACTCGCACCGTCCTGTTACCCCTGATGGCGAACCTGCGGATTTCCACCTCCATCAACTCCTGCAATGCCGTGAAGATAAGGTAGGCTAGATGGGGAAGGGACCCGGGGAGATTAGTAGACAAAGAAGATCACGAAGATTCTTTATGTTGTGTGTCTTTGTCTACGTTTTACCGCGGATATCTTCTCTTCTTCATGTCTTCGGAATGAAAACGCACTCTTCGTGTTCGTTTTCATGTTCGTCCGAAGACTGATGCACAATTCTAGTTAAAACCCCTTACATCAGGACAAATGGGCAGACTCGATGGGCCAAATGGCTCTTATCTGCCGTCAGATTCTATGTTTCTACGTTAAAAACATGTGAACATACAGATACAATAGAAGTTAAGGATCCTGTCGATCAGATTGCAATGGATCCTAACAGCACTTCTATAGAAGATTCTCAGCAAGAATGGTCTGCTTAGAAGGCTGACTTGTGAGCTTACATTCTAAAGGAGGTATATGGTTAATTGAGACAAAATGAGGGATGAAAAAGTCAGAGGAGAAAATCTAAACAAGTTGAAGGAAGTGGGCTCAGTGAATCAATGGTTAAGTATTTGGAAAGAGGTGGTAATGCAAATAGATGGGCAAGTTTAGCAGGGGTTGGAGGAAAGTGGTTACAGGATGTAAATCCGGCTCTAAGTAGGTGCATTAAGAAATGAACAGCTTGGGAACATTCCAAGCCTTTAAACTGTCTGTGTATACAGTAAATTAATTATTCTTTACATGTGTACTTTATAAGTAAATTATATATGCAGTGATGTGAGAAAGTATTTGCCCCTTTGCCATTCCTTCTATTTTTTACTTATTTTTCACATTTAAATGTTTCAGATCATCCAAGTATTTTTAATATAAGACAAAGACAATGTGAGTAAATGTAAAACACAGCTTTTAAATGATAATGTATTGGACGTAAACAGTTAAAATCTATATCAACTATTTGACAAAGTAAGTGTCCCCCCTGAAACGTAATAACCGGTTGTGCCACCCCTGGCAGCAAGTACTGCAATCAAATGTTTGTGATTACTGGCAATGAGTCTTTGACATCGCTGTGGGGGAATTTTGGCCCACTCTTCTTGGCAGAGTTGTGCCACATTGGAGAGTTTTTGAGCACAAATTGCCTTTTTAAGGTCTCGCCACAGCTTCTCAAGTCAGAACAATTCATGGTTCTGTCAGTTATGGCAGACTCGCCCAGGTCCTGAAGCAGCAAAGCAGCCCCGCTACCACCACCATGTTTTACTGTTGGTATGACGTTCTTATTGTGGAATGCTGTGCTTTATGCTAGGTGTAACGGGACTCGTGCCTTCCAAAAAGTTCCACTCTTGACTAATCAGTGCACAGAATAGTATCCCAAAAGTCTTGGGGTCATCAAGACGTGTTTTGGTAAATGTGAGCCATGTTCTTTTTGGTCAGGAGTGTTTTTTGCATGGCAACTCTCCCATGGATGACATTTTTGCACAGCTTCTTTCTTATTGTGGAATCATGACCACTGACCTTAACTGAGACAAGTGATACCTGCGGTTCTTTACATGTTAGTCTGGGTTCTTTTGTGACGTCTTGGCTGAGTAGTTGATACTTTATTGGAGGAATTTTGGTTGGCCAGAAACTCATGGGAAGGTTCACCACTGCTTTAGCCTGACAGTTCATATTTAATTGATGTTTAGATTTGCGTGTGTCTAGTTAAATTGAACCCAATTATCAATTAAATTTGGTTCTTTAGTTAATTTAGCAACTAACTGGGGCATTTACTTTTTTTCACATAGGGGCAGGTAGGGTTGGACAGCTTCTAAACATGAAACATTTAAAAACTCTTTTGTTTTTACTCTGGTTATCTTTGTGTAATGTTACAACTAATTGGATGATCTGAAACATTTAAGTCTGACAAATATGCAAAAATAGAAGAAACCGGGAAGGGGCAAATACTTTTTCGCAGCACTGTACAAACATACAATACCTTTCCAGCCATCAAAAACATGTGAAAGTTCCAGTTTACCGGCATTGCACGCATACTGTCAAAGCTATCCGAAAACCCACTTTTTTTGAGAAGCGTACAACCTTTCTTCCTAACACCCTCAGCCATCATCCTAATCAAGCCATCTGAACGACCAACAGCCTCTACAGATCGCCCTGACTCGACCAACGCATCCCCGTCCTCTCCTACTGTCTCACCTCCCCCTCTACCACCGACTAGATTGTAAGCTGACAAGAGCAGCGCCCTCTTCTCTATTTCTATTTGTTATTGTTTGTGATATTAAATTATTCTACTGACTCTGTTGTAACAGTACTACGGAATCTGGCGCTATATAAATAAATGTAATATATTTTAGTGCTTCATTTTTTAACTTTAATTAGATACAGCAGTGTTATATATATATATATATATATATATATATATCATATAGATTGGATACACTAGTGTTTTACAGACGGTGTGGATACTAGAACAATAATGGTGTATTAATAAGTAATACAGCAGCTGCTTGCCGCGGTGTAAATTCACCTGCCCACTGGTTAGTAAAGCACCAAACGTATCCGAATCGTGCCGTTGTATTTCCGTCGTATTCAGTGTCTGAAACGCGATGATATTCGGTGACTATAACACTGTCACATTTGGGGACTGTACTATAGCGCTAGGTGATGGAAGGCACATCTTTAAACTCTTAAGTCAGTTGATCAAAGGGTCATATTTACCAAGGCGCAGCATAATAGGCAGCTACCATGTACGCCTGGCTCGCTCTAAATCACGTTCACAGTTTGAACCTTTGAAGATGGAGAATTTCAATGTGATAAATTTCCTCGCGCGGCGTGTACATTCTGTTAGTGAAACCGGGGAATGTGTTTTTAGCCTGTGGCACAGGACAGCAGGAGGGATAATTCTGCTACATCTGTAGTAAATATAGGATTAGCATGAATATTTACCGCTTGCATGAACATACTACTATTACTACGGTCAGGAATATATTGCCATTGAATAATATATAGCATGTAGAAATGAATGATTATAATCTGTGCAATGTGTACAATTTGATAAGATGACGCAAAATCTGTGGCGGGGCGTTTTAAATGTAGCCTTATTACCATAGCAACCAATGTAATGTTGCTGCTGATTGGATCATTTCACAGGTTGCAATGATGATAACACTAGCCTAGCCTCCAGTAGGTTAAGAAAATGCTTGGGCCTTCATCCCTTCATTGTTATCATCCCTCTTTATGCCTCAAAATCCGGGTTAAAACCCGTAACGTTTACAATGCCACTCTGATCCAAGTGTGTTTTAAAATATAAATAATGGGATTTTAAAATCATATATATTAACCCCTTATGCACTACAGGTATTTTTTTAAGAGCTAAACAGTTTTTAACACTTTAGCTTGTTTTAAAGCATATCTTCCCCTTCTTTCAGTTAGTTTTTTTTTCAGGACAGGTAGGACTTTTTTTTTAAAAGATACATAGATAAACCACCAGAACAATAATAAACATTTACCTATAAAACTAGCTAATGCAGGTGGAAAAAAATGTAGATGTATTTAGCTACTTGATGTGTATATAAATATAGGGTAACATATTTTTAGAACTGAAAAAAAGATATTTGTGAAAGAAAAACAGTTAATATAATGTAGACATATTTAGTTGACAAAAGGTTGCTTTTGACAATCGGCAGTGTTTTCTTTTAATACAGATTTTTAAATAAAGCTTCCAAAGTAGATTATTTCAAGTAGTTAACAGCAGTTCACAATTTTAGAACCAACATGTTATATACATTGTTCCAAAACTTAACTGACTGTAAAAAGTATACATTATAAAAATTTTAAGTAAATTATATGCAGCAGATCTGTCACTAGAAATCCTATGAGGAAAACGCGAGTAGCAGAGACAAGTCAATGTGAAATCAAGTAACAGATCTTCGTTTCCTCTTTTCATTTATAAACAAAGCTTTGTATTTAGGACCCCTATATAGGGTCGACCCTTGGGTCTCTAGCACATTAGGAAAAATAAGTTGTCTTTGTTACCTCACGATGGAGGACGTATATGGTGGATGTTATCTACCAATTCATACACACAGCACACGCAATTTCTTTGTTTATACATTATTACCATTATTGTTACTATTGTCTACCGAAAGTGTTTATTTTATTTTAGTTTATTATAATTTCATCATCCGAATATAACAGTGGAAGCAGAACGCCTCTCCTAATTTTTCTTTTTCGATATATACTTGTGACCCTCATTTCCGTAACAAATTATGTAGTAATTAAATTGTGGTAATTTTTTTGTTTCAGTTAAAAAAGGATATCTTGAGATTTGGGTTTCTTACGCTCTAAACGCAGCCTATCAATAAAGAAAGTGGGCTATGAAGTGTCTAATTAGTCAAAGGCTTGTAAAAGCCTGATTTGATGGAAAAAGGGCAAATCTATTGCTACTTCTGTCATAAAAACTGGCTGACGCAGATGATTGAAGAAGGTCGTATAACTGTATATTAGCGTCATGTTTTCATGAGAACATAGTTGACATTTACCTTCTGAAAGAAAAATGTTTTTCTAGGTGCATTGTTTCATGGTCATTAAATCTTTCAAAAACATAAATCAGGGACTCACACTTGATGGATCACCGGACATTATAACCCTTCGCTGTGTAGGCACACATTGGGAAATAATATAAATAATAATGATAATAAATTCATTTGGAAAACTATGACAAGGTCATTCTCCTTTAAGCTGAAATATCCTGAAATATTTCCCTGAGCAGAGAGAGAAAAAAATAAATGATAAAACAAATCTACAACATTTACAGTTTGTCAATGTGACGTGAAACGCTTATTAAGGTCATTTACTTTCAACTGCAAAAATTGTACTGTTAGGATACAATTTCGAAAGGTAAATATTTGATTTTATAAAATAAACGTTCAGTTGTTTCAAGATAAGGCCAAAATGTGTTAGTATGACACATAACGGTGTGAAGTGTGAAAAGATAACAGAACATTTCAAGAAAATGGTCGCATCCAAATGAACATTCTAATGTCAAAACAGTGCATTTCAGAAGAGAAAATAACTCAGTCTTACAAAAATGATCGTCTATGATGACTATTGTTAGAATACAGTAGAGCTTATTTCGGAAAGGAAATAATGTCTTGTAAAGTAAAAGGGTACATGATGGTGGTGAGTGATTCTAGGTAGGGATTTCACAAACCAAAACACAACAGATCTAACATTTCCTTCTAGGCACACAATTCAGCTGTTGGATACAAAATTTCACAGTAGGGTAATTATTTTTATACTGCTTGACTAGTGTATTTGTTCAGCTGGAATGATAGAAGCCATGATTTATATAGCCACTTTTGTCCTAGCGTGTTTCTGTATAAACGTCTCCTTAAGTTTCTGAATTCTTGCATTCTGTTACATTATTTATATAGAAAATTTGCCAAGCCTGCCTTCCCTGACATGTAAAATGGATTCAAGAGATGATAAATCTGGTCAGACACCAAGTAGTATAGCTCTAGGTCAAGTCATAGCGATTTAGATAATAAAAGGTTCAAAAGAATTATGTGTGGATGTTAAAAGAAAAGGATGAACAGAACCCTTTAAGAAGAGGTCAAAAAAATCTTCTGTGCACAACAAAATCTTCCCAAACTCCAAGGTTGTCTCTAAATGGCAACTGTTAAAGAAGAAGGCAAGAGGAACGTATAAAAAAAAAAACCGGCAACTTTGGCACAGTAGGTATACTTCAGCCTGTACACAGAATCCAAGTACCTGCTCTGGGCTGACCTATGTGTACCTAGTGCTCTGGAAAAACAATGGTACCCAACTCCAACAACCAATTGCCAACAGTGGTGAGGACAGCCATGGGGCTTCCTGTAAGGTAGGGCTAGTCCTGGAGCTGGCCCATATGATGAATAACTTAAGTGGTTAAAATACTTTAAGATAACAAATATCCCCATATTATTTATGCATTATGGATATACCTTAGAACACCATATGGTAGACTACCTGGAGCACGCTGTCTTCTGGTGGAGTGGCTTCATGAGGTGTAGTTGGTTGTATATGGAGTTAGGTTTAGTCATGCATGAAGTAGGGCTAGCCCCAGATAGCCTTAAGTAGGCGGGGATTGGCCAGAGCCCACTGACCACATGACCCCGGAAACCCAGTGAAGCCTTCATTCACCCACAGACTCTGGCTCAAATTTAGAGACTTCCCAGGTAAGATTGTGAGGGTCAACGCAACCCTTTTCCCAGGAAATATTCACTTTTAAGGTTGGCCATTGATAATACATAGTGAATTAATTGAGTTATAATATTCAGTGCTCCTGCAAACTCTCTTTTACTAACTAAAACCCTAAAAATACTGCTTTCTTATTACATGGTTTAGCAGACCATGTTTCTTTCTTCATTAAAATTAATTAGGAGTAAGATTCTGCAACATTTTGTTACTTAGCATCTTCACTAAAATTGAAAAGAGAACGTCTTCTATGATAAACATACAACTTATTTTAATTTAACCTGTACAACATAACAAAGGTTGTTTTTTCTCACATTTCTTAAAAGTACATAAAATGTCAGCTAGAGGCATGGTAAAGCCCAGAAAATGGTTGAAAGTTCAATGTATTTAGTTTGAAACAATTTGTCTTATTTAATTTATTTTGTCATTGATGTACAGTGTATATTATTTACCGTACTTTTTTTTGTAAGATAGAATATAGAATTCTACCAAACAACAGAGGCAACCAAAGCTCTTCAATTGCAAAAAGTATTCTTTGTTCTTGTTATTTAGTATCTGAGAAGGGATTACAGTCTTCACTTCCTAAATACTTGAGATTTTATTTCAAGTGGTAATCACTTCAAGCTGCAGGGTGTGAAGGACGGTTAGAACGCTTGCCAAGTAACAAATCGCAAAAAAATACAAACATACGCACAATATAAATGGATGGCTAGTTTATTAATACTGATAAACTTTTATGTCTTACTTGTCTTTTGGCACAAAAATTAATTGTAAAAGCTAAATTATTTTAGTAACAAAAAGTGTGATAAAAGAAATAGATCAACAGAAGAGAATGAAACATAAAAAAAATCTAACTAGAAAATTGTCTCCTATCTGCAATCGTTGGGTTAAATCCACTTATATCCACTTTATATCATTATTATCATCATCTTTTATTTATGTGGCGCATGTATACAGTACATACATTCAAATATATTACAAAGCTAAAAGCGACACATTAAGACAAGTTACAAGTTACATTAGGTAAGGGGGCACGGCTCGCAAGCTTACAATCTGAATGTGGCAGAGATATAGTGCCATAGAAGTGGGTTTTGAATTTAATATTGAAAAGGATGGAAGACACTAGAAGTTAGGTGGAAGCGAGTTCTAGAGGTATGGGGCAGCAGGAGTGAAGTTCAGTGAAGAGGAGAGCCCACAGTAAGAATGTAAAGTTATAGAGTATTTTGTTGAGGGTAGAACTGTATGGAGGAGCAGTATCATGGATGGCGTTGTATGTTAGTATAAGGGTTTTAAATTAAATTCATGAGGTAATACGGAGCCAGTGGTGAGCTTTACAGAGCTTTACTGGGGAAGCAGAAGATAACCCTAACAGCAGCATTTCCAATAGAGTGTAGAGGAGAGAGTTGAGACAAAAGTGTTTCTGATCGACGCGTAAAATACTTACCTATAGTGTGTGGGATAAACTAACAGAAAGTAATCAGTTGCACAGCTACTTATCCCGTGCTGGAAAGAAATGGCCAATGTTGTTCTAAAAATGAGGGTAACTCTGCAAAGAGGATTCCCACCTAGCTGCTTATGGAATATTAGACAGTGTTAAAAATACACTAATAATGTTTTTACCCAAAGCATGTATGTTATTGTGGAAAATTTGAGGGCAAAATGGGAAATTTGGGTCATTAAAAGCATAGCCCGACCATCATAAACGCTTGAATGCAGATGATAGCAGAGTGTCCCCTTTACTTACAAGGTACTTTTATATGCATTCTTCATCAGTAGGACTGTCTGAAACACTAGAGTGTCTCTAGTGTCTCTCATGTCTCTAGTGTCTCTAGTGTCTCTAGTGTCTCTCATGTCTCTAGTGTCTCTAGTGTCTCTCATGTCTCTCGTGTCTCTAGTGTCTCTAGTGTCTCTAGTGTATCTACTGTCTTTCTAGTGTCAATCTTGCAAAAATAAATACACTATTACTTGCATAATGTATTGTTTCTAGTTCATATCTTTCAAGATTCATGCTACAATATTTCTGCAGGAGTGATACATATCATTCTAAACCTATGCCACAAAATCTTGTGTGTCTTTAATGATATTATATTTTAATTAGTGTCTCCTGGCAATAATTAATTAGTATTAATTAATAATAAGCCAATTTAAATGACAATGTCAACAGGTAACATGTGGCATCCAGTACTTAGGAAACACTTGCAGTTCGAAGACAGCAGACACATGTTAGACATTCATTTAATCCGTGTTGCTTCAAAAACTCTACTATTCATGTTCAATTGAAATCAGTAAGACGTGTCAAAGAACTGCAGTTTCATAGATTTTGGTGCAGAATTATTCAGTCAACCAATTTGCATATACTATAAACACACATGTTGTATTGGTAAAATACCTCAATCCAGGGCCGAACTAGGGTTGACTAGGCAGCCTTGGTATGTTAAGGCCAGGGGCACCAAATGCCGTATATGTGACCTAAGGCTGGATATGCCTGTCCCCATGTTTAATTTTTACAAACACGCAATGTGCAGCTGCACATATCTAGGTGCGGTCGCACAATGCAACACGATGTGCCGCTGGGACACTATTGTCTAGAGTCCCACTTTTTTAACACATGGCCAGCCTCAACGTATCTAATGTAACATTATCAGCTTGTGTTTCGTGGTGGCCTATAATATAAACCACAACAGATAGAGAATCTAGCAATCCCACATATTTTCCTATTAAAAACAAGATTTTTGTAACATGAATGAGATACAAAAAGGTTAGAGAACATCTCAACTGAGAAGAGACAGCCAGTCCAATGTGAGCATCTCAAGTTTTATGTTACTTGTGTATCACAGCAGAAAAATCTCCACCGACATATCAGTCATGTCCACAAGGGCAGTCCAGAACAAGAAATTTTGTCTGTACAAGGGAACCAACAACCCCAGCTTTCACCTTAGGATAGTGCCTTATTCTTTTGAAGAACGCATATTAAAGTACAGTTTAACATGCCTTATCCTTTAGTGGGGCTGTCAGGAACATTAAAGTGTCCCTTTAACCTCAACCACTGCAGACCATTAATGGGGCAAACGAAGAATGCCTGTTATGCCATTGTATACTCCAGTTTGTATGCTACATACATTAGAATGTCCAACTATATTAGTATGCACATCACTCAAAGTGTGAGAACACGTGATTCTGTTAATATCATCAAAGGAAGACAGTTGCTAAAGTTTTTCATTGCGTAAAAAAAAAAATTAAACACGTATTAAATATAATATTTAAATGGAAATATGCATTATACTTGTAGTTGCTGCATAAAACTCCTTCACCCCCCAGCTATAGGTTTATTCATTTGAATTTATTTCAATTGTTCCATTTAAATAATTTGTTTTTTTTAGAACTGAGCATTATATACAAATAATTCCTGATCAAGTAACTAACTGTTCAACTTTTTTCAATTTCCCATTATCTTTTTCTAGAAAAAAAACACACCGGATTTTCCAGCATTTAAATAACATTTCATTGGATTTTGTGTTCAGATCTATTGCATTTTTGAGACACGATAGTGAATGTACTGGCTGTCTGGGTTGTTATTTGCAACTGTAGAGTATGTGCCATGAAAATTATTTTTACATCAACTCCTGTACACAAGTCCTATGGTTAGGTATCTTGATACAAATAATCACACTTACTAACAAATGCTAAATATTACTGGTGTCTCCAAGGTAGCTTGCGAGACACTTTTAGCCCTTGGGCTACCACTCAGTAGAGCTTGAGTAATCTGTACAAGCTGTGTCTGGAGGAGAGGAATGGTGTCTACTCAAGCATAACTTACCCTCAACAGGAGATACACTAAAAAAAATCTAAACACATACGCATAAAATGTTTACATCTCCAACTGATTTTCATAGTAGCTCTAGATCTCGATGGGATTGTCCTGTGGAATATATGTTCCCCTTCCCCCATGAGCTATTTGTCAGGCTGGTTTACGGAGCCTAGCTCAGGAAGCAAATGGTAATGTCCAGGCGGCAGTACAAAGGGGCAAATCCAGAAGAGAAGTCAGGGTCACGGTCCAAAGGTCGGGGCAGGCGGATAACAATCGGAAACGGGTCACAGGCCAAAGGTCGGGGCAGGCAGCTAACAATCAGAAACGGGTTCAATGCAAGGGTCAGGAAACAAGTATAGTCCACAGTACTCAGAGCAGGTAACACACAGGTATACAGCTTAACAAATAAGCACTGTGTGTAGGAACTGCTGGGGTTATACAGGGATGGCAGGTGTATGCCCCCCCCCCCCCAGTCTAACTACCCTCCACAAAAGATGCATGCTATCCGAAAACATGCTCATTTAAACCAAAATGTGATAACACCATTGGCAAAACTATTTGTCTAAAATAATAAAGTTTTCCTAAAGTATACATAAATTCCATAATTACCAGTGAATTCACAATTTTTTTGAAGTCTATTCTCCCCTTTCCAGTTTTCTTTACTTTCTATGGTAACATCAGTATAATAATTTTGTTAAAAAATATATTCCAAGTGTGTGATTCAGATGAAATCATTATAACTTATTTAAACATGGATTATCGAGCTGAATGCTAATTTTTTCACAGTCGGGGGTTTCAATTGTCTAAATCATCCTATTGCTGCTACGTTCATTTAATTAGCATTTCATTTTCCACTTGAAATAAGTCTGAAATTGGTTCTGTGTTTCGTACTTTTATTACAAAAACTAAAAAATGTCAGTGATATAATATTGGAAATATGATCCTTCAATATTATTATTTAATATTTACACCTATTGGGTCAAAGTTTTTTCCCATCTAAATCTAAAATATTTTAAAAAAACATTATATTATTTGTTTAAATCTAGTTTGTAAACAGTATGGAGGTGATTTATAAAAGTGTCACCAGGACCTGATACCTAAACCTCCATTTTCTCCATGATGGTGCGTATGGATGGAATTAGCACCCTGTACCTGCTTCTGACTCAGATTGGATGTTATCACTCTTCGCACAGCCTTATAAGCCTCTATTTATAGATCTACATATTGCTAAGACTGCAACATTCCGAAAATCTTATCACAAAACTGTTTATAAAATGAAGACATTACTATTCCTCACATCTTCCCTCATTTATACGCTAGGAACATCTTTATTTCAGTATGAAGGCCTGTTGAAATAGGGCTGTCTCTTGGGCAGGAGTAAAAGGAGCAGCCACAGAATTCTTATTTATTCTACGCCAAGAGGAAAGAAATGGCAGAATGATTGAAGAGGAAGAAGAAAGATGGTATGCAACACAGTGGTTAAGAGGGGGAAACTTGGAGGAACCCAGAAGACAACCTGTTGTGGGCCCTCAAGCTGAGACTTTCCCATAGTCCCATTAGTATCAAAACCGACTGTTAGGATGTTACGGTCAGGTAGACGAGGGATCCAACAATGCAGGTAAGCACAGCTAAAGAAAGTCCAGAACACAGTCCGAGGTCGAGGGCAACAGCAGGCAGCAAGGTCAAAAACAATCCGAGGTCAGGGCTGGTAGATCAGGTGCAAAACGGTAAACAGGTCCGGGTTCGTAGGCAGGCAGAGAAGAATCGTGGTCGTATAAACAGGCAAGAGGTCGGTACACCTCGCGCCCTAAATTGATTTTAGGTGCGTTATCTGGAACCACCTTCCGCCGTGTTCCTGGCGTGTGCGCGCGGCGACGCGTCTGGAGCGTGAGCCCGACGAAGAAGGACCGCAAGCCCCCCGAGAGACCGCGGCAGCACCGGAGGCGGAGCCGCCGACGTCGGGGGACCCAGCGTGAGCGGCCAAGGTACGTGCAGCAGCGCGTGTAACCCGTCGGCATCCCGCGTGCGGGACGGAGGTGGGGTTGCCGACGCCCGGCGAGCCGGCGTTAGCAGCCGGAGAGGGAGCCGCGGCGGCGCGCGTAACATAGGACAGAAAAAACCACAAGTCATAATGTTGTCCATCTGAAAATAATAATGATTGTAATAATTTCATAATAATAGTAATAATGGCAAAGTTAGCTTAGTGTTCAGTACAACATGATTATGATAAAACACATTGGAAAGTATTATATAGTGCAACAACCCAAATCTATAGAAAATATTTGTAAATACGTTTGTAGTAAAGATTTATTTACTGATGATACAGTAGATCCACCTAAAAATGGAGTACTGTTTTTAGTTTCCACCAGTGTCTTTCATTCAGTATTATGGTTCTAGCGGAATGGCTACATATTGTGTATAATATTTCCTTCAATACACTACATATATAATATTAAAAAAATATATAACAATATAAATAGGACCATACTAGGGAACTTTTTGGCCCTGGCTACCCGGAGCTCACCCTTGATGTCAGTGGGTGGCCCCACTTATATCAGTGGGCGGTCCTGCTGACATCGCTAGGAGGTCCCATTGACAGCCAATCAAAGTCAGTGGGCATTCCCCCGGAGAGTTTTCAGGTATGAATATAACATATAAAAATGTGGATAATAAATAAAATGTACAAAAATATATATATATTTTATAATTATACATAATTATTTTAGAATAATAAAATAGCATGAAAAATTTACAAAAATACAATGTTTCTAGTTGAGCAATAATTACTGGAGATTAATGGAAGGAAACTACCTTTAAACTACTAATTTAAAAATACCCAACTTTCTAGATAAATTATGGTGGCAGCGGAAAGAGGTTACTTTCACTAATTTAAGGGAACAGGCTATTCACCAAAATTATTTCCAACCTTTTTAAATCACAGCATTAAACATACCACCGGCCCACAAACATTTGAGGCATCCAAATCATCTGTGTTTTGGCTCGAGGTGGGGAGCGATACATGGTGGCCATGCGGTAGCTGCAATGGAAGTTTATTCTGAAACAACACAGAACGCCATTTTTTTCCACCTGCCTGGGAGGTCAGGGGAGATCGGAGGTTCTCCTCAAATGTGCCATGGTCTTAATTTGTGTGAAAAAGCAGCACAATGGGGCATCTACGTGGGACAGCCCTGAAAATCATAATGCACTGTTGAGTGAAAATAAGGATTGTTGAGATGTATGATATTAACCCCTTAAGGACAATGGGCGGTGTCATGCCACGGCATGAGTAACTGGAGCTTGGCACTGAATGGGTTAAGGCATTTGACTGATGCTAAGTCCAGTAACATTTGTTCACACCTTTCCTTTTGGAGCCAGAACCCAAAATAAAACTTGATTACCCCATGCTGGGTATTGTCACCTTGGACAGGAAGGGATTCCTGTGGAAGAGTGAAAGGCCAGACATCCTGGCAACATCTCCCTGGGGTGTGGAGACAGGGTATCAATAGACACAGGGTAAAATTATTAAATGTATAATGTCCAAAATATGATGGGTACATAACTTTTGGGCCCCATCGTACATTGCATCCTTATGCCTGCGACGTGCTGGTTTCAGGGAGACCAAACACGCCATGCAGGCATGACCATAACAAGTGTTATGCGAACGTGTCCTTGTGCCAACTGATACAGGTGTGGAGTTTGGTATGAAAATGATCACTAGGACCAGAGAATTATGATGATCCTGGTGTCATAATTATGCCAAGCTCAGCCAGCGTCATATTACATATTTTGTGATCCCAGACCAAAGATGAGAAGATATAACCCCGCCTTCAGAAGGTCATAGTTCTGAACCCCCTACTCCCATCCCCTTGCTCAGGTAACAGGAAAAGGGCGGTCTTGGGGGGGGGGGATAAAAAGGTGGGCAATTGGTAATGGGCGGAGAGCCTGTTTTTACCATCACAGAGACAACATCAAGGCTCCAAGTAGGTATGGTATGATACTCTGTTTTATCCCTTTTATTTTATACTGTTTTGTACTATCTAAGTCTATGTCTCTTTTTATATGCATTTTTATGTAACAGCACTGTGACCCATTTTATACTCAGATTAAACATTTTTAATCAGTTCTGTCTTTGTTCTCTAATCGAATTCAGCCTGGAGATAGCCTTTTGTATACATATAAATACGTCACGTTACTAAGCGGTTAACTATATAGATATCAGTTTGGGGATTGTGTAGTTATCACGGTCTGATTGTTTTTCGGTAACCTAAGATGCCCGGTTTTAAAGTTCTTGGTGGTGGCAGCGTGGTTTACACTGGGAGTTTTGGGGTGACTGGTTGGGGTTGGTGGTGGTTGCTTGGTGCCCTGCGGGGAAATTGAACAAACGCGCCGGAAGTCTGGTTGGCGTTTAACCCTTGGTACACCCATACTCCCACGTCGCGGCTCGGCCGATAGCCCTGCCCGTGACAGGCGGTCCCTAATCCCATTGAAAACAATGCATGTTGAGCCTGTACATGTACGGGCTTTGTCATTAAGGGGTTAAGGAACCATTCATCCCAAAATTTACCCTAGCTATTCATCTTGAGCTAATTTACAATTTAATTCCTTCCAATGTATTTATTCCACCTCAACATGGCAGTTTATAGCCGTCAGCGTCAAACAGACTGCTTGAGAGATGCAGAGCTTATTTATGTTTTATTTGAAGCAGACCAAAAGCAAATCTAATATCTTGCAAAACTGCAAAATACTCTATAAAGTAAGTAGTGAAAATTTAATAAGACCAAAATACTAGACGTGTCAGATCCCCTGTAATGTTTACTCCTTTTCTTTTCTTTTATGTATTTTAGCTATTTAAGTATAATAAACAATGTCATACTCAAATTATTAGAGGTTGTCTCTATGCGGTAGACGTGCTACGTGAGGCATTCTTGATAACAAAAACGGCAGTCCACATAATTTATTTTAGGACACGCCGAATAAAATCCGTTGACCTAAAGTTAAAAAAGTCGTTGTAATACATAACCAAAGGCTTAATGTCTGCAGTGATATTAATAACACAATTGTTTAAAGAGCTTGCTAATGCTTACAGTGTTTTCATAGAACATACTGTAAGATTATTATGTATAAAACATTAAAAAGACCCTGCATTTTTAATAAAGATTTCAGAATCTAATAAAACATTTATAACACAACTGTAGTGCTAGTGGGTCATTATTGTGTTTATTCAGTTCATAGGAGTGTGCGGTTTTCTAGACACAAAGTAATACATATTTTTCAAAGGTTACTTGGGAAAAATGTATTACATTGTACAGTTTTGGGCATTTATTAAAAGCATAATTCTGACTTCATGAGGTAACTAGATACTAGTGACTAGCAGCCAATATTTCGGAGATTTCTCAGGGATGACTGGACAAGGAGCTAGACTTGTGCATTCAGATTTGTACGGATGACAAATTTACCAAATGTTGGTAAATTTGGCGATTTGTACAAAGCGACGAAAACAAGGCTACACCCCCATGAATCATACGAAAATGAAGCAAAAAGCTCTGAAATTTTGTCCGGAATTTGAGGACTCGCATTCACTCACACTCTCATTATTGTTCACTCTCTTTCTCATGCTCTCTAAATCTTCCCTCACTTCCTCTGCCAACCACTTTCGCTCCTGCCAGCCACTTCCGCATCTACTTCATCATCTTCTACCTTTTTTTCTCTCTTCTCTTCTCTCTGCTATCTTCAATCTTTAATCTGCTATCTTCTATCTTCCTTCAATATGATGGTGCTTGCAGTGACATTCTCTCACCGATACTCCAATTGGGGGAGAGGACATCAACAAAAGTGCCATCATTATGCCCTAACTTGAACTGAGGGCAATATGGCCCCACGTTTGGTAACTTCCTCTCCCAGATCCTCCAATCGGGGGAGAGGACATCACCTAAAGCACTGTCATTTTTCCCTAACTTGAACTGAGGTCAATATGGTGCCGCGTCAGGCGATGTCCTCTTCTCGATCCTCCAATTGACATAGAAGGAGAACATTTAGAGAGCATGAGAGACAGAATGAACTAGAATTAGAGTATGAGAGACTAAACGAGAGTGTGAGAGAGTGTCAGTGAATGTTGGTACCAGGCAACGAATTTCGTTCCCAAATTAAAAATGCCCCTGAATGTTCGGCCAAAGCATTTGGGCAGGGAACCTAAAAATAATTTTTGGACCATTTGCACATGTCTACAAGGAGCTGCATTAGCCTGTAGGAAGAATTATTATTATTATCTGACCATCATACTCTGGAGCACTGTACAATGGATATTGTGTGTCTTTTTTTTTAACCAGCCTGTTGAAAGAAAGAAAGAAATAATACATAAAAAATTTGCTAGGAGCAAGAGACCAAGACAATATTACAATCCAGTCTGTTATTCTCTCCATTGCTTTTAGAAGAAGAAACTGTAACATACTGGGGGAAACTTTGGCTTGAGTTTCCTGATAGACCTGATAGGTCTTGATTCTCTACAAAGCACTTTTCATATTGTTTGAGTGGGAGTCCACTTATGTTTGCACTCCCAAGTAATGCATGACAATATTCAAGTATATAAACACACACACAATAACATGTCCTAGAAATAAACGAATATGGAACAGCTTTAAGTAAAAGTGCTTATTTCAATGGTTATACATTTCTCTTCTTTCAATTGCCAGTCTGTGAAATAAAATATAAATATGATCTGGAACACTTTTGTACTTGTGTTTCAATAATAATGGGTATTAAATAGGATTATATACTCATGGAAAACATGCACTAGAGTGACTCTTAGAAAACTGCATGAATAGGTTCTACTGCAGTATATCTGCTCAGAAACCCTAAAAAAAAAACTATTTACGTAATTTCTGCGCAACATCAGTGTCAGAGGGGTGCACCATGCCTTCCTTTACATTTTCTTGCGCACCTCTGGGCACGCTAGGAGCCATTGCTTTTTATTGCTGTTTAGCCATTTTTAGTATTAGAGATCTATCACTTTACAATCAACTTTTGTGTAGTCAAAGAATTTAAAATAGTTTTTATTTTGTCATTATGTCACTGCACAGAATATTTGTGATATGCTATTTGGATTTCAGGCTTGGCTTATATAGAAACTTCCAGGCCATGGACATTGAGGTCTTCTGTATTTCTTTCTATCTCAAACACAAATGTAAGTAGTATATTTCAAATTAAACAGGGGCGTCCAACATGCGGCCCGCGAGACCTCGAGGTGCGGCCCGCGTAAGATCGGCAGCCAGGGCAACCGATCTTACACGAGCCGCACCTCAAGCCCTGCTACTTACTTGTGGGAGGGTCTTCTGGACAGCACGGAGGAAGCGGAGTTCACGTGACTTCCTACTTCCTCTGTGCTTTAGCAGAGAAGGCAGAGGGAGGCCGCGCCCCCTGCTGAAGTCTGTGAGCGGCATCGAGGGAGCTGCAGTACAGGTAAGGGGGTGGGGAGGGTGTTTGAATGAGTGTGTGTGATTGAGGGAATGAATCTGTGAATGATTATATGAATAAATGAGTGTGTGTGTGTGTGTGTGATAGCATGGATGTGTAAGTGCTGGAACCTAGGCATGATGGGACTGTGATTGCTGTTAGCAATCACACTCCTATCATGCCAAGTCAGCCAGTACATGCTGAAACCTAGCTAGCTGCCCCCCTTGTGTATTGATGCTGCCAGCAGTATGGGGTCTGCACTTACAGCCACCCTGTACCAGCATGTACTGGCTGACTTGGCATGATAGGAGTGTGATTGCTAACAGCAATCACAGTCCCATAATGCCTAGGTTCCAGCATTTACTGGATGGATGTGTAAGTGCTGGAACCTAGGCATGATGGGACTGTGATTGCTGTTAGCAATCACACTCCTATCATGCCAAGTCAGCCAGTACATGCTGAAACCTGGCTAGCTGCCCCCCTTGTGTATTGATGCTGCCAGCAGTATGGGGTCTGCACATCACTTACAGCCATCCTGTACCAGCGTGTATTGGCTGACTTGGCATGATAGGAGTGTGATTGCTAACAGCAATCAGAGTCCCATCATGCCTAGGTTCCAGCATTTACTGGATGGATGTGTAAGTGCTGGAACCTAGGCATGATGGGACTGTGACTACTGTTAGCAATCACACTCCTATCATGCCAAGTCAGCCAGTACATGCTGAAACCTAGCTAGCTGCCCCCCTTGTGTAGTGATGCTGCCAGCAGTATGGGGTCTGCACATCACTTACAGCCACCCTGTACCAGCATGTACTGGCTGACTTGGCATGATAGGAGTGTGATTGCTAACAGCAATCACAGCGAGCACAGTCCCATCATGCCTAGGTACCAGCATTTACTGGTTGCCTAGGCTAACAGCAATCACACTCCTATCATGCCAAGTCATATTGCTAATTTTGTCCAATTGCATGTTACCTACTTTTATTAAACATGTGAGTTTTTATTATTATTTTTAAAGGTGGGGGTCAAGTTCGGTTTTGGCTAAGTGAACCCTGAATGTTTTGGTCCAGAATTTTCATTTTAGTTCATCCCTAGAATAAATCTAGGGAATCCGGAATTTGTAGTCACAAAACTTTCAAGGCCCAGAAATCAGTGAGAGGAAGAGTAAAGGTTTTGTGTCATTTTACTTTATTTTAATCTGCATATTTTATTAAAGGCCATATTTTTTGTCACAGTGAAAAATGAGTGCGGCCCTCGCACGTATACAATTCTGATGAAGTGGCCCACTGCAGAAAAAACTTGGACACCCCTGCTCTAAAAGAAGGAGAAATATGTTTTATTTATTATTTGAAGTCATACTATTTTATTTTGTTGCAATGCAAAATCAGCCCAGAACAATAGCCAAAATGATAGTCCTAGTCTGATCGTCAATTAATTACATTAAACAAGTACGGAACAAGCAACAATGAATTTGGGACATTCCCATACTGTACATTGTTGTCACGGACCGGGGGAGCAGGTCTGCTAGGAGCCCAGGTGCAGGGGATACGAGGGGCTCTGTCTGTACCCCACGATGCATGATGGCTTGGGGTTGGTACAGACAGGCGCCGGAAATAAACCACAGACAGAAGATGCAGATTAAGAGTTGTATTGTAGATGATGGTACCACATACAAACAAGGAAAGTCTCTTGGCTGAAAGCCCTCGGGATGGGGCGCACACGGCTGGAAGCCCTCTTGCAGGGCACACGGCACGGCTGGAAGCCCTCTTGCAGGGCACACGGCACGGCTGGAAGCCCTCTTGCAGGGCACACGGCACGGCTAGAAGCCCTCTTGCAGGGCACACGGCACGGCTAGAAGCCCTCTTGCAGGGCACACGGCACGGCTAGAAGCCCTCTTCCAGGGCACACGGCACGGCTAGAAGCCCTCTTCCAGGGCACACGGCACGGCTAGAAGCCCTCTTCCAGGGCACACGGCACGGCTAGAAGCCCTCTTCCAGGGCACACGGCACGGCTAGAAGCCCTCTTCCAGGGCACACGACTAGAAGCCCTCTTGCAGGGCACACGGCAGGTTGCCCACTTCCAGGGCACACGGCAGGTTGCCCACTTGCAGGGCACTCAACTTGGGAGTCCACTTAGTGGGGCGCTGGCCGCAACTCAGGCACACGGCAGGTTGCCCACTTGCAGGGCACACGGCAGGTTGCCCACTTGCAGGGCACACGGCAGGTTGCCCACTTGCAGGGCACTCGACTTGGGAGTCCACTTAGTGGGGCGCTGGCCGCAACTCAGGAACAAATCAGGAAACAAAGCAGGAACAGATCAGGAACCAAAACAGGAGCAGATCAGGAACCAAAACAGGAGCAGATCAGGAACCAAAACAGGAGCAGATCAGGAACCAAAACAGGAGCAGATCAGGAACCAAAACAATGTCAAGGCCCAGACTGCAGGGCTGGGCAGGTTTATAAAGGCTGTCTTGATCAGGTAATCAACTGCAGCTGGACCTGATAAACAGTCTGAGTGGTTCTGAGTGGCAAGGGCGGCCACTAGTGGCCGGAAACGTAAAAGGAGCAGCACCAAGATTAAACAAGTCCATACAGCGAAGGGTGAATTGTATTACACTTGTGACGTGTGGCCCACAGGGAATACAATATGCATATCTGTATTATGTAGTTTACTACCAGTAGTGAGGGTAAACATGTTACTGTTTAGCGAACGAAAACTCGAAAGATATTTTTTGTTTTTATTTTTTCTGTTTGTTTACCACAGCTGAAGTTGTCAATACTTTAATGCCCAAACAAAAAACAAACAAAAAAAAAAAAGATGGCAGAAAGCTTAATTTTTACTATTATTTATGTTATATCCACTAGAGGGACTTGCCCAAGCCCCAGATGTATTTATTTTTTCATCTGAATGGTGGAGGCCACCTTTAGAGTAATTGTTGTGCCTGGAAGGAATATGTCTGTGTCTATTGTATTCATTGACTAGCTGAGTGTCCTAAACAACATCTTAATCATAAGCAGAAAACACAGTTGATCAGCAGGGGTGGATCTGAGGGGGCAACAAGACAACTCAACCCCCCAAGATAATCAAGTGCCACCAAAAGGAACAACCTCACACAAATGTTTTGTAGCGTTTGCTATGTCCTGTTCATCCACTGTACAGCAAGCAGCACATGATGGCGCTAGGTAAATTATTATTAATTATAATAATAATTACTTAACAAATGCAATAAGGTCCTTAGGAAATAGCCCCTAGAATCTCATGAATTAACTATGCAGTATCTAACCCTTCTATGGGAAGAAATTCACTGGGAGCAGTTTTCCTAAGCTTCTAATTAATTTCTTCTTTGAGAATGGATGAGTTGGCTCTTCCTTATACACCTATTCATCCCGTCACAATTTATGTTTTCCTTTCCAGTCTTATTATTATAAAACATTTGAGATATTTGTGAACAAAGAAAATGTAAACAATATCTGGTGCCACCGGACAAATGCCTGTTGGGACAATGGCCAACATTGCAGATCGGGTGCTGCTGTGTGCGGCCACTGGCTGGATATGCCCGGTCGCATGCTGCGTGAGCATAAAAGTGTAGCCTCTCATATCCACCTGGCACCCCATGGCCTTAAGTGCCAGGACCTGCTTGCCATCCCTAGTCTGGCCCTGTCTGGTGTTACTGGCTTTTGCTTTAAACAAATTCCTCTTTGGCAGACATTAACACTATGAGGCACCATGGGAAATACAGACACATTTGCATAAAGCATCACATTATGTTTTGTATGAATAATAATAAATTATAACAAATATAACATGAGTGACAAATGTTTTTTCCAGAGCTGGAATAAATTGTAGTTTAATCTCAAATGTGGCAATTCCACTTTAATCTACTTAAAACTTTTTTATTGTTTGTGTATCTCTTCTACAAACATTTTCCTGTGGAATTTTGTTCCAAATGTGGACTTTTTTATTTCATGCAACATTTGTCAAGTAAGCAGACAATGTATCTGTCAATGTCAATGGAGACACTACAGCTGCCAGTCACATATTCTATTTATCCATCTCTTTTAATTTGCTTCCTTGACAATTTAAGTCATTATCAAGATAATAGTTATGACATCAAAGGGCACTGCTGTTCTTAATGGAGCTGCAATTATGCATATACAGAGTTATTATAACATGAGTAATTAACACTAAAATTACAGAACACAATGTTCATTTTATGCCAGAGTGTCTGTGGTTGTCTAGTTTTCTAACTTATTTTGTTTCTCTTTGCCTATTCTAAACTCAGGCATCAAAAATGCATTTTGGGCACTTAAAAAAAGAAATATGGTTCATAACATTTTTAATTGAGCCCTCAAAAATAGCACCTGACAAAACCTTATAGGTACAGGTATCACATAGGGTTAATTTATGAAAGAAAGATAATGAGTTAACCTAAACTCATGGATTCTGGGCCTGGTAGCCTTAATTTCTGTGGTCTTTTAAGAGGAAGCCTCCTTTCTGTATACCCAATGGTGCAGATCCTCCTATGTTAATCCCATATAGGCACACTATAGCAATGACTTAGAGTATAGGGCTAAAATGCAATTTAATGGAAGGACCAGCCCTAGACCAGATAGGACACCGTGCAAAAAGACCCTTTGGTGACCTCCATATTTTCTTTTGAGTTATGTAATTTTTTACATAGAAACAATTACGTTTTCTACATTGAGTCTTTCACTAAAAGCAATCATGACTGAATCTTTTCACCTCTCTGAAAAATGTAAATGTTGGTTTCAGAGTTAGTTATGTGATAGGAAGTCATTCGGTCAGTAAAGGTACCAAAATGGATTACCATCCGCATGGTTTTGAGACGCAGGAGTTGTCAAGGATGCTAAGAAATAATAGTCTATTGTACTACCTTATTACAGAATGTGTTTTATTGTTGTGCGTATGTATAGAGTAGATTAATGTACTCTTATTGTCACCCACGCGCTCTAAAAGAATTTCCCTGTAAAGTGTTTACATCAGAATGTTGGCGCATTCTCCAGAATGCGACCATGTCCTCGACATGCATTACTGCCTTCAGACACCCTGAGCATAAAGACACATATCTATATAGGTAGGGCTAATATATAGGCCACTTAATCAAGTGTAACATATGTAAATGTATTCTTTATGAAAAAAATCTATTTATTATACATACTATGTTATTTAGTTTTCTCAAATTAAATATTTTTAGACATGGAACCAAAATAACCAACAGCCATTAGCCTTATCAGTTTTGCTTTTTTTGGGGTTAAAACTTATTATATAATTTGCCATTGTATGTTTAGGTCTCTTACTTAGTTTTACATCAGTACAAATTTATATAAATTTTAAATGTGGTTCTGATCTCTATTTCCAGCTTATTTATGAGGCTCCACTCTAGTAGTGAGTGCCAGGAGATGGGGTTATATCCACAGGCCCTTGGTCTTAGAGAGAGCTATGATGGGTGTAAGAATGAATGGGGCTGATGTCCAGGGGTGGGCTGGTCCAACAGCAATTGCTTGCTGAGCCAGTCCAAAAGTCTTCTGATGGAGCCAGGCCAACTTTGACCTGAGAATCTGTAAATAAAAGTTCCAGGCAAGATAAAGGTATGCAGCGTAAGTTGTGAGATGTGATTTATACAATTAGGTGTGATGGACTATGTATGTTTTAGTATAAGTCCGTTTTAGAGTGAGTGTGTATGTATATGTTAATATGAATGTGTGTGAGAGGGAGTGTATATGTGTCAGTGTGATTGTGTGCTAGTGTGTATGCTAGTGGGGCAGATAGGCCTAAGGGCCACTCATATATACCTGTACCTGGGCCAGAAGGTCCCAGCCCTCTCCTGGTGATAGGTGTCACACGTATAAAAAGGACTCTATTCTAAACAGTGAGCAACATATCGTATCAACAGAATAGCAGCTGTTATAGATACTACTGTTGCTTATGTGATATCACCCCTTGGCCCAATAAATATTTAGACGCGGGGTGTGCTACTTTTTATGGCGTGATTGTGAGCCTTTTATTTTTTAGATCAACTTTTTGGCTTCGCTGTCACATTCCAAACGTTTTCTATGTAAAATGTTTTATCCATTGCTGCAATTGTACTTTTTTTCCTCTTTAATTCATCAATTTAATATGTGTTCAAATCGCTCCATTTTATTTATTTATTATTACGATTTGCAATTTTTAAACAACGGCATTGAGTTACCTTCACCTTGGAGCATGTGAATTGAACTTTCAATTCCTTTTCATGTCCCGGAACATTAGCGTTATTATTTATTATAAGGATGCTAAATGCTATGAATGTATTTGCTACGAATGCTTCTTTGTTTTAAATTGTACTACACATTTGGCTTAGTCCTTGTCTGATTTTAAATGTCACTTTCAAAGGTGTAAACATAGATAAAATATCAGTAACCTTATTCTGTATTCACCTTGCACTGTCCTCCTTTTTATCCGATTCCCTCTTCTCATCTAAGTTTGTTTAGTTCTTTGAAAACCACTTTGTTATTGAAGATTGCTCTTTCCTCCCCATGAATACAAACTGCCTTATCCTAATTACATCAGTAGTTGTATACAAAGCACATAATGTACTGATGTAAAAGTTTTGGTCACATTCATGGTTGGGACTAAAATAATATTTACATGAATCACAAATATTTTACACATTCTACCAATGACGTGGGATTGAAGGCTACAGCCAGTGGTTATATTGGGTTGATGGTGGTCCATGTTGAATTTGTGGAAATTCTTCTGGCCTTTCTATGGTAGGGAGTTGGGTCTCAGGTCCACTTTTGTGTCCAATGGGACAGGGTAATAAATCTGTACTATCAATGATACAGCTCTTCATTTCCCGTTGTCATAATAATTCTATGAGCTGAAGACTAACCCCAAATGGCTGAAAATAGCCATTTAACGGCTATGGGCAATACTACTGTCCTGTGGTATGAGGTCATAGACAAGTTCTGATCTAATGCTAAAATATTGTTTGTAGTAGAATATCATCTAATATGTTTAATTCCGTACATTTATTATTATTAAAATAATGAAATGCAAACATAGAAAAAATGTTCCTTTGAACAGCTTCCATGAGTTTAAGCGAATGCCACCAACAAAAATTATACATCTCCACATATTTTGGATTTTTTTTGTCCTCAATCATTATATTTTATAATCATGAAGCTATGCAGAAAAAACACTTCAATTAAAAGTACTTTAATTGCTTTATAGTTTACCCAGTTCTAGAAATTGAAATCTTTGGATCTTTAAGGATCAAGTTATCGTTTTGTTTGTTTGCTACTTAACACTAAAACCTACAGGAATAAAAGTATTCATAAACAGAATATGAATGGAATGGAAGATATTGAATTAATTTAAATGTTTCACCTGCTGCAGTATATTGCATTAGTATGATTCTTCTTTTTCACTTTTTTCTCTATTTTGTCACATTTTGAAACAAACATTATTTCAGCAAATTGATTTTAGTCAAAATAACTAAAAGACCTAAATCTGGAAGAATAATTAACATTTCTTAGAAGAGCGTTTTGAATAAGAAATGTAATATAATAACACAGAAATTCCGTTTTAACAGTTATGCCTTAAAAGTTATGGGGAAACATAAGAGGGGGAAAAAATGTATGGTCAAGGAAAGTGACAAAATAATACCGTATTGGCTCGAATATAGGCCGCACTTTCCCCCCCCCCACTTTAAGTCTTTAAAGTGGGGGTGCGGCCTATATTCGGGGTCTAGTGCCCGACAGGCAGCGGGGTTAGGATACAGATCCCCCGCAGCGGTGCAGGGGACCTGCATCCTACTCTCCGCTACGCTCAGACAGCCTCCCCTGCCAGCACTTTCCACGGGGGGGGGGTGCCGGCACGGGAGGTTGTCTAAGCGCACGATGCGTTTTACCTCTGCCCCCCCCGACTTACCGGAGCAGACTCCCGGGTGTCTTGCGGGGCCGGTGGGGGACATCTACGCAATACGCGTATACAACTTCCGGTGCCGGCACCGTAAGTTGTATACGCGTATTGCGTAGATGTCCCCCGCCGGCCCCGCAAGACACCCCGGAGTCTGCTCCGGTAAGTCGGGGGGGGGCAGAGGTGGACAGTGGCAGCATATTCCGGGGGGGGGAGGAGGACAGTGGCAGCATATCTCGGGGAGGGAGGACAGTGGCAGCATATCTCGGGGGGAGGACAGTGGCAGCATATCTCGGGGGGGGAGGACAGTGGCAGCATATCTCGGGGGGGGAGACAGAGTGGCAGCATGTTTTTTTGGTGTTTTTTTAAAGAAAAAAACTTTTTCTTTAAAAAAGCACCAAACTTTTAGGGTGTGGCCTATATACGGGGGCGGCCTATATCCAAGCCAATACGGTATATATTTTATAGTATTAATATTCTCATTCAACATAAAATATTTGTTTTTGTTCAATAATACGATTTTTTTCAGTTATATTTGTGTTCTGAAGACTATACATCTGATCAGCCTTACAATAGAGTTGTAATACTTGCTGCTCATGGGAAAATGCATTGATAGTATATTCCCAATGTCTGTTTACTTCCACATTAGAAGCAACACATTGACTTGATGAGAATGAGTGAGGGAAGGTGTGACATACTCTGGCCTAAGCCGATAAGGCCCCTCTGCTGCATAACAGGGTGCCTCCGCATCCCTTCAATGCCGCTACCGAATGGGATGCTCCCAGAAGGACAGTGGCACTGGGGGGACAGTAGACGTTACTGCCCTGGGTTAGGCCTAAGGAAGCGCTGAAGGTAAATCCATCATTGGGAAAAGGCCCTGTTCTATTCCTGGATACTTTAGGAAGGAGCAAAGAAGTTTTAAGAAGAGCGAACTAAGGACTCATGATCACTAAAGCTTCTGGTTATTAAAAAAAAAAAACATTAAAGAGACTAAAAGGTAAAACAGATATATCTACACATTGTGGGACGTGTGTCAAAGTGTCTTGGAGCTTCCATTTCCCAAATACTTTACTGTTAGCATAACTAACACATTTTATTATAGTGCACTTCATATTATTGTATTTTCGTATTAAAAAAACGATGCCCACATCCATTATGCTATATCATGGTTAAAAAAATCATACTCTCTTACTCAGGGCTGCCATCAGGGTGGTACAACTGCTACAGCTGTAAAGGGCTCAACTGTCCTGGGGGGGCCCGGCTGTCGTGTGGTGCCTGCTCCAGGAGACAAAGTCTCCCTCCATTTTCTTTAAAAGAATAAAGCTTGGCCAGCAGCTCTGCTAAGCTTGTGATCTCAATACTACAGGAGATAAATTGGAGTAGGAGAGAAATTGCTGCCCTTGCCAAAGTGCCACCTGAGTGCCATGGAGCCATAGGCAACCGTTTAAGGTCCAGCTATGCTCTGATTTTTTTAGGGTGCTGGAATGTGACATCATATTGCGAAATTCGGCATTAGAACCCCAAAATACTGTTAGAAATAAAGTTGAACCTTGTTACCCACCCAACTTCACTAAATCATTTATAGTATGAGACAAGAGCTGTATTGCACCCCATTTTTGCATCCATGACACCATTGTAAATCAACCCCCAAATTTCTTCATCAGCATTCTGCATTAAACGAACCTTAAAGATATTCAATATAGTATCAATATTTCTTAAAACCCATTAAAACTACATTTAAAACATTTAGCTTTTAAGTTAATATATAATCTTTGCCGAAGTTGCATTATAACTTATGATAATATTTTTGTACTAGCTTCCAAAGCTAAATTATCTTCATGTCCATGAGCATACAAAAAGACATAGTTAAAAATAGATGGCTTTGATATTAAGTATAAAAAAAGTGTTAATATTGCAAGCCTAGTTTGAGTTTTTTCTTCCCAGTGCTAAATACAAATTTGATAGTTTTAACCTAATTCATAGAACACATTGTCTTGAATATTTGATAACCCAAAAAGATGAAAGTTGCAAAAAAATCCCTGTTGTAAATTTACATAATCCTCTTTAATTTAAAGTATACAGTTTGGTTAAATTTACGTTAAATATGTCTATTTTACTAGGTTTAAATGAGGCCAATGACAGCAAAGAACAACTGTTCTTCAACTGAGCAATTTGTTACTTATTATTTGATGCATTTTACAAATTTTGTTTTGAGTTTTATATAATTTTGGGAAATTATAGAACATCCACAAAACGGTGATTGCGTAATCATTAGGCAAATGGTCAGAGGTTTAGGCCAGTTGTCCAGCTGTGTCCTCACTCTTGATGCAACAATTAGTTTGTATAAAGTAGTAATTATTTACAGGGGCATACCTAGAGTATTTGGCACCCGGGGCGGATCCTGTAAGTGGCACCCCCCCAAATGAAAAGACATCTACAAAATTATGTTGGCAAGAATATTTATTGCACCAATTTGTAAACTGTATGTCAACTGTAAACCACAAGAAATCTGAAAAAATAAATTAATAACTTATAAGTAAAATAAATACGTTTAAATAACATTTACTGAACATATTATAGTGCTTTCTTTAATAACCCTCCAAAAAAAGCAGCGTCCACATTGCCCACATAGAACCTGACCAGCACCCAAATTACACACACATAGGACGTGCCATCTTTGCCCCCAAACAGCCCAGCATGAGTCAGCATTGTTCCCAAACAGCCGAGTATATGCCATCTTTGTCCCATAAAAAAGCTAGCTGTGCCATCTTTGTCCCATAAACACCCTGCCTGTGCCATTTTTGTCCCATAAACACCCTGCTCATACCATCTTTGCCTTTTTGACAATCAACTATACACCTATGATTAACACAAACACTTTTACAGTCACTCACTAACTCACTTTCATTCACACAATTCATTCACACAATCATTTATTCTTTCACACAAATTATTTACACATATTCATTGATGCATTCTCACAAATTCATTAATTCTCTCACTCATTCACACAATTCATCCACACATTAATCCATTCATTTTCGCTCTCTCATTCTGACTCTTTATTTCAATATTCTTGCTACCCTCCTTTCTCCCTATCTAACCATTCTCACCCCCTTCTGCCCTATCTACCCCTTCTCACTCCCTTCTCCCTATTTACCCCCTATCCCCCCGTCTCACTCCCTTCTCACTATCTACCCCCTCCTAACTATCTACCCTCTCCCCCCTTTGAAGTTCACTTATCTTTCAGGAGTCCTGCGGTGGGGGTGCAACGCCTCTGTCTCCCAGCTCTGCCACTGTATGGAACAGTATAGAGTGATGGGAGTTATGATGTACTTTAGAGCATAATGAAAAAGACATTGGAAATGGTACAGCATACCACCCATCACTCTCACACATTTACCAATCCACATTTACCAATTCACAGATTCCACACATACCAATCCACACTTACCAATCCACACTTACCAATCCACAGATTCCACACATACCAATCCACACATACCAATCCACAGATTCCACACTTAACCAATCCACACTTACCAATCCACATTTACCAATCCACAGATTCCACACATACCAATCCACAGATTCCACACATACCAATCCACACATACCAATCCACTCTCACTGAATGATTTCCTACCTTTCCTCTTTTCTTCTAACAGCAGTCAGCTCCTTTTCTTCCTCTTCGCTCATTTTCTTCTGTCTTCTTCCGGGTTCAGAGGGCACGGACGGCGGTGGGCGCGGCTTCAGTGTTGTGCGCCGGGATCTGACAACAGACCCTGGCGCACAGCAGCAGTTGCCGCGCGGATCGTGAGGGAGCGGTATCGGAGTGATTTTAAGCCGGGAACCGCTCCCTTGCGAGCCTTCTCCTCCAGCGGTGGACATTACTGTCCGTCTCTGGAGGGGTGCCGGGTGCCGGCAAGTTGACACTCCCCTGATGAGCGGCACCCGGTGCGGAACGCCCCCCCCCCGCCCCCCGCTAGGTACGCTACTGATTATTTATAATCCAAGTGTCTTACCCCCTGTCTGACTAGAGCGCCAGCCGGCATCTCCTCCACTTTAATAGCTACTTCAAGTCTGGATGTTTGGCTGCTTGCAGGTAGTTTGGGTGAGGAAGTCAAAGCATTTCTCATATAAAGTGCAGACCACAAAAACAAATCCATAGACAGGATAGAAAATGTGGTGGGGGTTAAGAGCTGTTTAGCAGCTTGGAACATGTAAGGTGTTTTTGTATCTTCCAAAATCTGCCTCCCCACCCAAAGTTTTGTTCTCTCTATGGACTCAATTGATTTTTTGTGGACTGCACTCCATATGAGGATTGCCTTGATTTTCTTACCCGGAATACGTGCAAGCAGCCAAACATCCAGACTTGAAGTAGATATGGTATTTGCCTTGACCCATTTACTGTAAGCTTGTTTCAGTATCAAGCTCTGGTCTACTCTACACTTTAATTAATCTACCTTGATCTTGAGTTCCTTGTTGTGCTCACCTTTATCTCTTCTGTTTGAAACTAAACAATACAGAGATGTTCCAAAAATGGTTGTGCTAACTTAAGATGCGTAAACAGCCTCATAGGCACTACACCCCCCCTATAGAATGAAAAACATGATATTTGTATTAATAGTATTATAATCTCCACGATGTTCATGTATTCAGTTTGTTTGCCTCCCACAATTGCTAATAATGCTCATATACCAGCTAAACTGCATCTGCACTAACCCTCTACAAAAATGTCATTTTTGGGCTAGGAAACAACACAATCTTTGTTGCAATTACTATGAATCTGTTCTTTGTCTGCACAAACCAGGTTAATTGTCACTAATGCTATCATAATTATAGCTGATATTAAATATTTAGCAGATGTGAGTAATGTTGAATTAATATTTACCTTTGTTTCAGAAGCACGGCCAATATGATATAACATTTTACAGTAAAAGGTCTTAGAATCATTGTTTAAAGTTCTTGGTTATTTCAGATATAGTTTAAGCTACATATTTTCTTCTTCATGCTTCTTCTGCTTCATAGACTTCAGAACTTTCCCAACTCCTCATTGTGCCATACTTTTTCAGTTTTAGATCCTTGTCTATTAACTTATTTTAAGCCGTCTCCCCATTTATTTATATCTCTCTCTGGTGGCTTCACATCTTTTCACCTGATTCATTTATATAGTATTTATGGCTCCCTCCTTGCTTTTATTGCCTAATTTTGTCGCTGTGAGATCTATGTATAGAAAGCTGTATATTTATTGTTTGTGTCCCAATAGTCATTTCCTTATTTGTGATGTTTCACTCATCACATGTAATGCTATTTTTCTTCTTATCTGCACTCATTAATAGAACAAATACATTTCTCAAATGTAAAATTGAATGCATAATTCCAAGTAATATATTCCATTGTTCATCTGAATATAATGCTTTCTAGATTATGATTTTCTGAGATATCCTAAATTCCCATGCCATTAATGAAATGTGAAGAAGGTATACAAGAATACTAAATTTACTTAAAAAAGTAGGAGCCAATAAAGACATCTTGACTGGTATAGAGTTAATGTTCCAAGTGAAGAGGGCCTAAAGCACACAAGGTTCAATGAATACCGTCACGATAACTACGGCAAACATTGGAACATAGAATTTGATGGCATATAAGAACCATTCAGCTTATCCAGTCTGCCCATTTCTCCTGATATAACACTCAGGTCTTAATCAGAAGAAGAGATATCATGTAAGACTTTAGATAACTTAAAGCTTTATTCCTTATAGACGTGATTAGGTGTGTCTAAGAACAAGTCTCTTCACGCACACTGAGAAAGGTGTCCTACAGGTTTGCATTCACCAAGTGTCAGGACTCGGGTGATCAGGTCAGGTAGGAGCCCATGCGCAGGGGATACTTGGGGTTCAGTATGTAACCCACGGTGCATGATTATGCAAAGACACCACAAACAGAAATCCAGGTAATGCAGTGTATTTCATGTATATAACAGGACCAGCAAATAAGGGTAATATAGTCTAAGCAAGTAACCGGACGTATGGCAAAATAAAATACAGGTAATAAGTCTTTTGGCAGGGAGCCCGCTTGGAAGAGCGCGACAGACAGAGAGCCCGCTTGGAAGGGCACAACAGACAGAGAGCCCGCTTGGAAGGGCATGACAGACAGAGAGCCCGCTTGGAAGGGCACGAAAGGCACACAGCCCGCTTGGAAGGGCACGAAAGGCACACAGCCCGCTTGGAAGGGCACGAAAGGCACACAGCCCGCTTGGAAGGGTACGAAAGGCACACAGCCTGCTTGGAAGGGTACGAAAGGCACACAGCCCGCTTGGAAGGGTACGAAAGGCACACAGCCCGCTTGGAAGGGTACGAAAGGCACACAGCCCGCTTGGAAGGATACAAAAGGCACACAGCCCGCTTGGAAGGGTACAAAAGGCACACAGCCCGCTTGGAAGGGTACACAAAGCAGGGAGTCCACTTGGAAGGACACAAAGCAGGGAGTCCACTTGGAAGGACACAAAGCAGGGAGTCCACTTGGAAGGACACAAAGCAGGGAGTCCACTTGGAAGGACACAAAGCAGGGAGTCCACTTGGAAGGACACAAAGCAGGGAGTCCACTTGGAAGGACACAAATCAGGGAGTCCACTTGGAAGGACACAAAGCAGGGAACCAGGAACAGTACAGGTGCAGAGCCACAGCAGGAAGGTCCATAGACTTCAAATACAAAGGCCCTGACTGAAGGGCAGGGCAGGTTCATAAAGGCAGGGTAATCCAGGTAACAAGGCCCAGCTGGATGTAGACTAGGGCTCAACCCAGGTAACAAGGCACACCTGAGTTCTGAGTGCTCCAGAGGGCGGAGGGTGGCCACTAGTGGTCGCATATGTAAACGCCACAGGTATAAAAAAGCCATGGTTCAGGTAGCGAAAAATTGGTTCCTGACACCAAGCTTCATTTCTGTTTTTTCCTAATGGGGTGAGTTGAGTGTGTGAGTGAGTATAGGAATATATGTTATGTTATATACATGTTAACGGGACACAGACTAACATACTGTGCTTGTAATGTGTAATTAAATGCAGTATTGGTAATTCCGATTGGAATAATTGGGATACCCTGTTCAGTGGTCAGTGGGTTGATGTTCTACTGATGTTCCGATATCTATAATTCAGGTGAAATGAATAATGTGTTATGTGAGACAGAACTTGACAAAGACATATCTTCTTTCAAAAAGCACAGTAGCACTCCTGTAAAGTCCCAGAATCTACCTTATGGTCTCCGGGACTTCCCCCCAAAAATATGTTCCAACAGCTAAAGGCGAAAAACGGCATTTTTTAAAACTTGATTGGGGGGGGTGTTTCATATTCCACATAGTTCAGTGTCTTTCTAGAGAATGCCATGTCCAAACCTATCCCGGGTATAGATGGTGAAAGGTGTCTTGTAACTGACCTTAATGCAATTGTTTTCCTAATTAGCTTGGCGGAAAGATAATGGTTATTATTATTATTATTATCTTTTATTTATATAGCGCCAAGAATTTACGCAGCGCTTAATACAATACATAAATTCAAGGGATATGACAAGATGAGAACTGACAGACTAAGACAAACCGATACATTCGGTGGAGAGAGCCCGGCTCGCAAGTTTACAATCTAGAGTTATATGATAAACATGCATGAGTAGGTCTTAAATAACTCAGTATTACCAAGTTTTTCATTGATTTTGTATAAGGATCTGAGGGTATTTTAACACATTACCTTTAAAAGAAGTAGCTGCTCATTGGAGCTTAAAGATATCCAGTAAGATAATCAATGTTTTCACACTTTATTGTCTACCTGTGTAATCAATTACTTAACTGAGGGGTTAGTAAGCAATTAGTCACATCAATATGAGTATGTGGACATGTAGGTTGTACTATGTGATGGATCACATTTAATCCCGTATGAATGAATTTGCGTATGAATGAAAATTCGCTATTCTGATGTAGTTAAGGTCCCGTGAGGTCCCTGGAGAGATATAATGGAAACATTTGGTTTTAACATGTTTCCTTCAATAAAATACAGATTTCCCTACGGGCATATGTGTCTAGAGTGTCCAAGAGCGGTGTCCATCTGTCAGCAGTTACTAAAACATATCAGTATTTAGGAGATCCTCTCATAAACAATACACACATATAGAAAAGCTATGGAATAGGCATATCATTTCTATCATTTAAATTTGAATTGGAAAATACATATGCAGACCAAAGCCATCACAAACAGATGTAGAGGAAATACTTATGTAGATGATTGATGCTCACTATAATTGTTTTTAAACAAATGTAAAATTTAAAATTTAAAAAATTTAAAACAAATTGCGTTTTTATCAAGCTGGCTGCTGGACATATGAACTAGTTCCACATAGAGCCAATCAATGTCGAGCAGATGAACCCCTAGTTGTCAGTAAGAAAGTCCTAGTTACCTGGTGACCAAGCATCTAGGGTTTTTTGAGCCTTGGGTTAGGGAGCTTCTGGAGTTCTATATGCAAAACTTTTTATTTACTAAAAAGCAACCAAACCATCAACATGGCCCACAAAAAATCACCAAGACCTGCAAGTTGTTGAGATGCTACTATATTCAAGATTTTGTCCCAGTAGAGCATTTGTGAGGTCAGGCACCTATTGAATGAGAAGACCTGACTCGCAATCTCCATTCTAGTTCATTGCAAAAGTGTTCGATGAGGTTGAGGTCAGCGCTCTGTGCAGCCAATCAAGTTCTTCCACAGCAAACTCTTCCAACCATGTCTTGATGGACCTTGCTTTATGCTCTGGGGGACAGTCATGCCGAAATAGAAAAGGGTTTTCCCCAAACTGTTCCCACAAAGCTGGAGGCATAGCATTGTACACAACGTCTTGGTATGCTACAGCATTAAGATTTCCCCTCACTGGAAGTAAGGGGACTTATGTTTTCACAAATGTTTGTAAATGCAGAGTGAATGGCAAAGGTGCTTGATTTTACAACAGGTGTGCCCCAATACTTTTTTCCATATAGTGTATTTAGGATACACTTAGGGTAAGAAAATCCTGCTTCCAGTACATGGATTAAAGAGCTCTTTACTTGAATGCAGATGGATCTACCACTGTTGGCCATTCAGACTTGTGCTAATTCAAGAGCCACCATTGCTTGTTTAAGGGAAAACTAAGAAAAATCTGCTTTGTATGGTTAAGGGTGTCAGCCATATATATATATATATATATATATATATACACACAATAAGCCATGGTTATGCAACAGATCACCATATGATGACAGTATTTTCTGCACGCATTGATTTGCATGTACATGTATATGACTTCTTAAATGTGGTTTATTCACTTATTTCATTAGATTATACTGTATTTCGCAGTGAAAACTATGAACCCCATTTACTGAGCTGTTACAATGTTATATCCTTTAACAAGTCAAACAAATCAGAATTATTTTAAAACAAGCTAAATATTTCAACAGAAAAAAGTAAGGCATCGTCTAGCACGGCAAAAAAAATGCCACTCTGATATTTTCATGCTAACTGCTAAATTAGACACAAATAACAAAAAATATTTGCTCAACACAGAATGAAACAGACTCTATTTGAGCTACTTGATATTACAAATATATGTGTATATATAAAAAGAACATTTCCGAAAGGTCACATCTTACACGAGCTGTATTTTATAAAAAAACAAAACAAAACAAAAAAACCCTAGAAGCACTAATAGAATCACATTTGTATTTTATTGTTTAGATGTGCCATGAATTTTAACTGTATGCATAGGGATGTTTCTCTAAATTAAGCTTGAAAATGTTCATTAATATTTAATTGATACAGTCCCAAGCATTCCAAACTGAACTTATTGTAATAAGGCGTGCTTACATCTGAACCGTAACGTTCTAAGCATTCAACAGTCTACAGATATGAGCAAAAGCTATATATATATATATATATATATATATATATATATATATATATATATATATATATATATATATATATATATATATATAGATATTAACATATATAAATTGTGGCACATTGTTCAATTCCCAGTACATGAGCTGATCCTTATGTCATGAAGTCATAATTACAGGTATTCAAGTGGTTTTCATGTAAGTACGGGGGTTTCGGGTTCCAAGAGCACCACTCCAGCTAGAAAAATGTCCAATTTAGGAGAAATGTCTCATTTCATATTATAAATAAATTGGGTTTCTTTTTAATTTTAATGAGCAGCTCTCCATAGAGTAACCAGGCATCCTACTAAGGCCAATGGTTGAGAGGTCTGAAGATACTGCTTGGTAACTGTTAGCATCATAGTAATGATGGAGTTTTAGTTGATATATATATATTAAAAAAACACAGAAAAGTGAATTTAAAGTTTTGCAAATACATCAAATATTTTTTCCCCTATTGTCCTCTAGTTTTCTAGCATTTTTCTTTCCAGTATAAGAGAAAGGTTCATCGCAATATATTGTGACGTTGATCATTAAGATCTTTTCAGTGAATACAGGCTTATTCTATTAGGTAAGGAGAAAGTTGAGCAGCGGGATGCTTTGTACATATTTCACTTCTAAAACATCGAAGTGTGGTCCAGCCAATTAAAACGGACACTAAAAAGCTAAATCAGGTTATTTTATGAATGTAAAACACAACATGTTGTGTTTGTTGAACAAGGAAACAATTAGGGAAGCTGAATGGATGGAAGGGGTCAATATTGATTCTTGTGACTCCAGCTGTGAATTAATACACTCCAAATAGAACCTCTCCCTACTGCCTGTGATAAAAACTGTAGGATTCTCCTAGCCAGTAATGGAACATTTAGAGATAGAAAATAGTGATACAGTTTTCATTCCTAATTGAATGTAGCTCGGAAATGCTGTGGTCCTGCAATCTCTGATGTGCTGTTTATGACTCAAAGCCTGGGAACAGTCAGAACTGGAACCAGTGATCATAATGGATGGCCAAATAAACCACTAACCATGAGTTATTTAGTGATTTGTGCACTATATTAAATTTCACAGTATGGCTGCGTAAAACTGTACCGTTTAGGAGTGATTTAAAGAAACGAGTCTTTCATTTTAAATTCCAGCATGGAAAGCTGTATAGAGACCCCCATCCAGACATTCCCTGTCCGGTATAAGGTTTCTATGTGAAACGCTCAATAATTGCCCTTGTTATTAGCCAGTCTTTTATTGGGAAAGACTAAGGCAAGACTAAGGGATCTTAATGTGTATAGCTTGGAGGGTGAGAGTAGATACAATAGAAACATTTAAATACTGAAACTTATTTCAAAGGAGGATAAATGTTACAAAGAGAGGTCATAGGGTCAATGTTTAGATGAAATGAATGAAAAAGGCTAATACAGTGAGGGAATGTAAACATGCATGGGCATAAAGCTATCTTGAATCTAAGACGAGATCAAGGTCTGAGTCTTTACAGACTATATGACTGAATGGTTTAGTCTTGAAACCAGTTATGATAAGGAGAACATGTTGGGAAATGCTATCTTAATGATGGCATCATTCTATTGGTTGCTATGGCATGATAGGATAGCCATATGCAAAAGACATGGCTGGTTTCAAGGCATTTTGGGGGCCTTTTCTCACATTAATTTAATTACTTATCTTTTCATTTTTTTCATTCCTTCTTCACTGTGTTTTGTCTACATTGTGATATTTGGTAAGTCTGGAAGAAGATGAAATAAATGAACTCATCTGTGAACATTTATTGCTTTGCCAATACTGACATTAACGATTGACGTATTTTCAAATACCAAGGACATACATGGCTTCATAAATAAAAATACGTATGAAAATAATGGTGGTGATTTGTAAAGATATCAACAAAAATGGAGGAAAGAAATGGAAACTACAACTGTATTAACGTCTTTGAAACCAAATTTTCCTACAGACGTGCCAAAAATGGCACATCTCATCTATAATTATACATTATTTGCTGCAAAAAAAATAAAAAATACCCAGCACATCTAAACTTGCCGTGTCACATGACAGAAATAGATATAAAGGTTGGTAATTTTATATACACATTCATAAATGTAATGTTAGGCATTGGGCCTATCGTGTGCTGAACATACTTTCAGAAATTACCCAAATTGTCTCTTATAAATATCTATCTTTTTCAAAAAAATACACCTTCTTTTGGTGTATTGCAAATCTTTTCTCTCCTACGCTCAGGATTTTTCTTTCATTGTTCAAAATGAAGCCTACCTTCTTCTAATCTTCTTATAACATGACCCTGAGTCATCTACTCTAGTAAGAAGAAATCTCTAGAGAATACCTTGCATAAAAGTATCCAATTTAATTCTGCCATCAACCACCTTTCACTCTATCAATTTAAACAGTTGCACATGTATGTACTGTATATATATATATATACACACCATATGTATACCACATACATACGAGATTGCTATATATATATATATAAATATATAAATACAGATATATATACATACAGATATAGATATATATTGCATAAAATAAATGCATAAAATACATATTTTGCTTTAGTTGGTCTCCTTATAGAAGAAAAGATGCTATTTTTAATTTATTGATACACAGCGCAATCCTTCCTCATTTAACTTCTCCACTAGTGGGGACCATTTTCCAATAAGAAGTTCCACAATACTCTTAGATTAAAAAAAAAAGTGAAGCTTATCACAGCAAGAATGCCTTTTATGCATTACCCTTATTAATTTTAACCAGTACATTGCTGCAGGGGAGAAGTGCCAAATTATCAAACAATCTATTCTAGAAGAGAGAAGCATCATGGGAATTAATTAATAAACTGAAAAGAAGGATCTGAATTTCCCACTTTCATATTCACTTTCTCAATTATTTGGACACCACCAATCTACAATATGCTAGATGACATTAGAACATCAAAAGACAGTACACGTAATAATTAAATTAAACTGTAACAAAAAAAAGAAGAAAATAAGAGATATACAATATATATAGAAAATATAATTTAATTTATTATATATATATATTTTATATAATATATATATATAATAAATTAAATTATATATATATAGCATTTACCATGCATTATTATCTTATTTCTCCCTCCTTATTGCCTATTTTACATCTTTTTCTTTCTGCATTTATTTTACATCTATCAATTCCTCATTCTCATCTGTCTATCTAGCTATCCATTTATACAGCTATATATATGTGTGTGTGTGTGTGTGTGTGTTCTGTGTTTCATTGGTTCAAGGGGTGAAATATATGGTTCACTTAAGGATCCTCTATGTTCCCTTATTTTATTCTTACAATCCTTATAAAGTCCTGTTTCCATGATTTGTACCCCATCTCCAGCTGTACAGCTCACTCCACTTACCACTACCCACAGGGATCTAATTTCCATGTTTAATTCACACTACAGATCTGTTGGATCACTCCTTCCCACCTGTCTTCTGACTCAAAGCCCCCCCCCCCCTTCCCTGCTTTCTACCCCAGTGTTGCCTTTAGGTATTTCAGCACCTGGACAGCTCCACCAAAGTAGCAGTTTCCTGATGTCTGAGTGATTATTGATCATTCACAATGCTCTGTGACACATCTGCTATTTTAGATGTCCCTTGATCAATATAAAACATATTGACAATTTGTTATTATACATATATATATATATATATATATATATATATATATATATATATATATATATATATATATATATATATATATATATATATATATATATATATATAAAGTTGAAATGATGACACTCTGACAGGCTCTAGGAATAAAATCAATATTTATTTCAATCAACAGGTTTTATCACAACTTCCCTTGACCCAAAGCTAATATTTTACATTTTGAAAAAAGCATCTCCTCATTGCTGTTCTTGTGGACACTGCCTCCATGTGTCTCCAAATCACAGAGCAGCTGTATAATCATCCATTATAACCATATCCTTACATCAAGAAAAAAAGTAGAGATTTCCCTAAATATTTCAATTCTACCAATTATCACCAAAATGCCAATTTATTTTTTCATATCCTAAATTAATTAAATTCTTAAAATCCATACAAGATGCTATGTCTATCACATTTATTTCATTTGGTTTTTTTAATTGATGCATAAAAATTCTAAAATAAATATTGAATTCAATTATTGATTTCAATTCTTGCAATGGAAGTAATCTGATTTAGAACATGTAAGGTTATTGAGCATTTTTTTTTATTAAACCTGCATTTAAAAGCTTCTTGTAATTAGGATGCAGATTAAAATTCTAGGCATGCTACCTATCATCAGATATAATGTCAAGATAGCATCCAATGGAAGTAAACCACAACCAGGGAAACATGAATTATCATTTCCATAGCATGTAAATGGCTTTGCTTTCTGTGTGGGAATAACCAGATGCTGGATTTAGAATAAACTGTTTCAGGAAGAGACACAATACAGTTTAGGGGAGGAAAAAAATAACAGTATAGAATTAAGTTAGGTGGTTTTTTTTCTAGCCTCCCCATACATAATGTAATAGCTGAAGCAGAAAACCAGTCTGCATGCATTACAGAGAGATCAATATAGCCTAGTGACAATGATATGTATAAGGAAATTATATATATATATATATATATATATATATATATATATATACACACACACACACATTATTATACAGAGGGTGTACAGTTTATATATAAAGCACATTTTCCAGATACTCTGCTAATACCCAGAGTAAGCATTGATAATTTTTTTTAACATTCAGAGCACATCTTTAAGAAATGGCTTTAACACCCTTTTCTGAACTACATGTATGGAATGGGTGACATACACATGACATTTGTAAGCACCTGTATCCACAGATTCATCTTAAACCAGCTACACTCTGATCATTCCTTTCTAAATATATATCCACCTATGCTGTATATATATATACTGTTATACACTACACATCATTGGCTCTATTCTTCCAACAATATATATATATATATATATATATGTTAATATCAGTAATCACAAGCTCAATCCCAGAGCACACTGTCTCCCACATGCATGTTCCTATTGGAAATCTATTTCATGTAGACCTTTGCAACTTTGTCTTCTATGAGAAAGGGTTAATGCCAACAGATAGATCACCCTTCTAACAATCTCAAAGCTCGTATATGAAAGTGTTTAATGGAAAAAAAGCTAATCCTATCATATTCAGTTGCTATATATATATATATATATATATATATATATATATATATAAAATTAAGACAATTTTGCAAGGCTGGCTATAGCTGCCACTTGCAGCCTCTATGAACCAACTCACGTATCTGAGCATACTGCAAGAATATTTATCTAGACTCAGCTCAATCACTGCATTGAACACCAAGGCTGGGAAAAGCAAATGCGTCTATAATTTCAACAGCCTCTAAATCCATCCTTCCTCCTTATTATCCAGACAGATCTGCATTGGAACCAAGGCTGAGAACTTAAAGAAAATCTAACCCCCTCCAAAAAAAAAAGCAAAAGCCAAAAAAAGAAAGAAAAAAATGCCCCCATTCTCATATGCAGAATGATTGTAGATAGGATCAGAGGATGGCTGGGATTCCTTACCTTTCACACATGTAACCATCAGTATAAAAAACAGGTAGCACAATGTTAATCCACTTTGAATTCCCATTTTCCTTAGACATGGGGAGTCCAGAAGTCCACATTTAGAAGATCCCTTTTTGCAGAAGTGAGCTGGCTCTGGATTCCAGGTCCCCCCTTTGTAGATCGCTTTCATAATAATATCCTGTGGATCCTGATCCCCTCTTTTTCTCCTTGGCCAGGCGCAGTGAGTTGTTGCGCGGTCGCTGCTAAGAGTGAATGGTGTTTCTGGGATACCACAGCAACCTTGATGAGGACTCAACCATCTCTCCAACAGGGGCATCAAGTCTTAAGATACTAGCGATTGTTTCTTCCCCTACATTCCCCTCCCCGGCCAAACCTATCACGCTCCCGATTTAGTAGTGGAGAGCAGGGGGTTCAGACCTAGACGCGATCATTAATCTGCGAGCGATCTCTCCAGAGCGCAAAAACAATAACACGGACCTTCTATCGCTACACACTGCAGCTTGCACAATGCTACAATGTAACACGGTACCGAAATCCCACTGCTGTCTGAATGGGAGGAGAGGGGGGGGGGAGAGAGAGAGAGACAAAAAAGGGAGATCGGGAAGAAAAAAAGCTATCAGTGCTGCCTCTGGCTGGGTAATAGACCCCCAGTGATCATCTTCAGGAGTCCTGAGCGATAATTAATACACAGGTAGGCTGGCCCAGTTCAAGATGCAGCTTCGTGGGGTGATGAGACGGGAAAGCAATGAAGATGGGGATTGTAGGAACTGGATGGATGTTACTTCCCCCCCCCCAGCATTTACAGTGAGACACTGGTAGATCTGCCAGGGTTGCCGATGAAAGAGTTAACGCACATCACCGGAGAGAAGAGCACTCGTGCCATCTACAGGCAGTGATCGGTTAATTAGAATGTGCCACCCGGAACATTGCGTCCCGATCTGCGCTAAGCCTCGTGCGTTGCGCGGAGTGGGTAGAATGTGCGTCCGTGTGACAGCGCGGGGACCAGGTGGCTGTCAGCGTGTCCGGCCCTCTGATAACCGTTTCACTAGGTCGGAAAGTTCGTTGTCCCCGGCTCGTCTTGTGTAATTATCAGTAGTATCTTAAAGGGACCCATTCCCATATGTATCAAACTGAAAACTATTTTAGGTCTATTAAATGAAACATGCATGTTATATATACTCAGTATATAATATCTCTCTCTCGCTATATATATATATATATATATATATATATATATATATATATATATATATATATATATATATATATATATATATATAATGTATATCTAGCTATCATCGATCTATCTATCTATCTATCTCCATCTATCTACCTCTATCAGACACAACACATCTATAACTCCACATGCTTTATATAAAAGCACACAATACTTATTATATACAATATATAATACAAATATGTAATATATATATATATATATATATATATATAGTAGAAGTATTATTAAACACACATATACAGACACCAGTAAAACACAGTATTAGCTTTCTCTCCCTTCTCTCTCTCAAAAAAACATGCACCCCCTACGGTGGCATATGGCATATTTGCCCTCAGAGATGCCCTAGGCCAGGGGTTCTCAAACTGCGGCCCTCCAGCTGCTGCAGGACTACATCTCCCATAATGCTCCTTCAGCTAAGGGGCTGGCTGAGGAGTATGGGAGATGTAGTCCTGCAGCAGCTGGAGGGCCGCAGTTTGAGAACCCCTGCCCTAGGCCATCAATGTTGATGGCCATTCTACTGAGTGAAGAGATATGGCATCATATTCCTATGCTCCACTATTAAAAGAAAACTATGGAGGACTGCCTTCCATGGTGTTAATGGGCCAGTTGGGAGATCAGTGATCTCCAGTTTAACCGGCCCATTAAGTAGTGGCTCCCTGTTATGTGGCAAAGGGCTGTCTACTCACCCTAGGCCAGAATACATGACTGACTCCATACATTTATTACATTGGTGCACTTGTGTCCACAATATCTATTTAAAAGCCTAAACCCATACATAAACATCTCCTACCCTTCTATCAATATGTCATGAATATGAACATGGAGCAGTCCATGTTCAATGACCAGGTTGGCTCAGTGCTGCACTGGCAATATCTAATACCATTTTATAAGCCAATACCAATCTCAACCTGGCTTCCATACCTTGTGCCCATTCTATAGACACCTGGCTTACACCATTTTCTGGACTTTATCAATAACCATATTCTATATAAAGAGAGCCAAATACTCAGTTGTTGTCACATTGAGCTGAGCATATGGCAAGTGTATACAACACATGTATACAACATGAGAAGCAAAAGTTCCTTTAAGTTGTATGATGTTGAGAGGAGTAAAATACTACAGACTTTTAGACAGAAAAAGAGACATCAGAAGAGAGAAAGAATGGGACCACCGAATGGAACAGGGACCAATCATAGCCCTGGATAACCAAGGATGTTTAATATAATGGGACTTTGGCTTCAACCCCATGTCATCATGACCAATAATACAAAATAATGTTGACATATATTTTATATGTATAGAGGTACACACCTGGACACCATCTATAAATAAAGAGATATATGGACAGGTAGGTTAGATAGATAGACAAAGTGAAAGAAATATGGAAGTTGTAATCTCTGGCTACCAATGGATGCCTCATTTTCTTTATGATATTGCGAGTTATTTAATTTTTTTAAGAATTATCTCTGCAAGGGGAATGATAGACAATAAGTTTACTAAAATTGTTATCTGTGTGGTGATGAACTTCACGTATTGCCCTTAATTTAAGTCTGTTGACAAAAAAATTCTCAGTAAACTCTCATTCCCCGTCAGATCTGAATGCCACTGTCTTGCTTTCCTCCATAGGTGAGAACATAGGGAAGTGCCTGCAAGCTAGCAGCTGACAAGTAAATACTATGCCTAATTACAGTGTCATACATAAAACACCATTCATTGAGCCCACTGGGGATCTTATAGTAAGTTCCATTTGCAGAACATTTTTAGAGATTAGATTTTCTTGTGTTAATGTTTACTCCATGGGGAGAAAGCATCAGCCTCATTGCAGAATAAAATGTGGCTCATCCCTATTGCAACGTTAAGAAGCAAGAAAATAATGTCACAGATGTTGGTCTGCAGAGGGGATCCATGACTACTCTTTCCAGATTAGATTGTGTTTTACAGCCAGGCATAGTGCGTATGTTCAGGACTAAACATTTAGAGTAGTGGAAGTGAAAAAGACAATGAAATAACTTTTTCCTCTATTTTATCAGCGTATATTGCAAGTCTGATGCTTAACACGGGGCAATCGGGAAAATGAATCCATTGATTTCCGTATTGATTGCACCACTTTCCGCATTTGGGAACACAATCGCTCTTTACGCTTAAGTGCTTGGCTGTTCTTGGAGGTAGCAGTAGGGGGCACCAAGCCGAGGTATTCTTAAGGAAACAGCCGCTAATTGTGGCGGCCCCTGAAACCGTTTATTAGGGGCAGATCTCTCCCAGCTCTTAGGAAAAAGAAGAATGGCTTATAGTCAATAGGAAAATGTATTACTGGAGCTATTTACTTTTTGGCTAGTAAAACAATTCTCAGGTATTCCTTTTTATACCCTTCCTTCGACCGACTGGGCATGATCTATGTTAGAGTTGATGTATCAGGGCCCAACAGCGTTACAAGAACAAGAAAAACTTTTTCAAAATGAGGTCGGATAACACTGTTGTCTAACTTATTTATTAATAGACATCTTAAAATGGACTTACAATGGCATCATAGATCCTGTAGTCTCTGTAAGAAGGGTAAGACAGCCCTGACTTTATCTCGTTTACGGTACATTAAATTACATTTGTATAGCGCCAGCAGAGTCAATAAAATAAACAAAAATCACAAACAATAACAATCTGGTCCAAAAGGAGGAGAGGGCCCTGCTCTTACAAGCTTACAATCTAGTCGGTGGTTGAGAGGAAAGTGAAGCAGTAGGAGAGGACAGCTTGGGTGGGGGTGAGTCAGGATGATATGTAGAGGTTGTTGGTCATCCAGATGGGTTAGCTAGGATATTGGCTGAGGGTGAGAAAGAAAGGTTGTACGCTTCTCGAAAAAAGTGGGTTTTCAGGAAGCTTTTGAAAGTTGCATGCGTGGGAGAGAGTCTGATCAAACGAGGAAGGAAATTCCAGAGAATGGGCAACCAAAGTATGGCCAACCTTACTTCTCCAACAAAAACCCTATAGTGGTCAAAATCTAAGTCTGGGGTTTCTGTATCTGTCATAAGTATTGGCTCATATTTTGGCAGAAATCTGTCTGACAGAGAGCTCTAAAATGTTTATTTAAGCTGGTGTCATGTTCCTGGGACTTTATTCAGTTGGCGCAAATTGTGACACATGGCATGTCATAGTCTGATGCAATGACGCAAGATGTTTCTCCTTTTTTGTAACATTACTGTTCTACATTTGCTGGCTATGGCAGCTGTTGTAAGGGGAAATGGAAAAAGAAAAGGATTTCCTAACAAGAAAATAATGCTCGGTAGTTTTGACACTGAATGTCTTGGATCTCAGCTTCTGTGAGATAAATTAGTCCCTTATTTCTAAACTTAATTTGTGCACCAGCTATAGCCGGTTATAATTAATGCATTTATTTATGTGAAGATAACCGTCCCATTTAAACCGAGCCCTGCTTGAAACCAACAATAGCTGTCCTCAGCGAACACATTTTTATTTTCTGGTATATTATGTGTATGAATTGCTTGCGCATACAGTAAAAACAAACATAATCAAACGACACACATTCTGTGACGGCTGTTATTCTAAACTGCTCTTTTGGTTATAGTTTATGTTTTAGCTGACTGTAAAATGGCAGTTTTTTTCAAGTATTAGTGTTGTAGAGATTTTTGGTCTAAAGTTAAGACCGATGTGAACCTCAAAAGGCCAAAGTTTCATAGAAGTGCTTGGAAACACTTATATAGTTAATATGATAGTTAACTTGAATTTTCATCCTTGCCGTTGCCCTATCTCTCAGGACACCAGGACCGATCTGCTTCTAGCAAGGGAGGCGGCATTCAACTGAAGAGTTATAGTCTTATGAATCAAATGTCCTTTTGGCAGCTTTAACTGGCACTCAGTGGATTGGTGGCACCTATTTGTTGATTTGTAGTGACAATCATATAGGTGAATAGAATATACTTAACTTTCAAATACAAGGTTTGTGGTGATGCAAAATGATTTTGAATGTGCTGTTCCACCCACCAAAAAAATAAATAAAATCATGAACAGTATACTTATATGATATTGCCACAACAACACAATAAGTAAACAAGTTTGTAATTTGAATAAGCGTTGATTTTTTTAAAAATATGGAACCAGTACTTTTCAGCCTATGATTATGGCCGTTAATTGGCCATTGTTGTATTTTGCATGGACCCAGGGCTGGTGCAAGGATTTTTGCCACCCTAGGCAAAACATAATTTTGCTGCCCCCCTGGCTCCACCCCCACAAGCCCCTCCTCTGCCTGCCTCCCATCAAGTGACCGCGGCGCCTACTTTGCCTATAGGTGGCGCCGGCCCTGCATGGACCAAGAGTGTCAGGAAAGGGCAGAATGTTCTATCCTGCCCCACGTTCCAAGTGGACGTATAATGGAAATTTCACTTTTTTTTTCTTCTGTCGTAGCTCTTCAGTAGCATGCAAGAATGCCAAAAAGAGTATGGAAACCCCAAAATTGTAATTGCTTTTGTCAGGAGTGTGGTTCATGTAAATACGATTGAAAAGTTCTGTTTACTTTTTTTATTTTTTTCCCCAGTCTAAAACCCATTTATCCACATGGATTTGTCAAGCACTCTCTAATATAGTAAATTTTTTGTGAAATAAACAAAAGTTTCAGACTAAGGAACATCAAATTGCATCATAGCTTCTGCTTCATTTTAATGTTCCCTTCTAGTGACATCTACAGAATAATTATTTTAAAGATTTAAAGTATAGAAGCTGTGGAAAATAGACATTTTATGCTTGGCACATGTAGTTCTCTTTTTTCTGGCAGTGGCAAAGGCTATTGATCTCTTAGGTTGAAGGTCAAGGATGAAAGTAACTTGGCACACATATTGAAGTCAATCACCTTGATTAAATACTCTACTGAGTTTGTAAAAGGTGTTCAGAATTAAGCTCCATACTAATGGAACATCATACAATTTGACAGTTGCTCTCAATTGCAACATGAATATAAATAGCACTGTTTGTGGTGAATGTACAATCCCCTGATAACTATTTAAAAGTCATAGCCTCATACATTATGTTTTGTAGAAATATGGTGACCATCAGGGGATACACCCAGCAGGGTCACGTAAAGTGCATTACGTGACCCCCTGGTAGGAGAGACACTGGTGTAATGGAGGCCTTCGTGGACCCCTAATACTAGCTCCACCAACCCCCCCCCCCCCCAGACATACTGCTAGACCGGTACTGAGTCTGAGCACCGGAATATGATGTCACCCCTTCTGAGCCAACAAAAGAAGATTTGTGTGTGTTAGTGTTAATAATTATGTTAGTGCGTGAAAGTATGTTGGTGTGTTTATATATAAATGTTAGTATATGTGTGTAAGTTGGTCAGGATGTTACTGTATGTAAGTATGATATTTCATGTGTGTTGGTCTGTCAGTGTGTTAGTGTGTGTGAAAATATGTATATATACATATTAACACTATATACAGTATATATCTAGTGTTATAGTCAGTGGGTGTGTTAGTGTATGTTGTTGGATAGTGTGTAGTGTTAGAGTGCTAGTGTGTATGGTGCTGTGTGTGTGTAATTGTATGGCATTGCATATGTCAGTGTGTATATCTTCATGTAGTATGTGTGTGTTGGTGTATGGGCTTAGCATGCCAGTGCATGAGTGTTATTATGGTATTAGTTTCTGTGTTACTATAAGGTGTTAATGTTTGCGAGCATATGATGTTACATGTTATGGTATAGTGTTAGAGTGTGTAAGTGCATGGTATTAGCATGAGCGTATATGTGTTAATATTTGATGTTAGCATGCGTGTATGGGTGTCAGTGTATGATATTATTATGAGTTTTTGTGTAAGCGTATGGAGTGTCTGGCATTAGTGGCTCCAGGTAGGGGGAGAACAGGAAAAATAATGTGTATGTATGTAAGTGTGTTAGAGTGATTTTGTGTGTTAATATGTTTGTTATACGGCAGCCTTGAACTGATGCTGTACCCAGGCGCCATTAACTTTAGCTTTGTCTGTGTTCTTATAAGGTGGGCTTATGGGAGGAATGGTGGGAGGAATGGTGGGTGGGACGGCGGGAGGGACATGGGCTGGGCTGATAGGATATGAAGGCCCAGGCAATAAGCATGTACCGGTCCACATGATTTCTGATGGTGGTCCTATGTAGAAAGATTTAATTCTAAGTACTGAGGATTAACATATCCTGATTTACTGCTCAACAGCAGAGCCGGGATTGCATTCCATGGGGCTCTAGGCAAGGTACCAATTTGGGCCCCAATAATTTTTAATTGAAGACAATTTAACCCTGCAACCCCAGGCATTAAGCTTTTGCTGCTCATCAAGACTGGAGTCTGTGGCTGGTGTTTTCAATGTTAGATAGACAGATAGATAGATAGATAGATAGATAGATAGATAGATAGATAGATAGATAGATAGAATGTCATGGGTAGGTAAAGTGTACAACTGAAGTGTACGTATAGAAACAGGACTTGGTAAAGGCATGAAGTGTATTGTAGGCAACGGGTGCCACGTGGGCGTAATGGCTGAATGGGGGAGTATTTAGATAAAAGAACAGAAATGCATTTAGGTCACCAAGTAGAGAATTATAAAGAGCTTTGAATGTTTATGTCAGATTTATTAACTTGATTTTGCAGCAACGGGAAGCCATGAGGAATGACTGGTTAGAAACAAGAGTCTGGCAGCTGGATTAATGACAGTAGAATCAGTTATGTCAAATAATGCTTAAACTGTTCTGTGGATGGTCCACCTCAAACATTAACACTTTCACCTCTTTGAGAAGGTTTTCGATGATGTGATATAGTGCTTTCTATGTCCTGTTTGCTCGTTGTACAGTATAGCGGAATATAATGACGCTGCATAAATCAATACATAATAATAATGTCACACTTTCATAATCCTAATGACAGGACTCATTTTATGATATACCGTTTACTGCGCAGAGCCAAAGCACTGCGATATAACATCATGTGATAAGACATCTCTAAAGTTAGTACGGTATCTTGGAAGGTGAATAATTATTTCTCCAGTGCTTCTCTCTAATATCTGAAATCACTGGTTGTCTCCATTTCTTTCTTTGTTTTGCCCCAAGGAATGCCCCTGACTCACACACTGAGCCCAAATGGACATTCTTAGCTACCCAAAGACATAGTGTTGTCATGTAGAGGATGTTATTGCCCCTATATATCCCAAAATGGCAGCACATAGGGATGTGTATAACATAAAATAAAATGTTTTAGTAAATATACTAAACAATTAAAACATAATCACAAATTATAAGTCAACACCAAAGGCAAATATATAATAATATTTCGTTTTTGATAAGACTGTCCCATCTAGGAAGAAACATACAATTAGCAGTAATGATCAAGGCTAGTTACAAAGCTATAAAGTAGTAATACCATTTTTTGGGATTTGACAAATTCGAGATCCACAAGCAGTTTTATATTAAATCAATTCATCACCAAACTATTATAAGTATGCATTTTTTAGTTCAGAAGTTGATACTGCTTTAAAAATAAGTGGAATTCAAAAAAAGCATACATAATGCAATCAAGGTTAAAGTGTTCTTCTGCTGACATCAAATGGCTTCCTTACAAGTGAAAAAGAACAATACACATTTTATGAAGTAAGCAGAGAAGAGTTGCATGTTTGCATGTATAAATCTTCTTGTACAAATGGAAGATGACTCCGTAACTCAGGTTTACTATCATTTACAGAACATAGGAACTTATCTCCTTGATAACATCATCTACTCTTGTACAATAAATGCTGAAGAGCTCCTAGCTTCTGGGACATGGTCAGGAGTCTCACCCCATGCTAAAGTCACACCTGCTTCCAGAAGTTGAAGGAAGCACAAGGAGATGCAGTCTATTGCTAATTTGAGGTGCCTGGGTCAGGTGCCCCTCTTGCCCCATGGCAGTTACAACAGGGATTCCCATCATGAACTAGACCACAACTTGTATTATCATTCTTGACAACAGACACCTAAAAATGGGCCCTCTTTACCTAATGTATCTTTTTTGTTTTAGTCTGTCAGTTCTAGTTTTGCCATACCCTTTGAATATGTGAACCATGATTTTTTGCCTCTATTTAAATTAAAGATAATAATAAGAATAATAATTTTAAAATATTTTCTCTTTAATTGCTCTATTTTTAAATTAATGTGTTTTTTTTTTATTTGTTGGATTTCCCGATAACAATGTATTTTCATTTTTTTTCCTTTTTTTGGTGCAATGTGTTTTATGTATTATTCTTTTTAAGCACTCTACATTAACCTTGGTAAGCTTTTAATTATGCATCATGAGAAAACCATCACAAAGTGGTAAGAAGGTCAGCGGCAGAAGCTCGTATTGTTACCATTGTGTCTTAAGCAACAAGAAATAAGTTGCAGATAACACATGGAGTCAAGGGAAGTTAATTGCGACTGCCAGCTACTCCAATATTGAGAAGAAATAGATTTATAGAAATGTATATGTTTTCTAGTCCAAGGATAAGCAATTGTTGTAGAAATATTTTTTTGGTACTTTTTATGTCTAAAAAAATGCGCGCTGCTGTACATGATGGTAGAAAGTTCTTTTCTCTTCTATGTTGCGATTTCAACTACATTCGCAACATGGATTTTCTGTAAAGAAAAAATGAAAAGAGAGCACATCTCCTCCAATGTCAGCACAGCATGATTGCTCGTCACCATATGTTGTCAAAATTGTCAGTGTCACTTTGATGCCTCAATAATATATGTATTTTGTGTCACATTTCAGGTTTGTGTTTACACTTGGACAAAACAAATAATTATTTGTATGACAACTTCGTTCAGCCTTCTGGCATCCAATGTTCTTTAGTAGCAGAACAGTATGTGCAAGAACAGCATATATTCATGTACTACATAATATAGTACACTAAAGAGGAAATCATTTTTAAAACTGCTGTCGGGAATGATGGCTTTCATAATAACGACTCGTTTCTTGTATGTGGAAAAGATTGTGTTGCCCTCACATTGTAATTGAACAAAGGGCAATGGTGCAATTGCCCAATATTTTTAAGAATACTTCATTTTCAGTATGACCACAAGAGGGATGTCTATAATAAAATGATTTTGGCTTCATATGGTAGTGTGTCAGTCCTTACCAGATGCCCTTTTTCCATACATCTTCAGTTTAGTTCTGTACTGCTCCTATGGTAAGTTTCTAGGACGTATCTGTGTGCAATGATCACAATGACCTTGCATTGTGGGACGTTTTCATTCTAAATGTAACTTAGGTTTTCAAATTATTAGCCTTCTACTTGGCTTCTCCCCTAGATGAAGTCCTTATGTTAAATTTTTTTTTTTGGAATTGCTATAATGTATGTTCAAATAAATTGTGGGACTGCTCATAGTTATACTTGCAATGTTCATAGATTTTTAGTAACGTAATAAGAAGTTTTATTTCACAGGCCCAGCCCTACTAAACAAGCATCTTAAGGGCCCACTTAAGGCAGCAATCTGATAGGGGACACTACTACTCAAAGGTCAGCAAGTACGTGTATGCAAGAGTGGGGCACCAGAGACATAACAGGTAATAGAAAACCTAAGGGTATTGGTACTCAAGATAACTCTTAGAGTGCTATCATCTACATATGAGATGGACCTAGTGGACTCAGGAGGCCAGTCATGTATGTCCCCAGTCCACTTCCTGGGCCAACTGGCAGCACTTTGCCCTACCTTTGGCATAAATGAGTGACATTTTCAGGCCTAGGCTTACTAGGCCCGAGCAGGTTCAGGGAGTGGCAGTTCCCCTCATTACAAAAAAGTTGCAGTCCTCTACAGCGATCCGGCCTTGGAGCACCTTTTCTGGTTTTCCACAATGGTAACATTCTATACTGTTCAGAATTAACTTATCTAAATGAGGACATGGGAAGACATAAGCCCTTTCCTGTCGCAATCTGTTATAACCTGTTTGCACCTTAGGGACTTATATACCATAAAAAGCATAAAACTTATTTAACAACCCTTAAAATGGAATATCGTAGACCACAAAATACTGTCAAATGACTGCACTTCAAACAAGTAGGTCTATCAGACAGCCAGAATATGGACAAGGTCAATATGAATTGTGGCAAAATAAAATATGCTCATTTTAACTTAAATTGAAATGGACATGTGAAACGATTATCATCATCAACTGTTAAATGATGTAAAACAAAAGTATTTTACCATTTTTTCTTAAAAAACAGCTGGTCTTTTACACCAGTTCAATTAAAAGTATAGTGACAATGGAATCATGACATGGATCCCATCAGGGGATGAGAGAATTCTGCGGCTTCGCAAATTATCATGTCTTCAAAATTCCTTTCAGTATTAGAGGTGAAACAGGATTAAGCCACAAAAGCAATAAGATACTAAAAATGAATAAAAGACTGCATTTATGAGTGTTTGCAATTTATGAAGTCCCCTAAGGAAGATTCCACCATTGTCCCAGTGGGTATAAAATAAATGAGGTGCCCACATTTTGATAGAGCTTGCCTACAGGAATTAAGACGTAGTTCTTTGAATCAGAGATATTTCATGTCTTAATGCGAGGTTGACCATTAAAGAGCCATTCTTATCTTCCAAATTTTAATGTAATGCTCCCAAGGGGAATGGCTGGTTTCTTTCTGGCCTAGAGAGGGATATTTAAAGCCAAGTAGCTCGCTCAGCCCCTGCCCTGCCATACATAGACATACGCACATACACCCATTCACTACCTACCATTGCACTACATGATCCCAATGAGTTTCTGCCTCCCATAGTGGTCTGACCTGCTATATGATATTTGCTTGAAGATAAGCTTAGAAACTTTAAGGCATCTTTAAAACGCCCCCTTAAAGTAAATTCCACTTAAATTAAGCACCATAACAACAAGAATAGATATATCAAACTCAGTGAAGCTTATAAAATGCACTCTAATTAACTGTATGCGTAATAATAATACCGTACTGTTTTACATTCATATGAAAGGGTCAGGCTTATGAATTCTTTGATTTGAGATAACAGCAGAAAACTATAGCTGAAAAAGTTAATTAGTCTTTCTACTTATTAATCAGGCACATACAACAATATGGGTACTGAGGCGTGTAATACGGTGATGCACACCTGTAAATTAATTGGTTATCTTCAACAAAAACATATATCAATAAAATGTATCATTGAATAGCGGTAAATAGGTTTTGTTCATATGTTAAAAAATATTCTTACAGATGAGAGTGCCGAGTGCCTACATGTATGGCTGGGGCTTACTCATCGTCAGTGAAGCGCAGGGTTAGACACCCACATTGCTCATGGTTTACTAGGGTCTGCGGTGGACAATTTAATTATGTTCTATGGACCCTCACAGACCTTGCCACAGACACTGGTTTACATGTATGGACACGTTGCCTATCCCTGGTGAAGTGTGAGCTGGAGCTAAGTCTGCTGAGATGCCTCTACTCATTGGAGATTTTAATTTAGACTAATGCAATGACTTTCCATTTGTTCGACACAGTACATGTCTACCTGGAATGTGTCACCTCTATGGAGCTTGGATATAAATATATATGTATAGCTTTTTTTTAGTGTTTATATGAAGCCCGGCGTTTCTGTTCACTGCAGGCCCTTTCTGTGTAAATTCTCTGCGTTTTTGAGTGACCTTTTCTCCTGAGGAAGCCAGCGTACCACCGGCGAAACGCGTTGAGAGAGACAGCAGAAGCAGATAACGACACCGGAATAGAGGCTGATTCTGATCTTACCATCCTGATATCTGTTTGCACTCTATTAGTCTAGTAGTGCCTCGTCAAATTGTGAGTGCATTCTTTTTTGCCTTACTTGAACCATCTTACCACGGATATACTGCACTATTGCCGGTCTGTTTTATATATTTTAGTGATTTCAGAAGAAATTAAAGGACCTTTTTTTCACTGACACCTTGATGAGCCTGATTTACCCAGCCCGTTTGTGAGTTGATAAGCTATCATAGCAATATACCAATTGTGTGTACATATTACACTATTGTTTTGTATTCTTTTCTCCACATGTTTATGCACGCCATGTTGTACCGTCTATTTGTTTAACACTTGAAGGAAGAGTGTTGCTGGCTGCTGCTTTTCATTTGGGGAGTATTATCGTTATTGATTTCTATTTCACGTGGCATTCCAGTCTCTATATTTTCTAAATTCTCTGAACGACTGCTTGCCCATCCAATAACCAATATTAGTCAATGCAACAGGACTGGGCTCCTTCCTTAACGCAGATGCTATGAGAGAATGAAGGGCCGGACCAGCCAAGCAAATGCCCAGCAAGTTGGTGCCCGATAACATCTCCCACTTAACATTATAGCTGGATGGCAGATCTAATCCTTTAATAAAGTATGAATGCGTAAACAGGAGGAAGCCCCGGGAAAAAAATATGAACTATTGTTTGTAAATTAAAGTAGGGAACAGAGGTTTTTGTCTAAAGCTGGAGGATCAGAGGCTTAGATTAAATGTAAGGAGCTTGTAGTTCACTAGGAGGGTTGTAGATAAGTGAAACAGCCTCCTGGAAGAAATGGTAGAGGTTAATACAGTGCAGGAATTTAAACATCATAAATCTTAACTGATACATGAAAAAGATGAATGTGACTGTTTGACGATTATAATTCTTTCCATGTTTGTAATGTAAAATAGTGTTATTGCTTTTATACAAATATTTCACTAAATTTCCACTTTTTTACTCCTCAAATATATAAATATTGGTATCCTGCAGTTACTTCTTCTTCTGCTAAAACTCCCAAATGGGATATTTCTGATCCATTGAGTATTGTGGTTGCTTTTTTGCCTGAAGGCTGCTATTGGCATGCGCAGGCTTCTGATAAATATTTTTCAACAATTTCATTATATTCCCAGATCAATAGAATGCCAAGGAATAAAAAGATTTTTTACACTTGATTGTATCAAAATGCACAATTACTAGGTAATTATGAAAAAAAAATAGTATTTGCCCAAATAAAATATGTAAAGAAGTTAAGATCTACCTATAAAAATATTTTGTTTTTACACATGTGATGTAACATATTCTAAAAGAACAACATGATATTTTAGATTGCATGTAAGCATGTAATTTACAGGTAGGTGATAACATACTAATTATGTCTATCCATGAATATCCTTCCAGGCACTGGGTGGTAAGTAGATGGGAGTCAAGTGATGAGCTTCTGGCTTCCCATAGAGTATTTTCAGGGACAAATCCTAGCCTACGCCAACTAGACTTGGGCCCAGGGCGGCAGGTCCAGGGGGCGCAGTATCCTCCATAGCACAAATAAGCCAGTTGGTAAGGTCAAAGATTTCCCTTGTAACTGGAATCAAGCCCCCCAGTGTCCCTCCTCACAACTGACCAGTTTCAAGGGAGATCTTTGACCTCACTAACCGCTTATTTGTGGAATGAAGGCTGTGCCGGCTTAGCACAGCCTCTATACACTTCATGAAAATTATCACCGCACTCCCTTGGTTAATACAGGGTACAAAGGAAGGGTGGGCAGATCCAGGGGGGTTGGGGCAATGGGGCAATTGCCCCTACAGAGAAAAACAGCATGTTCAGGTCGTAGGCATAAAGGGGTAAGACCTAAGTAAGTCTTTATAAAAAGACTCTTTATTCCCCTAGTTTCAAGGAGGATGCAGCACCTTCCAGTAGTAGCATGGGCTGAGGTAAGTGAGTTGTGTATGAGTATGTGTGTGTCTGGGTACATTAGTGTCTATGTATGATGTGTGTCGGTGTTTGAGTATGTTAGTGTGTGGCTGGGTATGTTAGTGTGTGTCTTCTTATGTGTCTGTTTTTGGGGATGTTAGTATAAGTATGCTAATGTGTGTGTGTGTGTGTGTGTGTGTGTGTGTGTGGATATGTTACTTTATGCAAGTGTTTGAGTGTATATCTCCAGTTGTGTTTGTGTTAGTGTGTGTGTTAATGTGTCTGGTTGTGTTTGGCAGTTTCTGGGTGAGTATGTGTTAGGATGTTTGTGTGTCTCAGTATGTTAATGTATGCCTGCATATGTGTGTGTTTGGATACGTTAATGTATATGTGTGGGTAAGTAAATTTGTGTGTGTGCATGTGCATGTTAGTTTTGAGTGTATGGTTGTGTTATTGTGAGTGTCAATATGTCTGGATAAGTTAGTATGCGAGTATATTAGTGTGTGTCTGTATGCGTGTGTGTTAATATGAGTGTCTGGGTGTGTGTGTTAGTATGGGTGTCCAGGTGTGTGTTAGTATGAATGTCTGCATGTGATGTGAATGTGGGTATGTTAGTGCATGCATTTTTTTTTTTAGTGTGTTTGTGTGTATGTATGTTAGTATTGGGTGTCTGGTTATGTTAGTGTCAGTGCCTGTGTGCATGTGAGTAAATGTGTTTGGGTGTGTTAGAGTGTGTTAGTATTGGTGCCCTTCAGGCTCTAGATCCACCCCCAAAGGTGAACCTTTTTTTTTTACATTAAAGTTTTGAGAGTTTCACATGAGGACATTTACAATATTATTGCACTCGAAGAATGTATCTGTGTATTAAAATTATTTTCTTTACTCCAAAAATTAGCGTGAACATGTATCCAAATGATAACATTATAATTGTCAATATTTTTTGGATATTGAACATCTGTCAAACTGTCTATTCTGCGATGTTCCATGTTCAAACAAACTTGTGTATAAGAGAAAAAGAGCCAAAGACCTTTTCCGTTTTACTAACAGAACAAATGATTGTGTGTATTTGTAAATTAAATTGCCTTGCTTAGCATTTTAATTTTCATAACTACCCAAATGTCACGCTGGATTTTTTTCTAGTCTTTGGAAGGGGAGATGCTGCCTTAAATCTCTGACCTACTGGTCTGCCCAAACTGACTTCTGTTTTTGTTTTGACGAAGGCTTTAGAAGCATGTTTAAACAGCAAGAAATTGACAAGGAAAGCTGGAAGAATATCAACAATCTACACATCAATAAAATGTATTTTATAGGTAGATGGAAATTTCTTACTCCCCCATATTAGATTATATTAGAACACTTTCAGTTGTCAAAGTAGGATAACTTTGTTGGCGATATAAAGGTAGTGGATGGATGACCAAGACGAGATAACCTAACAAGTCCCACTGAAAAAGCAGGACAATGTAGAAGCTCAAAGGGACAGCCATGAAGGGCTCAAATTTGACATAGAAAGATTCATTTTCGGTTAGGCAGAAGAAAGACTAAGAGTGAAATAGAAATATATGAAGAATTATTTATATTCTTTTCTCTTAATTTAAATCAAAGTTTTTTGCAGGAGACATTATTTTTGTTTTTTTTGGGGGGTGATGCCATGGGAATGGCCAAGATGAATTTGCACATTGCTCATTGCTTGCTATTACTGTAATTTTTTATTAACTATTGTTGACAGAGTTTCATGTTTGGCATGTCAGCATACATTGCATAGATCAATCATGTTCCTTATTATTTAATTTACTCAATGTAATTATAATATTCACAATTTAGATTGATTTAATGTCAGCAAAGTATTGTACTTATAAAATTGTCCAAACAATTAGGAAAGCAGCAGTCAGTAACCGTGGTGTTGACATTAGCGAACAATTTTCTCATGTACAAAGAGTGCAATTGTTTCTAATTTATCATCACACATTTTTACATCAAACTATATTGGATGTTGTTGACCTCACTCCCTGGTGGCTACTAAGAAGGTAAATTAAATCATTACTTATTTTTCTCAGTTTTGTTATTTATGGGAAAAAATGCCCTTCTGCTGACAATATCTAAACACATAAAAATATATATATATATATATATACACATATACATATACATATATATACATACACATATATATATATATATATATATATATATATACATACATAAATTTTCCTTCATGCAAAATTTTAAAAACAAACAAAAACCCAACCTATGTACTTTACATGCATGCCAATAAGTTGTGTATTATTTCACATGTATGCAGTGTTTGTGTTTAGCTGTATTTTTCTTGTCATTTAGTGTGTCTACATAAATTATGTACTTTTTTATATCTAATTTACTATAAAAAATATGGTGACTTATTTGAAAAATCTTTTACTAATCTACAAAAGTTAATGGAAAATAATAAAAAAAAATAGATAATATTTATCCTGGTTAGAGGGCAATAAGTACAAGTAGTATATTGCTATTTTAAAGCCATTTTTTTTTTAAAAAAAGACTCTGGTCATCCTGCACCCTTGTCCTATTTGGGACATCTTTGAAGCCCAGCAATTGAATTAACTCCCATCAAACCATACATTTTTGAAAATAAAACACCCAGGGTACTTTAAATTGTAGTATTTTAACACTTTTTCATGCACGTATTCTACCACAGCCTTTGTTAAAGTTTGTGGTACTAATTATTTTGTGTTTTTCACACACATTGTACTACAGGTGTGAATTTACAGCTTTCAAACAACGTGTTAATTGTGTTCAGCAACAACTTAGGGGTACAGTGACACCACCTATGCATAGGTCTGCCGGGTTATTTGGGGACTAAAAAGCCATGTTTCGGACATGAGAATCCCAGTTTTTCGGAATTTTGACATCTGGTCAAGATATACATAGGTTTTTTGTTTTTTTAATCCTGTATAAAAGGTAAATTAAAATCCCATCTTTGTCAATGAATATGCCAAGGAACATCATAGGATGTTCCTGATTGGATGTTGCTGATGGAACACCCTCTTAGCGACAGAAGTAATGATTGATTGCTTCTAACACTCTTGCAAGGAGAAGGGAAGCGCCATATTAAAAATGGCTTTTTTTGTCAAATATGGCAGCACCCTGCCACTGTAAGGAGCATTTAGAAAGCAATCATCAATTGCTTCCTTAAGCCAGTGGTGCTGAAATGCCTCAAGAGAACTTTCTAAGCTCTTTATAGTGGCAAGGGGCTGCCATATTTGTAAGACATGCCAACAACATGGTGCCCCTACATATTTTTTAGTATTGCTGAATGCCTTAATATCAAGGCATTGCAGCAACACCATCTAACAGAAGAAAGAGATCATTGATCGATTTCTAAGCTCATTTAACCTCATCACTTGTCAAGCACGTCATTAGTCCTTAACTGTATGTTTTTCTGTGACGTGCTTGGGAGGTCATTGGTCTTTAAAGGCTGTCATTTTGGTGAAGGGTTTAAGCTAGCTAAAATCACTCATGTCAAAATTGGTCTTACTGCACATGTTACCGAAACAGTTTCCTATAAAACTGTGTAAGTTGAGTGAGTACCTCTTTTTTGTCCATCCAAAGAGCCATTGAAAATGGAGGCATAAGACCCTCCAGAAATGAAAGAGGTTATTAACATAGTAAATTAAATTAAGGAATATTGAATATTTGACACATTTAAGACAGGATACATTATGAGCATTTGATAAAGTGTGGGCTAACTTGGCCTTGTGCTTTTGGGCAGACTTGGACAATACATCTTTTGGTGGAAAGATTTCTTTATTTCAGTATATGTAATTTGGGGAGTGTACTTTGAGAATGAGTACTTTGAGTGGTGATGTATTTGTTTTGGTTGTTTGTTGATTTTGTTGTTATTGTGGTTATATCTGAATACAAAATTGTGCTCTTTGGTATGAGCACACATGAGTTACGTAATATTGATCAACATATTGTATTATTGTATCGCAATGCTGTTATAATTGCGGCATTTTTTGTAATTTTTCACTGTATGTCTTTGTACAAGGTGATGAAAGTATGAAGAATTCCATATATATTGTTATATATTCATGAAACCCTTTAGAGTATATGATATAGACTGCACAGTTTAATTAATAAGGGGATTGGGAGATTATGAAGAGAGACTAAAAAAGTTAAAATTACTGTATTGGCTCGAATATAGGCCGCACTTTTTTCCCCCACTTTAAGTCTTTAAAGTGGGAGTGCGGCCTATATTCGGGGTCTAGCGCCTGCCGGGCAGGCAGCGGGGTTAGGATACAGATCCCCCGCAGCGGTGCAGGGGACCTGCATCCTACTCTCTGATACGCTCAGACAGCCTCCCCTGCCAGCACTTCCCACGGGGGGGGTGCCGGCACGGGAGGTTGTCTAAGCGCATCGTGCGGATGGTCACCGGCTGCGGAGGTTGTTTACCCGCACGGTGACCGTCCGCACGATGCGTTTTACCTCTTCCCCCAAGACTTACCAGAGCAGACTCCCGGGTGTCTTGCGGGGCTGGCGGGGGACATCTATGCAATACGCGTATACAACTTCCGGTGCCGGCACATCAGCTGAGTATAAAAAAGTACCAAACTTTTAGGGTGCGGCCTATATACGGGGGCGGCCTATATCCGAGCCAATACGGTATATACGTTAGAAAAACGGCATCTCAGAGGGGATATGATAACATTATAAAAAAATATGCAGGGCCAATATATAGAGCTCTTCAGTGATGTGTTCATTAACAGAAATGTACAAAGAACAAGAGGTCACCCTCTGAGACTGGAAGAGCGGAGATTTCATAGACGACAAAGGAAGGGATTCTTTACAGTGAGGACAATAAAGGTATGGAATTCACTGCCAAGGGAGGTGGTGTTATCAAATACACTAGATGCCTTCAAAAGGGGTCTGGATATTTTTAGAAAGGCATGACATACAGGGCTATAAATAGAATAACATTAATATTTTAGAGCTTCTTGACCCAAGGAGAAATCCGATTGCCTCCTTGAGTCAAGAAGGAAGTTTTCTCCCCTGATGGCAGAATTTGAAGTAGCTTAATTAGGGGTTATTTTGCCTTCTTTTGGATCAAGAATAGGAAGGTTAGGTAGAAGGGTTGAACTTGATGGAATTAGGTCTTTTTTCAACCTTATGAACTATGTAACCAGTTTATAATTTTTTTTCCATCTGTCTTGATGGTCTCTTAGATGGAAAAAATGCAGCGTTTCCACAAATATGACAATGAAATTTGCTTGGAACAAAATTATGTACTGCTTGTTTGGAATCATCTGTCTTTTCTTGCTGGGAGTAAACATACAATACTGTTACTTAATATTTGTAAACATTGGGAAAACATTTCTGGCAATGTATAATTTTAGTGCTCAAATTTCCTTTGGTACGTGTTCATTTTGAATCTCTACATGTAACGTTTTTAAACATCTTGTTTATGGTAATCGAGTGCTACAGATGACATCCAAACATAAAATGTAGATCAATCAAAAGACAAACGATACTCAAAATTCTGAAATGTTAATTTCTTTTGCAAATTTATGTTACATTCAGAGTTTTTAGAATTTACTTTTGAGCATCAAATAAGTTTCAGCATCTAACAATGGCATTTAACCACAGAACACCTATTAAATCTGCCTTATTGGATGCTGGGGATAAGCCCGTTGGCCAACTGGAGCATCCATCATCCCAAGGGCTCTGTAGCGCATTGCAGGGACTAACCACTCGTAGGCCACAAACCAGCCGCCTCATGGATGGAGGCCATACCAACAAACCTGCAGACCATGGCTGGGAGCTGCTTGGAGATCTGCCCCACAAGAGGACATTGGGTCTCTGCATGCAGCAGCCCATTTCTTCCATTACGTTACTGGGTTTTTCTCTGTGCCCCCAATTGATATCTGCTGACTTCCTCATCCTAGGCCCTAGACCATCATACCAGGTACAGGGAGACCCCACTTTTGGAAGATAACACACAAGAAAATTGGACGCTGATGAATAGGAACCCTGCGATGTTTGGGTGATGTGTGAATTGCTAGGAGTCCACCTTCTCCTTTACAGTGCTGCCTAGAAATTTCATCCATCGCAGTGCTGGTGCCTCTTCCCCTCCTGAGACCTGCCACCGAACCAAACTTGGAGGGGTTACTTGTAGGGAGGTTGGACTTTCTGGACATCTAGACAGGGGCTGCACTCAGCACCTCACACAACTGTGCGGGTCCTGCTTTATTGCCATTCTAGTACTTCTTGTGATCTATCCATTGTGCACATCAAACTTTTATATTCTGGTTTCTGGGATGTCGACTGGCATTCAGTGGGGCCTGCTGGGCCACCAATTGATCCTCCATAAGCAACCCAACCCAATTGTTGCATTACAGTATCACCTGCGTTCCTGAAGTTTTATCCTACCTTACTCACTGACAAGGGATATTCACATGTGATCAATCAGGACTGCACACCCCTTCAATTGTTGGCACATGTAGCCAATTCTCCTGGAGTGTATATTGGACAACTTATACTGATGGATAAAGTTTTTGGCCATGCATCAACACAGTGCAAAGGCCTCCAAAACATTGAATACATTCTTAGTCGTCTCAAGCAACTAAACTACAACCATCGCCTACATGTAAAACTGAAACAGCCTCATCTTCTAGTCCTCCATCATCAGTGGATAACACTCTCCTACAGTTAACCAATAATGACAACAAAATTAACTAGAACAGCTACACAGCTACATAGAGGACATGGTTCTGAAACGCCAGGAGGACTTGGAAACTAAGACTACTATAATTCAAATTCAGAGTAAAGTGTAACATCTGGAGAATAGATGTAGGCTAAATAATCAGTCTCCTGGAGTATCTAAAGCCTCACAAACTTCTGCCTTCACACCTTATTTGTCTGAAGCATTGGAATTATCTCTTTCAGAAGAGAAACCGTTACTCTTTGAAAAAGCCCATCGGATCGGGCCAGATCCAACCCCACATTCCATTAGAGGTCTATAGAGACTGATTCACTCACATTGGGCTAGGGGTTATCAGATCAGGGGTCTACTTAATTGGATAACCCGCATTCCTACTTTGGATTATTAAGCAGCTATTGATGCTGCCTCTAAGCTCGATAAAATATACACATAAGCCACCTATGCATCTGAAAAAAAATCATTATGTACATGTATCTGCATTGAGACAACACTGTATGGCCTAAGAGAATTGGAGACCTGCTATAGCAGCAGTGGTCTGCTGTAGCAGCAGATTTCTACCACTGCTTTTGGACCTGTCCCAAAATTGCTATGTTTTGTAAAGATACTAAACTGGGTAGACTCTTTGGTTGTCCTACTGTACACATTAACCTGAAAAGGGCATTATTAGAGGTCATGGGTGAATATAAGCACTCCCATTTAAAATCACAACGGATCCATTTGACTGGAGTGTGAAGGACCAATCTACACCGATACATCCTACACTATACCTTTATGTCTCTCTTCAACAGAATATTATCATTAGCATTTAAAAAGGATTGGCTAGAACCTACCTTAAATAAAGAGTCCAGAACAAAAACAGTTTTTACAACATGGTCCCCTGTATAAACCAACTGGATCCTCACACAAAGTCTTTATTTATTAATATGTTCCATTACATAAAATTGCTACTGCAAACAGGTCCTTATAGATAGATGCCCATTGCTCTATAATCTTCCTGAGACCCAACTGGGAACCACTCTACTTAGTGTTTACAGTGGAGACTGTACAGTAGTTCTGGAAATATGACACTCTGGAAATAATTACAAACCTTAAACGATGTTTGACATGGTTAAATGTTTTTATTAAGTTACTGTTTGAATTGGTTTAAGGCAAATTGAATAATTGATGTTGATGTTCACAGGTTGAATGTCTACTTTGCCATCAAACTCATCCTTAAAATGCTGTGCTTCCCTTATACTGTATGTAATTCACATGCTGCGCCACTAAAGTAATGATTTGTCTTATTTAAAAAAAGTTGTAGAATGCCTCCTTAAGACTAAGCATTTAGTTGGGGGATATCGTGTTTGTATTTATAATATATCTGGTTGATATATCTTTGTGATGTAGCAACTAGTGGAATTCAGAATCAGCGAATACTGATAATATTTACATTTCCAGATATGTGTTCACGATCTACTATTAGTGAAGCTTGCCTTGTGTAATGGCTGGTAAAGGTCACATTTTTTATGCTCAAATAGAATAAAAGCATGATGAAGGATTTACCTCCAGTGATGCCAAGGAATGGGAGGTGAAATGCATTGGTCAGCACTCATAAAACTCACAACTGTATAGAAACAGGAGAACCGAACAAGAAAAATCCCATCACACATCAACAACTAACATTACAGGATACAGTTTGATGACCGCATAGGGAAAAAAATGGCATTGAAAAAATTGTACAGTCATCAGATATTTGACATGGGGTCGTATTTATGAAATGAATGGAATGGAAAAAACTAAAATCAGCCATTTATTTTTAGGATGAAAACAGTAAATCAGTGAGTTCATTTTAAGATAAACCAGGATTTATGTATCCCATGTTCTGTGATCTTTTATTTATAGGATGTTCAAAAACAGATTGGCTGATGTATGCACTATATGACTAAACGTATGTGGACACTCCTCCTAATTATTGAGTTTATTTGATTTAGCAACATCCATTGCAAGCAGGTGTATAACATCAAGCACATAGGCAGCCATCACTATAGACAAATAGCAGCATTAGAATGGGTCGTACTGAAGAGCTTAGTGACTTTAAATGTGGCACTGTGATGACACATGTCATAGGATGCAGCCTTTGCCACAAGCCAGTTCATGAAAGTTATGCCCTGCTCGATCTGTCCGAGTCCACTGTAAGTTCTACAAGTGAAAGAACCTAGGAGTAACAAGAGTTCAGTTACATGTCGGACCCGCAAGTGTTGAACTGTGTAGTGCATACAAATTGCCTGTCTTTTATAGCATTACTCACTACAGAGTTCCAAACTGCTTCTGAAAGCAATATTAGCACAAGAACTAAGGATCCGGAGCTTCATGAAATTGATTCCAATGGCGAAGCAGCTGCACACAAGACAAAGATCACTATCCACGATGCCAAGCATTGGCTGGAGTAACGTAAAGCACACAGCCACTGGACTTGGGAGCAGTGGAAACGAGTTCTCTAAAGTGATGAATTACGCTTCCCAATCTGAAGTCTGATGGATGACCGTGTGTTTGGTGGATGCCAGAAATACTCTAGTGTTTGGTGAAGGAGGGCTAATGGTCTGGGGTTTTCACTTAGTTTCAGTGAAGGATAATGTTAATGATAACGCATACCAAGACCTTATAGACAACTGTATGCTTTCAACTTTGTGGCACCAATTTGAGGAAGGCTCTGGTCCAGCATGACTGTGCCCCTGTACACAAAGCAAGGTCCATAACAACATGGTTGGGTGGGGGGGGGCTTGAGTGGTCTACAAAGAGCAATGACCTTAACCCTATTGAACACCTTTGGAATGAGTTGGAATGACGATTGCAGGACTTGTCATCCAACGTCAGTGTCTGAGCTCAAAGATGTCCTTTTGGCTGAATTGGCACAAATTCCAGGAGGCACACTCCGAAATGTTGTGGTCACCTCAGTTTGCTTAAGTAATAAAAATGTCACACACATTTCATTTTTAAAGAAAATAAAATTAACAGTAATTCAATAGAAAGGCAAAGTATTTAAATGAAGCAAATACAAACATAGGCTAACCTTTGCCCCTTTACATATTTACAGTTTTCATTGTCCTGGCAAAATCATCTCCACATTTTCAACATATTAAATAGAACATTTACCATTAGCCAATTACAACATTCTTCATAAAATATTAGGTCACTCTATGTAAGAAAAGGACAGCAATTATTCCTAAAAGCACTTTTTATTCAATTGTGGCAAGATTAACCAATTACGTCAGATAATAAGTTTCTAAATTGGCCGCTTTTGTAAGAAAGTGCCAATCTGTTTAAGCAGATTTATCATAAAGAATCTAACAATACACTTTGTGCCTGAAATGGAATTCTCTAATATCCATTAAAGGATATCTTGTCTGCTCAATCCTGAAATGTCACAATCTGATAATAACAATGTGCGCACATGGTATGAAATATTGAATTTCCCTGAATTCTGGACTTAAAGAGGATCTGTCACATTTCCATATTCTACAGTTAATGATACAGAATACAGCCTACGATCCCAAACAGCCTTAGCTTATATGAAAGCCTATTAAAGGGACAACATAGTGTCCTGGATACCACTATAGAAGAATGCTCATGAAAGTACTCTGTGTGATTCTTCCAAAATAAAAATAAATCACTTACCTGACCTTAAAATTGCAGTTCCTCCTCCTGAAAGGAACTGAGGTGAAGGGGTGTATATGTTGGCAATCTCCCGACATTGAGAGGTATGGCAAAGACTCAGATAAAACAGTGTATTTACTGAGACATTCACAAAAAGGTTTGATGGACCAACCGACCAAGAGGAAATGCACAAGGGCTCCTAGCGAGTCCCACTGAAACACATTAAGAATAACTTATGGGAAGACAATGACTCAGACAGCACACATTTGTCACAAATTGCGCTAGTAAGTTGTGACTATTGAACACAAGGAGAATTACACTTGACAACTTGTGAGTATCCAAAAAAACACTCACTTGGCAGTGAGGTACCACTTACCTCTGGAAAAGAGGGGTTATCACTAGAAAATAATGTACTTTGAATTCTTACACACACTCCTTCCCACTATTTACAAATGTTATCAAGATTAAGTGTAACTTCTTTTAGACCACCAGAGTTACTAGGTGAAGTGCGGCATCATTGGGTCTCAGAGACCCAGCATCAGTGGCGGATCTACCGGGGTCGCAGGGGTCGCGACTGCGACCGGGCCCCGGCAGCAGGGGGGCCCAAGCCAAGGGGCCGCCCAAAATCTTTTTTACGTTTTTTTTTTTTAAATAAGGCAGGGGCGTCCAACATGCGGCCCGCGGGCCAAATGCGGCCCGCGAGACCTCGAGGTGCGGCCCGCGTAAGATCGGCAGCCAGGGCAACCGATCTTACACGAGCCGCACCTCAAGCCCTGCTACTTACTTGTGGGAGGGTCTTCTGGACAGCACGGAGGAAGCGGAGTTCACGTGACATCCTACTTCCTCTGTGCTTTAGCAGAGAAGGCAGAGGGAGGCCGCGCCCCCTGCTGAAGTCTGTGAGCGGCATCGAGGGAGCTGCACTGCAGGTAAGGGGGTGGGGAGGGTGTTTGAATGAGTGTGTGTGATTGAGGGAAGGAATCTGTGAATTAATGATTATATGAATAAATGAGAGTGTGTGTGTGTGTGTGTGTGTGTGTGATAGCATGGATGTGTAAGTGCTGGAACCTAGGCATGATGGGACTGTGATTGCTGTTAGCAATCACACTCCTATCATGCCAAGTCAGCCAGTACATGCTGAAACCTGGCCAGCTGCCCCACTTGTGTAGTGATGCTGCCAGCAGTATGGGGTCTGCACTTACAGCCACCCTGTACCAGCATGTACTGGCTGACTTGGCATGATAGGAGTGTGATTGCTAACAGCAATCACAGTCCCATAATGCCTAGGTTCCAGCATTTACTGGATGGATGTGTAAGTGGTGGAACCTAGGCATGATGGGACTGTGATTGCTGTTAGCAATCACACTCCTATCATGCCAAGTCAGACAGTACATGCTGAAACCTGGCTAGCTGCCCCCCTTGTGTATTGATGCTGCCAGCAGTATGGGGTCTGCACATCACTTACAGCCATCCTGTACCAGCGTGTATTGGCTGACTTGGCATGATAGGAGTGTGATTGCTAACAGCAATCACAGCGAGCACAGTCCCATCATGCCTAGGTACCAGCATTTACTGGTTGCCTAGGCTAACAGCAATCACACTCCTATCATGCCAAGTCATATTGCTAATTTTGTCCAATTGCGTGTTACCTACTTTTATTAAACATGTGAGTTTTTATTATTATTTTTAAAGGTGGGGGTCATTTTCGGTTTTGGCTAAGTGAACCCTGAATGTTTTGGTCCAGAATTTTAATTTTAGTTCATCCCTAGAATAAATCTAGGGAATCCTGAATTTGTAGTCGCAAAACTTTCAAGGCCCAGAAATCAGTGAGAGGAAGAGTAAAGGTTTTGTGTCATTTTACTTTATTTTATTCTGCATATTTTATTAAAGGCCATATTTTTTGTCACAGTGAAAAATGAGTGCGGCCCGCGCACGTATACAATTCTGATGAAGTGGCCCACTGCAGAAAAAACTTGGACACCCCTGGATTATGCCCTTTGTACATGCGCCCCTTTTTCTTTGATTATGATTAAATATGTAAATTAAATTTGTTGAATTAGTTGAAAAAAAAATTGTTGGGTAAAAATCATGTTTTTTTGGGGGGGTGAGGGGGCCCTTAACAGATTCTCGCACCCGGGCCCTGAGGCGTCTAGTTAAGCCCCTGCCCAGCATTCTACCACATACTCCATGCTCGCTAAAGGTTAACTATGTGCGGCTACCCTAGATCACAAGCTCACACAATAGGTCATGGCAAAACCCTGGCCCTAGCCACACTTCTTACACCAACCCCTAAAACAAAAGTGTCCCAATGTTGGAGGATATGATCCTGGATGATGTATATCTGCTGTTATTTTATTGCTAAACAAACATTGTCCACAACAACTCCTCATCAAAACCAATGTTACTTGGGTGGTGTACAAATCACATAGTTCTTTGTTACTTGGTAAGACATTATCAGCATATTGTGTCACGCCCTGTTAACCGGTACAACAGGTCACTGTTGTAATCTTAGTTGACAACCGTGGTATGGAAGTTTAAAACTAGTAATGCGTTTGCAGTGCTAAAATCTTGACTACTAAAGTAATACAATCTGAAAAACTAAATTGAAGGACTATGATGTGTTCCTTGTCACTCAAACCATTCTTCATGACCATCTCAGTTTCTAATTGTTTCACAAACAGCTGGGAATCAGATGGTAAGAGACAGATACCCAAAAAACACAGTTGCTTGCTATGTAATTTATCACTTTAAAGATAGGATATTGACCTTATACTCTCTCTGGAAGATGCTTAGATCATACTTAAGATGAAGATAAAAAGGAGAATAAATTCAGTTTCTTAAAGAAAGTTTCTGAAGTGAACAAGTGTAATGATGCCTTGTACAGAATCAAGACTTTTGTTCAAACTGTGTATCTGTCACATTAAGAACTTGGCAAGTAAAGTAGGAATCTGGAAAAAAAGGAATGTAGTAGACATTATAAAAAATAAAAAAAAAGAATGAAAAACAATTTGTACTACAAGGCTCAGGGAGATATTATATAAAATAATTTTACAATGTAATTATGAAGGTTTTTAAAATTATTCCATATATTATATTGTGCATTAACTTTATGAACTACTAATACTCTAATTATTTGAAATGTTGATAAAATGTATGGTATTTATTTAATTTTACCATATGAATCCAATGCATAATTGATTTGTTTTCGGTAATTCATGTTTCTCTAAACAAAGCATAATTACAATTCTGTACATCTCAATTCCAAGTTAAATCCAATATTCACATTATATGGTATGTCTTCTATAAGTGGTATCACCTCATTTTAATATTAGAATATTAATATTAGAATATTAAAAAATGCTTCCCTTACAATTATTGCTACATGAAAAACAAATGTAATAAATCAGCTGTATTGCTTGTTCCATCCAAAGTGAAACAATAAGCATTTAATATATTTTGAGCTGAAACCTAAGGATTTTTTTATTTTTTTTTACCAGAAAATGTAGATGAATAAGATTTTTTACCATTATTTTTCATAACTACTTTAATGATTCAATTAACATAAAAAAAAAATGAGCATATGTGCTACAGTAATTTTTTCCCCAATTTTCCTAAAAAGGATAAGTTTGACGATTACTTGTTTTCGTAATATGCAGGTTTGGAAGGAAAATAAAATGAGTATTAATCTTTTCCAAAGATGATTTTGTCACTACTGTGTTTGAGAGAGTGAGCTTTTTTGTTTACATTCTAAAAATCTTGTTTTTCCTGGACATTCCGGGTTTCTCAACAAAAAAGATGAATTATATGTGAATCCTAGCAATATAAGGATTCTGTCTTTTTTGTCCATGACGACATCCTAAAAAAAAAAGCCAAGGTAAATGAAGGTAATGCCACTCAAAAGCTCACAATGACGGAAGTCAAGTGTACTCACCAACATCATACAAGTGTGTGGCAGCCCCCAGCAGGAAGGGTTCCCCCGGCTAGTCAGTTCATCTTTATGACAAAGATAATTATAGCCTTCAGATTTTCTGAAATTATTTTTTTCAATCAACCTTGAAACAATTCTTTATTCCCTTCCCTGTGCATTTTCATTCAAACATATGTTTCCATGGTATTGACACATGCTGAGAAGAAAAAAAGCATATTATAGATGGTAATCCTCAAAACATTGAGAGTTGCACAAAATTTGCTTTTCCTGAGAATTCTAAAGCACCAGGAACCAATCCATGGCAACAACCATATGATAAAAAAATTAAGAAATGCTCACAAAAAATGTGGAAACAATAGATGTATATACATAAAAAAGTACAAATCCTTAAACCCCTGCTAATTTGTTTTGTCTAGCCCAAATATCTTTTAGTGGGTTGTCCAGGTACAATGATATGTTAAGCAGAGTCGGAAAACATGCCAAGATCAGCAAGAGTTTAATAAATCCAGGTATGGTAAACCAAAAGTGGTAACCCTAAAGACATAATCCAAATAATAATGGCTAGGTCCAAAAAGCCAAACAGCGGCTAAAAGGGGAATGTGAGATTAGGAATGAGGAAAAGGGGAATAAGAGACTGGTGCAGGACTCAGATAGGGCCAGTGGATGAATAACAATTGCTAAATTACAGTGGAGAACACAGAAGACATCTGAGCACCTAACAGAAGAGACTCATTGATTCCTTCTTTAGACAACATGGTACAAACAAGGCATCTTCTCCATTATGAGAGGCGGCAGCAGATCGATGAACAGTGTTGTACAGTAATGTATAGTTAAAATTATTTCTTTTCTTCCTGAAAATACTGTAAAAATATTTGGCTGTGTCACACACAGTGCCAAAAACAGAACAGATTTAAATACATGTACATTTTCGGAGTTATTTTGGTTTCCTTACATTATGCCGTCTGCTAAGAAATATGTCACGGTGCAGATGGTGATATTATAGTAGCTATATCGGGAATGTTAAGTGATTAGTGTGAATTAGGCATTCTGTAACATATACTAAAGCTATACTTTAAGATGACTTTGATGTCTGCCTGTAGAGGTTGAGGACAAGGTGTTTCATGGTTCAATGACCCAATAAGCAGATCCTAATGAGTTTAAATTAGCTTTTAATAGCAGCATCATTTAGTTTTAAAATTTTTCTAAAACAAACTTATTTTGTTGCTTAAATAATGGTTCATATAATGGTGACCAGAAGAAAAATAAGCTTTCCCAATATAGCTGGTACTTTTTGTTCTGGGCCCTATGCATGCTGCTGCTCAATGGCGCCGTTACAAGTGTGATATACGGTCTCCCTGGCCCATTTACACTATGGAAGACCGTGCCATGGGCACAACCTCCATAGACTGCATTAATGAAGACATCAATTGTTAGGATAGGACATCTTATCTAGATGCTCAGCAGTGATGATGGCGGCTATGGGAGGCTAGGGAGGGACTTATGCCATCAGGTGGCTGCTGGCCTTAAAGTGCCAGAGCTTTCCTGTCATATCCAGTCCTACCTTGCCTCTCAAAACCCATCCGATCATTCATGTGCGTATCAGACCTTATTGAAAAAATAAAAGCACCTGGTTCATATTAATTCTTCTGACTTCAAGCTATAAGTGGAGATGGTGTTTGGAGTTGGACGCTGCTCTAAACAAAACCCTGCTGTAATAGCTGCAGAGTATGGATTTTATTTTCACTTAATGTATTCCTATTTTCAGATATTTATTCTGTTTAAGTAGCAACATGAATCATTTTCATTATGCATTAGTTTCCTTGTAGCCTTTAACACAATAAAATTATTTGAAATACAGCTTTCATAAGAGACAGCGAAATTTATATAATATTCATTGAACTAATTCTCTTTGTATTAACATCTGTGTAGATATAATTGCCAAAATATTATTTTTGTAAGAACAAATTAAACTTAACGCTAATATTTTTTAAGAATGTGACAGGTTATGTAATATAACCCATCAGTGCCACAGGGTATGTATTTTATTACAAAGCGATAAATTGCATGCACATGTGGCAAGACAATTATTAATCATTAAAGACATTTTTACTTGAAAATAAGGTACTGTTTCTGATCATGCAAACTATTCACTTCTAGATAACAATCCTAATTTGACAACTACTGACGTAAGATTTACTGGTCTGTAGTTGGCCGAGTCTTCCCTGCTACCGTTTTGTGAAGTGGTACAACAATTGCCAACTTCCAGTCTTTGGGGAATACTCCTGCCAATAGTGACTGGTTAAATAAGTCTGCCAGCAGTTTTTCTAGGACAGTCTGGAGCTCGTTTAACATCTTTGGGTGTATCCTATGGAGTCCCATGGATTTGTCTGTTTTTACTTCGGAGAGTTCAAGTAGAACATGTCAACCTATTTCTCTTTGCTAACTGGGGTCCCTCGCCTCCACCTTCTCCTGTAAAAACGGAACAGAAGAATTTATTTAAGCAGTTGGCTAGGACTTTATCTTGATCCATGTAACCCCCTTCATTTGTCTGGTTTATTCCTCGTCTATGTTTTTCCCTCTCAATTATATATCTAATAAAGGTTATATCTCCCTTTTTGTTAACCTGTCAGTGTTCTCCTCCTGTCATGTTTTGGTGCATCTAATAATGTGCTTTGCCCCCCTAAGCTCAGCTTTATATTTACTCCCATCCTCCACATTTTAAGTCTGTCTATAGTTCCTAAAAGCTACCTGCTTCTCTTTCAATATTTGTGCCACATCTGCAGAGTACCACAGCACCTTCCTTCTATCACGTGGGAAATAACATTGTGGGATGGTTTTGTTGGAGTTCAAAAAGATTTATGAAGAAAAATCAGAGGATAAAGCCCCCTGCTGTCCATGTGTATATTCCATATTTTCTCTCCTCTAGGTCTTTTTTCCCTCTATATGTGCACTGTTGTTGTTTCAGCGGCATCCCCTAAATGTTTGCATGAACTAAGGTTTATTTTTAAAGTCACATTTAAGTAATACAATACGAACAACGGGCGCATGAGGAAGTAAGAATCAGACTGGAGAAAATGTTCACCCTCCAAAAACTGCCAAAAGTAGCACTTTCCTCCCCATGGAAACATCTGTTGAAACAGTGTTTTTGCAGAAAAAGGTTCCGTAGTCATCTATTCCCAAAGGAAACAAATTATAAAAGAACAGAGTAGAATACATAGTAATACATGTAGGAACACATCTGGAAATAAATAACTTCTTGTTAAAATGAATTTGGTCAATAACTATTCTCTCCACACCTCCTGCTGTTCAGAGCCCTCCTCTTTGTCTTCCTTCATGCATTGGGGATTACATTGCCAAGTTGGGGACACTCACCAGCACCTGTTTTGGGCTTAGGGGTAGCTTTTTTATTTATTACTTTAACAAAAACATATATTATATGTGACAAAACATGTAAAAATGTTAAGGTTCTGGGTAGGGGTGGCTCTACTAGACCACCGAGCTGGTGGGGGCCATCACTATGGGATTCTGTATGCAGGTGGGGAGCATCGTTCATCTACAGTTGTAGAATGCCTATGGCTGTTTAGGTGCCTAAGGTGCGTAGATCTATAGATCACAAATGGAAGAGGAAGGGGGAAATCTAGTCCATATAATGTTTCGGTCATTGACCCCAGGCTTATCAAAGCGCTTTTGGATAATAGAGAACAAAAATCCACTGAGATTATAATATTTCCTTTGCACACACTGTCTGATTGAAACATTAATGATTCTCTCAGTACACTAATGGTACATTGTTATGAGCTCTCTACGAGGAAATTTATACTTCCAGTGAAAGTGGGTGTATGCTTCTTTCTTCAGTTTCTATTGAACAAACAGCTGCTAGCTGAGAATTTTTTTTTATTATTATTATTATGCGTCTATTTTCATTTTTTAATAATTTTCCCATTTTAACACCTTGCCAGCCAGAAAAGATACATTTTCAATTCACATCCGCCTGTCGGGTTTAATGGCATACTCTGTAAGCGCTAATCCTAAATGCCTATGTCGGCGTGAACCTCTTCTATTAGTGGAGGTCTTGTATACGAGCTTGCTTGGAGAGCTTTAGCAACTAAATAGTATCATTTACTGTCTTTTGATCCTTTAACTGCTACTGTCAACGTGACTGCCTAATACAGGCTGGGAAACCAAGGATATTAGCAAAGTGATATTTTATTAAAAGGACATCATTTGGTTTGCCGTCATTACAGTTTTCATTTTAAATGAACTAAAATCATGGATAAGGAGGTATTCTTCAACAGCCAGCACATCTTTTCCTTTAGCAATTAAGAGTAGCATGAGAGTAATTTTGTGTAGACCAGAATTAGCAACATTTTATCTTGCATTTTCACCATCTAGGTAATGGCTCTCTGTAACTTCAGTTGTCGATAGCTTTACAAATGTGGGTTCTTTTTTTTTAAGATAGCTTTCTATAGATTAGATTGCTGGTAGTGTTAGAAGGCATCAGTAAATGACAGAACATTCTGTGTAATCATCCGCATGCTATTTTATTGGCTACAGAGTCACTGTAATTTTTATTATCTGTAATTTACAATATTGCTGTCTGGAAAACTTATTTTCTGGCAACATCAGTACCTGTTATTTTGTGAAATGACTTAAATGTTCCCAGAAATAAATATGAATAAATATTGACATGGTTAAAATAGTTAAATGAATACCTCGAACATGCTTTGCTGCACTGACACAAACTTAAATGCACCAGGGGCCACTAATTATTTAAACCAGCAAAACCCATACATGGAAATTAATACACCTATCCTTGTTGCCACAAAGGTTTTGGAGTTGCAGGACTCTTTGCCTCCCCATGGACAGGACATCCCTACCTGTTTCCTGCCACATCTGTGCCTCATCCAAACTACCGGTGGACCCAGCTTCCTTTGCCGGTGCATTGTTTTTCTGGCCTCCAATTTAGCTCCTGGTGTACACATGTGTGCCAGGGACTGAAGGCACCCGGACTTGACCCATGATTTCCATATTGATGAGGAGCATCCTTACCACTTCACCAGCCTGGTTTCCATAGCTTGCCCTCAGCTCTGGTAACCCTGATTCTACAAGCCTGGATATGCCAATTCACCTCAGCTGAGTCACTTATCTGTTCTCTGACTCTAAAAATTACTTCCTGTGACTATGTCTTTGCCAGTTCTTGTGATAGACCTCTGTCTTTAGATGGCACCCAAGAAGAAAAACCCTCAGCAAGTACTGAGGACCTCGCACCTGCAGTCGCAACATGCTTATGACTCATAACCTAAAGCATACATTATTCAAACCATATGGCACACACTTAAATCACACACTAAACTTCCAAGTAACAGCATGTGACATTTATCTCACCTTCTTTCTGTGCAAATATCCGAATAGGTACATACATTTAAAAAACTAGTATTTAAGTGAATAGGATGGTCAATGGATTTCAATTTCAAATCACTTCAGCAGTAAGCGTTTTTAAGGGCCTTACCCTTTTCTGACAAGATGCTTATACTACATCATCTTGGTTTTCTAAACTATTTTAGATATTCATTGTTCAGCTGTTTTATTTACTACAGCTTCATCTGTTATATGTGGTAAATGTTCCATACATACTGCCAATGATTCATTTATGGGCAATGTTTTGCACTCCAGCGTTGAAGAATTTACATAATTACATTTTGAACCATATCATTAAAGAGATGAAATAATTACAGACATACATGGAGGTTAAACAAACACACAGTCTTCCCCTCCCTCTTCCTTAAGATACTTAGTAGTTTGCGGTATACATGTTGTGTGACCCTATATTCAGCCGTAATGGCTGCTCAACATATTTCGTAGGCCTGAAGACTGGCCACAGGGCAGGCAGCATACGAGGAAATTTATGGTATCCAGTACATTTAAGGGAAACCAGTAAGCTTCTGTATAAAATACAACAAGTGTAATACATTTACAACATGAGATTCAGTATTTAGAAATGTAAAAAATGCAATTACATTGTAAAAATGCCCATGCAAATTTTGAAGTAGATGGGGCCAGTACACGTACAAGGTACAAAGAAAGGTCACATCGGGAATGAAGGTTATTAGCTATGAAGAACGCCTAGCTAAATAAGATTTATTTACTCCAAACAGGTGCCTAAGGGCTTACAGCATTACAATGTACGGATATATTAAAGCTTGGTTTGAGGTCTTCTCAGGGGAAATCTTCACCCCTCAGAGAGAGCAATTGACAAGTGTCCACTAATTACAATTATTAAAGCAGCAGATTAAGCTCAACCAGACAAGAGCATTCTTTATATTGCAGACAGTTAATCTCTGGATTTCACTGCCTATAAAAATCTTGTGCCCCAATTCTGAGGGGCATTTTTGCAAAGGACGCTATTCATACCTACATGTTTGAATAGTGGCTGATCCAGGTATTTCTCTGAATGCTTTTAGAGCCATGGAGGATTTTCCTCCTATGTAGGGAAGCTAGATTTTTTTTGTCATCATCTGGATCAATGCAATCAACTGTATTTTGGCAAATCTGACATATGATTTGTATGTTCCATGCAACTGTGTACCTGTGCTATATGACTCTGCTTTAAGGGCCATACAGTGGGTGTTATGTTATGATCATACCTGGGAACTCTCCTGGTTTCTCTAGGAGACTTCACGAAGAAACTCCTGGTTGAGGGAGCGCCATTGTGGCACACGCCACTCCCCACCAACCATTCCCGTGTGTGGGGCTAACCCCGCATGCAACGCCAGTAAGACCAGAATTAACGGGACTGCCCACGGACATCATCATCCCCAAAAAGAGAGGTCTCCAAGTAGCTGGAGCTTGGATGTTTCCAGGTGTGATTATAATATTGTATGAAAATATTAAACAACCCATTTAATATAATGGGAATGACAGGGTGATCATACTATGAAAAAAAGTATCAGTGAAAAGGCTTTGAATAAGTCATTTTTTACTTCTGGCCACTTATAAGTGAGGGTTGGCACCCTTTGGTTGGTTCCCCAATAAAAACACACACTTTGTCTCACTATCACATACAATTCAAATATAACCAGCTTACCTTGCCAGGCTCCTCCCAGAGAAGGTTGACCTAGTGGTTCACCCCATGGTTCAGGAAATATGACTGGTCTTGCTTTAGGTACTCAGACAGGCCCTACAGGGCAATTAACTGTATCATCACACACGTTCAATGAACTGTCTACCACATGGATACATGCTTAATTGGACTGACTGTAAAATAAACAATAAGAAGGCTTACAAATTTATAACACATAAAAGGGTGACAGGTGGTCTTTTATAATCATGGTTATTCATGTCATTGCATTAATATCTGTATATAAAAACATGGTTTGATATAATTATCATGGAATTTTTTATTGTAATGGTTGTTCATCTATAGCAAAATTGGATTTATTTTGTCTATGACAGCATAAGAGATGATGTCACTGCAATGTCAAATATATTCAAGGCCCACCAAAGGCTATCTCAAGGGAAATCCTCCCCCTCCATGGACCGAGCAGTTAACATGGACCAGTACTCGGTAATAAGAAAAGTAATTACCATCCTGAATGATTAGTGTGAAGTTTAATGCTGCAGCTGTCTTGGTCCCATGGAATGTAACATGATGATGAATATGTATGAGAAGACACAAAGAAATTCCACTCAAGTGAATAAAGACTAAATATGCACTCAATAGATGCAAAAGAATGCTCATCTGAATGGGGTTATTTAATAATATCCATCTATCTCAATTTGAACCTGAAATGACCCACCTAGCCCACCACATTTTGTCAACTTCCAACGGCACTAATGAAATATTGAAAATTATTTCGGCAAACAGCAGCATAATGTAGGCTTATCTAGTTTCATAGGGAGATGCAAGGAAACTTTACATTTATTTCCGTATCAAAGACGCTTCTCCTAAAAGTTCATTATATATCTCATTAGGAATATCTGCCTGTCCCTGTGACACTGTTATTAACTGCCATGTACAATACTAACCACTGCTCTAGAACACATTGGTTGGTGAACTCTTTTTACAAAAGAACGCTCCTGGGTCTCATTTTATGGAAGCTATTCATCAGCGTGTCTCTATAGCTATGAAGCTACAAAAATGAAAGAAGTATGACAATTTCATCTGTTTTCATTGCATTCTATTTAAATAATTGTCATCCTACTGTAACACAATTCCAGCAAGTATGTGGCACAATTAAACAGTCATATAAACTTTAGCCCATCTAGTCATCACAATTTTTGGACCCATTTAACAAGTCAAACCTTATTTGTTCCTATGACAAAAGAAGAATAGACAAGGGGACACATTGGACTAAATGGAATTTACCAAAATACATGTATAAGATCTCAAAAGATTAGCAAAAGCCACCAACAGTGGTTTGGAGGTCATAAATTCACTGGGGTGTAATTGAGAAGGACAGTGGAAGATCAACGACAACAAGAAGACTAAAGGGAAAATTGCTGAGGCAGAAGGAGGACAAAATTATTATGGGTCAGAGAAGTGTAAATGATGGGGGACTGGAGGTCAAGGACCATGAATGGACATTGCAAAAGCCATGGAAGTGTGGTGGAGAAGGAACAAAAAAATTACAAGGAGCCAGGAAAAGTCCAACAAAAAAGCTGAGAATACAATGAGGACAGTTGTGTAGGTCAGTTGTGTAGTTTCTGATACTTAACCCTTCTTGGTTTTATCATATCTCATGGATAGTAATATATCTGTTCAATATTTTTCTAATTCTCTCCTTTGCATTACTCACTGTCAAAGCTGTAAATAAAATAAAATAAGATGTAATAAACATTAAGTTACACCAAATATAGATTACTTAAAATGAAAAGGAAAAATGAACTATTGAGTATACGCTGTGTGATCCATCATACCCATCCATATAGAGTACTGAATAGGATAGGCACATGTTGAATATAGAATTATGATCATACCTCTCAACAATCAAAATGCATTCATCCCATGCAGCACTCAAGGGCTTGTTATATCTGTAGGGAGCTTTTCATGAAGTTGTATTTAAGAAGAGAAAATTCACTCTTTTATGTGTGTTTTCTATTGATGTTGTCATTCTACAAAAGATCATTTTACATGTTAGTATCTGAATAGAGTACTCAGTAAAATGTTAATGCATGTGCTTTAGTCATTTTACTATTGCTTAATGTTTAAAGTATCTACATTCCAAGCCATGTAGGTAACATATGAATAGGAATATATTATAATGTATATGGAATGGATATGTCTAAAAACAACCATACTCTGAATCCAATTTCCAAAGCAATCTAGGAATTCTAATTGGAATCATGGAAAAGGGTACATGGTACGTATTTGTTTATGTTTTGTTTAGCGCAGTTAAATGGTCAGACAAAAGTATTCTATATCCATAATGGCCAACATTCATAAACAGAAAATCTGGGATTTTACTCGAAATACTAGCAAAAGTTATAATTTGATTCAATACACAAGAGAGTATTACCCTACCATCACCAATACAATAAACAGCACATGAAAATGATCTGCTATAGAGTAATGACATGAACCAATTACACCTTGTGTGCAACAGAAATAACTAGAAACAATAAACCATGGTCTTCAGAAGAAAAAACAAAAAGCAGTGTTAATCTTCTCTCTTTGACGCATAAAAATATTTACTACAAGGCCATGTTTTTAATTCAAAGCTTAGCAGTAATGTGATTGCAGATTTGACCCACTGGCTTTAAATAAAAGGTTTGAAAAGTAGATTCCCACTAGCTTGGTTTGTCTGATTTCATGTCAGTGACAAAAATGATCAGTCTTTTTGTGACATTCATGAAGGAAGAAGAAAAATGTCAAAGTAAAACGATACCCCAATGCATGAACCGCTACCACCCATAAATGAGCATAAATTAATAGAAATACTTAGAACAAAAAACCTAGAAGACTGAACATCACACAGAACACAACCTCACTAGATACTGCATCCTAAAAACATTTTACAAAACTAAGAAAAAAAAAATCATAAACATAACTAAAAAAAAAAATCAAATACACTAAATAAAATCGAACAGATTAAATAACAAGTTAACCAATTAAGTAATATTCATAATTGCCAACATATCAAGAATGAAATGCATTCAATTATTTTAGGGAAGGAGCAAGGGCTATTGATCTAGTATATAGCATATCTTTAATGGCATTGCTGAGCTCTGATCAGTTCATGTTGTTTTTTCTATAATTGAGTTTTTTATTTGCTATGTATTGTATTGGTTAATATCATTTTATTTGTTGCTGCTTAAGAAGAATTAAAGAGAGTTTTTAGCTTAGTATGAGCCTCCGGTAATAAAATTCTCAATTTTCTGTATTAGTAGTAACAATAGGCAAATCAGTTATGTTATGGATTAGGGTGATTTTCCACATATAGAAATGTGCTTGGAATATAGTTTATCTTCACAAATATGGAATATAAGTACACATTTTACACCATTAAAGGAACACCCTAGGCAGTAGTAGAAGTGAAATGGACATCGAAGTCCATTTTTCATGGACTTCAATGCATTTTGCCACAACGCCAATTAAGGCATGTGCTCATTTTTAAATGGACTTGGTAAATGAGAAGCAGGAGAGCAGGGGAGGGAGAAAATGAAGACATAGCGTAAATAATCATGTTGTACTTTTATGGGAAACACTGTTAAAACACTTATTTTATTTAACATTTACACAAAACATATTTGAGGGACAAGGATTCTGGAACAATTAGCAGAAATCATGGTTATGCTTTGGATTTTCCATTATGGAATGTCATAGCATGTCATAGAATACAGTGTATTTCTGATCAGTTATCAAATATTAGATTTGGCTTATGGATTTCATACAAAAATAATGCAAAAAGTAAAACATTGCACATTGCATTAACATCTCAGATTCTTGAAAGTCATATCACGTTATACTCACAACATGTGTTCTTTAAGTTTAAAACCCATACAGTTAGTGTAACTACAACTATATCAGCTTTAAACAACATGCATAGCAAATGAACATGTAGTTTATGCATATAATAGCTGGCTGGTTACAACTAGACGGGCATTTAACTCTTGGAACCAAGTTACGGCACCAGGATTTTAAAAGTCTATTGGTTGCCTGCAGGAGCCTCCTCTGGCATCAACCAATTGGTACAAACCAGTACATGGGCTCTACCCTCTCTACCTGGAAGTACATGGGCCCTAGGTAGAGGGGAAGCCATGCGCATCCCCAGGGGACCCCACACTTACCCCCGAGTTGCCCACCACGTGACAACTGGGACGGTCTCCATGCAGCACTACCGGGCCTTCTCACCCATCTCCCATCTTGCCACTCCAAACCTCTGCCCCTGTTTCCAGGATGTCCTCTATGGGGGGGGGGGGTAATCCCATTTCTTCCCGCATCATCAGCCATACCACGAGACCCATGTATCGTCTCCCTTCTGCTCCTATACTGAGCCCCCACTACCTCCACGGGGCTCAGCCAAGCAGAAGGGCTGGCATGCCAATGGTACCAGCATGCAACCACCAGATGGAGCCTTCCCCACCAGACTTGGAAGGCCCCCAGGCAAGCAAAATGCTAGCAAGTGACCCTCCTATTGTCTCTATGACCGTCAGGCCTGAGAGCAACGAAGATGGCATCCAAATCCATGCTTCCCAGGCCATATAACCAACTGCTAGCCGGCTATCAAAATTTCACTGACCCAGGTCACCAAAGCACCCTGTCCATTAAGCAATGCTAGTTTCCAGGGTCCTTGATCTGTTTTCAATTTGAATAAAAATGTTTTATTATTTTATTTGTACATCTGACAGGCCTTCGATGCATGAAACACAATCTGGAAACCATACATTTATTAGTAGTACCTAATTTTTTAAGGCAGTTTGCAGGCAAAGTTTAGTGAAATGTTTTTAATTACTATGGCACTGGCGAATCAAAATAAATATTTGCTTATATACAGGGTTATGCACAGGGCACAGAATCAAACCTTTAGACCAGTATATTGACAAATGTATAAATATCTTGTACAAAGCCTGCTACTGCAAGATGTATAGCAATCAAAGTTTAACAGTTTTATGTCCATGAATTACATTTATTGGCACAGTGCTTGAGAATATTCACATAATGTGGACTGTGTGTGTGTATGTGTATATATATATATATATATATATATATATATATATATGACATAATAACAATCACCTGTTCCCTAGCAGGTTTAAAAATTAGGTAAATACAACCTCAGATGAACAACAACACATGAGATATTATACCGTGTCACGATTTATAAAAAAAAAAAACTAAAGCCAAAATGGAGAAGCCATGTGTGAAAAATTAAGTACACCGTTACCGCTTCCATTGATTAATTGGTCAGCGCCTCTATAAAAGCCAAAGTTTTAGCAGTTTGTTGGTCTGGAGCATTCAGGTGTCTGTTAACAGTTAGCATGTTAAATGTTAAATGACATCAGTGGGCAGTCATGGCCGTGTCCCGCAAGAGTGTGAAGACGTTCCCAGGTATGCTTGGAGCGGACCAAGAAAGAAGGCTGAATAAATAATACAGAGGAGCAAGAAGAGGCAAGGCAAGAAGTAGTGCTGTGAAAAAGGAGATGGGGACTTGGAAGCGGTTGGTAGATTAAATTATATTGATGCACAAGGTCAGAATTTTAGATAAATGCTAATGACATTTATTTTAGAATAACCCACAATAATATACCTTATACAAACCGATAATTGCCAACAAAAATATTTTTCTATCCATCTTAAGCTATAGAACCTTTAGAATATGAAATCATTGTATTCCCTTGCTGGTATATTAACTCAGCTTCAGTTAATATAACCAATTACTTAAAATAGATTTGTCGCTTTTCCATTTCATAGGTCAATACATTAAATACACCTATGCTATGGTATTTACAGATAAAAATACGCTTTATACAGTTGCAGGGAAAAGTTTGTGAAACCTTTTGAATTATGGCGTGTTCAATAAATACATTAAAATTATATAATTATTAGTTGAAGCAGACTGTGTTTGTCTATCCTTGTTGCTTAGTTGAAAATCATATCACATTTAATTAATATATACAGAAATCCAGGTAATGTCAAAGAGTTTGTATCATTTTTCTTGCAGCTTTCTATGAATTTCAAAACAACCATATGTACATATCATAGGAGCATGAGTCTTCTAACGCATTTACATACCTGGGAACTCTGGATTTTGCTTGAAGCCTCTGGGCCTCTGGGCCTCTGGGCCATGGTTGGAAATCTCTGAGTTGTGGAAACGGGGTAGTTAGTTATGCTAATGATCGACTTGTAATGAAAGGAACATGCGTTCCAGCTGCGTTCTATTAACTAATTATCAGCTGTCCTGTATTAGGTGTTTCTAATCAGGGCTCTTTATATACCGAGCTTGTTCACTAGTTGTGGGTTGTCCTGTTCACTACTGGAAAGTAGCTCCTGATACTGTTACTTACTTGATTATTACTATTATTATAGTGGCCTTTGTTTAATGGTGTTTGTTTTTCTTATGTGCTAATACTGAGTACTCACGTACATTTCTTATCTATGTTAGTGTTACTTTGTAGCTATTTTATTTTAAGTATGGATAACAGGTTTATTGCACTTTTCAGAATGTAAATCAATCTAATGCTGGTCACAGCTGTCTCAGTAGAATGACATGAAGAAAGATCACATTCAGTCCGAGTTAATTATGTGTGTGATTGGAATGCAAATTAATTTATAGTTTACAAACATTTAATTAAGTATAAAGTACTGGAAAACTGCACCTTTTTTTCCTTTTTTTTCTCATTCAATTTAAGTAAGTAAATTAAGTTTCCAACAGGTCAGACAAGATCAGTGTGATTTTAGTATGTGATATTGACTAAATGGTAACATTATATTTAAAATTAGAAATTCCTTTGCTCTCTGTATCTAACGTTTGGTTTTAATTAGACTTGTGCATTCGTCTTCGGGCGAACATGAAAACGAACACGAAGACACGCCGAAGAGAAGACAGCGGTGGTAAAACGTAGGCGAAGACGAAGACACACACCACGAAGATCTTTGTGATCGTCTTCGTCTACCATTCTCCCCCCCTTCTAACTTACCTTCTCATCGCGGCAGTTCCCGGAAGTGGAAATCCACAGGTTCGCCGTCACGGGTTAGAGGGCAGTGCGAATGAGCCTATTGGTCGCCTACAGGGACCTCCTTTTGGTTGATTGGTTGATGCCAGAGGAAGACCCTGCAGGTGACCAATAGGCTCACTCGCACAGCCTTTGTAAGTTGTAACCCCTGACAGCGAACCTATGGATTTCCGCTCCCATTAACCCCTTCGATGCTGCGTTAGATAACGGGAGCGGAAATCCGTAGGTTAAAGGGCCGTGCAAGCGACCAATAGGCTCACTCGCACGGCCCCTTAACCCTTTAAAAAAAAAGTTAACCCCTAACGAAAGTTAAAAAGTTAACCCCAATGCTGCAACTTACCCGGCAGATCCCACTGGTCTCCCTGTTCTATCAGTTAAATGTCCGTACAAGGGACTTTATTGGTCATTTAACTGATAGAACAGGGAGGCCAGTGGGATCTGCAGAGTAAGTTACGGCACCAGGAGTTTAACAATCTGTACGAGCGACCCTATTGGTCTCCAGCAGGGGGCTCGTCTGCCATCAACCATTGGCAGACGAGCCCCCTGCTGACGACCAATAGAGTTGCTCATACGGACATTTAAACAACTGGCGCCAGAGCTGCGTTAACCCCGTATTAACCCCTTAACCGGAAAAAACAAAGAAAAACCGAACACAAAGAATGTCCACAAATATTCGCCCGAAGAGAAGACAGGAACAGGCGAATATTCGCGGAATCTGAAGATTTTTCCCCCCCCGAAGACGAGCACGAAGACGAACACGAAGAGCCCCCTGGTGCCCAAGTGTAGTTTTAATGATAATCCAAAAGCATGGGTAACTCCTCTGTTGTGTTGTTGCACCATACATGAAACTGGAATAACTTTGATTTGATGGTCTGGCCCCAGACAATGATTTTGCCACAACTAATATGTCTGAATACTTGGCTTTTTCAAGTGGAAAAAAAACAGTAAAGGTAAAATGATGTCTCAACATAGTTAATGCAAGGATGTGATGTATGATGCGGTGGGCTGACTAATAAGGAGACTAAAAGCAATTGTGTCAAATGTTTTGACTGGTATGCTAAGCGAGAGGAATAATATAGGCATGCCATGTTATCTAAACTCTTGCAGAAAAATATAACTTGACAAATTTAATGGCAATTCAAGAGAGTCTCAGCTTATCGGGGCAGCAGCTAACTTGACTTTCTGACTTTCTAGTCAACCTATTGTGGCAGATGTGGGGAGCACCACTATTTGCTGGCCAGTTAAAAGGGATTTTACTGACTACCAGCCAACTAACACCATGAAGGGCTGTGCCGAGTCTTCACAGTTCACTTCGGCCTGCCACCATGTGTTAAAAAGTGAAATGCCAAGGTATGGCTTCATATCCTGCAGATCAGCTGTGAGGAAGGCAGCACAAGGAGGGCTTTTCTGGGTTTTCTCAAGGGTAGCGCCAAAGATAGATACCCTACTGTTTCTGAGGTGTATTCACTCTCATTGTGTGATAACACGTGGCTTGGCAATGGTGATACAATATATATCTTCTAACAACTTAAACTTTCTATTGCACTGGAGTCCTACAACAAGTGGTTATAATGAAACTTGCTGATATTGGATAAAAAGAACATATTTTGTTTTTACAAGTGGCACCCTTTCAGTGCCAAGGGGTTAACAGGTACTGTCCTGGCACATCAATAGTAAACTGGATGAAGCTGATCCAATCCTGCCTGGGGAACATAGAGGTTCAGGGGGGTTGTAAGGGTTTGCACATGCAAAGCACATCATATAGTGGTGCCATAGGAAAAAATGACTCTAAAATGAAATTAATTATTCATCAGCAAGGCTGTGAGAGGAGAAGAACAGAGTACTTCAAAAGATAATGCATGCAATTGCTTTTGCATTTGCTAATAAGCATATAGAGATGGCTATATATTATACATTCAGACAAACAATGCCTTGCTCATATGAGTTGCATTCCCTTTGGCTTTGTCAATATTGGTTGATATTAGAAAATTATGTTTGTGGATAATTCAAAATAAATAAAGATGAGTTCTGAATATTGTATGCGAGATGGATGAAATTGTATTAATAGGTGTTGAGCTTGGTAAATTCTAATACCCCTCTAATTTACTAACTACAGCCATGAGCATGATTTACTCTGAATTTCCGTTTTAATAGAAATAATGACTACATATGATGTTAATCATTAGATGTGTATTAAACATGTTTTTAATATTTACAAATATTTCATATGAGTTCCCTACTTTATTCACAGAACAATTATTTTCATTTTATTAAAATAATCAACAATAAATGGAAATCAACTGTGTTGTCTCGGAATATGGGATCATTTCCCCCACAATGCTGAGGCTTCAAAACTAATGAGTCTCAGATAATGAAAGCTATTTTAAGTGAGAACTTTTTCCCCATATTAAAAGGAGCAGGGTATAAAAGAGGACCATCAATACTCAAGCCATTGTTATCCATGAGAAGCAGTTAAGATAATTAAAAGGCAGACACAATCCACATTAGGAATCAAGACAATGTGATCATGTATTCATGTGGTGTCTTAGAGACTATGAAGGAATGGTAATGACCTGAAGGGTAATGACTTTCAGAAATTAATACAGGACAATGATAACTACAACTTAAAATGACCCCTGCGCTTCCCATCTATACTGCATAGGTGGGGTATTAGAGGTATCTGTCTAAACATTTCAAGGTTGGTACCAAGAGCTTTAACGCAACATACTATAATGATGAAGCTCTATTGTAGGCTGATTATCAAGTTCTACTATAAAAATGGACACAAGAGGTGCCTGTTGGGTATCTCCATTACCTATTGTTTCCATTACCATTTGCTTTGGTGTCTGCCTTTATTCCAGGCCCTTGCAGTCCTTGGGATATTTACAAGCTTCCATGTTTTTTTGTGGCATGGCCCCACGTCTACTGTGATTTAAACCAGCAAGTGGGAGATGTAGACAGATAAACTAACAGGGGAAAACTGATTGTAACATTTGTATTCAGATACCACAATATAATTTGGGTCATGGAGAAGGAAGTATATGTTAGGAAGAGTTAATCTAAGAAACCGTTAAGAATTAATGTAGCTAACAAAATTGTTGGACGGAATCCTAGTTCCCTTAATTTTTGTTTCATTCTGTTCATTGCCATCATTTGGTTGGTAACATTTTTCAAGGTTCTTAGATATTATTGTAGAAGCTGCCTTCTATTCAGATTTTTTTTCTTGTTGAAACCAATGGGGATTTTCAGCGTTATCACATAAGGCTGGAATCCTGAGTTTATTTAGTGTGCTGAAAATGTTTGAAACTATACAGTGTCATATATGCCAGGTGAGATAGACATGAGGGTAATGAGGATATTGCCCTATATCTGCTGTTTCCTCCATCTCCTGCTAATGGGGATGGCAGAGTTAAATAACCAATTCCCAGTGGGGTGGAAGGTTAGAGTAAAACAATCCTATTTGGAGGGACATAGATGTTTTAGGAACCTGTATTGCTTCATCTATTTACTTTGGGCTCCTTTCAAGTCTATTGAGTTAGTTGAAGTCAATAGGGCATGCAATACAGGTTCCTAACACTAGGTGCTGCTGCACAACAGGTGTACGTAAGCATGCTTCCATGTAGCCAAGGGCCTGTTTTTCAATCAGGCGAAAATTGCCCAATCAGGATACGAAATGAGAGAATGGCACAAGAACAGTCTGATCAAGCAAAACTTTAATATGGAATTGTTACTACAGCAGACAAAAAACAGCTATGTATGTAGATGTAATGTGTGTGTAAAGCGAGTTAAGCAATCAATCAATATCAATCTGTCAAATGTCAATCTCAATACAGTAATATCACAATATTGCTATATCAAACCAATATCACAGCATACAATGTTATATATAGTACAGTAATACATCACCGAGCCAATATCACTCTTAGCTGATCAACTTGCAACTCAGCAGGGACTGGGAAACCCCTTGGAATAGTCTCTGACGTTCCCTGGATCCATCCTGGGCTGTCCGTGCACCTCTCTCAAACACCGCAGATGAGGCTTCAAAAGTTTGTGGCCCTGGGTTTTTATAGCCGCTGTGGGGACTTACCAGAATCTTCCAGGGGCGTGTATCTTTACGTTATGGTGTTATCTCTAGGTGGGTTCTCTACTGTGACGCAGGCTGGTCCTCTATCTTATGGTGCTGTCGCGGAAGTCCTTCGCCATGTTGTTCTCATGTGCTTGGGTGTTTCCTTATCTATTCGGCACAGTGATCTGTTCATGTTGACGCCTAAGTTACAGGTTATATAACTCTCCTTAACTAATAAACCCTATCGTGACCGGGCCCAGAAGTCACATTAAAATCCTTTACATGGGCTAATTATATATATATATATATATATATATATATATATAGTTTTTATTTTTTTTTGTCTGGCTTATTTTTAACCTCAATTTTCTCCATTGAGGCAAAAAAAAAGCCAGGCAAAAAAAAAAATAGGAGCTGGCGTGGTAGATAAGGGGTAGGTCTGTGCCTCCTATAGATTTCTTTCTTTTTCTTCTTCCTTTCCATCCTTATCAGGGGATGGGGAAGGGGGTTTATAAAGCAATATATGCCCAGGGTTTGTTTTTTTTTATATTCCCAACCACTGTCCGTGGAATGGGGTGAGAGAGATGGAACAATCACCAACCCCTCTTTAATTTTTAAATGTATTTTTTTATCTGATTAGGAGATGTGACACAATATACTTGTCCCATGTAATGGCTGTTGGTGTATTAATAATAATTAATAAAAACCCTATTTTTAAAGATGAATTAGCACATATACATTAACATATACATAAGTAACAGCTGTCCAGTAATCAACATTTTTTGGCTGTTGAGTATATGAAATTCCAATGTGTATGTTTGTAGTTCTATTTATGTCTCAAAAATAATTCTTTACTACTTATATTCACTGTAGCAAAATGTTCATGATAATAGTGAATAAATATAGATCTCAAAGCTTTCTTGATTTCCATTTAATGGAAATATCTGTCATGTTTCTCCTCTCTTTAGTATAATGATCCTGACAAAACGATGGAACATTTCATTTAAGTTCCCTAGAGGACAGACATGTACTCACTTCGCACAATTATTTCGTAAGCATCAGAGCAGTCGTCTTGTATTTTCCAAGTTTGATATCATTAATTTATAATACTGAAGACTCGGGTCTTGCATTTCCTATGGGGAAAAATATTCCTGTAAGTAAGGGTAACTGAACTTCTGACACAATCTTCTTTACCAATAACTAACCTTGATATATAGGAAGAGGATTATATGGAGATCAAGTTATGCTACCAGGCAGGTCGCAACTCCATGCCTTTGATGTTTTGAGTTGTATCATTAAAGGATTTATTTTTCTTTATTGCTTTTCTAACTATGTACTAAAAAAAAAGTTGTCTCTAATCTTGGATGTAGATCAATAAAACCTATATTTTGCGATGTATACACTAAGTGCTCATTTTTCATACATACATTCATGCTCTTCTTCTCTGCTAATGATGTGATCTTAGTGGACATATTGGCCTCCACTCAGGATAAAGCCTGGGAGCGTTGAATAATGTGAAGCGGATGCATAGCAGTTGGGCATCCAGTTACTGAGGTCACATAACGCAACATTACCTGACCCTATAGCAGTACGCAGTAACCTTTCTCTCTGTACATGGTACCCTTGGAAGATAACAGAATATGAGTGAGTGGTGTGTATGTGTGAGAGGGGGTAGCTATTGGGATCAATTCCATGCATGAGTATGTGTGAATGTTGTATATAGTGTCTGCGATTGATTGATCGTGTATGGTGTTAGTGTGTGTGTGTGTGTATATGTTCATTTAGGTGCTAGAGTGAGGGTGGTGTTGTCATGGTGCTAAAATGAGTGTGGGTTCTGGCTTATGGTGCTAGAGTGAGTGTGTAAGTATATGGTGTTATAATTAGGTTTGGGAGGGGACTAGTGGCCTCATGGGGGCCAAATGAAATCTTGCACCCAGTCACCAGTAACCGTAGGATCACCCATGACAAGCAATGCATTAAGTCATTTTCTCAGAGTGACTGGTCCAAATACTCAAGCGTTCTAGGCTTTTTACATGTAGCAGATACTATCAGAAGTCTATGGCCAACACTCACAATTGTTGTCACTCTAGCCTAATATCAGAAGTGAGAACAGCCATTGTTCTTGGTATCACAGGCTTCAGATAAAAGCACACAAAAAAACACTTAAAAGTGACTCTGCAGCAAAGAATTGCACGGGGATTCATGTCTTTCTGCCATTATTTGAGTGCGTATTACATAAATTTTCCGACCATTTGATGAATTCTGAAAACATTGTTTAAACATTTTTATATATATTTTTATAAACGCTCATGACTGTAGTTAAAGCTACTTAAAAACACCTTTCTAAGATTACAAAATTGGAGTTTTAGTCACATTATATGGCCATATTATGCTAAGCCCACCACAACGCCAAAGTACTCCAATGTAGGTGGGTCCTAACGCTAAATACTGTTGCTTATATGGAGCTAAATCTTTGCAAGTACATTGCTTACCAGGAGCCAAAAGGCCTTCCTAAACACAGACACCCCTGCAATTTGTAGGTTTTCAAGGACCTCACCAATGGGGCACCTGTGGTGGGGAGGGGTGCTGAACCAAAAGCCTGGTCAGAGCTTCAAATACAAACAAATACAAAAAGGAAGCACTCACCTGAACTAGCATTAATTATAAGGGGGTGCTGCTGAAGACCAAAGTCATACACAAACTCTAAATCAGCGCTACTATGCTACTATGGTATTGTGATAAAAATTAAACAAAGGAACGTAACAAATTAGATACTATTTGTTTAATGTTTTAGTTCGCTTAAATGCCAGTATAGAAATAATCTGTGTTGTACTTTAACTTTTAGATTATTATTATTTTTGATTAATATTATTTTACTTCAGAGGTCAAGGGAATTAACATTGATATGTTTCTGCTAAATAGTAAATGAAACTTTTAAGGACGGCCTAGATTACTATTTAAAAATAAACAATAATTATTTAAATAAACATATTCCATCATAGGGTTATAAATGCCAGTGGCATTATATTGATAAATGATCAATCAACTTTTACAGCCCTCATCCATTTTCATGAAACCAAGGTTCATACTTAGCATACAAATACAAACCGTGGTGTATAAAAATATAATGTATAATGATGGTCATATTTATCATGATAACATATAAGAGCAAAGTGTATTACAGTATTTAAAAGTTTCAGCTGAAATACTATGCTTATTTTGAATAATTTGTTTAAAGATAACACTTTGCCTCAGAATAGCTAAAATGTTTCTAGATAGCTATTAGTAGTAGTATTATGATTTTTTTATTTATATAGCACCAGCTATTTATGCAGTGAGGGGGAGGGGGGATACGGAAAGGGAGAGATAGTGTAGTAGATAGATGAGAGAACAGAGAAACATGGGGGACCAGGATTGGGAGAGATGTCCACAGAAGTAAAGGAAAGAAATAAAGGCGGAGAGAGACGTGGTAAGAGATTAAAGTATAAATGGGCCAGGTGAAAATGTGTTTCACAAGGGCAGTGGGTGAGGGACAGGGACAGTTGGAGATGTGGGAAGATGGAGGTATGTGTTGCAGGGATGGCCCAAGACATTGTGCAGCCTGGTTCTAAGTATGAAATTCTGCGGTCGGGGAGGACGTCACCAGAGCACCACCATTTTGGAGAAAGTTTCCACCGGGTTATGTCCGTGGAGATGCAGGCGCAGAAAGAAGATAGCAGATTAAGAATTAAAGATAGAATAGAGAACAGAGAATATAGAAAATAAAAAAAAGATGCAGAAGTGGTCAGCAGACCCGGAAATGGTTGGCAGAGAACGTAGGGAAACATTTAGAGAGCGTGAGAGAGTGAATGAGAATGTGAGTGAATGTTCAGCCATGAATTTTAGACAAAAAGTCCAAGGTTTTTGCTTTGTTTTCAGCCGATTCGTGGGGGTTTGGTCTTGTTTTTGGGGCTTTGTACAAATCACCAGATTTACCAAAATTTGGTAAATGTGCAATTCGTACAAATCCGAATGCACAAGTCTAATAATATTTGATTCTAACTAATTTAGCAGAGGTGACAGTGTTTATTGTACATGCTTAATGTATACTTATCTGACCAAAAAATGTAACCTGTGCAAAAAATATTTTTCTGCTTTATTATCATCAGCAAAAAATATTTCATACTCCTCTTTGGCCCATACCAAAAGAAATTAAAAAAATAAAATAAATCCAAGTGGTTGGAGGATACATTGCAGCTGCCATTGACTAAAATGGTTGAGCTCATGCTAGTGTTATCATGAATTATGTTTTAGCTTAAATGTGATTTGGCATTACAGGATATGCAAATTGAATAATTAGGGGCCCCCTGGACTGTTAGGAAGGGGGAACATGACTGCTGGCCCTTTGACCGGGGTCAGTAGTTCATGATCCGGTCACAGGTGTGGGTAGCAACATTGTTGCTATGTTCTTTGGGGAATAAAGGTGGGCTTACCTGAGCAGGGTTTCAGTCATTCCTGACACTCTGTACGAGCTTCACCATGTCGTCTGAGCAATTGGAAATGGCCCTAGCTGTGTTTCTTCAGCAAAATGACAGAGCCTCGCTGATGAGGCTTGTTGAAAAGGCTCAAGCTGCTCCGACTCACCTCCATCCAGTTCCTGTTCAGGTGGATGCTGCTGAAGGGAGAAGCAGGCGTTCCAGACCTCCTTCACGTTTAAGCCCTAGTCCTCTAACAGGCGGAGGGCGAAGACCGGTACCTGCATCCCAGAATCAGAGGCCTGTACGACCCAGACGACGTCTGCAGCGTTCAAGGCGACTCGAGCAGCGGCAGGAGGCATGTCGAACTTCCCCTGCCGCAGTAGCTGATCCGGGTGACGGGAGTGAAGCCGGACCCTCTGGTGAGCGTAGCCGAAGCCCTCGCTCGCCATCCAGCCGACGGGGAGTGACGGTGAAGGCAGCGCCAGCGGTTCCGGTGCGTGGACGGCAGCGGCGGCACGATCGCGTGTCGGCCGGTCGACGGGGGATTGACGTCAGCGCGACGACTCCTCGCGAAGGGGGGAGGCGGGCTCCTGCGGCAGCCTCTCGCAATCACCCTGCTCCTGCTGCAACACGGGATCGGAATGCAAACAGAAGTCTGCGTGAGGACTCTCCAGCATCGACCGCGTCAGGGAGCCGATCCATTTCATCCGGATTCGATGATATCCACCCCAGTGTTCCACCTGCTGTCAGCGTTGATGGTGAGTGCTTGGGCCAGATGGCCTGGGGCACAGAGGTTGGGGGTTTACGGGACACACAGCATGTGAGGGAGCGTTCTGGGGCTGACCTGGCAAGGGTCCTCAAAGACTTGCTTATCTAGATCTTATCTGGGGTGCTTATAAAATCTATGGCGGTCAGTGTTGGTTTAAATATGATCAGCAGTTTCGTCAGAAGATGGCTGTACGTCCTAGCATGCGTTTTGATATGCCCCTTACGAAAAATTGCTGCAGTTTTTCTGAAGTAATACTGCTGTTTTTTGGACATGAAAAAACTGCAATACTGCACTTTTAGTGCAGTATTACTGCACATTTACTGCAGTTGTACTGCATTTGTACTTCACTGTACTGCAGTTTTACTGCACATTTACTGCACTTTTTTTTATATTGCAAACCTACAGTTGTACTTCAATGTACTGCAGCTTTAGGGCTGCAACAACTAATCGATAAAATCGATAATAATCGATAATGAAATTCGTTGCCGACGAATTTCATTATCGATTAGTTGAATCGATTATTATCGATTATAAAATGAGGGTTTTTTCAGAGCAAACGCTCTGAAAAATACCCCTCATTATATAATCCGTTTAGTCTGACTCACAGCAGCAGCTCCTACTTACCAGCCCCTCCCTGTAATCACTGTGACAACTGGCCCCGCCCCTTCCTTCTCCCAGAAGGCCAGAACCACATGGCTGTGACACTCATCTAACTGTAAGTATAACATTAATATTTGGGCTGCTGAAAGTTAGGGTAAGTGGGAGTTAATTTAGGGGCAGTTATGGTTAATGGGGTGTTTAGGGTTAATTTAGGGGAAGTTATGGTTAATGGGGTGTTTAGGGGCAGCTATGGTTAATGGGGTGTTTAGGGTTAATTTAGGAGCAGCTGTGGTTAATGGGGTGTTTGGGGTTAATTTGAGGCAGTTGTGGTTAATGGTATGTTTAAGGTTAATTTAGGGGCTGTTGTGGTTGACAGGGTCTTTAGGGTTAATTTAGGGGATGCTGTGGTTAATGGGGTGTTTAGGGTTAATTTAGGGGCAGTTATGGTTAATGGGGTGTTTAGGGTTAATTTAGGGGCAGTTATGGTTAATGGGGTGTTTAGGGTTAATTTAGGGTAGTTGTTTTGATGGGGTATTTAGAGTTAATTTAGGGGTAGTTATGGTTAATGGGGTGTTTAGGGTTAATTTAATGATGAGGACTGAGGGTTAATTTGATTAATTTAATAAAGTTAACTTAAGGTGCAGTTAGAGATAAAGGGGGGCCAAACTAAGGGGAATCTAAATCCTGGGGCAGTGAAGATTAACCCAGTACTTATTTAAAAAAGTATGATGTCAGTGTGATGTGAACGGGTCTGTGACTCTATGAGGGCACCATGAGATATCTGGGGGGTATAAGGCATATCAGGGGAGGACGGAGAGACATATCCGGGGGTATAAGGCATATACGGTATATAAGGCATATGTGGGGAGGGCAGTGTGGCATGTCTGGGGAGGACGGAGTGGTGTATCAGGGTGTATAAGGCATATCTGGGGCCACAGTGGCATATCTGGGGGTAGACTGGAGTGGCATATGTGGGGAGGGCAGCGTGGCATGTCTGGGAGGTAGTGTGGCATGTCTGGGGAGGATGGAGTGGTGTATCAGGGGGTATAAGGCGTATCAGGCACAGTGGCATATGTGGGGGTGGAGTGGCATATGTGGGAGGCAGCGTGCAGTGGCATATGTGGGATGCAGCGTGGAATGGCATATGTGGGAGGCAGTGTGGAGTGGCATATGTGGGAGGCAGCGTGGAATGGTATATGTGGGAGGCAGCGTGGAATGGTATATGTGGGAGGCAGCGTGGCATATGTGGGAGGCAGAGTGGAGTGGTATATGTGGGAGGCAGCGTGGAGTGGCACATGTGGGAGGCAGCGTGGCATATGTTGGAGGCAGCATGGCATATGTGGGAGGCAGCGTGGAGTGGCATATGTGGGAGGCAGCGTGGAGTGGCATATGTGGGAGGCAGCGTGGCGTGGCATATGTGGGAGGCAGCGTGGAGTGGTATATGTGGGAGGCAGCGTGGAGTGGTATATGTGGGGGGCAGCGTGGAGTGGCATATGTGGGAGGCAGCGTGGAGTGGCATATGTGGGAGGCAGCGTGGCGTGGCATATGTGGGAGGCAGCGTGGCAAGCCTGGGCTCAAACGTGCATAAATTGGGGGGGGCTGGTTGGGAAATAAAGACAAGAAATGTATTTTATCAAAGTTTTTTTTATTCTGATGTTTGTATTTAACAATTTGTTTATTAAATTATTTTAAATAAATGAAAAATTTACATTCATTTTTTTATCCGATTAATCGATTAATCGAAAAAATAATCGGCCAACTAATCGATTATGAAAATAATCGTTAGTTGCAGCCCTATGCAGCTTTATTGCATTTGTACTTCCGTACAAAAATAACTGCAGTACAACTGCAGTACAGTGAAGTACAAATGCAGTACAACTGCAGTAAATGTGCAGTAATACTGCAGTAAAAGTGCTTGCCCGTGGGCTGCGCGATTTCTTGTAGTTACTTTGAATCGTTTTCTTCCTTTCTGGAGTGGGTGGTGATTCAAGTATCTGGTCTCTCCACCTTACTTCATTATCTTGATGATTTTTTGTTTGTTGGCCCTGCTAATTCTGAATGCTGTTCCCTTTTGTTAAATGTTTTTCAGAAGATTTCTGGTGAATTTAGTGTTCCTTTGTCTGAAGAAAAAACGGTGGGTCCGGTTACATGCTTGTCTTTTTTAGAAATCGAAATTGATGGTATTCCGTCTTCCTCAGGCTAAGTTGATGTCTTTGTCTCAGCAGCTTGATAGGGTTCGATGTTCAAAAAAGGTTCAGCTCAAACATGTTCAGGCTTTGTTAGGGCTGTTGGCCTTTGCTTGTCGGGTCATGCCTATGGGGCGTGCCTTTTCTAGAAGATTGTCTTTAGCTACGGCAGGCGTTCAAGTTCCCTCTCATTTTGTTAGAATCACGAGGTCCATTCGCGCTGATCTTGGAGTCTGGGTGACCTTTCTCCAAAAATATAATGGTCATACCTGCTGGCAGCAGGCTGAATGTTCTAATGTTGACCTTGAGTTGTTTAGAGATTTGTCTGGTTCGGTAGGAATAGGTGCATATTTTCAAGGTGAATGGTGTTCTCAGCCTTGGCCTGATGATTGGTTAGGGTCTGACTTGTGTCCTAATCTCGTATTCTTGGAGCTCTTCCCAATCGTGGTTTCAGCGGAGCTATGGGGTCCAATCTTGACTGGTAAACAGGGCGTCTTCCGAACAGACAATATGGGCGTTGTTCACATGATTAATCGTTCAACCTTTCATTCCCCTCCTGTTTTGGCCTTGTTGAGGCACTTAGTCCTGCGTTGCTTGGAGTTTAACATCTGGGTTCGGGCGCGACATATTCCTGGAGAGGCAAATGTAATTGCTGACGCATTATCTCGCCTACAGTTTCAGCGCTTCAGGGAGGCCGCGCCAGAGACTGCAGTTACGGGTCTGCCTTTTCCACGCTTTTTATGGAGCCTCGCATCTCCAACCTAGTGACTTTGCTCCGGAATTCATTGTCATCAAGTACGTGGAGAGCCTACATTCGGGTGTGGAGAGCCTGGCTTTCGCTGGCTGAAGTTGAGGGTGATCTTAGGTCTGAGGATTTCCGAAGTCGGGTAACGTTGTTGTATTTGTCAAGCTTAAGGGATTGCGGTGCTTCTGGTTCCACAGCAGAACGGAATATGACAGCCCTATCCTTTCTGTTTTAATTGATGGGCTGGCAGGAGCTGGGTGTTAAGTTTGCTGCTTCCAAAATTGTTAAAGGTTGGAAGAAACATATGGTTCCTGATAAGAGGCGCCCGGTTTCCTTTGCTCTGTTGCATCGCATTTTGGATGTCACAAATCTGTTTTGACAGGTATGAAACACTGCTGTTTTGCGTGGCTTTCTCCTTATCCTTTTATGGTGCTTTGCGGGTTGGTGAGGTTGTGGCTCCTAGGGCCGGTTCCGTTTCCCCTCTTACTGCTCAGGATATTGTTTTTCAGCCCGGGTTGGTTCAGGTGTTCAGGCCGCTAGGGCCGGGGTCCCAGCATCTACGGGTATATGGCAGGAACTTGGGTTTTCCGTACGGCAAGGTCAGAATTCGTTGGCGTGGTATTCGTGGCCTGTGCTGGGTTCAGATGTATCAGAGTTTTGTTCATTAAGTAGGTTTGTTCCGTCTTCTATTATTTTGGTCATACACGCGGGTGGCAACGATTTAGGCTCGGTTTGTACTATTGATCTCATTTACCGAATCAAGGGGGATCTTTCACGTTGTTTTGCCCTTTTTAAAAGTGTTATTTTAATCTGGTCGGAAGTTGTTCCTCGACCTGTTTGTTCACTTGGGTCGGGTGAATGTTGCCGTGTCTCGCTTTGTTACCTCCCTGGGCGGCGTGGCTATACGGCATCGTGAGTTAGAGGGCGATAACAAGGATTTAGTTCGGCATGATGGGGTACATTTAAATGACATTGGCCTCGATATTTTTAATCTTGGTTTGCAGTCCGGGATCGAAAAGGCGCTTGCCTTGGTGGGCGAGCCTGAGTTGGCTGCGGTGGTGGGAAGTCCCGGCCAGCCCGTTTTATGTGGAATATCCAGTGGATGGAGAAGGCTTGGGGAGACGAGTTCTGTGGAGGCTGACGGTACCCAGAACGAGAGCTCTTGGTAAAGTGTTGGGTTATCTGCCTGTCGGTTAACACGACAGCTGGCAGGATGGTTATGTTTATGTATGGTTATGATGTGCTGGTTCATGACGTTAATAAAGCTGTGGCCAACACCCTTACCCACAATGTTGTGTTGTGTATTTCTTGGGTGGGACGGGGTTTTGTGCCATAATTAAGGCTCTGTTGTCTTGGTCTAAGCAGTCAAGAACAACTAACATCAACTTGCATGCAGTCAACCCTCTGTGAACAGTCAAAACAGTCATAACTGCCTTCAACTGATTGGGACGTTTAAAAGCTGTTATGGTGGCTCAGAACATGTTAGTGCAATTTATGTGATATCATTGTTTGGCTACTGTATGCTTTTAGGTATTGCTATCAATTCTATATATATTGGATGACACAATTGAAGTTTCGAAAGTAACTGCTCAATATGTATATATAATAATTAATTGTATAAGTCTTGAGAATTTAAATAATAATCAATATGGATATGGATCAATATAAGCCTTCACACCACACTTAGATTTGAATCAATAGCATGTTAAGGAAGACTTGGAAACTCCACTTAAACTTAATGGACAAGTCTTATCCAGATGTGAAGTGCTGTTATATGTTATCCGGTGTCAACTCATGCAAGTGACAAAAGTGAGGATCAACAGCTGTTAAAGATGGTGTCTGATTTAGGGCCCTCTATATGTTTGGCTTTTTTTTATTCTCCTCTGAATAAGTTGAGTCCCTGTCCAGTCACACGCGCCCCTATTTGGCAGCTCATGGAATATGTTGCATAATTGGTAACATTGAAAAATACATTAGTCCGTCATATTTTAACATGACTGGGTTGGATGGGTTTCCATTTCCAGATTAGATATATAAATATCCTTTAAACGTAAAAACGATTTTTACCACAATAATATATTTTTAAAGCAAGAATCCAGGTTATACATCAATACCATCTCCATAGACAGTGGATCATTGTAAGAATGTCCTTGTTTAAATTAGGACTGTGTCAATGTGCATGGTTACCAAGTGGCCAACCCCAAATCTTTCTTAAGCATACATGCTTCTACTAACCAAGCTCATACGGTTTCATTTATCAGTGTTGAATCTAATCTACCATTAGTCTAACGTTTCTCCCAACGTAACCAAATCATTCTACAATGAACACACATCCCAACCACAATGTATAACCCTATACATTTAAAAATTAAATTAAAAATAAATATCCTAGAAGAAATCAATATGGTATACTACTTTTTGCTGGTCAACATGTGAGCAAATCAATTTATAATGACTCTGTTCCATTTTCTTGTAATTGGGTTTCTACCTGAGTAAAAATATTAGTCCTTTTGCATATTCCTCTAATTAAAAGACCAACGTGTCATGTAGTGATGCAATAAATACATTGCTAAGTTTTATATGTACACTAACTATACAGTCATATCAATATAGCTACTCACATCATTGTAGAAGCTCACGAGGTGTGTTTGGCAGAATGTGTCCCTTAAGAAACTACTCTGATTAACCCTTAATGGTATAGTGTTTAAAAAAAATCCTGGGAAACTTGGAGCTTCTTACTTTACATTTTATATTTGCTCAATCGTAATTCCCAATTATTTGCTTATTGTACCCCTACAATTTATATAGTTTTATCAAGTACATATATGGATTTGTTTTTATATATGTAATCCAACAGTGCATCACATGATATGGTAGTACAAATGTTACAAAAATAAACATTATTTCCATAATTGCCCCATATATGCCAAATAAAAACTATAAAAGTAATAAACCAAATATTTTATGAAACGCCTGCTAAGTAAAAATATCGTATATAAATATTGTATGTTCACTTAGATTGCACGTGCAACCTATGCAGATGACGACAGAAGAATGCCACTGTTTTTGGCACTTCTGGTACACTTGCTCAGTTCAGGGGCCTCCTGCAGGACACCAATAGAGTCGTTTGCACGGCCCTTTAACTCCTGACGGCGAACCTATGGATTTCCGCTCCTGTTAACCCCTGCGATGCTGGGAGATTAGTAGACGAAGACAAACACGAAGATTCTTTTTGCTGCCACCATGTTCGTATGTTTGGTATTCGGGCTGAACAAAGAAAACGCACCCTTCGTGTTCGTTTTCATGTTCGCCCGAATATGAATGCACAAGTCTAATTATCAGTCAAGGTCGAACAGCTGAACCTATAATAATGAATGTTCTGTTGTCTTATTATTTGAAAATGCAGGTTTTTCTCCACGAGTAATGGATGATTTTCTTTCGTCTAGATAGGGAGCTACGTTTATGATATTTCAGATGCCGGGTGTGTGGATTGTTTCTTCTTGATTTACTATTTTTAGTAACAATATTTTCTTCCAAACATCTCGTAGATTTCACCATATATGTACCGTATTTGCTCGATTATAAGACAAGGTTTTTTCCAGAGCAAATGCTCTGAAAAATACCCCTGGTCTTATAATCGGGGTCGTCTTATAATCAGACCTCAAATATGTCTGACTATGAGACGACTAAGATCCAGATGTGGGGCAGATGTGCATAACTGGGGGGGGGGGCAGGTTGGAAAATAGAAGGAAATAAAACCAAAATATTTTTCTTAATCATAGCTTTTATTTAAAAAATAGTTTACATGAATTAACATTTACTGGTAAAACTTTTTTCCTATAGGGTCGTCTTATATTCAGGCTTTTTCTTTTTTTTTCCTAAATTAATATTCAGATTTGAGGGGTCGTCTTATAATCGAGCAAATACGGTATATAGGTTGATCAAACAGTTTACTACAAATCTAACAAATGTTATAAAAATGAATATCAAATAATTCCTGACCTGAAGTAGATTTTCATAACTGATAAAACTATCTTCATTTAAATTTTGTTGCAAGGTATATAATTAAAATGTTTTGATGTGGTTAGTTTTAAAAGAAATCCCAGCAGCCTATTTTTTTTTTCTAGATAAGGTAACCACATGTAGAAAAAAAAAACTTTTACCCCAGGAAAAATGTGTTATCCGCCATCAATTTCTATATTTCAGTGGTTCTTGAAGTGTATGAGCCTGAGCCATTAATGCTTATTTTTCAGATTTATGCACCAGGGAGTTAAATCGCATATTCAGTCTCTAGTTTTAAGGTGAGTCCTAGAATCTGGCCGCTTGTTCCTGCATCTAAGCTTCCCCTGATGTATACATCAGAGGTTTTGTGACATTCAAATGACATGACTGCTTGTGATCTTAGGTTTCATGTGAAGTTCAAGGGAAGTTGCATGCAATGGGATGGCAGTGAATGTAACTTGCAGTTAACTAGCATTCATCCATGTCAATGCTTCTGTAGGACTTATGGCAGTAGCAAGCAAAAATCCCTCCTCTTGAAGTAACACCTATGGAAAGAAATATCTCAGATTTCCCATACTATTTAAGATACGTTACCATCTTGTTGGTAATATATCCTGTTGCATGTGATCCCCAGCTCAGTTTTGAACTCAGCTGCTTGTAGGGAATACTGTATAATACCAAGTCATACATATATTCTTATATTTGGTTTTAGTTATGCCCTACGCCCAGTGACCACTCCCTACATTCTCATGGCCCTTTGGTACCTATGGGATCACCTGCATGTCCCTTTATTAGAACAGAGACCTTCCCAATTGGTCTCCTATGTTCCACCTGTATAGGTTTGCATCGATTAGCCACTTTGTAGGGACATTCGCCTATCAACGTCATCACAACCTTGTGCTCATGAGTCTCATTAAGCACAAAGCAGCTTCCCGGCCTTTTGGCTAAGATCAAGTGTAGTTCCCCTTGTGGTGGTGGTGGGGGGGTGACACTGGTCCTTTGGCCTTAGGGTTGGGAAAGCAATGGAGCCTGAGGTGGAATTGCCCCGGCAGAAATGCTGGAGTCACTGTGTGTGGTATTGCACGCCACTGCACACGGTGAGCGCACGTTTTCACTGGCGGCCTTCCAGCACTACCTTTTACCCATGTACCTTCTGGTCTTGAGGTTAAGATGATTTATTTTTGAATCCGGCAGGCCAGTAATGGTCTGTCCTTAAATTATTTTTCTTTAATTTATATAATCACATCGTTTTTTACATGAGTGCCTATTAATTTCCCCATTTTTGAATTCACGGCTTTCGAAATTCACGGCTTGGCCCCCACGACGTTTTGGCACACGTTTTTGTAACCACATTTTGGACACTGTTTTCTTTTTAGAGGCAGTGAAGCCTGGACTTTGCTGGAGGAGGATTGGGAGCCTTCTGGCCCCTTCCTCTCTTCAAGAAGGCCAGCAAGGAGTCTCACTCTTCGGGGTGAGACTCAAGATCCGACCCTCCGATGGGGGGGGGGGGTTGGAATTTGTCCGAGTTCTCCGTGAGGGAACTCTGTATCGTAGTCTGGCTTCTGCCGCACAGTTGCGGCACCCAGGAGCACGCACCTCGGGGTCCAAAAAAATAAAAATAAAAACTTGGAAAAAGCAAACAAAACACATCAGTTGATGGTAAAAGGATAATGCTATAACATATATACCTGATTTGATTCTGTAATATGATTGTTGTTTTCTAATTCTATTTAGAATGAGCTGTTGAGGCCAATGAAAATAATGCCTGAGCTTAACAATGAATGGCGTGTTATAACATAAGGTCAAAAATCATATATGGGGTAAAATACAAATACCTTTTCAATTACCAGTCTACCAACAAGACATTATCTGATATTGACAATCACAGGATATAATATTATTCACTAATAATGAAGTCAATTCTCAGGACACACATCCATAAATGTCTAATGAGTCCACCTCCAAACCAATGTGTGTCTAAACAGTTTAAAGCAAACATCTACAAGTAAATGTGCTTGTATGAAAAAAGTTACCGTAAATATTGTATGATTACATTTTAATCATAGGAGGAACAGTAAATGCTTCAATCCACTGTAAAAATATGTCATGTCTCTATGACAATGGAGATAAGTAACATATTGTGGAGCAACAGTTTCCATGGCAATGTATACTAAGAACATATACTATATAACCTAATCTTTAGTCACAATTGTTATGTGAAAGCTTTATAGCGATGACTTAACACCACTTTAGCTTTCAGGACATCGGAGCTCACCAATTAAATTCAGAGGGTTAGGATGAGGAGTTATGTTCAATTTTCCTCTTTATTTTTTCATTTTGGATGGAGACATTGATGGAATCCCAGGTTTAGCTTTTCATAATGTAATGCATACCAAGTTAAGGTTTTCAGCTACATCACTGGCTAAAATTTGTAGCTTAAAGCCACCGTCTCTACTTATATCGACCGTGGAATGATATTGGTCTATGTAAGGAGCATAATGAAAAGTTCCTAGGGCAAACATTGTAGACATTTGAAATAAATGAATGGTGGATAAGAGTAGTATCGGCTCCGTATATGTTTCAATGTAAGGTTATTGCTACAATTTACATTAAACATCTGACACATTGTAATGTTACAGACATCAACATGGGTACCCTGTCTGGCTGTATGCATAGATAGATGCTCCTTCATTCTACATAGAAACTGGACTACAGATTTTAATTGCATTACAGTATTGGTTTCCACCAGCGAGCATTTACTGCACATCCAAAAGAAGCACCATCCCCAACGGTAAAACATATAGGGCATTGATCAAATTAAAAAAAAAAAAAAGTATTGATCTACCACCATGATGTTTATTTGGAACATTATAAAGTAGTGGAAGCCTTTTCTATGCAGTGCTCATAAACGTGATCCCTGACACGCGTTTCACTGCCTCATCGTGCAGCTTCATCAATGGGAATCAGTATGGCTTCTACTACTTTATTATTATTATTTGTATTAGTAGTAGTATATAACATACCAATATATCACATTTTATTAGAGCAGATTAGGTTATACAGGGACTGTATTTTAAATTACACAAATGTAATGACAGACTGCCAGCTCCCTGTATTGAAAGATAAGTTCAGGTTGTTTCTACTTTAATTTATTAAGGGAGTCTTTTTCACCATTTCCTACACAGTTACCACAAAAGGTTTCAGTACCTACAATCTCTATCTCCATTCAAATTCATCAACAGGACACACTTGTATTGAATAATTTAACAACGGTATGATACATAAACCAGTTTAATTTCACACATAAAATGGACTTTAATAAACAAAACAAAAAAATCTCCCATGTGTAATACCAGATATTAAGATCTTACAACACACACTATAAGACTTGTAAAATATAGATAAAATGGCACGGAAAGTGCTGTGGTATCTGACAATCTTGGTTTTTTTTTATGTTAAGCATCTATTCAGACACGGTGCAGTTTGATTTAGTCAGTAAATCTCAAGGTCAAGTTTATATAAAGCTGCAATGACAGTTCTACAGAGGGAACAATCACTGTATGACTAAGATGTGAGCAAACAGAGTGCTTGTATGTCATACTATTATAGAATGAAGATTCAAAGCATTTCACACAATTTATAAAAAAAAAAAAGTTTCCTCCAAAAATTAAAATTTCAGTTCAGTAGATCAGTGGGACCTAAAAAAAAATGTTCAATATATGATGGTTTGGAGTTATAGAAATAAATATCTAGACATTATAGTGTATCCACTCGTTAGGCACCATATCCAACTTATTTTTAACACATTTATCTGTCTGTATTGGGTGACTGAATCATCCATAATTGGGGTCTAGGTACGGTGATGCAAGTAATCGATAACATGCTATCATCACCTCTCTCCTATCAGTATTCATTCAACCAAATTTTTCTAGTAAATATTACCTACATTTTAATCAACTTTTTTAATATTCCTTGAAGTCACACATGCTTTATTTTCATTCTGTCCTAGAAGTCCATAGCTCACTATATCAGTTCTTTTGCTTGTTACCAGAGAGGTTAATACTGACGTTCACAGCATATAATGATTCTGCACACTTAACATAAGTATGTATAACATCGCCACGGCAACCTGTGGAGGAGAAAAGGGTTTTATACTTGGCTTTTAGGAGCCATCCAACAATGATCGATACCCTTGAGTCCTCATCCTCAGGCCCCAGGAAAGCAGGCACCCAAAAATTAATCTGATATGATTTAGCAATTCCCCTTTGTGAGTTTAGACATCCCACAAACTCTGCAAGATCCCACTTCACGTACATTACATGCAGAGGAATACATATGTGTCCTGGAAAAAGACAGTGTTGTCGCTGTACTTCCTACCAACAACCTGGTGAAGAGACGCCTGGATTCGGCAGAAGTGTACCACTGACTCACCTGCCAGGTCATTCAGACTTATACTAATCTTGGGATGCACCTTAAACCATTAATAAAACCAACCTCTGATTTTATTCTATCTGAATATGCCTAAATAGCATAATTCCCAATTCAGAACATTACTTGCTTAGTGGAAGGAGACCACTGTATAAGTCCTGTTACTTACCTGTGTTGATTGATCCACTTTTGCTTAAATAGTCACTTCTTCAAAGACTTTGCCAAGCCATTTTTCACTTGACTATGTGCTGGACTATCCTGTTCTTCCTTTTTGGAGACAGTAGTAACTTTTTTTTTTAGACTCTCCATAGAACTTACATTTCATGCCAAAGGAATGTTCTTCCTGGATTTCCTCTACACTTCTGGTACCAATCACTGGATATGTTGGTTATCAGCGTTTACTTTATAGACTGTATTAACTCCCCACCTGATTGCCACATTAGAGAATAAGACAACCTATATTTACCATCACCTCATATTATCCAGTGTTGGCTACATTATGTATTCTTAAATTCAAGCACAGAAAATCTAACAGAGCTTAAATTGAAAATTACTGTCTGTACTTAAATCACTTGACAGTTGGATCTAGACAGAAACAAATCATACTGTACATGCATTTTTTAATGTATGCATTATATACTTAATAAACATATTTATTATTAATATAATTTTATAAGAGAAATCCAGAATCATATACCAGTGACTCTAAAAAACACAATAAATACAATAAGCCTCTTTCATGCTTGCAGTCCAAATGTTTAATTTAAAAAAGTTATGCTATTGGTGAGCTATAAACGTTTCTATGAAATGGGAATATTAAACAACTGAGATTCAATTCAAAGCTTTTATTTAAAGCTAAAAAAGCACTCTTGTAGTTTAGGCTATTAGATCAATCTAGTAAAACTGAATTTATTTATTTTTTTATTCTACTTCTGAATTATTAAACATCAATTTTTCTAGTACTTTGAACTTCAAAATGGTGTTCCCTGAAACTTTTATGCCCTTCACTTTGATGCCATGCATAAATTACGCCATAGTCCTAAATTTCTTTTTGTGTGTGCATCACAATCAAATCTGTTCTGGCCATTCAGCAGGGAATTTTTAAATTTAACATTTTCTGCCCCAGAATAATGAATAATATATTTCTCTAACCTGTTTCAGGTCAACGGTCTCTCGCCTTCAAAAAGGCGAATAACCAATGTTTTAGACACTTTATTAAATTAGATGTGTTTTTATCCATGATCAAAACAAATATTCTTCTATGCATAGGTAAAAGTATTTGCACTTTCTAAATTACATTTTCATGAAATAAAATAACAGGGTCCTATTTTTTAATGAATAAGCATTCACAATTAAATAAAAAGTCTAGGAAGACATTGTTAAGTTTTCTTTTGAGGGAACTAGGGAATTGTGTTATTGAAATATCAATCAGATGGATTATTATTATTATTATTATTATTATTATCTTTTATTTATATAGCGCCAACAATTTACGCAGCGCTTAATACAATACATAAGTTCAAGGGGTATGACAAGACGAGAATTGACAGACTAAGACAAACCGATACATTAGGTGGAGAGAGCCCTGCTCGCAAGCTTACAATCTAGAGGGAATGGGGTGACAAACGTAAGGCACAGAGAAAGGGTGAGAGGTAGTGCGGGGGGTATCAGTGACGGGTGAGATGTAGTGTGGGGGGTATAAGGCACAGAAAAAGGGTGAGAGGTAGTGCGGGGGGTATCAGTGACGGGTGAGATGTAGTGTGGGGGGTATAAGGCACAGAAAAAGGGTGAGAGGTAGTGTGGTGGTTGTCTCAATGACAAGGAAGTTCTAGCAGCTAAGGTGGAATGCTTCTCTGAAGAAGTGGGTTTTGGGATTTTTGTTGACTGTTGGGAGGGAGGGTGAAAGCTGTAAGTTCAGTAGAAGTAGATTCCAGAGATATGGGGCAGCTTGAGTGAAATCTTGTAGACGGGAAAAGGAAGAGGTGATAAGTGAGGAGGAGAGCCTTTGTTAGGAAACAGTTAAGGACTGGAGGGAGTTTATGGTTGGAGATGATAGGAATAAAACTGGTTAGGTTGACCATGTTGGTTAAGTTTGGTGGTTGCGAGTGATAGGAATAGGGAGGAATATGTGGGGGACAGAAGTAGCAGAGCAAACACAGGCAGGTTTTACATATAAAGATTAGTGTAGAGGTACTGGGATAGCTGTCATGGCAGAGAGATGGAGAGGGATGGTATTTGGAATGGTTTAATGGGGAGAAGTGGGTACTAAAGGGATCCAAAGAGTTGGTGCCCTCTACTGGCATGTTTAAATAGATCTGGTAATTACCTGTCTATATATTAGGACAACACTGGGGCGGGTGGGAGAGGGGCAGGGAGGGCGGGCAAAAATTCAGTTGTTGTGGGGAAGATGGAGGAGTGTATTGCAGGCTTTGAGGGCTGTAATAGAGAGTGTTAAATAGTGTTAAAGTGGACGGGGGCAGTAAGAGGGCAGATATAGTAGATAAGGGGTTAGTGGAGCAGAAAGATAGAAAGTAAAATATAACAGACTTAAGTAGTGACAGGCATCACATACATTTTACCAACTAATAACAATCAGTGAAAAAATGCTGCAATTCCCAGTATGGGCATTCCTAGGCTATCAAGCACAGATAGACAGAAAAGGGTATAGAAACAGGAAAATTATAATAACAATACAGAAAACAAATAACAGATAATTATGGAGATCTCTTGGTCCAGTCTGTATACCTTTTAGCAAAGTATGGAGGTTTGCTTAGGCTTCAGTTGTTGTGGGGAAGATGGAGGAGTGTATTGCAGGCTTTGAGGGCTTTTAGCAAAGTATGGAGGTTTGCTTAGGCTTCAGTTGTTGTGGGGAAGATGGAGGAGTGTAATGCTTTATCTACAGCATACCATCTAAAAGACTTATGAATGTGTTATGTGCTTAAGATTACAACTGATCCAACAACAGATACATGCAAACACATATCAATGAAATCACAATATGTATTCGGATATATTTCCTGAAGGCTAATGTGTTTTCTAGCTACAATAACTACACTTATCCAGGTGAATGGGTGTATGGATACACTTATGAAATATGCACCGATAAACCCACCCACTGGCTTATTAAGTTAAACAATCCCTGTTCTATCTCTTCTAACTTTTAAGGTTTGAACTGAAAACTTTCACTTCTTCCAGAATGCAACAGAATATTTTGAAACAACAACAGGATATCCAAGAATCCACAATGCGGCTATGATATAACAATACAAACTTTTACTAGAACGTTCCAAATATAAAACAATACAAATAACAGTACAATAACAATAATCCCCACATTAATTGAAACACTTACAACAAATACATATATATAAGTTCCTATTTACAATATTCAAACATGCATGTTCATAGTTACCTTCCCTGAGAGCTCCAGGTTAGTGATGTTCCTTTGTCTCTTTACTTTCTCTCCTCCTCTCCTCTCTCACTACCTGTCCCTTGATATACTAGAGGGTCCCAATTGAGTCTACTGGGAGATCCCTGATTGGACCCTGTGGTTGCCGTAGTTACCCTTTGAAGTTATTCCCTTTGGCCAACACCACACCCTGGGGTCTTTACAATCATGGGGCAGTAAAACCCAAAGATCTCCTGATCTGATTATTGACATGACACTCTATTTTTACAATCCATTTCATGCGAAAACCTGTCTTTCTTCCACACACCCTTCATCACGCATATCTCACGTGTTATCTAAACTAAGATAAAAGGTTTCCCAAATATTTATCATTCCCGGCCACCTCCCATGCATCTTGATTTAACTAGTATTAACAGAAACCATGATATATATATATATATACACACACATACACATACATACCTACATATGCATATCTACACACATGTACATCCATACACCCGCATACACGTGTCCATATACATATTTATTCACACAACTGCTTATAGTGTAACAACATATTGTACCCATGCACCAGTAACCCTAGGCTTACCCCTGGATTTAGCCATGCTAAACGACTGAGCTAAAGACTGAATCCAAAAAATGTCAAGAAACCACAAATGATATACTCATGGTGTTACTAGAACTGACAATTAGTGAGTCATACTAGTCGTTAAGAAATGCACTGGTAGAGTAAAGTGGTATAGTGGAAAAAAACATAATAGAGTTCCTTCTAGGTTCTGAAGTTTAAAATACTAATGATTATTTGTGTCGTGTATGATACATTCTAGGCAACAGGATGACTCAATCCACATAATGGACAATACAGGTTTAAAAATAATGAGACTGACCATAAGAGGTCATTTCTGTAATGGATATGTTTTTTTAAAAGATGATCTATATCATAAAGATAACTTCACAATATGGATTGTACTAAAGATGACTGACCATACCTGATTGGCAAAACCAATGGGCAACGGAGAATTACAAAAAACCTACCTCATGGTCATATATATTTGACCAATATACCTTTAAAATTAAACATCGATTAGTTGGACTATGATTAAAACTATATGAATATTTGTTAAATGTTAAATTTTACTTGTGCAAATGTCAATGTATTCCTAAATTCGTTACTATTATATTTAACATAAAATCACTAATATATTTTAAGCGTCTAATTTAATATTTTAATGCCTTGTTGTCTTGATTTATATTTTAATCTCTAATTTATTTCTCTAATATTTAATCTGCCTGTTAATGCTGTCTTTGTAATAGACATACACATCATAAGCATACAAACCAAAAGGAGTGATCCCATGCTGAGTACTTTGTTTCTGCTTCTTTTTGTCTTGAAACTACAATTATTTAGCAGTTCCGAACTTTTGCAACTCATCCTGCTCGGCATATATAATCTTAATGTATCCATAACCTTCATACTTCTATTTGACATTAATGACGAGCTTAGATGAAAAGTTTATTGTCTACATTTTTCCTGATATGTGTTAAGTATTCTTAGAGTACGATTTAGTGTCATTATGTGCTTATTTAATGTTCATAAATTCTAAAGTTTGAAAATCCTAAGAGAAATAAAATGCAAACTCTTGTACAATTAACCTGTCTAACCACTTTATTGAAATGCTTCTGTAATTGAAAGAATATCATACATTTTATTTCTTAAATTTTCATACCCATTTTTCCTGTTTCCTTATTTTTTGGAAATTAACAACAAAACTTGGCTATTGTGAATACTTCTGCAAAACTAATGTTCTTATCAAGCTATTCTTCACTTGCTGCCCCTCCACTGGCTCCCCATTCCTGTTAGACAGCCAACTCTCACATACAGAACCCTCAGCAACCCTGAAACCCTCTACATCGCTGCTCCAAACAACCATAAAATCTCCTTTTCATACCCCACAATCTGCATTTGACACTAAAACCATTTATATTTCCCACCTTCTAGCTATCTAAGGCACTGTCTGATTCGTGTGACTGTTAATACAATGAGATCACTCTCTACTTTACCTTCTTCTTCATAGTATATGCTCGCAAAAGCAGGGCCCACTTCTTATTTTGCAATTATTGAATTATTCATTTTTTGTTCTGTGCTCTTTAAATACAATTGTAAAAAAATAGTAATAATAATATCAATAATGTTAACATGTCAATTGTCTATTCCGCATAATTAGCAGGTCTGGCAATAGTATTTTTTTAGATTCAAATTACCACAACATCCAGTTTTAAATGTCAACATAGGGATTTGAAGCCACCATTGAGTCCCACACGGAAAACCATTTGTTTGTTATTTTTATTTTAAAATTGTTTAAATGTTGGTTTATATATTTCAGCCCTGGCACTCATCAAAGGTATAATCAAGGAATTCAATGCAAATTTTGCTTCCAATGATACGTCAAAGCATACTGGATTTCTACTGCCAAGAACAAAACACATTTCCTGCCTCTGTGTGACCGTCACCTGTCCTTGCTCACTTCATCCTTAATGGCAACCAGCTATGGATAATAAAACTGCTCTGTTTAAAGCTATATATTTACTGGTAAAGAGGTAATTAAAATCATTCTGTCAGCAAAAAATAAACTTGACATTCCATCCAATCATCTGAGCGTAAAAGACATTTATGAAGTTTCAAACATATTTTCAGTTCCTGTCTCTTTTGATCATAAGATGTTCCCTTGTAAGTAGTGTTCTCATTCTTGGTTGGCAATTCATTAAACAGCTTTAAAACTAGTGCAGAAACAAGTTAGATGAGTTACATAGTACATAAGGTTGAAGTATTCTATTTATAGCCCTGTATGTCGTGCCTTTCTAAAAAAAAAAAATATCCAGATCCCTTTTTGAAGGCATCTAATGTATGATAACACCACCTCCCAGTCTCAGGGTGACCTCATGTTCTTTGTACATTTCTGTTAATGAACAGGTCAGTGAAGAGCTCTTTATGTTGACCCTGCATATATTTATATAATGTTATCATTACGAGTGTTAGAGTAACAAACAGGAACCCACTATGCAGGTGAGGAATTCCCATATAGTGCCACAGGAAGTGGGTAACTGCAATAGTAGCAAGGCAGGAAATAGTTAACGGTCCGGGTCAGAAACTCCAGAAAAGCAGCATCACCCCGCCATGTTTCCGTGATACCGATTAAATCGTACTGTTCATCACTTACCAATATTTCCAGCTTACCCATTTTGTTTGCCAAGCTTCTCGCATTAGCTAAAAGACACTTAAGGTTACTACCAGTTTTTTGGTTTATCAGTTGACAAATATGCCATGACTGCAGGTTTTTTCCTATGTAGCTCCATATTGTCTATGCTTACCCCACCACTGCTCTTACCCCCGTTTCCCATAGCTAGACCCCCATCCCAGTCTACTCTAGCTAGAACTTCATTTCTATCTTTATCCCCCCCAGGACCTAGTTTAAAAGATCCTTGATTCCTCTAGCCATCCTCTCCCCTAGCACTGCAGCCCCCTCTTCATTGAGGTGCAGTCCATCCCTGCTGTATAGTCTGTAGCCGACTGTAAAGTCTGACCAGTGCTCCAAAAACCCCACCTGCCCCTAATTTTGTTGTTTGTGCCAACATGTACTATGACGACTGGGTCATTTCCAGCCCCTCCCAACAATCTGTCCACCCAGTCTGCAAAATGTCGAACCCAAGCACCTGGGTGACAGCATACTGTTCAGCATTCAGGGTCCTGGCAACAGATTACCCTATCAACCTTTATTATAATTGAATCCCCTACCACCAGCACCTGTCTAGCCTTCTTTGCCTTCTGGCTCCCTACAATGCTGGAAAGGCTACTCTGCTCACTGCTAAGAGAGTCAGCCTGCCCCAGAAATGCTTCCTCTGAGCTCATCTCCCCAGTATCTTCGCACAAACTGTCAAACATGTTGGGGTGATCTAGCCCAGAACAAGCCTCCCTAGCTCTCCGACCCCTTCTGCCCCTTACACAACTATGCCAGTGCCCTACTACTGCTGCACCTCTTTGAGGTCTTTATTTTGGGGGAACCTTTTTTAAAATTTCTATAATATTGTAGAATTTAAGTCCTGCTCCATTGGACTGCATGTGTCTATTATCTGCCAGTGTCTGCCTGCCCAGGCCCAGTGCTCTACTAGTGCTGCTGCTTCACCTCTTTGAATGTCCATTATGACTGCTGACAGATGTTTTCTTATCATGGCACCTGATAGAAACATGTCAGAACACACAGTGCATTGTGGTTTGTTGCCTATGGGTCTGTATAGCCGCAGACGAGCCGGAGTGCCCATGCTGACCCCTGCCCGCTGCCGAAAGCGCCTACAATGGGCACGTGAGCATAAGAACCAAAGCAATGGAAGAAGGTGGCAGCAGGGTTAAGATACAGATCCCCGCAGCGGTGCAGGGTACCTGCATCCTACTCTCCGACACGCTGAGACAGCCTCCCATGCCAGCACTTTCCACGGGGGGAGTGCCGGCATGGGAGATTGTCTAAGCACATAGTGCAGACGTTCAACGGCTGCGGCGATGCGCGTAAACAACCTCCGCTGCTGGCACGTCTGCTCGATGTGCTTTAACAATCTCCCAAGGGACATTGGGAGATTGTTAAAGCACATCGTGCAGACGTGCCGGCAGCGGAGGTTGTTTATGCTCGCATTGCCACAGCCGGTGAACGTCTGCGCGATGTACGTTAACAATCTTCCTTGCCGGCACTTCCCACGTCTTGGGGTCAGAGTGGCAGCATATCTTGGGGGGGGCACATCTTGGGGGCAGAGTGGCAGCATATATTTTTTTCTAAGAAAAGTTTTTCTTTAAAACAGCACCTAACTTTTAGGGTGCGGCCTGTATTCGAGCCAATACGGTATATATAATCTCATAGCATTCCAAAAACGTTTAATATCACACTATAGAAAGATTTATTTACTAAAGGGGGAGTCTGTAGCAGAATCAGGATTTCACTAATCCTAATCAGGCATATCGGTTATCTTTATAACTAATATGCCGTCTAACTAGGTATTAAATGCCTAATATTAGCAATATATAGTGTTCCTAAATAAAGTTGCTCTCAATTTGGAAAAAACTACTAAATCACAATTGTATTGCAGATAATAGTTTATTTACTGTGACATGAATCATTATTGCTAATAACGTATAAATACTTGGACAGCTTATTTTAAATACTGCAAATATCTCTTGCCCACATAGGTTACTATGACAACAAGCAAATATAAATATATAACCTATTAGCATAAACATCCCCTTAATCTACTCGCTAAACGTGATAACCTGGCTTCTTGAACACACAAGAAGAATATTGTTCTGGCTGTTAGAAAGGTAGGAACACACTCCTGATACACGCTGTGCATGTTGTCCTGCCACTGAAAAAATGATCAAAGTATAGTCTTCCGGTTGCTGGAATGATTGGCAAACACTCAGACAGAATGTTCCAGCTAAAGTTGTCAAGCCATTTCCCAGGAAATCTTTGAAGAGTTGCTCTTAGAGGCGTAATCAGGTTGTAACCAGGGAGTAGTCAGAAGTGTGGCCTGGCCATGGTTTTATAATTTACAACAACAAATGCGTCAATTTGTTCCTCAAAAGAGGAAGAGTAAAGGACAGGATGGAAGAAAAACAGAAAAGATAAGGTGGCTGAGATAACAGTAAATAATGGAAGAAAGGAAAAAAGGAGAATACAGAACAGAGAGAATTGAGAGAAGAGGAGAGCACCCAGAGACTTACACTAACACACAGTGTTTGCTGCCCCACTCACGCCATCACCTACTGTTTTACATAAAGAGCTAAGTACCAAAATCCAAGGGATCAGAAGCCACCCTGTTGTCCAGTTCTCTAGGGTAATATTGATACACATAAACATTTAGCCTTTAAAGAAAGTAACATTATACCTAAAGTGTGTGCCAGTACTAAGAGGTTGTCCCTGTCCTTTTAATCAGGACCTGGCCCATTGATCACCATTGATCTCGTTCCTGCTGAATTCTGTATATGATGAAGTTGTGCATCTTATGATCTCTCAGGCTGGTAATAGACCATTCACTTTGCAGACAAGTGAATATAAGAGGCCTAGCAGCAACCCTTATCTGAAATCAGATATGTTGACTGTCCCTCATTTGATAGGCTTTAAATGATGGACCTTAATGCATTAGTTCCTTTCAGAGACTTGCATGGGGTTACGCTTGTATACATACAGGTTATATAGTGGATCCTTACCAGCTAGTTTGCTGAGACTATGATGAAGTTACTTTGATTTATCTTCTAGCAGAGAAGACATACTTATTTCCCCTATACACTTCCGAATCTCCATCCAGTTCTTCATGTTATGATCTACTCCACCTGCTCAATTAAACATACTATCACTTTTTTTAAAGACTGTCTGGAACCTATGTCACCATGTTAGCTTTTAGACTTGATTTAAAGGCAGCTTTCTGGACACTGAAGTCCCATCTTCAGCCATAGTCAAAACTAACTTTATGGCATAAAATGGAGGATATGCATTGGACTAGAGAGAATGCAAGTTATTTTACCCATCTTATTAGTTACTTTGTAATGTCTGGGTGTGGGGTAATAAAAGATAAACCCAGGACAGGAATTCTTTGAATAAAGCTTGCTCTTTCATAAACTGCAACTGCCCCCACCTTCCATGTGGTGAAAACCTGGGTAAAAACAAATGAGTTTGAAAAAGATACAAAACCAAGAATCAGGGCTAAGGTTTTAGAAAAGAAAACAAGCAGAACCAGGTCACTCCATTTTAGGCAGATGATCACTTAATGTTGGGTAGGTCTTCCTTTGCTAACTTACTGTATGTTTCATACAAAGTTAGCAGTTATAGGCTTCTCCCTCAATCAATCTCCACCAAGCATGCAGATAAAGACACTGAAGTCCTTCAACTGTGACAGAATGTCGCTAAAAAGGAAACAGATGGTTCTCCATAGAAACATAGAACTTTACAGTAGATAAGAACCAATTGATCTATCTAGACTGATCATCTCAAAACCTTGACCTTGAAGTCCGTGGTCTTGTCTTAGAATAGTTTTATGCCTATCCCATGCATGTTTACATTTCTAGTTCTGTTGGTAGACTGGTCCACTTTTTTACCCCCTCCTCAGTAAAATAAAACTTACATTACATTACATCTAAACCGCACGTTTTTAATTTTTTTATTATGACCTCTTATTTTAACATTTCTCCTCCTTTGAAATAAACGTCTCCTTGTGTTTTGCTAAAGCAGGTCTAACCAGTCCTGAATATATATATCTATATATAATTTGAAACATGCACACCAAAAAAAAAAGAATATCAATAAAAGAATATACTTAAATTATATTTACAAAATAAGTATCAAAAAAAGTTTAGCAAATGCAAAAAAGTACATACCAAAGTAAATAAAGTAAAAATGATTTGCACTATTACAGGAGAAGCTGACCCCCCAGTGTGAGATCCCCCATTGTTTCAGCATACTGCCTATGTCAAGGGTAGGAGCTGAACCCTTGTATAACTGGCTGCCCCATCAAGCTCACGTGATAACAATGCCCCATAGTGTAATGATGTTCGCACACGTGAAGGCATGCTTGCGTCATTATTATTTTTATTGAAGAGTGTACACTGCACACACAAACAATTGCTGTAAGTGCAAAAGTATCATGTATTGTTTTATATAGCACCATCAGATTCTGCAAAGCTGTACAAAGGGCAGACAGGACATAACAATTAGTATACTATAATATATCATGCCATACAGAAACAACAGGTTGAGCCCTGCTCAACTGAGCTTACAATCTAGAGAGCGTTGGGGTGTGTTACACAAGATGTAAAGTGACGTTGTTTGGGATGGACCAGCCGCACTCGTGTAAGTATTGCAGGAATTCGACTAGGTAAGGTGAGCTAAAGGAATATGGCGTTAAGGCGTAAGTTCATAGGCATCCTTAAAAAAAAGACAAAAAAACGCAGGAGATGTCAAATAAAGTATATACAACAATTGCGTTCTGGCATAATACATATGAGTCATGATAAACAATTAAATTACATGATAACCAGTCATGAACCTGCCAGAATCATCTCTATTAATAATATAATAATAATAATAATAATAATAATAATAAAAATATTCAAAACAGTATATGGAAATAATATAAGAAATAAGAAACTTGTTTATGGAATATATTATTGGGAGAAACATTTAGATGAAAATAGTATTAAACACAATTCCATCTCTGCAATACAAATTAAGCCCTTAATAAATGTCCTCTGTGCACTTGTAGATTATTTGCTCCATGCCGTAAATCTAGCTCTTTTAAAATAAGTGTACTACATTTTCTTCTTTAGATGAAATTACTCTGGTTTGTTGTATTCCGCAAAACGTACCGCATAATCTCCAGTTTCTAATGCTTGAAAATGGATTATGAAGAAGCTGTATTACTTATGAATATTATTGCATTGTTTCAAATTCTCTACTCAATTATAATGTTCAAGAAAAAAAAAAAAGACTCAAAGTAATCAATATGAGAGATACCAAGGGTACTTGAATGATTCAAATAAAATTACTTTAGACTACGAGAAATCAATAAAATTCAAGAGAGAATAGTTAAGATAGAGTAACAAAATGGTGAAAGCAGAAAATCGATTCAGAAAGCGAAATTATTTTAATTGTAATGTACACATGAGTACTGGTAAACATATACTGTATGTACCATCGTATGCGGCACCGTATATGTTCCAACTATATATATGTAGGATGAATGTCAAGTTGGTAATATGTTCTAAACAATAAAAATATATCGAAATTCAGATTCAATTAGGGCTATCTAGTCTGCCCTGTTGTAAAGGGTTTAGCTTTTAGCAGTACTTAATTTTGTCTTAGATTCAGGATAGCTGTTTATTCTTTTTTCTTACATTACAAAAATTTTTTAGATTATGACCTTCTAACATTTCCCAACTTTTGAAATTAATTTCTCTCTGTATTTTCTAAATCCCTTTATATATTTAAATGTTTCCTTTATATATTTAAATGTTTTTATCATCTCTCTCTCTGCAACAGTTGGCTTTTACCCTTTTAAAGTATCGACATGGCCCAACCATATTCAACTAATCATGTTAAGAATTGGATGTGGAATTATTATATATATGTATGTATATATATATATATTATTTTTTTAAATTATAATCACCAATAGTCGTAGTGAAATTAGCACTGGGATCAGACCAAGCTGAAAACAATAAAGAAAAAGATGTCCATTACCTTTCATTTAAACTTCCCAAATCCCAATAACGTATGATGTTACAAGGCTTTACAGAGAATAGGAATGTCCTGAACCATACATCTTGCCAGTCTTCCCCTGTTCTTATGGGAGACAATAATTTTCCTTCCTTGATGATATCTCAATTGCAAAAGAGACAGAGATTCTATTGCAATTGGAGTCCCTCTAATCCAGTCATAAAGTTTAGCCCGAAATTGTACAAAAGGAACAATCATCATGTACTTTGTGTAGGAAGTACATTGATGGATTTTGTTTCAAAGTTCTCTGTTCACGTAGATCTGTCTAATACATCAGTAAAATGAAATGTTGTTTTTTGAAAAGGTGCATATGAAATGTAGCTAAGCAACTAATAACGCAAGTGTATTTTGTGAGGGGGGGCAGACACATAAATCACTTGCAAAATCATTTATTTAAAAAAAACATTTTTTTTTGGAACCTGAATATAACTTCCTGTACTATTCACTTGGATTTCATTCTGTAGTTACACATTTAGTAAGGTTGAAAGGCATCGGTCCATAAAGTTAAACGTTTTCAAGATGTCCTTTATTGTACTGATCCAGACAGGGCCGGCCCGACAATGGAGCCAAGTGGGGCAGCCGCTCCAGGCGGCACTTTTGAAGGGGCGGCACTTTGCCGCCCCAAGCCCTTTTTTTTCTTTCTAAAGCGAAAGAGAGAGAAAGGGGCGCCGAGTGGTTGTCGCTTACCAAGCTGTCAGTACCCGCTCGGCGCCCCTCTCTCTCCTCTGCGGCGAGTCTCCCTGTTCGGTCTCGGTGCCGGCATGTAATGCTGAGTGCCGGAAGATTTCCGGCGCTCAGCATTACAAGCCGGCACCGAGACCGAACAGGGAGACTCGCCGCAGGACTGCTGAAAGGTAAGTACAAGGGGGGGAGGAAGGGTAGATAATCGGGGGGAGGATAGATAATGGGGGGGGGATAGATAATGGGGGGGTGTCAGGGACGGAGGGAGAGGAAGGGTAGATAAGGGGGGGGCGGCATTTTAAAATTCGCCCCAGGTGGCATTTTGCCTTGGGCCGGCCCTGGATCCAGATGACTACAAAAAACTTTTTAATACATGCCCATTTGCTCAGAAAGAAAAACAAACTTATTTAGTACAATGTGAGTTGTTCATAGATATCATGCATGTACCTAAAAAGGGCTGATTTGAGTCTTTACAGCAGAATGGGTCGAATAAATGGGTTGGTTCATTCTATGTTCTTATGACTTTCAATTATGCTTCTGTAAGGAACGTACCTCGTATCTTCTCCCTCCTGCACGTCCTCGGAGGGGGGGAGTGGGTACGGGTACGCAGCTGGATGAAGATGAGGAAGCGGAAGTGGTCGGCAGAGAAGGTAGGACAACATTTAGAGAGTGTGACAGAGAGAGTGAACAAGAATAAGTGTGAGAGAGTGAGTGAATGGGCAACAAATTTGATTCCCAAATTAAAAAAAAATGCCCCCCAATTTTTGGCCGAACCGGATGGGCAGGGAACGAAATTCATTGCCCAAAAACAAATGGGCCAAAAACAAACTGTATATATATTTTGTACACCGAATGGCAATCGAATGGCTAGTATTGTGTACAGAAACATCTGCGTATGGGCTAAAGTCCAAATGAGAAGGTTGTGGAGAATAGCAGGACTAAGATCCAGTGGGACATCCAGATCCAGCCAGACCAACAGGCACTAGCCAATCAACTCGACAAAGTGATAGTAGGCAAGGACCAGAAGATAGCAGTGGTGATAGATGTAGCGGTCCCAAGTAACAGCAACAGGAAGAAGGAGTATGAGAAGTTGGAGGGACCAGGGCCAAAAAGAACTGGAGAAGATATGGAGAGTGAAGGCTAAAGTGGTCCCAGTGGTTTTAGAAGCACTCGGGGCTGTGATTCGTAAGATGGGAGAGTGGCTCCAATAGATTCCAGGAACAACATCAGAACACTCTGTCCAGAAGAGTGCTGTGCTTGGGACAGATATTGCACGGAACTCCCAGGGCTCAGGTAGATGACTCAAGTTCATATATATGTCACGCTCAGCATAACAAGGGAGATGCTGTCCTCAGAGATTGGGGACTGACTCAAGGGTACGTATGGACAGTCAAGACAAGCCATAGTCAGGTACAGTAGCTAAAGTTCAGGATAGTCAGGATCAAGTCAAATAGAGCAACAACACTATAGAACACACTAAAGCAGACACAAGTATGACCATAAGAGGGCCAGGTTTAGTGTGCTCTGAGGCTTTATATAGGACTCAATAGCAGAAAGGAATGATGTCACTCCATTTAGGACGTGCAACCACAGCCATCTTGTACGTGGAGTGACTGTGTGCGAGGCCGCAGCCGGCCACTGTAGAAGCAGGGACAGCTAAGTAGGGTTCTTCGTAGGATGCTGCGGCAGGAGGACCCTCTGTACGGAGAGGGACACTAAAGCGTAGACGTCCCCACTGGCAGTCCGAAGGAATGGAACTCAAGGCACCGGCGGGTAAGTGACAATATATATGTGTGTATATTTACCACACATACAGATATACAGTGACCATTTTTTAATACAGCTTCATAATTGTTATAAACAATTGGGAGCCTATGTAAGATCAAGCAAAAATAAAAAATCGGCACATGACCAATTTGACACAATTGTACTTCCCCAGACAGTCCACAAGGCGTCTTATAAAAAATATACACAATTTCTACTAATGTGTGCAGGCATACATAAATTTGTCCAATTAGAACAAAATATTGGCTTGTATGTTTTAAAACTTTTGGACTTGCACCCACACATTGAAATACCATATTTGCTTGAATATAAGACAAGTTTTTTTCAGACCAAATGCTCTTAAAAAAAATAAATAAATAAAAATACCCCTCATCTATTCGAAGTTGCCTAATAATCCGACCTCAAATAAAGGTCTGACTATAAGACTAAGATCCAGATCCCCTGCAGCAGAGGTTGTCTACGCACATCGTTCACCGGCTGCCCCCACTAGACACCAGGGAGTCTGAAGCATGAAGCAGTCTGAAGGGGGACAGGTCTGGGGATGCATTGGTAAGTCTGGGGGGGCAGATTGGCATATAGGGAGTATAAGGCACATCTGGGGGGCAGAGTGACAAGCCGGGGGGGCAGATGTGCATAACTGGAGGCAGGTTGGCAAATATAATAAAAACAAGAAATGCATTTTTCTCAATCATAGTTTTTAATAAATATGAAAAATAGTTTACATGTGAATTAATAGTTACTAGTAAAACTTTTTTTCTATATGGTAGTCTTATATTCAGGCATTTTCTTTTTGTTTCTAAATTAATATTCACATTATGGGGGGTCATCGTATAATCAGGGTCATCTTATAATGTGAAAAATAAATATTAGTGTTTATGGTTTTTAAAAGGTATGGCTGAAGTCTACATGGTGCATATCAAAGAGAAAAAAAAATGTAGCCATATGAATAGAAATATGTTCTAACATGATGTTTTTGGAGAGGTTACAAAGGCTCGCATTTTAAACAAGTACTACACATCAAAGAATTGGATATTAATATTATTGCTGTCATTCATTATGCACAATAGCACAAGCTGCTACCATTCGCTTTTGAAGTCACCCAAACAAATGCGTAATGCTGGCAAGAGTCTGCATAGAATCTCCATGTTGATAAGGTTCTCATCAGGATTGTTTGTAAAGGCTAAAAAACTTGCCGGTTTGCCGCACCAAACTCGCAAATTCACTGAAGCCAACTGGCATTATTTATTCTTATTATTTCTTTACATAGCAAACAATGTACACCGTGCTTCTTACAATATGTAGTATATTCATGGGGTACGACAAAATTAAAATTGAAAGACTAAGACAAACCTATAATGTATACAGGCTCTGCTCGCAGGCTTGCACAAGATGCAATTGTGTGTTTTTTGAAAAAGCAACTTCATTAACCTGTGATTTACTGTCAACTTTAAAATAAAAATGATCCTGGGCAATATATCTTTATTTTGAATACTTAATGGTGAGGACATGCAAGTTTACTTTGAACTGGCATGTCTTCACATGTATTTCACAAAATTTAAAGTTGCATATCCTCACAAATAACTAGCTAATTTAGGAATTCTCCTTCCAACTCTCCCTTTGGTCTATATATATTTTGATTTTTGCTATTGTTTTTTTACTGTGTATACATCAATTAATGTTATTGACTGGTGAATATGTATTCTATTTGTAATTTATATAAACGTTGGAGACATTATGGTAGATTTTGTATACAGATTTTGTATGGCCCAACATGTATATTTTTTCTTATTTATAATGTTGTTTGTTGTACATTTCATCGATAAATACTGTGGTGCCACAGAGGAGTTTGTTATACAATGGACCACTAGATTACAAAAACAGTAGAAACTGTATAGAAATCATTGTCACTGGGTTTAATCTGTAGCTTCCACTTCTCCTCTTGCTCTTCTAAACATTGACAGTTGTTTCAAAGATTACCACATACTAGTGGTCAGGCTTGGACTGGACATCTGGCACACAGGGCAAATGCCTGGTGGGCCTCTGACCCCCGGCACCCCATACTCACCCATTCTGCTACTCCAGTGGCTGGAGGTGTCTGACAGCACACTACATGAGCATGAAAAGTTAATATGCTGCCATGCATATCCACCAATTGGACAGACATCATCAGGCAGCTTCTGGACTTAAAGTGTACAATGCATTTTTAAAAGCACATTTAAAAAAATGTTTTAAAACTTTTTGTTAAGGTAAAATGTTGTATTTAGTTAGTTTCCTTTTCCAAAATATCTACTATTTCAGGTCTAAACGAGCCTAATTTGCAATGTCATGATAAAGTTCCATGAAACCTCTAAAAACTAGACTTGGGCACCAGGAAGGCCTTTGTGTTCGTCTTCCAGCTCATCTTCGGCAAAAAAAAAAATCTACATATTCTGCGAATATTTGCCCGTTCCTGTCTTCTCTTCGAGCGAATATTCATGGACATTCTTCGTATTCGTTTTTTCTTTGTTTTTTCCGGTTTTGTATAAGGTTGATGCCAGAGGAAGACCCTGCAGGCGACCAATAGGCTCACTCGCACTGCCCTTTAACCCCTACAGATTTCCGCTTCCGACAACTCCCGCAATGCCGGGAAGATAAGGTAGGCTAGATGGGGAAGGGACCAGGGAGATTAGTAGAAGAAGATGATCACGAAGATTCTTCGTGTTGTGTGTCTTCGCCTTCGTCTACGTTTTACCGCCGCTATCTTCTCTTCTTCATGTCTTCAGAACGAACACGAAAACGCACTCTTCGTGTTTGTTTTCATGTTCGCCCGAAGACGAATGCACTAACTGTATGCAGGTTTTTTATGTAATCTGAAGATGCAGATGAACAGGTTTTAGTGGATTTATTTTCAGTTGCTCAAAACCTACACCAAATCTCTTAAGCTCTTAGCCATCTATGATATCTGCTTTACAGAAACATATTAGTTTTCAACGGGTGGCCGGCAAAAAGTTATTCAGTAGGATTATTTTCAGATTGTTTTATTTTCTTTTTTTCAGTACCCTAGTTGGGGCAAGGTCCATCTAGTGCACCCCTTTTGCTCAAAATAACCGTACACATCATGACAATGAAAGCTTAACACTCAAGAAAAAGCAATCCATAGGCGAGTATTTGATGGTCTTGCCAAAAGAAAACCGCTGTGGATATGGCACAAATATTAAAGGAGAAGAAGGTAGACAAATTGCCAGGTTAACAAAGAACACTGATACAACTTCTGTTTAGATATATAAGTGAAAGAAGAAAAAGTATACAAGGAATAATTAGATTAAACACAAATGAAGGTGATTTTATAAATGAAGATAAAGATCTAGCCGACAGCCTAAATAAATACTTCTGTTCAGTTTTTATCTTGGTTAGAAAGGAGAAACAGGGATACGTGTGTGTTTACAGAGGAAGAAGTTCAGAACTCTCTAATGTAAAACAGACAAATCGATGGGACAAAGAGATGCACCCAAAGTTATTAAAAGAGCTTCAGAGTGTGCTGATAAAACCACCGGCAGACTTATTTAACCAGTCACTATTGGACGTGGAAGATTGGAAGTTAGCAATTGTAGTACAACTTATAAATAATAAAGGCACCATGGAAGACTCAGCCAACTACCGATGCATAAGTCAGTAGTTGGACAATTAATGGAAACAATGAAAAAGGAGAGGATTGATAAATATCAGAATATAGATGGCTTGCAATATCAGAAACAGGGGTTGACTGCAGGGAGATCTTGTAAAGCAAACTTAATTCTTTATTTTACTCTAACTAAAATTATAGACCAGGGAATAGCAGTAGTTATAGCCTTTCTGGATTTCAGTTAGGTATTTGACAAATGTACTTGGCTAATTGAGAGTTATCCTTGAACATTGTTGGTTCTCTGACTGGTTTTTATATGAATGGCAGATTTGTCCCTTGCTGTCAGATAGAATGTAGTAAAAAAAAAAAAGTAAAACAAAACATGCTTGAAAAGAAGGTATTGGGGAAATAAGGGATAGAGGAGTGGATGTTTTTTAGAGTGATGGTATCTACTTGGAAGGTACATGCTACAGGAAGGTCCTACTCTTCCTATAAAAGTTTGGTAAACTAAGATTTGTAAACTAAGTAAATATATATTGTATATACAGTATATTTAGTAACAATGAACACAACAGATCTATGGATTAGCTTCACTATTTTTTTTTTGTTTTTACATGTGGACTGTTTGGATATAATTGGCTTAAGCATATTGCTGGACGGGAGACAATAGACTGTTCCATATACCAAGAGAACATATTATTAAAAATGTTGAAGTCAGTAGCACAACAATATCTGTGAATGAGTGAATGAATGAGTATGTTGTAATGGCATGGATGTATAAATGGGGGGGCAAAGATGGCACAGGCAGGCTATCTGGGGCAAAGATAGCACATACATGCTGTTTGGGGAAAAAGATAGCAAGTCCTATGTATCCAATCTAGGTGATATGCAGGTCCTGTGGATGCAATCTGGGTCCCGGGACAAGTCCAATGTGTGCAATTTGGGTTCCAGGGCCGGCCTTCGTGACCTGTGATCTTTGTCTGCAATATAAAGTTTCCATGCATTATTTAGTTGATATATACCTTCAATTCAGGTTTTGCTTGTAAATGTTTTACTTGATCTATATCTGCAAGGCTTGGTGTGTGTGTGTTAGTTGCTCTATACTATATGCTAGGTTTTATGTGTTAATACCTGCAAATGAGGGGTTTATGTGTCTTATTTAGTTGATACCAGCAACGCTGTGTTTCCATGTGTTTATTTAATCTATACCTCAAGTACATGAGGGAAGAAAGAGAGGTGTGGACAAAGGAGGCAACAAATGGACTCTAAGGGTGATGACAGGGGAGGGAGCACCAGAGGGTGGCCCACACAGGATGCCTGAACACCCAAAGCGGCCCTGATCACTGTCGGACCTGCACCATTTATTTGCTATACGAGTGACATCTCACGCGGAGTCACTTTAGGGTCATAAGTACTTTTTTTGGGTGTTGGACTGGAGGGCATGATTGAATGCCCATGAGTGTTGGGGGGGCAATCAATATATAATATAATCGCATAAAAACAATGCAGAAACCTTGAATAAGCTTCTACTTTTGATGGCAACAGCATATAATCGCATGCTTTTGTGCCACATGACAATTAAGTATCTCTGAAAAAATGTTTAGTTGATTAAATAATTTTTTGAGGAAGGGTTTAGTCATTCAGAAGCACTAGTAATGTTTCTAATGATGCAAAAGTGTTAAATTAAGCAGAATACCATCTTTAATATGCAAGATGTTTTGTTTGTATGATAAATATTTATTGTGCCCCATTGCATAATTCGGGACAGTAATGCAATGGCATTGACTGATGGTTTGATTCTTTGTATTTTGGAACAAATGGATGCCGCGTTACATCTTATGAGTAAAATGAATTTAATTCAGTCTTTTAGGTTTAATAAACCCTGATTAGGATATGTATATATCACAATACATACATTTTTTATGCCGTTTGAATGCTGTTGATCTTGAATATAATGTGAGAGCAATCTATGGGAAGTAAAAGCAGAGCTACATTAATAATGTAGAATATTACTGAAGGTTTTCCTCCCATTTTCATTTTGCTTATTGTTTTTATACTTCAGAAAAAAATTATTTATTGTGTTTTAAGTGTAATATACCAGCACTAAAATTAAACAACAAAATATTATTATTCAGATTTTGTTATTGTTTTCACAGATAGTGTAAGTGGTTTGTAATGAAGAATGCACGCCAAACCCAAAGAAGAGTGGTATTGGATTATCTGGTTCCCATAGTGAATAGCTCTCTAATACATAACTGGGCAAAAAAAAAAACATCCCAAAACGCCCTTCTTTGAGATGTGGATTAAAAAATAGATAAAACACACTTTCTGATACCCGAGCCAAAACTAGATCCCCCCAGTACCATTTTACTGGGGCTAAGAAGTTCCCCCACCTTCATCACAACAGAAAATGAAGGATGGAGGAAGCGAGCCTCAACAAGGTACATTGGTAACAGACGAAAAGCTGATCCAGTATCACGTTGGCCATAAGTGCCCCAGAGCCCACTGCACGGACCATTCGGCCCACCAAATCAAATGAGGTGTACGACACCCTGCAAAGTTCCTCTTCAATATCTTCACTGACTAAATCCCCATAAAGTTAAGATAAATGATTTATTAGACCATTCCCAAAAGCAATACTCTCAAATTGGGAAATTGCTGGCCCGAAAGGCCATCATCCCCAACACTACTTCCTAATTAAACTTTTCCTGCACCACTACAGGGTAATCCTGCAACATGCAGAGATTCTGCAGCGACAAAGAAAGGGGATCCAGAACCCCCAGCAAAATCTCCACCAACCTCCTTTTCTTATAAAGATGGGACAATGTCCACTGGTATCTGTGTCCTTCTCGTCCATTTCCCCTTTCTCACCTGGCTTTCCACACTCAAAGCATTGGTGGATGGGGTGGGAGCCCCTGTACCCAGTGTACTCTTGCTTGAACCTGCAACTGGCATTCCACTTGCAGGTATTGTCATTGAACTGGCACCAGTAGTGCAACCAACGTTGCCTGACAGGCTCAGTGGAAGAGACCACCCCTTTTTGTCACCTGTGGCCTGCTCATCACCCTGGGGGCTTGATGGGTGCCTGCCATCTTTTTGCTTTACCTCAGCCCTCAGTGTAAACAAAATGCCTTCGATGTCCATGCCCAGGCCATGTAACTGCTGCTCTACACTCCTTCATACTCACACATGGACCTTCTCCGTCCAGCTGTGCCCTCCTCCAAAAGATCCTAACTGGTGCAGAAAACAGGATTATGTGAGTGCCCACTGTGCACAAAAAAACTTTGATTTATGTGCACCATCATTAACCTAGATATTAAAGTATACGAATTGTAATAGTTAGTGTATCTAACATGCAATGTGATGCAGCTAGGAATTAAAATGTATGAATCAAGTTGGCCCAGCATTGGCTACAGGCTCATGTCCTGTTCTAGAATGCTGTTAAATAAAGTAGACTCGCATAAGAAACTTTTAGTTTACTACTTTCTAAAAGTAACCTTGCTTATACTGCATAGACATAAGTGAATAGTGATTTCTTACAAAGAAAATCATATTTCATGCCATACTGTAATATTTATGTGAATGTACTTGTCTTCTTTTACTTCTGCTGTTGATAAGAAAGCAGTCTGGTGTTGAGATATACTTTTAAAGATGTCAAGTCATCCAGCATTATACGTGCATTCAGGTATTTGAAGACTATTTTTAAACCATTTCCAACAAATCTGAAATGGATTTTTACATCCCTAACAATTTACCATTAGAAAACATATATATCTGGAGAAAATAAGAAAAAGAATAGATTAAGAATACCGTAATAGAATCATAAAAACCTAAACTTCAATAAAATACGTTGTAAAAGTAATTGCACAAGAAGTAAACTCTGAAGACACCAGGAAATCTCTGAAAATGACCAAGCAGTGGACACGGCAGGGAAGACCCCAACCACAGCAGTGTGAGCAGCAGATCTATTAAATTGATGAAGTGAAGTGCTCACTAAGACTGTGTTGCTGTAATTCTTTAATTTCTTTGCTAAATTGTAAAACTAGGCAAGAGCAACCATAATATAATTCTATAGTATTTTAATGTATAGGGGAAAATAAAATTCTGCTTACAACCTTTTAGTTAAGTGTTTTAATTACAATTTTGTATGAAGAAGCAGAACTATGAAAAAGCAAAGTTACGTACTTAAACGTAGTCATAAAATAAAACAAAATATAAATAATTTAGCAGAGGAAATGTAACATTTCATTGTTCCAAATTATATTAATTTATTTTCATAACGTAATGATTATTTGTAACGCGTTGGTAATTCCTTGTATGCGTTCAGATATTCTTTGACACAACAGTGCTGTATTAAGAATTCTCCAGAGGTTCACGTATTTTTATTATTATTATTCAGTTAACACATTATCTAACTATTCTGTACTTATGATACTTATTCTTTGAGTCTATGTACTTGTGTTGATATTGCTTGCGCACTAGGGTCGAAAAAGACAACCATCACCAACTGGTTTTATTGGATTATTTATAAAGTAGTCAAATATTGTAATTAGACGATTTGGACAAATATAGTTTTTTTTTTCCATTCCTTTTGAGAAAACAAATTTTGTTACCTGCCTTTTTGGGCTCAGACAAAATTCAGAGAGCTTTTTTTATTTGGAAACCAAAATTGTTTGCACTGACTCCTACCCAATTTATCACACTCTCTCTTAAAGTCTCCCTACCTTATCCAACAACTGCTTTCATGTCTCCACCTTCTTCTCTGCAGGTCCTCCTCTTGTTCATCTCCTTTTTCTTCTCCTGGATCTCTGCTGCTCCTGGTTCTCCCTGTATTATCCTGACTTCTTCTGCAACAAGGCACAACCTTTGCTCCCGCTCCTCTAATCGGAAGTATACACAGAGGCTCCAACTCATTACAAAAGTATTCCAAGAGGCTGAAAAAATATAGATGGATCTGTGGAGAAAGATAGAAAGATAGAGTTGGCCAGCGCCCAAGTCTAGTTATTACCCTTTTAGATATATTGCTTTAACGTTTAACTGTTTAAGTAAAGTATATCATGTTACAACTGCCTGTGCATTTTACTATCAATATAATTGACCAATATACCTTTAAAAATAAACTAATCGTAGCTGGCAGGATTAGTTCTGATGTGATTAAAAGAAAATGTTGAAGCTGGCAGTATTGGTTTGTCTTTACACCTTAACAAGCTATTTAACATGTAGAGCAGATTCAAAGGTTCAACATTCAGTAGAATGAGGTCCCCAAACCCCAAGTAACTGACTTCTTGTGATGAACCACTTGAACCAGGCTTTGTACTACACAGCATACTGGCAGCTTAATTAAGCTTCACTCATTATCCAAAGAAAAAAGAAACAGAGAAAAAATAGAAAGTACTGACTTCATTTCACAGTAATTAAAAAAAGGGAAACAAAATTCCACCTTGAAGAGAGATCTTGATATACATGGTTGAATAGGAGCTCCTCAGGTGTTTGTGAGCCTTGCCCTAATTTTTCTAGATTTATTTCAGCTACAGGGCACCACCAATCCTTAGCTGGTTCAATATTTGTAATTAAGAGTAGAAATGTAAAATCTAAATGTTGTATTGCTGCGCCAACTCATCAAAGTTTAACAGGATAAAGATAACAATATCAGTTTTCCAACTGAGACTTTGTATTCTGTCCTCAAAGCAGTTTTCCCGCTGTGACAACACAGGCTTCCGACGTGCTATGGACCAAAATGTTCATTAGAGGGATCTTCCCCTGCTGTTTATTAAGTGAATGCGACCAGCAGGAGTTTATCTAATCTTTGTATTACTGAAATGATGGTGGAATACCATTTCATATTATTAGAGAAGAAATCTATTAGCATATTATAAATACAATCGGTGCAATCATCTTGATTACTTAGTAAGACCTAAGTCTTGATGATAATGAATTTCGATGCATCGTTAATAGTGTGGCTCACATTTCCCTACCTTCCACATTATTAGATAATTTATTAATGCATGTGCTATAATTACCTTGCAGTAAGAGTGTTATTTAAAAAGACACAGTTTGAATATTTAACTTCAATGTTTGGAATAGTTTTATATTTAAAATGATGTGTTATGTGTTTGCTAATAATTTTACTAGGGTGTTATTATTATTTTCTAATAATAACTTGGTGTTAATTTCAAAATTAATTAGAAAAGCTGTGTGTTACAAAATCATTGCATCATACTAATGGGAGAATGAGGCGATGAGTACAAAAGCGTATGTTGTGTCTGTTTGTTCTCTCTTTGTTATCTAGCTTGGCGTTGAGGACTTGCTTTAATTGCCATAGCAGCACAGACCTAAGAAGAACAATTGATGGATAAAAGTAAATGACATTTCTATGGACATCATCTTGACTGTAACAGCATCACACAAAAAAAACAGCCCAAAAATCAGGTGACATAGAAATAACACTCACCTACCAACTACTATATTAAAAGGACAACACAAAGACCACACTTATATAAAGAATATGGACAACTATTAAAAGATATTGGCACTTGAAAGGGCCATTCATCTCCCATCCCTTGCTTATCTGGTTATTCTAGCTGTATGGCACCCACTGAAGGATTCTGTCCATGCATCTTTGTCCCCGTCTCTACAATTTGTATGTACAAACTTACAGATGTTCTACATAATGCTAACTTGCATGTACACACATTGAATGAGATGACCCCATATTGATATTGGTCTGAACACCTCTCAAGCCAGCCCATGCCATGGTCGCTCTTCTTCATTACACCGCTGTCCCTACAATTAGAGACCCCTGCTGAAGTGTTAGATGCGGTGGGGCATAAACAAGGAAATGCCGCACTTTGTCACAGGTAGGCCACAAAGTTAGCCATCCACAACAAGCTTCACATGTTGGAGTTATCAAAGGAGTGTACCACCTGGCAGAAGTCTTTTAAGCCTCCCCAGCTGGCCTGTCTACACCTACCACCACTTTGAGCAGGTCATTCAGCTGCTCTGTTTCCCCACTCTAATCCAGGTGACTCGGTTGACTTTTCAGCACATCAGCCATATCGTTTTTGTCTCATTGGTGGCTTGGCTGCAATTGTGAGACTATGGAAGGGTTTTACTGAGATTTACTTTAGTTTTCTTACATAGGTGGAGCTTAGTCATCTCCCCAGGATACTAGAGCAATGTTCACCACCTTTCTTACTAACACTGAGCCAGCATTCTAATCAAACCATCTGAACGACCAACAACCTCTACAGATCATTCTGACTCAATCAACTCATCCGTATCCATGCAGTCCTCTCTTACTGTTTTACTATCCCCTCAATCACCGACTAGTTTGTAAGCTGGCAAAGGCCCTCTCCTCCTCTTGTACCAGTTTATTATTGTTTGTGACTGTGATTGTGATTTGAAATTATTTTACCGACTCTGTTGTAACAGCGCTATGGAATCTGCTGGCGCCTGGGGCGAATTTTAAAATGCCTCCCCCTTATTCTCCCTTTCTCTCCCTGCCGCCCCCCCCCATTATCTACCCTTCCTATCCCCCCCCCCCCCTGTACTTACCTTTCAGCAGTCCTGCGGCGAGTCTCCCTGTTCGGTCTCGGTGCCGGCTTGTAATGCTGAGTGCCGGAAATGAGGTAATCTTCCGGCACTCAGCATTACAAGCCGGTACCGAGACCGACCAGGGAGACTCGCCGCAGATGAGAGAGGGGCGCCGAGCGGGTACTGACAGCTTGGTAAGCGAAAACCACTCGGCGCCCCTTTCTCTCTCTTTCACTTTAAAAAAAAAAAAAAGGGCTTGGGGCGGCAAAGTGCCGCCCCTTCAAAAGTGCCACCTGGAGCGGTTGCCCCACTTGGCTCCATTGTCGGGCCGGCCCTGGTAATGTACATTACTTCAAAACAAACCATGAAAAATGTGTGCAACAATAATGCAGTATAATCATGTTTGTTCACTAACACTTTTTCATATAAACTATTTTGCTGTTTGTTAATGAAATGACATGAAGCAGATGTCTGAAAAGAACCTTACTCCTTTTTGTTTCACGTTCTGATTCCCCACAGAGGTTACATAGATGGTATTTATCATCTTTTCTCATTTTTTGTTTAATTCCGTCCTGAGATTCAGTAAATCATATATCACATTTTAAGCATTCCATATCTTATTACAATATCCCAAGGCTACGATTCAAACACCTGTGGTCTTCATTTTATTCCACCCAGGCTATTATTTCTTCTTTTAGTACCATATTATGTTAAAGGTATATATACACTACAGTTCAAAAGCTTGGGGTCACTTAGCTGTTTTCATGGAAATCAAGGAAAATTCTAGCTATGCTAACATAATTGCCAAAATGGGTTTCTAGTGATCAATTAGCCTTTTAAACGTAATCCTGAATCAGTGAACAAAACGTGCCATTGGAAGATAGGAGTGATGGAAGTGATGTCTCTGTACGGCTATGAAGATACTTCATTAAAAAACAGCCGTTTCCAGATACAATAGTCATTTACAAGATTAACAATGCCTAACGCTGTATTTCTGATCCATTTGATGTTATTTTAATGGACAACATTGACTTGTGCATGGCAAGTAAAATTGATTTGGACAAAAATATATGCTTCATTTTTGCTGCCTTCGTTTTGGGCAACAAAGTTTGTTTCGGCTCGGAAACAACATTCGGGGGGCATACCTAAAGGGGAACGTACGGGACACTGAATTTCTCCCAAAATTAGAAAAAATTGTTATCCCCAAGGAAGGAAATTGAGCTCCAGCAGCAGAACAGGGCACAACGCAGGGGACCATGTCACTGAATCCAGGATCGGTGAACATAACTGGGTTCTCCAAACTGCCAAAAGTTCAGAATTAGCGCCAACAAAAAACATACGTCCCTCTTATTAGCTATACTAGCTTTACAGTCATTGTGACCTACTCACTCCCTACTCACTGTGTGTAATATTGTGCCAGATTTTAAATCTGTAATCACCAATCCTTGTAATAAAGCATTTGATCATAATTACCCCTTTTACATGTCCTCTTTAACAGGCTTTTGATATTTTACCTTTATTGACATTTTTTAAAGAATATTCTCATGACAAGTTGCCATACTTTTAACATTTGTTTTGCTTTCCAACTTAATTTAATGTGAATGCAAAATCAAAGCACCAGTTTTTCATTCTACAAACAACAAATTCATCAATTCAATGTTTACAGGCAATGCTTTTATTTATTTACCAAATTAAAATAAACTCTGCATTATAATTTAAAATATATTATTCTAATTGTAAGATTTAGAACTGTTGACAAAATATTTGCTCATGCTTCATTATACCAACACGCCTTCAAGTACAAAGATTGATTTTAATAAAAAAAACTATGGGGATTATATACGATTAAAACTAAATCATAAGGTTATACACATATAAGAGTAAAGCATAATATTATACTGAGGTTTTATTTAATCCGTGCAGTCTGCATTGATGCAAATAGGCTCAAATCAAAGCATTATTGAGCTCTAATTTGGCATACATAAAGTAAGAAGGATCCTCTTATTTTACTTTAAATCCGAATCTGCAGTGGTCTCAATGCTATTATTATTTTTATTATTATTATTAATAATAATAATAATAGAATTAATAGTAAATATTTGGAAATTTCTCATCATTTTGCATCATTTAAGCATGTATAAAATTCAATGATATAATGTATCTCAGACGATATTAAAATGTTTTATTATATATCAGTAGGAGGAGGCTCCAAGGGGGAGACAAAATTATTCACACTCAAAATTTGTTGGGTTGTATCATTTTTGTTTTTCATGTAAACTACAGGTGACAACGTTCGGTGACTTAACCCCTTCAATCCCAGGGGTTTTTGGTACCTCAAAGCCCAGAGCAATTTTGCCATTTTTGGGGTATGTCGGTTTAGCGATGATTCTCTTTTCCTGTGAATAGTGTACCCATGTAAACTATATGTTGTTTTTTCAAGGAGAGATAGAGCTTTCGTTTGATACCATAGTTGGATGATTAGCTGAAAATTTAGAATTAGTAATTTAGTAAAAACTAGCGAAGATTAGAAAATGAAACTAATTTTTTTTTTACATTTTCCCTCTGAATCCTCACAAAATTAGGTAAAGTGATGGAAAATCCCCTCCAAGTTTATCAATTCAGCACCAGAGAGCATACTATAAGGTGTACAATTTTGTGAACGGGGGCAGAAGGGTTATACTGGCTAGATGTTATGCTAGGGCAATGGGAAGTAAGGTTTTTTAATAATTTTTTTATTATCTTTTTTTATATCTTTTTTTGTAATTTTTTTGTAATTTTAATTTTTTACATTTTTTTTTATTTTTTATATATTATTTTTACACAGAAATGGTTAGAGGTCCTCCTAGGGACCTCCTGAACATGCCAGTGATGTCACAATGACATCACAGCTCACATTATAAATTTTTTTTTGTATTATATATATTATTATTTTAATGATTTATTTAATATTATTTTTCAAATGAATTAACTTTTTTTTTTTCTGCTTTTCTCTTTCAGGACGGGAGGGGGAGCGAGAGAGATGGTATCTCACTCCCCTCCCCGCAATCCCCCTGCACCGATCACACTATGATCTCTATGCAGGTCCTCACAGACCTGCATTGAGATCGCAGCGTCTCTGTGCCTCATCGGAGGGCAGGATATCCCCGCGATCGGGCACTTTCAACCGTAACAGCTTACCGGCTTTCATGCCGGAAGCTGTTACGGGAGATCGGGCAGCAGAAAGCCGGCGATGCTGGCTTCTGCTGCCAGGGGGGAGTCCAGGCTGTCAAACGACGTCCCGGTACGTCTATAGGGGATTGAAGGGGTTAAATGGGGTTTTTCTTATTTAACAGAAATGTTACCGAAAGAAAGGAGAAAAAGTAATCATAAGAGTTGTTACATCAGTATACAATATTTTTTCTTGCTAGTGTCATATGCTGTATTTGCCCGAATATAGGCTGCACTTTTTTCCCCCACTTTAAAGTGGGAGTGCGGCCTATATTCGGGGTTTAGCGCAGGAATGTGTCGTATCGCCCGACGCCCGGGACATGCAGTTCTCCAGGCGCCCGGCAGGCAGCAGGGTTAGGATACAGATCCCCGCAGCGCTGCAGGGGACCTGCATCCTACTCTCCGATACGCTGAGACAGTCTCCCATGCCAACACTTTCCACAGGGGGAGTGCCGGCAAGGGAGATTGTTAAAGCACATGCAGACACATGCACACGTGCCGGCAGTGGAGGTTGTTTACGCCTCCATCGCCGGTGAACGTCTGCACGATGAGCTTTAACAATCTCCCTTGCCGGCACTTCCCACGGCGGAAGTGCCGGCACCAGAAGTTGTATACGCATATTGCGTAGATGCCCCGTCGGCCCTGCAAGACACCCAGGAGTCTGCATTGGTAAGTCTAGGGGGGGGGCACATCTTAGTGGCAGAGTGGCAGCATATCTTGGGGAGCAGAGTGGCAGCATCTTTCGGGGGGGTAGAGTGGCAACATATCTATTACACTAAGAATCAACATTTTTCTTTAAAAAAGCACCTAACTTTTAGGGTGCGGCCTATAGTCGAGCAAATATGGTAATAATGTTCTTTATCCTGTAGATTCTATTTAAATATTTGAATGTAAGTAATTAAGCCTAGAATGTGAATCTTGGTATTTATCTTTTGAGTTTTACAAGAAAAATCCATCTCTGGACACCCAGAAAAATGTATTTGAAGTTTATTTTTCCCAAGTAATTTCAGAAACCCAGGATGATAATAAAATTCTCACTTACAGCACAATAATATAAATGCATTTGCAGGTAAGATACTATGATTTAGGTTTTGTTCATTTTATATGCAGCACGTTTATGGCATCTTCCTTTCATTCGTAGATCTACTTTTTGGCACGACAGCTATATTTTGGAATATTTTGTCCTAATGTTCTTTATTCATTGGCATAGTCACAGTTTAATATATTGTGTTATAGTTTTTACTCTTGCAATACATGTTAATCACATTTATTGTTTTTTTGGCATTTTCAGTTTTGCAAACATAGTATATTCTAATCATTCCATGAACTGTTACACCAATAATTCTGCAATAATGAATGGAGGCACAGTTAATTCCACTTCGATTTTGATTTTAGAGAAGGCATTGGCACATACAGATGTACCCAACATTAACATACACAACGGGGTCCAGACCATGTATGTAGAATGAAAATGTGATGTCTGAAAGACAAATTGATGTTCTGGCGTCAGGCTGTTCTTGGGTGTATTAAAAGTGCCAGGATTCAAAGCTAACATTTATAGCAGAATGCGGCTTAAAAAGTGAACTTGGCCGTATGCATGAAAGGTGCCTTGTTAGCCCTTTCACAAAGCATTTTGCATGGCATCTGTTTTTACAGTTGAAGCATCTTTAACTCCTATTAAAACCATAGAAATAAAATGGTTAACACACTAGTGACACTGTCAGGGCCGGCCCAAGGCAAAATGCCGCCTGGGGCGAATTTTAAAATGCCACCCCCCCCCTTATCTACCCTTCCTCTCCCTCCGTCCCTGCCGCCCCCCCTTATCTACCCTTCCTCTCCCTCCATCCCTGCCGCCCCCCCTTATCTACCCTTCCTCTCCCTCCGTCCCTGCCGCTCCCCCCATTATCTACCCTTCCTCTCCCTCCATCCCTGCCGCCCCCCCTTGTACTTACCTTTCAGCAGTCCTGCAGCGAGTCTCCCTGTTCGGTCTCGGTGCCGGCTTGTAATGCTGAGCGCCGGAAATCTTCCGGCACTCAGCATTACAAGCCGGCACCGAGACCAAACAGGAAGACTTGCCGCAGAGGAGAGAGAGAAGGGCGCCGAGTGGGTACTGACAGCTTGGTAAGCGAAAACCACTTGGCGCCCCTTTCTCTCTCTTTCGCTTTAAAAAAAAAAAGGGGGCTTGGGGTGGCAGTGCCGCCCCTTCAAAAGTGCCGCCTGGAGCGGTTGCCCCACTCGGCTCCATTGTCGGGCCGGCCCTGGACACTGTTTTGCACCCCAGTGGACAATGCATATTAAAGTACTTCAATATGGATTCATTAAATATAAAACACTTACCAACAGCTCAGGGCAACAGAAAGTGAACTGCCCCCTCTGTGTTCCAGTTTTCATACCACTTTTGGTAGAAGCAGCCAATCAGTAAAAGGAAAGCAGTAATTTCTGCTTACGTTGAGTAATTAGACCCCTTGGAACCCTCATGCAAGCCAGCGCTGGAGGTGACTAGCAGTGAGCATAGCGCATGTGCACAAGTGGATACAGCTGGATAGTAGATAATGGCTTTAGTTTTCATTTGCAAGGAAAAAAGACTTATGTGGTTCCAAAAGCTTATGTTTATTTCCTTTTCTGTGTTGACTCAATAAAATATATCAACTTCAACTAAAGACTCAATTTTCATACAACAGTGTGGATAGTAAACACAATCTTTCCAAACACTGAGGTCCCTTCTTTAGGCATAGTTAAGCACAGTGCCCAGGGAATGGTCCTCAGTGTCCTAAAAGTTTGAATGTACCATTTTTTATTCTACTATTGTGCTGTCTTTTATTATAAAAGCACTATTTATTTACACAGAAAGTAGCCAAAATAGGAGAAAACAGTGCATAGGAGAAAAATATTGCATTTTTTTTTTATGTAAAAATGTAAAATGTAATATGAAAATGCATGCTTGATTTTTTTTTATGTAAACTCCTATTTAGAATATTATAAAAATGTAACAAAAGATTTAGCCTTTGATTTTTACAGACAAGTGTGGCATTAGAACATTTTAATGTCAAAACTCTGCTTGTGAATTCATAGCAAAAAATTTCTGGAACGATAAGCTGAAATTGAATGCCATTTAAATAAGTGATAGCTTTTTTCCCCTCACTGTATTTCTAATGCCATTTCTAATTTAATTTGAGAGCAGCAGTGACTGTTGCTTCATACAGCATTTAAGCTGGATCATACAATTTATATAAAGTTCATATGCAAAACTATAAGAATTGGATTCACAATTATCATATTTATTCAGGTGAAAAAATATTAAAGAGCACTGATATTATTTGTTGCCAGGAATCTAACCTCTTCTAAATCCGTAAACAATCAATCAAGTTGGCATATTTAAACCCCTTAATGACAAAGCCCGTACATTTACGGGCTCAAAATGCATTGTTTTTAATGGGTTTAGGGACCGCCCATTGTCCTTAAGGAGTTAATATTAGAAAGGTACTTATAAAGGTACTCTTCTTTAGAACATTTTTAGAACAAAATGTAACATACAAAAAAGTATCTTTTGTCAGTGGCTGTCCTTTTGATATTTGATATTGTTTATAATTTCACTACTTGAGAAGTTTTATAAAACTTTCCATACAATTAGAAATAGGAAGATTATGGGTTTACCGAGCAGCTTAAAGTAGGATAAGCTGAAGTAGAGTAAGATAATAATGGAAAACGCATATATATCACTTTTTTTAACTGGTAACATTTGTAGATGTTTTGTAGAAATACATTTCAGGTCATTTTGGATATTGTGTACAGCGTTCTTTGGGGAAATCTGTATTAGTTTTTATGATGATGTTGATGCTGTCAGCTACAGACCATGTTATGTATTATTAATCTATTGCTACACTTTACAGATACGTTCAAACACTGAGGGGCTGCCTGTTTTCTACTATGTTATATATCAGTAATGATGATACAACCGAAAGCACTGCTGAGTTAGTCTAATTTATCTAACAACGTAAGATCGTTAATTTTTATTAATTTGTGTATTTATTCGTACACTGTATGAGGGATTTTTTTTAAGTAAAAAACAAAATAAAAAAAGGAAATATATGTGAATGGGTTTAGCTGTATTAGTCCAGTAGTATACTATATATATATATATATATATATATATATATATATATATATATTTATATATACACACCCCAGTGGTGTATTTAAGTTTTGTGCTGTCCTAAGCCTGACTAAACCTAAGCACCCCAATCTTCATTTGCCCCACCCCTTCCTATGTAAACCCCACCTTTCTGCTTTTGACCCCGACTCTTTAGGCTCCACCTTTTTATCTTTAAGCTCCACCTCTTCCCCTCTTTATAAGAAAGACATATGTGCCTGATCATATTTGTGTATGTAAATGATGTGTATAATAATGTATGTATGTATATGAACCCACATCTACATACAGATACATATACACACACTTACATATATTATACAAGCTGGTCATACAAATATAACTGTTATATACTAATACATTACTATTATATATATATATATATATATATATATATATATAGTAGGTATGAGTATCCATCCGTCTAGTTTATGTTTCCATCAGATATCCACCTGCAGTTCTGTGTATGTTTGGATTCTTGCCTCTTCCGAGTCTGTATGTCATCTATGTGTTTCCTTCTTCAATCTGTTCTCCCGCAGTCCGGTTTTATACAATAAAATTGTATGTTATCTCCTTCAATGCAGATCTCTTAAACAACCAACATATTCTTCCTTATTTTTATTAAATATATTATATTTTTAAATATTTATTTACAAACAATGGTACATACATTCTATATATCCTATAATTAAACCAGCTTTATGACGTACAAGAATAAATGTTAATACAAATGAATGGGAGTTGTGTCAACCATTTGTTTCTATCATAGCTATTATTAAAGAAAAAAATAAAGGTACAAAAAATAAAAATTATATGATAAAAAACAGTTTAAATAGTAAAAAATTTGAAAATTAAAAAATTCTAAAAAAAAAGAAGGAAGAATCATTTGTCACATCAATCATTTGTCACATCAATGTATGGCATTTATATCTATCTATCTATCTATCTATCTATCTATCTATCTATATATCTAGGGACTTGCTAAGAGATAAAAAGAACACAATATAAATGATAAAAAATGGCATCATTTAAAATCTGTAAATCCAAAAGGTTGTAAACTATTAAATGTGAAGTTTCAAGTATTCATTTCAGTTTGTCCTAACTGTTTTGTTAACACATTTAATAAAAAATAAAGTTCAAATCTGAATGTGCTGAATACAGATCTTCACCAAACCTGTTGGGACCTAAGCTTCTGATTCAGTGAGCTGCATATTCAAATTTTCCATTCTCATTTACCAGAAATATTAATTGCTGTTTTGTTGGCAATGTGGATAATTTCCACTCTCTTGCAATCAGCGTTTTTGCTGCTATAAGTATGTTCATGAGTAACTTTCTAAAAGCTCTTCAGATTCCTTTCGGTAACATATCCAGAAGAGTTGGTTTTGGATGTGGTATCACTGGCGTTATAAGCAATTTATTAATCAGGTTGAGCACCTCCTGCCAAAATGGACGATAACTGATTCTGAAGAAACATATGATAACATTCCAAGATGATCTGTTTGAAGTATTGTTTAGTGGTGCAAAATGTATCTATGGGTGAGAACTTAACTCTATTAAGCCTTTGCTAGAAGCTTAAATAAAATAAGATACACCATAGTAGCTGATGATAGGTATATAGATATAACAGATTAGAAAAGATTAAAGTTGTTATAAATGGTAAATCTTCAAGATGGACAAAAGTGGTGTTCTCAGGGTTCTGTTCTGGGACCATTTTTATAAATGACCTGGCAGTAGGCGTTGAAAGTCATGTTTCCGTGTTTGCAGATGACACTAAACTCTTTACAGTAATACAATGTGAGCAGGATATTACTTTGCTGGCAGATGAAATTTAATGTAGATAAATGCAAAGTTATGCACTTCAGGGTAAGGAATGCACAAGCAATTTACACCCTAAATTAGGGATAACAACAAATGAAAAGGATTTGGGAATTGTTATAGACAACAAACTAGAAAACAATGTGCAATGTCAGTCAGCAGTTGCTAACGCCAGTAAGGTATTGTCATGTATCAATTTGTGGGATAAAAAAATAATTTTTCCCCTTTATAAATCAGTAGTAAGACCACACCTTCAATATGCTGTGCAATTTTGGGCACCTTTTCTAAAGAAGGATATCATAGCACTAGAAAGGGTGCAGAGGCGGGCTACAAAATTAATAAAAGGAATGGGACACTTTAGTTAGTTAGAAAGGTTAGTTAATTTAAATCCGTTTAGTTTAGAAAACAGCGCCTCAGAGGGGATATGATAGTGTTATATAAAATATATTCTGGACCAATACAAACCATTGTCTGGAAACCTATTTGTAAAGGGGACTATATATAGAACACGTGGTCACGCATTTAGACTGGAAGAAAGGAGATTAAGGAAAGGGTTTTTTTACAGTAAGGACAATAAGGATGTGGAATTCTCTGCCTGCAGAGGTAGTTTTATCAGAGTCTGTACAGACATTTAAACAACAATTGGATGACTACTTGCAATAACATAATATTCAGGGATATCATTTTTAAATTAAAAGGTGAAACAGCTTATTCTTCTAAGGAGGGTCAAGAAAGATTTTTTTCCCTAGTTTGTGCAAAAAGAGCCACAACTGGGTTTGTGAATAGTGGCTTAATACTTGAGGCTTGGGGAAGCACGAGAAATACCAATAACAAAAGTAATGGTGGGTAAAGGTGATGGAAACCCCTTCCACTTAAAGTTAAGGGGGTAGTAGAAGCATTATTATACACTCATCTACAGACACCAGACAAGCCAGAAGCTGACACGTCCTATTAAGGACGAAACAGCTGTCCATGTTATTTATCCATGAGCGGTGATCTGGCTAATGCACCTCTTACCCGAGTTTTGTCTAAAGGCTGTCTTGTACATTCAGACAATTACTTTCAAGGGATCCGTGTATAAAGTGGATATAGAGGCAAAAGGTGATCATTGTTGACCTTATTTGCATGTGCCTACCCAGAATCCCTTGTGGTTGTAGCAGCACCATGAGATTTCTGAGGAAAAACAAGCCTTCTGGCTTATCTGGTGTCTGTAGATGAGTGTTTAAAAATGCTTCTACTACCCTATGTAACTATGTAAGATCGTTTTCTAGTTCCACCCACACAGTGGATGGGTTTTGCAAATACCACCTGGAGAGTCTGTGAGAGTGTGCCTGCATTGTGGTAATGTAGCATATTAGGTACCGCAATGCCTTATTTGATGGCAGTGCCCGTTTGCACAGGCTTGGTTCAGAGCCCTGGAGCTGGATCTCAAGGACTCTATCGAGAGAAAGTACCTGTCCTACTGTCACGAGAGCCGCCGCGGCACTTACCTCGCGTGCTCGCGGCAGCTCCCTCCGTCCTGCCGCTGACGCCGCGCGGTCACGTCGGGGTCGCGGCTCCGCCCCCGCCGCGACCCGATGTCGGCTGGGCGTCACGCGCGCCGCCGCGGCGCGCACGCCAGGGGATCCCGGTGGCGCGCCCGTCGATGCCACCGAAGCCGTACGGTCGCGGCGAGGTCGCGGCTTCACCGCCGCCGCAACCGGACGCCGGCAGGGAGGTCCTGCCTCCACGTCCTCACTCGGGCTTGCGTCTGCTCGCCAGGGACGTGCAGGCGCGTCACCACCTCCCCCCACCGGGATCGCGGATCGGAAGACTGCCGCGATGACGTCACGCGGCGCACGTCACGCACGCCGCGCACGGCACGCCGCGGCCTCATTGTGAGTAGACATTTCCCTATTTAAAGGCCATTTGTTTTATCTTCTGTACCCGTTCAAAGTATATTGCTTTTTGGGGTGTCCTGTTCCTTGTGACATTACCTTGCCTTGTGTACCGACCCTTGCCTGCTCTTTTGACTACGATTCTGATCTGCCTGCCTCGACCTCGGACCTGTTATACCGTTTTGCCTCTTATCTGCCTGCCTCGACCTCGGACCTGTTATACCGTGTTGCCTCTTATCTGCCTGCCTCGACCTCGGATACGTTTTGACCTCGCTGTTTGCCGTTGCTCTTTTGACTGGACTACGCTACGTCCATATATCTGTATAGTTGGATCCACCCCTGCTACCTGACCCCGTGACACCTACCATTCGATACTTTACGGACTTTTTCCAGGAACACACACGGAGAGCGCCATTGAGGATGCTTGGCGTCTCATGTGCTGTGTAAAGGACGCTCTATGGTTTGCCAGGAACCGCCTGGTGCTGAGGAGGGAGCAGGTCACAGTCCGTGACTGCCGCAGGCTTATCTACAGCCTGCTGAGAGACTACTCTGTCAAGGACAGTCTAGAGGCTGAAGACTAGCCCCATTCTCCTCGGCCCCCCCCCCCCATTTCCCCAGGTTATGTTCCACTAAAGTGCTAACCATACGTGCCATGTCTGGAAATGTAATTGTACACTGCTTCTACTGAGCTTTCCGTAACTGAAGTCGTAATGTAACGTGTATTGCCCTGCGCTGCGTCGCAGTACTGCTTATCGTCTATCTGTACCGATACTACCGATTTATGTATTCCATATAATGGAGTTTGTATAATAAACTTAAATACAAAAAAAAAAAAAATGCCTTATTTGATGACCACAGCGTAGAAGTTTTTTGTTTTTTAAATCTTGGAATGCTGTGTAGCCATATATGTCTGTTGAATACTTTTTGGTACATCATTAAGTGTTTCCTCGGGACTGGGAATATTATGGCTCTGAACAGATACAACTGTCACATCATTTTTAGTGAGGAAGTGCGGCCCCACCAGATTAGCTCAAATTTTGTCCACTTCTGAATGTCTCTGAATGTTTACCAGATTTTATTTATATTGTTAGTTAGATACATAAATCTAGAATAGATTCGCCTTTCCAATTAATTACATAATGAAATGTTATTCTATCATCCTCGCTGAGATTCATCCCAACCGGCATTGCCCTTGTTTAAGCTGTATTATTTTTATAGCATGATACTACACTATAATCAGTTATTTTATGGCAGACAGGAGGCTCGTATTATGCAATAGTCTTTCTTTACTACTGGACAGCAGCAAGGGTTAACCAAACAATATATGTTGAGAAAAAACAAAGAATCAATCAAACATGCTAGGTATGCAGGTAATAACCAATCAGAGCATATCACAGGTAATATAACAGGTAACTTCCTTAGACTCCTCCTCTTTCTCGCTGCTGCGACAGTTAAGTATACACCTATATATTTTTCTCTCTCACAGTAGCAGATTTATTGTTGCTTATCGTTAATATATATCTTTTACATATACTGCAAAGTTACTTATTTCTTTTCACCTTCCTACCCCTTTCCAGGGGTTTCATTAACTCATTTTACATACATTTTATTTTATCTCTGCGGCCGCATTTTCAACGTTTGGACCGCTTTCCTTTCAGATATTTGTTTCTAGGGCTGTGGTTTCGCTCACCTGAAACCTTCTTCAGCTCTCCTGTGCACTCTGTTGTTTGTTTCTTTGGTTCAAATGGACACTGGAGTCGCTTGTGCATTTTGCACGGCAGACATTTTGAGAGGTCTCCTTTTGTGGAAGCCTTTCCCCTGCCCCGCCTCGTGGGACGCGGCTTCCCTTCGCTGCCCACGAGGCTCCGCCAGCTGGTGCTCAGCTGTTTGTGCGGGCGGGAATATTTCAGTCTGAGGATTTACCTCAGAATTGAAACACTGTTTGCCGTGCATCCTGAATTCCGTTACTGTAACTATATATATATATATATATATATATATATATATATACACACATTTCTACATATTTTTATTTGTTTGCCTGGCAGCCTTTCAACCCTCTGAACCCTCAGATTTTTATTCATATTTAAAGTGCTTGTTACTTATTTCCTACTATGTCTTCTAAGGACCATTCTAAGAAGGCTATCACAGACGCTAGCCTTATGGGGCCGGCAGGTGAGGCGGATTCCTTAAATGAGGACCGTTATAAGAGGGTTCAGGAAGACTCTACTAATAAGTCAATTTCTTCGGCAATTATCATGGCCATGACTTCGATGCAAGAGTCATTTGCCCAATCTGTGGTGGCTGCCATTGCTCACAATACACATGAGCGTAAAACTCAAGGTCCCTCTACTCCTTCAGACCTATTCTGGTCCACTGAAGAGTCCACTAGACACCTATCAAAGGGACTCAAAAAGTCTGGTAAAGTGTCCCGCAAAAGACACTTCTGTATTGACGATCCAACCTCTATGCAGAGGGAAATGGATCAAGACTCTCATGACACTCTGCGCTCACACCGCAGTTCAAAACATGGTGTATCCAAAAGACACCACATACCCTCCGCCCGAGAGGACGACATATCAAAACGGGCTCGGATAACTCCTTACAGGGGTAAACCAGACTCATTTGACACGTCCCATAGTGACAATTCATCCTCGGACACCTCCAAGGATTCAGATTCGGAGGTTGAACCCCCTCTTAGTGTCTCCTCTCAGGAGTCACAAGATCAGGCGGCTACTACCGCTACGGAGGATTTGGTCCTCGACAAAAAAGGCAACCCCCTTTTTGACCCGAGTAATATTAAACACCCGAGATCCTCTGAGTGGATCCCAGCCACTCATGTTTCTCAGTACATGGAATTATGGCTGCGCAAGCCACTCGACAAGTCAGCCAGGAACAAATTACGGGCAGAATGCCCAAGACCTTCTATCCCTAATAAAGCTGCCGTTACCCCTGAATTGGACCCCATAATTATTCAGTACCTCTCAGTAAGAACCCCAAAAAAGGCCTGGACAGGTCTTTTAAGGCTTGTCAAGACAAGCTTCTCGACCTGTTGGGTCCACTTGCCAAAATCTTCGATATGGCTGAAGAAGCGTGCCAATCCGGTACACCGGTTGACACTGAAAATCTTAGGGGTTGGATTCAAAGATCTATATGCCTTTTCGGCAATGTTAATTCCGCCCTGAATAGTGAGCGGCGGAGATCAGTCCTTATGAAAATGGACTCTCAACTGACTCAACTGGCTACCCAGGAACCTGGCTCTTCCGCTGAAGGCTTACTATTCGGAGAACCCTTCATTAAGGAGATAGGGAAATATGTGGGGCTATTCTCTACGCTCAACAAGGCAGAGAATTCACTTAAAAAGGTGTTTACTCCGAAGGTTTTCGTCAGGGCTGGGAAAGGCAGGGGCCGCTTTCCCAGCCGCAAATTTCAATCTAGACAACACCAACAAGGCCCTTCACAATATGACAGAATTCAATACTCTGGTTCATATCAAGCCAACCCTTTCTTCCCTTCCCGAGGAAGACCTTGGAGGGCTAGAGGCCAACGTGGCTACCCACGATCCAGACCAGCGGCTGGTAAATCCGTTTATTCTCCCTTCTTCCCACACAAAGTTGGGGGGCAGACTCTCACATTTTTTCCATGTTTGGGCCCAAATTACCTCAGACAAATGGGTTCTAGACGCCATCAAGGGTTACAAGATAGAATTTCTTTCCACTCCAATCCAAACCCAAATCCCGAAACCTTTGGTCTTCAACCAAATGCATCACGATCTCATAAATCTAGAGATATTAGATTTGAAGAAAAAAGGAGCTATTATCCCAGCTTTTCTATCCCCTCACAGTTTTGTAAGCAATCTATTCCTCGTAAACAAACGAGAAGGGGGTCACAGACCTGTAATAAATCTGAGAGATTTAAACAATTTCATACGTTATCAACATTTCAAGATGGAGGGCATCCATCTGTTAAAAGATCTTTTACTAATAAACGATTGGCTCGTAAAAATAGATCTCAAAGATGCATATCTAACCGTGTCTATACACCGTTCTCACCAACAATACCTCCAATTCCTTTGGAATCAGAAATTATGGCAGTTCACCTGTCTTCCCTTTGGCCTCTCATCAGCACCATGGTGCTTTACAAAAATTCTCAAACCTGTGGTGGCCCTCCTCAGGAGCCGGGGTGTTCGTCTAATCATCTATCTAGACGACATCTTGATCATGTCTCAATCCCTAGAATCTATCCACACTCATACCTATTGGACCTTATCTTTGTTGTCCAATCTTGGATTCATTATAAACTCCAAGAAATCTATTCTGACCCCTTCTCAGGGTATAGAGTTCCTGGGTTTCCTAGTGAACTCCCTGGATGCCACTCTCAGCCTACCCTCACGGAAATTGAAAACTATTCGGAGGGAAATCTATTCGATCCTAAACAAGAATCTAATATCCTTACGCTCCCTTGCCAGGGTAGTAGGCCTTCTCTCGGCCTCTATTCAAGCAATTTTTCCTGCTCCTCTGCATTACCGAGCACTTCAACGCCTCAAGGCCCAACACTTGAGAGAAGGCTTAGTTTATTCAGACGAAATATCTTTGACCCCAGAAACCAGGGAAGAACTTCTATGGTGGCTTCACCATGTCCAATCCTGGAATGGGAAGACTATCTTCGCATCCTTCCCAGATATTACCATAGAATCCGATGCGAGTCTAGCTGGCTGGGGCGCGAGATGCGGCCCCTGTTCCACGGGAGGAAAATGGTCCCCTCAAGAATCTCTCTTGCACATAAATTTGGAGCTTTTGGCAGGTTCTTTCGCTCTAAAGAGTTTTGGGAAAGACAGAACCCATTGCTGCGTACTCCTGCGGATGGACAACATATCTGCGGTCCAGTATGTGAACAAGTTGGGGGGCACCAAATCAAAAGAACTGACCAACCTTGTCAAGGGATTTTGGCACTTTTGTCTAGACAGACATATTGTCCTAAAGGCAGAGTACCTTCCTGGCCTCTCAAATACAATTGCAGACTGGAATTCCCGTTACCTGGCCGACTCCAGCGATTGGATGCTAGATCCAGCTGTCTTCCATCAATTGAACCATCTCTGGGGACCTCTAACGCTAGACCTGTTCGCGTCACGTCTCAATCGGCAAGTCACCGATTTCTACAGTTGGCGTCCGGATCCGGACGCTTTGGGTTCAGACGCATTCACCCAGGTATGGCCATCAGGGACCCTATATGCGTTCCCTCCATTCATGATGATTCCCAGGGTTCTACTCCAGACACTCTCACAAAAGGCCACTGTAGCCATCATAACCCCCTGGTGGCCTAACCAGTCGTGGTTTCCCCAAATCCTGGGAATGCTGACAGACTTCCCGAGAATTCTTCCCTTGTCTCAGGATTTATTAACCAATCCGTCAGGGGAACCTCTCTCTAGTAGCTTGGCTGATCTCGGGGCTCCCGAACCAGACGTCCTGTTTTCTCAATCTACTAGAGACATCCTCTCAGAAGCGTGGGCTCCAGGTACCAGATCTAATTACAGATCTGCCTGGAAACTTTGGCTTAATTGGTGCACACAAAGGGACCCGGATCCCATTCATGCACCTGTAGCCTGCATCCTTAATTACTTGTCCTCTGAATTCGATTCTGGTAAAGCTTACCGTACATTAAATCTCTATCGCTCAGCCATTTCAGCTCAGCATTCTCCCATTGATGCCTTACCTATAGGCAAACACCCCCTAGTTTTCAGGCTCCTTAGGGGCATTTGTTTCAAACGTCCTCCCCTACCCAAATACGTGTCTACCTGGGATGTTAATTTAGTTTTACAACTACTTGATTCATGGGATGATTATGACTCTCTCTCTCTCTCAAGCTCTTAAGTTTTAAGCTTACTATGCTCTTATGTCTCATATCCTTTAAACGGGTCTCAGATGTTAGGGCCCTAGACTTGACGCAAAGACAATACACCCCACTGTTCATAGACGTCCAAAAACCAATTTGAAGTCTATTTTCTATCCTTCTTTCCCTCATAATCCCTCCCTATGCGTAGTTCGTTGCCTTAAAGCTTATGAACTCCAGACATCGGATTTTAGAAACCAGTCCTATCATCAATTACTCCATGGCTAACATTGACATCTCAAAATTTGGGGCTCATTCCACCAGGGGAGCAATGTCTACTAAAGTACTGCAATCTGGTGGCTCTCTGGCAGACATTCTTAAGGTGGCCGACTGGTCATCGGAATCCACGTTCAAAACTTTCTATTTTAGACCAGAACCTCATGTCTCTGCAGTAATATTATAACTATTATGCTTATTTAGCTTTAAACTTGCATAATACGAGCCTCCTGTCTGCCATAAAATTCAAGATTTTCATAGCCCCTTGTGCCTGAAAATATAGATTTTATAAAAGACAGGAGGCGAGTATTATCCCACCCATTTAACTCTCCCTTTGGTTCTTCTCTCATATTTTTCAGTTTGAATCTCCATGGATTCCTCATCTTCGGTCTCATCTTGACACAGTTTCCCAAGTTATTATTCCTGAACGTTTCTTCTGTTCCTTATATTGGACTTATGTTTTATGACTTCTACAGCTCGAAAGAGGAGGAGTCTAAGGAAGTTACCTGTTATATTACCTGTGATATGCTCTGATTGGTTATTACCTGCATACCTAGCATGTTTGATTGATTCTTTGTTTTTTCTCAACATATATTGTTTGGTTAACCCTTGCCGCTGTCCAGTAGTAAAGAAAGACTATTGCATAATACTCGCCTCCTGTCTTTTATAAAATCTATATTTTCAGGCACAAGGGGCTATGAAAATCTTGAATTAGTGCCTGTAAAGGTTATAGAGCTGCTGCGGGATAGTGCTAAAAGGATATCATCTCTGCAGAGTCCAATTATGTTCTTCAGACAGCATGTATAAATGGAGATAATGGGCACCCTTGCCGTGTGCTATTTGTGATTTAAAAAAACTCTGGTACCTAGCACAACAAAACCTTCCTTTTAAGGAACAATACACAGTCATTAATTCTCTTATAAAGGTGTTGGGATTTTGTATTACTGTAGCTCTCCTTTTATATAGGTCCAATTGAAGTGAAATGCCTTTCTCGCGTCTAGTGAGCGCAGGAGAAGGCTGATTTGCGACCTTTGGCTCTGCTAGCAAATATTGTTTGTACAACTTAATATCGGAGTTCAGTAGGGAGATGAGGTAGAAATGTTTGCATTTTATTGGGGCTTTCCCTGTCTTTGGGATTGTAATGATATATGCTTCTAACATGTCATGTCAGTTTAAAAGATGTAATTAAACAAACCATTTATGTGTGGCAATAAATGAGGTTGCATTTTTTTAAATTAAATATAGTCAGGCCACCCAGCCCTGGGGCCTTCTGAGGCTTACGTGTTTTGATGTATTTATTTTATGTTGTACTTTTCCAACCCCTTTAAATAAAATTACATGTCTTTTCTTAGAAGATTTTTTTATAGGCTAGACACACAAAAAAGCCCTTAGATGTATTTAAGAAATATTTAGTAGATCCATCTTTTGTATTCATTCTACTATCTACCAATATAGATTTTAAAGGTGGTGCTCCCTGAAAATCAAATGGAACTATTGTATATAAACTTCCAATAATACATGCTAATGCCTATTAATAATAAGTTTGATCTTTTGTCCTTGACCATAATAATCAAATATAATAGGTATCTTATTGTTATCAGTGGCGATACTATTTTTATTTTTGTATTGTAGTAATTCTTGCCTATTTAGATCTTTAATCTCATTAACAATTTTATGTTGTTCTTCGTATAATGTTCATGTTAAATAATTTTTTATCTTTTCAGCTCATATTGTAAAGACAACCTAATCTTTTTAAGCTTAAGTATTGTCCTTTCAGGATGTGTTTCAGATATGGGGTATATTGGCAACTATTACATTCAGTATAGCTGTTTGCACCTACTTTTTAAAATGTGTTACTGTGCTAAATATGTTATAATTGTATTCTTATCTAATAGTAATTATTCTAAGTAGTAAGCAACAGCTTTTAAACCTCTATTGTGTTCTATATTAGTGTAAAGTGAAACTTTAATCCCTAGTCCATTCCGGTCAGGACCGCTTTTATGCAGTCTCATACTTTACTGTATGTACCCTGTGAGCTATAAATGCGGTACAGATTAATATTAGAAAGTGATCCTGCCACTCAATAATCTTATGTACAACTTCTATCCAAATGTTGTCCACCAAACCAGGCTGATTTATCCCCCAAATTCTTATTACTTCATTGAAGAGACTCCCTTCATCGTGAGGCGTCATCAGCCTACCTGGGAACTCTACGGGTTTGACCCAGAGATTGCCGGGTGAGCGCTGCTCCTCCGGTTCTCCTGGTCAAGACCCAAATCCTCCGGTTCACAAGAGCGGGGTCTTGACATGCCCCGCCCATTTTTCCTTTAAATGGAGGTGTTTCCCATTGCTGTCAGCAGGAACTCCCCCGACATCAGTGGGACCACCCACCAATGTCAGCGGGACCACCCACCGACGTCAGTGTGCAGTCCTGGCCGCGTCCTGCAAGGGAAGGCTCCGGGTAGCCGGAGCCCAGAAGTTCCCAGGTATGGTCATCAGTATCAAGGAACAGCTATTGTTTTTCAACATGCCAGAAGAATCAATATAACACAGATCATTTTACAGTTAACTTCAACCAACCTAAAACGTGCCATGTATTAAATGCAGCAAAATAAAGCAAATAGGTCATCTAAGGATAAGCCATGTATTTGCTATAAAAATTGAAATGACAATCGAAATAATGAAATAATATAAATAATAAAACGTAACAAAAAAACAGATAATATAGTGATAATATGTCTTTACCTCGTTGATGTTGACTGTTACATTTTGACAAATAATCATTGTTTGTTTTGCATATATTAGAAAAATACAAAGAAATACATGTAGCTGAATCATTGGTAACAGAATGCTAATGGCCTGGTCATGGTCTGTATATTCTTACATTATGACCAATTCACAATAATTTCTAAAGCAATGAGCTGGCCTGTTTTGCAATCTGTTGTACATAACAATTCATCATCAGTATTGTGTGATTCAAAGGACAATCCAATGGACTGCAGCATCTGTGAAACTTCGAGCTGACAGATAGGCCAAATGTTATTTGTAAGATGCATTACCCTTCAACTGCGAACTTTGGATCATTTATGAGTTTTATTATTAGTATGCAAGACAGCTCTGTAACATAGTTATTTCAGAAACATTTTAATAATAATGCGAAAAAACATTGCAGAATACCCGATACAGGCTCAATAAACTCCAAACTCTGTGACATATGATCCTCGTAAGATTTGTCATTTCTCCAACCATTATAGGGTGACTTCATGGAGTGCTTTAATTTTTTATTATTAGAATATAGAGCAGTGGGGGATTTAGATATATTATTAAATGAAGTGTTACATTTATAAATGTTCTCCCTTACTTACGCTAAAAAATAAAGTTGTCACAATCGGTTCTTAGAAATACAAGAAATAATTGAAGCTTATAGTTGGCCAGTAATGGGTCTTGTGCATCTGGAGCATGTCTATCAGTTTCTGGATAATGTGGAGTTTAGTAAATTATCTTTTATACATTTTTCTGAAATATTTCTCCAGTGAAGAATGATTTCAACTGCAATATTCTTGCATTAACTCCTTATTAACTTTGTGATTCGTTAAAAATGAAATGCAATTGCTGCTTAGTAAAAAAAAAAATTATTTTTTTATCACAGTTGAACAAAACATTTACCAAAAAAAACTATTCATAATTTATAGTTTTAATAATTGTAATAATTTGAAAATGGAGAAGATAAAAACTTAATTAAATGGTAATCAGTGGGGTACATAAATGCAGCAATAATGTTTAATGAAAGATATGGCAGTTTTTGAGGGATCTATAACAGGTCTCGGCCTTCCTGTAAAATGAGTTATGTTATTGGTGTCAAAGGGCATTCATTTTTTTTTATCATTATTTAAATGTACACATAACAGTAAACTTAAAAGTCACAAATACTGTATAATGTTCCGAAAGCTACATATTGCTGAAATGTGGACTTACTTTACACAATTAGTGGCTTTGGAGAAGAGTACTGCTCCGTTTGGTCCAAAGTCTGGCTGATAGAGGTGACACCGGCGTGCTATGAAGGAAGGAGATACAAGAACTAGGATAACCATTAAAGACTTCAGGTACGTCTTCTCCACCTAATACTTACCTACACATCACACATTACTAAGTACCGTACTAAGTACATATAACTCTACCACAAGCAAGTCTAGTTTAGCAGTCTAAAATACTTATATAAGCAATGTATAAATGTGCAACTCCATGGATATTACAGCCAAACAGAACAGTTCAGGATAACATAAATTAAAGTAAAGAAACTGTATTAACATCCCGAATCACAGTAAATAAAGAAAAAAAATACAGACACAGAAAATATTATATATAAAAATCCACTTATTGTACAGAAATACTTGGAGCTTAACCCAACACTAGATGCTCAGTGAATCAATGTAACTCCCCTTTCACAAAGTACAAAGTAAAAATCAAAAAATAAAAGTGATTCATGCAATTAAAAAATATTGTGTAATAATAGTGTAATAATGCAAAATTGTTGTAAGACAAATAAAGAGTTAACCTTTTTATCATTCTCCTTCATGAGAGAACTATAACTATCACCCTTAATTAACCCACTGCTGTTGATTTTGCATTCCTATTCCTTTTCCGGGTAACATAAAGTCAGATGTATGAGGTAAATAAAGCATGGCATACATAATGGATTCATTCAAACACTGACATCCAGGTTAGTCTCCAGACTAAGGGAAATGTGTATGAGAAGTGTTTTCTCCACCTCATACTCATCTTCCCTATTGATGAAAGTAAGAGTCGGGGAGAAGGATTGTGTTTTCGTGTCAGGGAAGTTTCAGATGGGGAATGATACAGTGCGTTTATCAGCCATTTTTTTGGAGTTAGCCTAGTCCCCTACTAATATGAAGAAGTGTTTAATTCCAGTTAGTATCATAAATCAATGATATACTCTGCAACTGGTCTTTTGCCCTCTACCACTGATCATAAGGGGGTGTGCTCAGCTGTTGAGACCTTGGTAGAATCACCATATGCATGTTCAAAAAAAACTTAATAACTATCTATTACTTATTCTATTAACACCAGAAGAAGCATGGTCAGACTGGACTCCAGTTTCAGGCCCACACATTCTAACAACTGACAATTATGTCCCTTTATAACCCTCCCCTACCCCCAGATAATGGATATGATGGCTTTTATCAAGTGGTCAAAATTGAGGAGCCAGGCCCTCATTGAGCATCACTGGATGCACTGAGCCCTTAAATTCTGACTCTTCTTTTATTACAGGTGGCTCACATTGGTTGCCAACATCATGATACCAAATGTACTTTTATAGTGTCCATGACCCCCCTACCAGCAGGACCTAAGGGTAGGATGGGTAGGTAGGTCATGGAGGGAGGACATGAGTTGAAGTCTACATCCAAATAGATTTATTTTTTGTCTGACACCCCTCACTCCATCAGGCAAGTGCTAAGGGATGGGGTGGTGAAGATGTCCCCCAAGAGACATTTTGTTAACTTTACCCCAATCGCATTAGAGACGATATCAAGGGATAAAACCACTTATATAGACACAGTATAATACGTGTTAAAGTTTAACCTTTTTCGTGCTGGTACATATTTAATGGAAATAATATGGTATCGAAAAGAATATTCTGCGAAAATGTTACTAGGTGTTTGTTTTAACTTTCTATACTGCATTAAAATTGTTTAAACATGTCTAAAGATTTTTAGACATAGTTTTCTTCTCATTTAATGTGTGTTAAATGTGTCCATTTGAATTACATTCTGAGCACCCCATTAAATTCACTTAGGTGAAGTAGTTTCCTATTGATTCCTATGTTGCCTTTTAGTGGTCTCTGTATAGATTTCATGTAAAATGCATGCATTTTTAACCACGTGTCGCATCACTGAAGGTTTCGATGGCTCATTGAATGAAGGCCGTTGAATGGATGAACACACGATAACGATTTAGAAAACCTATTCTACATGTTTTTCTATGGCTACTCCATATGTCCCCAGTTTTTTTTAACTTCATGATAATATTCACCATCAGCTATTAAATGATAATATTTTAAGTTTCTAAGATTGGACTGTCTTGTAGATTCTAGTTTAATATCTGACAATCAATATTTTGATTATTATCACCTGTGCACTGCTATTAGCTTGTGTGTATATGTATGACTACATCTTTTCTATTTTCATTTTGTATTATATTATAAGGTAGTTTTCTTGGAATATACATTTGGTATTGATTTTAATCATGAGCTTGAAGAAACCCTTGTTCTCTAATAATTTCAATAGAAAAAAATACTTAATCGCAGAAGCTTAATTTAGAATATAATTGGACAGCCATTTGACTCAAAGAAATACAATTGACTTATGAAGTCAGTGAGCAATGGCACATGGTTCAAAAGCCTACAGTACACATCAACATGTGGTTATGTCAAGGCTGGGTTGGGATCGGAGCGCAGCGCAGAGAGACACCGGTTGCAAGGGAGCGAAGTAATGGGTAATCCAACACACAAAGTCCAGAATATAGCCAAGGGTCGAAAGTCCGTGTAATCAAATCAGAAGGTTCGCAGTACAACAAGGGTAATCCAAAAACAAAGTCCAGAAATCCAGCCGAGGGTCAAAAGTCCGTATAATCAAAGCAGAGCAGATACAGCAACAGGGTATAGGAATCCGGTAGGGAACTTGAACAACCAAGTACTGAAGGTACAGGTTTGCAGGTTTAAATAGCCCGCCTAATGGTTACTCCTCCTCTAACCCCTCCTCTCTCTGTGGCTGTCAATTAGTCCCTAATCCCTCCCCTCTGCGGTTAGACCGCAGGACACGCCTCCCCTGACTGTCAGTAGCGGTCTGGGACCGCAGGACACGCCCCCCTGGTTGCCAGCAGCGGTCTGGGACCGCAGGACCCGCCCCCCCGCCATACCGGTAGTCCTGGCGTGCGGCTGCCGCCGCAACGGAGACCAGGGACGCGGCCCGCGGCACGGAGATGCCGTGCCGTGCGGCCGAGGATGTAGCTGCTCGGCGGGGACTCCGCCGGGTGAGGACCTCCGCCGCCGACGGGTTGGGACCCGACGGACACATGGCCGAGGATGCGGGCGCCCGGCGGTGTCGCCGCCGGGCGAGAGCCCCCGCCAACGACCGGTAGGGTCCTGACAGGTTATTTATATTTAAAACTATTAATATTGTTTGAATATATAGATTGTTGTGAAGGAACAAGCTTTTTGTCTTACAGTTGCTTTAAGACACACTACTTTCTCCATGGGATGCAGGCGGCAAGATTAGTGGAGGAAGTCAAGATCTTCTGTTGAACACTTCATAAAACAACTGTGAGTGGGATAGGAATATCTGACCTTCTGTGGACACAGACTTGTGTCTTCCACCTCCCTCATGCTCCAATCCACCTTTCTCACAATACAATCTGTCTGTTTAATGATGCATTCGGGTATATGATGTCAAATCCAAGTCCAAATGCATTAGGCAGATGAAGCATTTAATTCTAAGCAGGTAGAGACACAGGGGGTTATCATAATAAGATGGGGTCCAAACAAAAGTGGCGTTTTATTTGAATAGAAGCATAGAATTTGATGGCAGATAAGAACAGTAAAAAATAAGGAAATGAAAGGGAGAAAAAAAACAAATTCACTGTATGTTATAACCAGAGCCGGCCTTAAGTGTTCTGGCACCCTGTGCGGACTACTCCTGTGGTGCCCCCCCATCCCAAAAAAGGAAAGGAAAAAAAACTCCCCTTTTTCACTATCTACCACTTCTGCCCCTTCTCACTGCCTTCCCCCACTCTGCCCCATCTCACTGCCTCCCTCCTCTGCCCCATCTCACTGCCTCCCCACTCTGCCCCATCTCACTGCCTGCACTGCCGGCGTTTACAGCTGAGTGCCGGAATATGACATCATCTTTCGGTGCTCAGCATGAAACGCCGGCACCGCGACGGAGTCACGGAGAGTGAGGGGCGCCGAGCGGTTGCTGAAAACTTCATGCATCGTTTATTTTGTTGTTTTAACTTTATTTAACATCCTCCATTTAACATGGAGGATTTAAATAAAGTAAAAAAACAAAACAAAACAAAAAAAACCAATGTTTTAATTCAAGTCCCGGGCAGGCGCCCCTGTTGCCATAGGGCCCTGTGCAGCCGCACAGGTCGCACACCCCTAAGGCCGGCCCTGGTTATAACCGGCAGTACATTTTAGTGTTATTTTTCCAAAAGGTGAACCCTTGCAACATGGACAACCCTTCACGAGCCATTGCATGCCATAGTCACATTTTCTATAACAAAAATCCATTTTATTTTCTCCTCAAACCCTAAAGAATATCCGTGGTTTTATATCTTTGTTTTGCTCAGAGTTTTGTTATTGCTGTATCCCTGGTGTTGTGTTAATTAAATTTGTTCAATAACTCAAATTTGGAACATCTATTTATCCAACACATTTGTTGTATTATAATTGCAGAGATGGCCACATGTTGAAAAAATGCACTTTTAATCATTACATACCAAGAAGTAAAGAAAATTAGTCACAATTAACATTTTTACTTTTTGCAAATATGGTGCCATTTAAAAAAAAACCTATCCTTTCATAGTGTAAATGTTTTTTGTAGAGTAATGTTTTTGCATAAAGTGCAGGAATAACATTAATTTATACTACTAAACTTCATTTATAAGAACATATTTGTCTTCTGCACAATGTGAAACTTTAAATTAATTATCTTTTTTTTTCTTTATGTTTTAAGAATATGAAGCATAATATTAGAAACAGCATAATCCTTATGTGAAAGATTGTTTTTGGAGATAACTACAGAATCTATAGTTGAATTAAATCTACACTTGAATGAAATAATTTACATTGGTGTTAAAAGCCAGCCAGTTTCAGTCCAAATCAATTTAACTGTATCCACAATTTGCAGATAATTACAATGTACAAACATATAATTATTCATCCATTCTTAAGGTTATATGCGGTAGCCCTGGCAAGGCTTATGGGTCAAAACTCCAACATTTGCATAATGCCATAGTCATGCCTTATGATCTAGCTTGATTTGTAGTCACCATTGTTTTTCCCCTAGGCTGTACCATCACGTTAACCTTAGTAGTTTCCTGGATTCTTATGCAAAACATAGCTAATGAGGAACTTAGTGACGTTAAAATATGTGATGTTTACCCTATGTACATTATATTTGTAATATATTGGCTTGGTTCAGCTTTGCATTAACCATACTGTCTGAGATATACAATTTCTGACACTTATGATTGTGTGTATGTGTGTATATTAGAAAATGTCTTTGGTAGGAGAATATTTTCTGGTATGTATGCAAGATGGCTTGTTAACCCGTCATATACCCTTCATATAAGCAATATTTGCACGACAATTGTGAGGGATTTTTGTTGTGTTTTTACCACTATATCATGTGATGGGGTGCATGGTTTGGTAACAACTCAAGTAACCAGGGGTGAGCCTAAAGTTTGTGGCTCCTGGGTACGGTATTCCTCTGAAGTCCCCTTGACTATAACACAAATATAGCTACATGCAAACACGCTTTAACACTTACTCACTCTAACACTACACACTTACAGATTCATACATACACTATCTTCCTCCTCTCTCTCACACCACTAAAGGAACAGGAGTACAGAGCAAAGGATACAGTGAAGCACACTGCATCAGAATAACTGAGCGACATTTACGGAGAACAGGGAGCTTATATAGGGCCGCTGGGAATGACCTAACATATAATGCTGCTAACCCCACCCCAGCCGACTTCTTCCTGGATATCATTGTAAAAGGGCGATGCAGCACACATGACTGTAGACGTGCCCCCCTCATCCTTGGAAACTCCACTTCCTCATGATGATGGCGGGAGTGAAGAATTAGATGGCGGAGGTGGTGACTGAGTGCTTATGTTGGAGAATCCTACTACAAGCCTCCCTTTATGAACGATAAACAAGGACAGGGCTGTGAGGTATATATGCCTTACAGCGGCCCTCTGTTTACACCCCCATTGGATCCTTTCTTTGCCTATTTCATGGGTTCTCTATGTAGGTATTTTTGCACAAAGGATGTACATAAATGCTTGAATTCTTGAAGTTATTGAAGTTAAAGTGAGGAGGAAAAGGAGACATATGTCTCACTCCAGCTGTTATATTCACTTTGATGCATATGATAGCTGAGACGTCCCTTGAAATGTTTGTGCCCCCCCTTGCACATGCATCTGCCCTTTTCCAGCTCCCCAGCTATTTGCTGTGCAAATACTTGATATTTTTTACCACCAGTCAGCTCCAGCAGTAGCTCCCAGGATGGTCTAGGAGTCCAACGAGAGTCCCGTGCACATGCTCGAAAAGTGCTCCCATTGATTTCAGCAGGTGCGCTTTCCTAATGCCGATTGGCTGCTTTAAGCTTCAAATCCGTGCCGCAAAATGTCAGACCATAGCGAAGGTTTCTCCTTATGGTAAATATTTTCTTTTTTTTGCAGGTTAGATGAATTTAAATGAATAAACTTACAAATGACTTTCATATGTATCCCTTGTTCAGGGGGCTCCCTTTGACACTGGAGCAGCAAAATGAAAAATAACAATAATAACAAAACTAAAAAGAAATATCCCAAGGCTTGATGTATTCCAGATGTGTTCCCCTTAAGAATGTATGCACAGATTTTCATTCAGTAATATGATTTTTTGAGTTCATAATATGAACAGATCTTTCAGGGTTGAATAGATCTTTATTTTTTAGTTTAGTGTTGTTATTATTGTTAGTTTTTATTTTGCTGCTTCTGTAAGGCTACTCTTATATAGAAATATAAAACAATATTAAAATCAGATCCCCATTGTATAGTCTTCCAGTTGATCTTCCATATAAAAATGTAATTTTTCAGTAGAACAATTCTTTATATACATTCGTTGCATTGAAGATTATTTAAACATTTCAGCAGTAGTTAAGATCGTTTGAATAATACATTTCAAGCTACGTGCCTCAAATGTGTTATTCTAGTAATTTATAGCATATAGCATGTCTAATTAGCCAGCCTACACTCTTGAAATGTTTTCTTGTGAACAAACTATTAAATATGTTAGAAGAATATATATATAAAAAATACACAATAAGCAATAATTCAGGAATAAAAGGCCATTTGCACACTGGGAAATTTTTGTATAAGCAGGATGAATACAAAGCACACAAGGAAGCTAAGGCAAAGTATTATGTTAGGAATATTTAAGTACTTAAAAACTAAAACAAAGAAAACAGTCAATAGACTGTTATATTCTATCGATAATATATAACAATTTTTTGGTGACAGGTCATTTAAAGCCTGCTGTTGGGAGCTAATGCATTAGAAACATGAATATTTCAATGATACATAGTAGACAAAGGTAATATTTGATTAACTTAGTTACCTCTAGTTCTAGAATTATTATTATTTTTATATTGATAGCTAGTTTTCATATTGAAAAATGAAATGGAATAGAAATATTCTTTAACTTTGTGCTTACAAATACAAATTCAATTAATTCACATTTGAATTTAGCTCATTAACAGTCTATATTATTACTATTATATAAACAATGCTTTATTTTATTAGTTTTTCCATATAAACACAATAGATAATGTAATACGACAAGGAATAACAACATTGCTTGAAAAACACATGTTTTTAGAAACACATCAGGTCAAGGATGAAGAAAATGTTATACGGCCTTATATGTTGATGTGTGCTACATACCTGGCAGTCTATTATGTTCTACATTGTGCATTTTCCAAGATATTTTTATTAATTCTCTGGATAAGCCAAACAATAACAGAGTTGATATTTCATACTTTTCCACCATGCAACACAAACAGCCAAGGGCAGGATTTAAATGGTTAATTCCAATCTTACCCCAGGAAGAAACATAGTTTCATTATTCTGGATGAGGACATCAGTCACAATTCCCAAACATTAGAAACCCCTTCACCTAACGGCTATTTATCATCTTGAAATTGCAATATACTGGTGTCTATGGATCTGTCAAAAAGCTTAGGTTGACACAACTACAGATGCCATGAAACCATGCTTACTGAATTCATATCACACGAGATAAAAAAAAGAACTAAACCTATTCATTAAATCAGTAGACATTTATTTAGCAATCACTATAGTAATCTTACAAGTACATCAGCTTGTTGTTCGTGTCCCTAGGCATTAGGCAGGATTATTTATTTAGCTTTTGCTGGATGTTTGCCTTGGATACAATGACTATAAATGACCATAAAATTAGCTCCTGGATGGTTAGTAGTTGCGCAACAACTGGATTGATTTAACTTTCAATATGTGTACATGCATCTTGCATGGCGGTATAATTCAGGCTTTTAAAATGCATGATCCTATTATTCATTGTAGTTTAAAAAAGGCATTCATTCTTTTTTTGGGGGGATCGATTAATCACACTGGATTTTTGCCACCGATTGCTTTCAACTGGATCCAAGAATACACCACTGACGCCAATAGCATGTCAGTCAGTTCACCAAACTAAAGTACCATACCACTGAGAAGGCAGGTCTTAGGCGACCTACATATTGGTTTATGTCGAAATGCTCCCCATAGCGCTGGAAGGCGAGGGGAAAAATTAGCAAAGGCTTCGCTGTTCAAATTCCAGTAAATCCAGTAAAAATAAAATCTGGCATCCATGGTTTGCAAAGAAAACAAACCACAAGCCTAAAATGTATGAACAAAACTGTATTTTCAACAAATTTTGTTTTGCAGAAATAAATTTATATTTTTGATAATCTCCCTTTTGTAAAACACGTAAAATCCACCTTGTAGAAATGACAGTACATTGAAACAGAAAATTAAATAGCACATAAGAGCCATTTATCTAATCTAAATTGTCCTGCTTTTTATTTTAAGGACCTTAAACCATTTGGTTCTTGACCCAATCTAATTCACGGGATGTTTAAATTACCTTTCTGTATTAAACGCATTCTGTCAGAATATTCCATTTATCTGCCAACCTCTTAAAGAAATAACACATTTGCTTGATTATAAGCCGACCCTGATTATAAAACAACCCCCAAAATTTGAATGTTAATTTAGAAAAAAAGAAAAAGCCTGAATATAAGACTACCCTATAAGAAAAAAAGTTTTATAAGTACATATTAATTCACAAGTAAACAATTTTTTCATGTTTAATAAAAACTATTGAGAAAACTGTATTTTTTGTTTTTATTTCCTTTTATTTGCCAACCTGCCCCCAGTTATGCACATCTGCCCCATGGCTTGCTACTCTGCCCCCAGATATGTCTTATACCCCCTATATGACATTCTGCCTCCCTGATATGCCACTTTGCCCCCTATATGCCGCTCTGCCCCTCCAGATTTGCCTTATAGCCCACTATATGCCATTCTGCCCCCCTGATATGCCACTCTGCCCCCTGATATGCCACTCTGCTCCCCATATATACCTTATACCCCTATATGCCACTCTGCTCCCTGATATGCCTTATACACCCTTATTTGCCAATCTGCCGCTCTGATAAGCCTTTTACCCCCCCATATGCCCCCACCCTGACTTACTGATGCATCCCTAGACTTGACCCCCGTGCTCCAGACTCCCTGGTGTCAAGTGGGGGGGCAGTCGGTGGACGTCTGCATGATTCTTGTCATACCCCTTGCAAATATGTATTGTATTAAGCGCTGTGTAAATTGTTGGTGCTATATAAATAAAATATAATAATAATAATCACATCTCCCGTCTCTCTTCTCCCCTACAAACTATAGATACTGAGATATCGTAGTCTTTCCTTTTTTTCTAGTAGCCCTTCTCTGAACTCTCTCCACGTCAATATCATTCTAGAAAAAAGTATTTAATCCCAACTCTAAGAACTTTAGGTTTTTGCATGTGTCTAATATACTTTATTACTTTTATTCCCAGTATAGTTCTTTGAAAATGATGCATGTTATACATGTATGTACATGTCCAGAAATAATGTTTACATAATAATGTTTCATAAATAACTAATTACATGCACTCATGACTACTGTTATGGGAATCTGCTGTTCTGGAGAATACGCACTTACTTAAGGTTGCAGTGATTTTCATTGTTGAAATATTTATTTTATCTCGAAACACTGTCAGTGCAGCTTTAAAGGAAAATAGACTTCATTCTCCAACGCATGAATCACATAGTAATGTGTCTGCGGGGAGTATCATCCTCACGCGATTGATAGTCTAGAACAGGTGCCATAATCTTCCATTAGAAACATTTCTTGATTTTCCCAGCATTAGCCAAAATCTCTCTTTTTTTTTTTTAAATTAAATTATATTCCAATATTATGTCTACATTACTATATTTACAAATAATATAATATTCAGGAGCAAAATGTCTCAGAAAAAAACAAAACAAAAGTATAGATAAAATATACTTTGAGTTAAATAATTCATGAGACCTTCAATTTTAATTAAAAGGGTATAATTTAATTGGTTTCCGTGCATAGGATATGAATAATAATAAAATACAGTGTGGCTGGCTATGTTGCAATTCTTTAATAGAGCAATATTACAGCATTGGAGTAGAATGGCAGACTCACAGACATTAGTAACCACCATCGGTTATTTATAATGAGAAAATGTAGCGGGAATTTTTATAAGTGACATTATCACCATGGTAACTAATGAAACATTCCTGTGCATTGATGCACTCCAATAGTTGCTATGGCGTTAGGATCTCTTTGAAAATAGTAATAGTATGGTTCCTTTAAGTTCCAATAAACTTTACATATAGTTTAAGGATACTTGGGTACAGTATCAAGTTGCTCTTGGAGCGAGCGATACAGTTCAAAGTGCAAACACTGCATGTTAATGCCGACCTCTAGTGTACTGCAGTGTTGTTTTCACCTTCCAGGAAATAAATATAACACCCATAAGCACATACTAACACTCACTTGCATACACACATGCTCTCACACACACATACACCTATACAAATACACACGCACACACACACACAAACACATACGTATACAAATACATACACACATACATACAAACACATACCTCACAGAGCTTGGCAGATACAGGCTGTTTTGGCAATTGTGTGTGTATATTTATAATCCTGTTAGGGGTTAAATGCAGCAATTTGACGAATAATCTGCATTATGTTTAACCCTTCTTTTCTCTTATATTATCTTATCTTATCTTAAGGAAAAAGAGGGTAGTGACCACAGCACATTGATTCCATTTCAGATGCCATCAAACACCTTGCACCCATCTCTTCTCATCTTAATTTAATTTAGATTTAACAGGATGGGTGCAAGGTGTTTTGTGGCTTCTTAGATGGAACTCAGGTGCTGCTCCTGCCACTATCTCTCCCCTTTCTCCCCATCTCTCCTCTATATCTTTCTCTTTACCTCTCCATTTTCTTACTATCTCTCCTCTTTATGACTTTCTATCTCCCCCCTTCCCCCCATCTCTTAGCTTTCTTGATTCCTGTGGTAGAAGCGCAAGGTCTGTTCCCACAGAGGACTGTATGAACAGAAGAATATTTGGTTAATTATTACCCTCCTTAAATCAATGAGAAATGTAATTTGTTCGGAAAAGCTACATTTAGCTTTTCATTTCTACTATAAAATGCATAACTCTTGCCGTGTCTTTCACATCCCTAAGTGCCTTTCCACAGTTTCCCTCGCAGGGTTTTTAGTAGTAAGAAAAGGCCAGTAAACCCTGAATACTTGCTTACTTACTTATTTAAGATTCCTTTGTTAGAAACACAGACTTTGCGTGATCACCCTTTGATACTCATGTATAATAATATCATTTTTGCAACCGGTTGGAAAAAGATTTAATATAGAAGACACATTGTACTTTCCGTGTTATTGAGGCAATATTGGGACTATAATCACACATTCCTTATTCAAAAGAAGTTAGGCGCACAAATCTCTTAAATAATCCATTGGCATAGTCACATTTCAGGGATTACTGGTATCATTCAATATTATCTTCGCGCAGCCTTAAATTAACATGCCCTTTTCTTCTGTGAGTGACTTCAAGAAAATTATCATCCTTGGGCAATATTTAATAATACTAAAGTTAGGAGAATTTAGACATGCCCTGACAAGATGATATTTTTTTTTCTTTTGTTCCTGGATAAATTTGTAAAACTTTTATTTTAAATTAAAGGGACATGCAAGCCATTATATGCACTATGCATAGTAGCTCAGAGGTCCATTAAATTAACATAGTGTCCTCCTTTCAAACGCATGGGGTGATTCTGCATAAGAGGGTCATCAATTATATTATTATCAATATATAGTTTTTTTATGTACACATATATAGATATATATATATATATAATATAATTAAAATATACTAATGATTAAGACATTCTTAAGATAATCACACAAAATATTTGTAATAGAAAAAAGTTTTTTTAATAAAGTATTGATCAATGACATTAAACATTTTGCCAATTTATTTTAATTATAATCCATTTAATAATTAAGAATTAATACATTTGTAAAAACATTAATCAGTTTACTAAGATGAAAAAAATGAATACATTTAATTATTGGTAAATCAAGTTAATAATTGTTAAATATTACCTATTTAATGAAACTGATAAATGCATTATAAAATGAAGAAAATCAAAGGATAATCAAATAAAGTTGATAATGCATTAGTACATTAATAAAAACACATTCAGCAATATGAATCTACCTGGAATGTAGATTACTGTCAGGTCGTGATTGCACAGGTCACGTGATGCTCCATGACCCTGTGCAGCACATATCTGTCTCCTGCTATTCCGGTCCATCCACCAGGTGCCACTAACCTCAGGCTCACCCTTGATGAACACTATAAAACCATACACTGACATCCACATGTACACATCCTAACGCCAAATACATACACTCGTGACAACCCCATAAGCCAATAAGCTAGATTCCCAATGGTGGCCCTATCCGGTACTACCTCTTTGTCCTGTAAAACCCTGGGTGCCAGGAAGTTATTTTTAGTTGGCACAGTGACCTGGGGGCCCCTCACTAAATGCCATGCCAAAAACATCTCCCAACACATGAAATGCTTACAACAAGTCAACTCTACCAGTGGCACTGCGAACATCACGGGTGGGTCTAACAAGAGTTCCTGACACTGATTGGCTTCTTCAAGCGCAAGAATCGTCAGGCCAGATGTTTTTTTTCACAACTGTTCACTATTCCCTGGAACCTAGTACGCATGTAAAACATACGTAGTTATCTTTCATATTGCATAATTATAATATAGAATAGCACCACATATGTGACATGTTGCTAGTAACATAAGGAAACAGTGTCGACCAGTGTCCACCAGTGTCCACCAGTAAGAATCTCAAGCAGTACTTTTTTTATGTTTTTCCAAATTGCTTCCCATTCACGAGATGTAGCAACTGAGTGTAATTACTCTTCTGTGATTATTTGATTGACAGCTCCCCCATCCATAATAATGTCAAGAACCAAGGTTTTTTTTTTACAATCCCTGTTGGGTTTTACTATATCTGTGTGACTTGGAGGACTGAGTATGCAAAAGTGATGGCCCTAATTAATGCTAAGGACAAGGCAGGATTCAAAGCACAATGCTTCAAGGTAGCATGTGTCTAGTCATTCTTTAAAGTCCCTGTTTCTATCCTTTACAATAATAAACCTATCCAAGTTTGATCATTATTTTCATACAGGAATTTCAATTCAAAACCTCTGGCTATTTCCACTGCAGCTTTATTATGACACTTCTCTTAAATGTCTTTGATAATGCTTTTTGCTTGTATTTTTCTTTACTTTATTAGTCCTCTTTTTGATTTCATTTTCATTGATCAGGCAGATGCTTTTCTAGTCTCCATGCACTCAGTTGTTTCTTCGGAGTACATTAGGGTTTTTTTTTTATTCCTTCTTAATTCTTCTTTTTATAATAACACAGATACTAGTTCATAGAACTCATACTTCCCAATGGGCTGATATACGTCAGTGTAATATACGCCCTATATATCTCCAGATTACCCATTTTTTATATTATATTAGTACTGTATCTTCCTGGAGCATAATATATTTATTTAAGGGAAACAATATGTATAGAATGAACAGTTGTTTCTTTTCTGAAAAACGCAAAATATACAATATGTTCGGATGGTGTACATATAATTGCCATTGTACACTACCATTTGTGCCTGGGTCTCAGCTGTGTCACCAGTTAAAATTGTAAACGTTATTAAAATGTTCACATTTGTATGAATAAGCCCCTAGCTCTGACCTAGCTATGGGGATCTAAAATATATTCTTGAAACATTGAGATCATTAATTGAATAGTTGAAGTTGTGCTCTTATGTATTATCATCTATACGTAACAGTTTTATTTGTTTGTGTTTTCTTTCATGTTTGGTCTTGTATTTATACCCCAACGTTGAGTTTGAGCCTCTTTAAGTCCTATTCAACACTGATACACATTCATAACATGTCCTTCAGGCTCAGGTGTTACCTACACATTGCCGATACCCTTGTTTTCCTCCTCAATCTGTTTCCTCTATTTACAGATTGTGTGCTTAAAAGTCTCTACTAAAATTTACAGAGGTCTTACCAGATTACAAGGTTCAACTTTGAGTTTTAACAATACAGAAACGGCCGTGAAAGAAGTCTGCACACATCATTAACTAGCAGGCACAATATCACTGCAATAACCTATCTGACTGTAGCCCGCACTAACGTATATTATTAAATTATAAAGGTACTATATATGTATATTTTGCCCAGATACCTTAAGCCATGATGGTCACTTTTATAACTATTTGACATTATACACTCACTTTAATAACATGACAAGCTCCTTTTAACAACTCCAACTACTTGTTTGTTGTGTCTACCAGTTCTACAATAAAAAAAAAATACTTGGTTTATAAATAACTTACTAATAGGATAAATAATATAAAATAGCATGTAAAAGGAGGCTTCCAATCAGGCCACAGATCATAATAAATGATAATAAATGCTAGTAAAAAAAAATGGCACAACTTGCATTTTCACAATAAATATTATTCAAGAAAAGCTTTCTTGGACCACAGGTTACAAAAATTTGGCTAGAGCATCAAGACATAATGCTGACAGCTAGAAGGAAAACTTCCCAATGTGAAGAAAAGAGATCAAATACCCAGAGGAGCTTCCAATTATACTAAGAAAGATGAAAATTACATGAATCGCCCACCCTGAAGTCATTGAGTCAATAGAGTTCTCCCTTCATATACAGAGCTAATTGACCTACTAACTCTTTAATCATACTTTTTTAATAGATTGAAATGTATAATTTTATTTTACAATGTTGATACGCGCAACTTATTTTCCTATGGTTTCTTTTAAGATCCCAACACTTGGCAGCCATTTTTTTCAGCTGCTTGCAAATCTAACCAAGCAGCAGCTGTAAATGGGAGTGCTGCTAACATCATCAATAGTACCCAAGAGATTCAATGTTTTACCCTGCCAGCTACCAAACAGAATAACTCTCCCAAGCACTCTTGCTCTATTCATATCCATCCAGGAAATGTATCATTCTCATAAATGTATCCATGGAAAATTGCTGGAAAACACTTTTTTGTCAAATTAAACATAAAAACAAACACAGATTGCGTCTAGATTGTGCTAATGTGCTGTAATTATTCACCATTCTTACCAATCTTCCTTTAAGAGCAGTCTTACGAAAATCAGATTTTGTTAAAAAAAATGTTGCTGACTTTTTTTTTAGCGGTAATAGCCCAAAAAAAAAAAATCCCACTAAAATCAATGCAGATGTTTGTTTCAAATAATTACTCTCTTTTTTTATGATAACCCACAAAAAGGATTCCTGTAAATTAAGAGTTATTATACCCAGAAAGGGATAGGCTGTTTACATTCAGGTTTCACCTAATTGTCTAACCCAGTTATATAAACATCTAGCATTCAATGATGAAAATATATCTGGAAAAAGGTCAATTCTGGAATCTCAATATGTCAGAATACGTCTTTCTTAAGTGAAACAACATAATGGAACTGGAGATAAGGAAACCCATAATTATGAGCATCAACATACCTTCCACTGCTTGGCTTTAAATTAAAATATTCTAATATGAGAATATTTCCATTAGCTAGTTAGCAATTAATGTTTTTGCTGAGTATATTCCGTGGTCCAACTACAGTAGAGTCCATAATTTAATATTTATAATAATGTCATGAGCTACATAAATACACAGAATATATGTTCTTGATAAATATAATGGAATTTTCCATCAGTCCTATAGAGTTAATCATCGGTTTACAATTTATTCACACTTCCAGTGGAACTGTGACCTAGAAAATTTCCGAACGTTTAATTACAGGTAAAATAATTTGCCAAATGAATCTGATAAAATAATTTGACAAGTAGAGACGACGAAATGTAATTTGGAACCTCACAGATATGTCGGTTTGACAGCATGCTCAAAGAGTTAATTTGGGTGTCATGGTAATTATTATTAAGTGAGATTTACCTGTTGAATTACTCTTATACTCAGCTGACAGAAGTTAGAGCCGGTGAGCCATGCAACAAGAAGGGTTTTTTTTAATGAATAAGTAAACTGCCTATGAGAAAACTATGATTTACTAAAAACCCAATGACAAATTTTTATTTAATAAAATAAAATAAAATATTTCTGGTCATTCATTCCCACTCTTTTGTCGCTGATATATTTCCAGGCATGTGTCATAACCTCCATATTGGTTAAGGCTAAATCATTTATTTCAGTCTTCTTCTGTTCCTTTTATAAACCTTATAATATAATTTAATTATCTATTTAAAACATAATTGTTGCTGATATTCCTTAATATACTAATAATTTCGATCATTACAAAAAAAGACTAGCCAGGTACCCAAGGTTGTTTTTTTGGTCACAAATGGGTCCCAAATCTCGCTGACATGTTGTACCCTTATCTTGTATTGTAATAAGGATAAATATCTGTCTGACTGCTTAAATACATACTTCTGATCTGTTTTTACAGAGGAAGGTGAAGGGAAGCTGTGAGAAATGTAAAACAAGTGTTTACAAAGACAAATCGATAGGACTCGAAAATATAACACCAAAGTTATCAAAAGGGCAAGACCATTAGCAGACGATTTCAGCCAGAAGTAGTTCCAGAAGATTGGAAGTTGCCAACTGTCTTACATCTGTAGTTGGGAGATTAATTTAATGAATGTTAAATAATTGTTAACTATCTGAATATAAATGGTGCGCAAGGTCAGAAACAGCATGGGTTTACTGCAGAGAGATCTTGGTAACATAAATAGTAGACCAGTGAGGAGCAGTAGATGTAGCCTATGAAGATTTCAGTAAGGCATTTGACACCGGCGCTCATAGAAGACTCATACATAAATTGCAGTTAAAATCTTATTTGAATAAGGCAATGTTTGAATGACGGGAGACAGAAGGTTAGAGGGGTACCTCTGGGATTGATACTGGGACCCATACTTTTTTATATTTGTATTAGCGATATTAGAAAAGGTTTTAAAGAAAAGTTTTGTTTTGTAGATGGCACAACAGTATGCAACAGAGTAGATATTAAGTGTGGAGCAAGACAAATGGTCAATCACTTAGAAGAATGGTGTAGCAGCTGCAGTTTAATGTTAATAAATATAAAATCAGAGCCGGCCTTAGGTGTTCTGGCGCCCTGTGCGGACTACTCCTCTGGCGCCCCCCCATCCCAAAAAAAGAAAGGAATAAAAACTTGTAACAAAACCCCAATCACTATATACTACGCCAAACATTGATGTGGTCTAGGCCTACCACTTAATTGTCTGGCTTAGTAGTAGGGATGCACCGAAACGAATTCTGGACTGAAACCGAAAGTGCAGCATTTACCTGGCCAAAACCGAATATGACCCCCCCAACACCATAAAAAAATCTAACACTTTTATTTAAAGTAACACACCAAAATAGGAGAAAACAATTAAATAATATTATATATATATATATATATATATATATATATATATATAAGTCCAAAAATAGTTACCGGCACTCCAGGGACTTTCCAAATAACCACACAAACAACTTCGGTTTTCAAGTCTGTATATATCATATATATATATATATGATTAACAGCAATCACATTCCTATCATGCCCAGGCATACCCAGATTCCAGGATTTACTCGCAGACTTGGCATGATAGGAGTATGATTGCCCTATCTACCCCTTCTCACTCTCTTCTGCCGTATCTACCCCTTGTCACTCCCTTCTCCCTATCTACCCCCTTTCCCCTGTCTCACTCCCTTCTCCCTATATACGCCCTCCTAACTATCTACCCTTTCCCTCTTTGAAGTTCACTTACCTTTCAGGAGTCCTGCGGTGGGGGTGCAAGGCCTCTGCCTCCCAGCTCTGCCACTGTATGGAACAGTATAGAGTGATGGGAGTTATGATGTACTTTTAGAGCATAATTAGATCATGAAAAAGACATTGGAAATGGTACAGCATAACACCCATCACTCTCACACACTTACCAATCCACACGCATACCAATCCACACGCATACCAATCCACACGCATACCAATCCACACGCATACCAATCCACACATATATACCAATTCACACATATATACCAATCTACACTTACCAATCCACACATTTACCAATCCACACATACTAATCCACACATATATACCAATCCACACGTATACCAATCCACACGTATACCAATCCACACGTATACCAATCCACATTTACCAATCCACATTTACCAATCCACACACATACCAATCCACACATACTAATCCACACATATATACCAATCCACACACATACCAATCCACACGTATACCAATCCACACGTATACCAATCCACACATATATACCAATCCACACATATATACCAATCCACACATATATACACTAATCCACACACATACCAATCCACTCTCACTGAATGCTTTCCTACCTTTCCTCTTTTCTCCTTACAGCTCCTTTTCCTCCTCTTCGTTCTTCTTCTTCAGTTCTTCTGTCTTCTTCCGGGTCAGAGGGCACGGACAGCGGTGGGCGCGGCTTCAGTGCTGTGTGCCGGGATCTGACAACAAACCCCGGCGCACAGCAGCTGTTGCCGCGCGGATCACAAGGGAGCGGTACCGGAGGTCTTTAACAGACCTCCGGCTCCCTTGAGTGATGTTAAGCCGGGTTCAAGGGAGATCCTTGAACCGGCTTAAAATCACTCAAGGGAGCCGGAGGTCTGTTAAAGACCTCCGATACCGCTCCCTTGCGAGCCTGCTCCTCCAGCGGCGGACATTACTGTCCGTCTCTGGAGGGGTGCCGGGTGCCCCCCTGATGAGCGGCACCGGGTGCCGCTCGCCCCCCCCCCGCCGCTAGGTACGCTGCTGGTGGCAGCGGTACGCTACAGTGGCGGCGGCGCCCCCTGGAGTGTGGCGCCCTGTGCGGTCGCACAGGTCGCACACCCCAAAGGCCGGCCCTGTATAAAATTATGCATTTGGGACGTAAAAACCCAAAGGCAAAATGTAGCATTGAGAAAAAGCAAGCAGGATGGTGAGTTGTATAGAGAGAGAGAGGCATTAGTAGCAGTAAGAGGGAGGGGGTTCTGCCATTTTACTGATTTCTAGTCAGACGTCACCTAGGGAATTGTGTACAATTCCGAAAAGCTCAGTCTCCAAAAAGATATTCTAGAGAGAATTCAGAGAAGAGTAACTAGAATGGTCAATATTTTCTATCCTAAAAACACTGAGAGATTTCAAAATATATAGCCTGACAGAGATGAGAGAAGTAATGTAATAGAAACACTTAAAAACTTAATGTAGTTTAACAAAGAACAAGAAATCATAACAAGAGGTCATAATCTAAAAGTAGAGAGTCAGTGGCTTAAATGGAATTTAACTTTACTGAGATATTGGTAGCTAAGTGGATCAACCTCCCAGCAGAAGTAGTAGAAGGAATGTAACATCAAAAACAAGCAAACAGAATTTGACAGTAGATAAGAACCATACGTCTCATTCAGTTTGCCCATTTTTCCTGATGTAGAAAATCAGACCTTTATCTATTCTTAGTCTTGTTTTAGGATAGCGTTATGCCTGTCCCATGTGTGTTTATAACCTCACTGTGTTAGCATCTCCTGATGGGAGCATGTTCCATTTATCTACCACCCTTAGTAAGAATGCATGGCATATGGTTATGGTTACAACAACAAAAGGTATCTTTGGCATACTCAGCCTGATGGGTGCTACCTAACCTGTCCTCCCTACAACGGGACAGAGCATACAAACTATACAACAAATATAATGAGTGTGCCTTACATTTCGCTGGGTTTATATGGTGAAAGTTATTGGAATCTAAGATGAGATCAATGACGGATTAAAGGTTGTGTCTATAAATAAGGAAAACATGGGCTGAATAGTTCTTACTTGCCATCAAAATCTGGTTCTATTTATTATAGTCTTTAGATGTTCCAAGGACATACCCTGTTTCAAATAAGAAGGGTTATGTTGACGGAAGTGGTATCCACACTGAATTCATAAAGAGATGAGGTTTAGTTTTTAAAATACTAAACTCACAATATGGTTTGGCAGGGGACGCACCCTAAGTATCAAGGAATTATCCAACCAAAATAAAAGTCCCAAGGAGCTCTATTTTTGGGCAACTCTTCATACAGGCAAGTAAGTACATACATACAATTACACACATCCTCTATTTATCAGCTCAGTTAACTGACAGGGTTAGTTAAATACATCTGAAGACAGTCGTAATCAGGATGTGTGTAGTCAGTTTATGGGCAATAACTGTGGTAGCCTCTACTCCCATTAACATTAACCATTTAATATAACAAACTCCCCTAACTTTTCAAAAATTTTTACCTCCTGTTTCATAATAAAAGTGAATTTGTAATTTGTAGAGATATTTGAAAAAGTAAATTCTCTAGTTTTTAGAGGGGTGGTGGTAATATAAATGCCTCTGGAGGAATATGGTAAATAATCTGGCTCTAACCATTTTTTCTGCAGAAGAAAAAATAATCAAGGCACTCATTTCTTGTTAGCATTATCAATGATTTGGTCATAGCAAATAGCAAAAAAACCCAACAAAACTGTTATATGTAAGTTTCAACAATCAAAAAATCTTGAACCACTATATATTTCTGTATATAATATTTTTTTAATATAATATATATATATAATATATAATTTAATATACCAATATCATCGGTGAAAAACATTTAATTATTATTACCACTACTCAAACTTTGTAAATGATAAAATTAGAATTTTTCCTACCAAGATTATCCCTCTATTACTTTTATTCAGTCGAGAATTTAAGGAACAAGAACAGCTTCGAGTTATTTTAACATTAATGTTTAATTTGGCAATTAATATGAAAAGTTTTGACACTCCTATTAATCATATTTAAGACAGGTTATGAAAGCTAGAAATAATATAGTAGCAGGACATTTTAAAGTAATATTTTGAGACAAAAAAGTGAATAATAAAAAAAAGTAATAATGCTGTATATAAGCAAGACCATTGTTACATAATCGTTTTCACGGAGGAGAGAGAAACTTCCATCCAACTCCCATCAGCCACCACCGGGGAGATGAGGGAGACCCTCCTCCAACTCCTGCCAACTTCAGCCACAGCAGCCGCCAAGGAGGAAAGGGAGACCTCCACCCAGCAAGCAGCAGCCATTACAGTCGCCATAGAGGAGAGTGAGACCCCCATCTAACAATCTGCAACCGCTGCATGGTAGAGGGAGACCTTCATCTGGCTCCTCTAGTGGTGCCTTTATATACTCCTACTGCTTATAGCAATAGGTTAAGGTCTTGGAATTTGCCACGCCACACTCAAGATGGCCCCAGTAAGCATATGGAGGTTGAGTGATGTCACACCATTTTGGTGCCAAAACCTGTAATGGGTGCTAATTAATTCTTCTAATATGGAAAACATGCTGAATCAGTGAAATAAGATGCAAATGTTGTCAGATCAAATTTTTCAACCAATTAAGTTTCCATGAGTGGAATGTGGGAACCTCCAAATCTTCCCAGGGCTTGTTCCTTGGAGATCTTCCTCTCCTGTTCCTTATGGAAGGGGTGGGACCAGGTCTCGGAAGAAGAACTATTTGCAGTACGTAGCAGGGATATCTTGATCAGAGAGTAAGCTGTGCCAAACACCACTCTCAAATCTGGAGATAAAGCGGTGGTTTGCACTCATTCCATATTTCAAGGGTGGCTGAAAGACATAAAAATGGCCAGATTTAAATACAATTCAGAATCAATTCCCAGCACTCAAAACCAGACCTACACATTTATACTTTCAACAAATATGGGGCTTTATCTGGGTATGTTAGTATGTGTGTGTGTCTGGGTATGTTTGTGAGTGTGTGTGGCAGGGTATTTTAGCTATACAGTATGTCTTTGGTGATGTTAGTGTATGAACACATGTCTTTGGTTAAGTTAGTATGTGTGTGACTTGTGATCGTTTTAGTATCTGGGAAGATACTGTTTGTGTGGGTGTCTGGGTGTGTATATTAGTGTATACAAAAAACAGAAGCCTAATACTAGCTTAGCACACCGACTGATAACACAAATGTTTATTAGAAAAATTGTAATTACTGTAGGATTTTTTTAGGGTTTGTGACTACTACTTAAGTAAGAATAACATGATTCCAGTATAAGTAGGCAAATCCCTAAATGATCTTTTGTACAAAATATCAATGCAGTTGAATTATTTATTTGTTTTTTTATCATCTGATTCTTTAAATTACTTTTGTGAGGAACTTGGAAAAGTTACTAAAATGATGGAAAACCAGAACATTAAGTGGATACAGACTATAAAAGTTAGTGCTACTTATCTATAAAATATTATAGATTTTTAATGATACTGTGACATGCAGCTAAAGAGCAGAATGTTCAATGAACATCTGCGCTGCACAGGGAATCTAGAAAGTTTCAACCATGTTCCATGTTTTTCAATATGCTGCCATATATAAGCATCTCTGGACTCAAGATAAGTAGCTATACAGTCAATGAAAAACATCTGCAACTAAATACACTAGTAATAAAAAAAATTATCATTCCACACTGGGATTTTTGAGCAATTGCATGCAAAAGAACACTTGCCCAGCCTGTTTTTATGTTCTAGAGACAACGCTAATAGTAAGCCAGTGAACACGCTCTTTTGCAGCTGCTGATTTCATTATGTATGCTTATGTTTCAGATGCTTTTGCGTATGGTAGTGAGAATGGCATGGAATTGCAGTTATTACCATACCTGGGAACTCTACGGATTTGACCCCGAGATTGCTGGGTGAAGCACCCCTTCTCCGGTTCAAGACCCAAATCCTCCGGGTCGCGGGAGCGGGGTCTTGACACGCCCAGCTTCCCACCCATTTTCCCTTTAAATAGGGGTGTTTCTGTCCCTGACATCATCCGGAACGCCCACGACGTCAGCGGGGATGCCCTCCACGTCAGCAGGAACGCCCATTGACATCGGTGGGACCTCCCACTGACCTCGGCGGGAACTCCTACTCATGTGGGTGGGAACTCCCACCGACGACATGGGACAGCACCCCTGACGTCAGTGGGCAGTCCCGGCCATGTCCCGCAAGGGAAGACTCCGGGTAACCAGAGCCCAGAATTTCCCAGGTACCGTTATTACTTTTATTTTTTAAGATAGTAGTAGCCAGTCTTAAAAAGCCAACTTTTCCAATCAGCCATGATATTTCTAGGGGAGGATCTAAAATATGGGTTATGTCCCAGTGACCAGGTGTCCCTGCCAGTATTCTGATTGGCCGACCTGTTGTAACTGCAGATCCACAATGCAAGTCAAGGTGTGTATCCTTAAAAGAGACACGGCATTCATGCGAATTGCCACCACATGTTGTAGCCTTGTGGAATTGTAGTTGCTTTTGTATTTGTAGGCTCCATCAGAACGTATTAATAATAACCAAGTTTTTAAGCTGGGGAATCTTTATGGGAGATATATTAAAATAAGGTAAATAAACTTCCCATCCTTTAAAGGAGTGATATTTGTAAGAGAATAAAAATGTAAATTGTACATTTCTGGTCAACAAGACATTGTGAATTGTGGAGGTCCTATGGAAAACAAAACGTTTGTGGTTGACGGGGATGTTTTATAGCACCTTATTATCATTGTTACATTGTCTAAATTCTATACCCACACTTACAACTAAGAATCAAGAGGTTTTTGTAGCACAAATAACTTGACAATGCCTCCAAATGTGCTTAAAGGTACAAGCTGTGATGTACATGCAAGCGAGTTTCCATGAGTTCATTTCACAAAGCTATCTTTATTATTAATGACAGAGTGGACCTGTCACTTTTGTACACAATATATATATATATATATATATTAATTATAAAGTCATTGTATATGTTTAATCTTCATCTTAATTTCCTTCTCTCAGTATTGATATGATTATTCATTCAAGGTGGTGTGAAGCAAAAGGAGGCAACGTCAGCACAGTATATTGATTAGAAATGTTTTTTTGGGTCACCTTGTATTGTGGATCTTAGATCCTCTGACCTCGAAACGAAAAAAATATCTCCGAAATAAGGAGAATTTGCTTAATGGTAAATTCATTTAAGAATCCATTGACAATTAACAGTTGGCAGTATCACATTTTCTGCAGCTAGTGATCTAGTCACTAAAGTTGAAGCTGTCAGTTGAGTTATAGATCTATTAACTAAAATCTAAGTTCTCAGACAACTTACAGGCAACACAGCTGCTCAGATAGTAATAAGTCTATTCATGTGAATTCAAGTTGCCGTGTTGAGTCGGATGCTGTCGGATTTGCTGTCAAGTTGAAATTTATTGATGTAGAATTGCCGGTCAGCCGTCAAACCTGTCCCAGCTTTAGTTCACCACGTAGAGGTCCAGAGGGGGGTAACCCTGATACAGGTCCTTTGCATCACCAGACAATTTCCTATGTCTACATGATGAGGCTATCACCAACCTCCATCACGCAGTTAGTCACAAAGTTATGATATAATATGTGATGAATTTTTCTTTTATGAAGCAAGGTTTCAAATCCTTATGTGTTTTTAGACACAACATGACTTATCCTTAACCCAACCATGTATTCTACAATAACCCTACTTCAGGAAATCAGTACTGGTTATAAACTGGAGATAAAGCAAGGGGGTTACCAGTCATAACCTCCTTCACCAAGTGGCTGAAGGGGTATTCTCAGTTAACAAAAATATCTTTGCTCGATTCTGTTTCATTTGATTGGAACAATGGAAGACCTTGAATATCAATGGCTGGAAAGTTTGTTTTTGGATGTATGCCGACTTGGGAATGATACATTATAAAAATACAACCAAGGGTGACACATGTAATACACCTGTTGAAAATGTATACAGTTAAAACTTGAAATAAGAACATTTAAGGTTATATTTGGAATTTACTACCTCCAGAACTGTGTGGTCAATGGGAATATTCAATTAAAGGCTAACTGCCTTTTTGCTAAAGATGAAGATTAATGTGGCTATGTGTATATTCTAAGCCAAAATCAATTAACCATTTCAAGTAAAAAAAAGATTTTATTGTGTTTCCTTGTATAAAATGCAGCTGTGGAGACATGAAAACCCATACATGGCACACCTATGCTTTTTTTTACATTACTATATAATTGTATAAGGGTTCATTGGAATTCTGCTGTCAGCCCAACACTCATTGTTTTAGCAGATGCATTCTGGCACGATGGACTGCATTTGTTTTTATTTTCTGGGTTCTCAACATATTCTAAATAATATTTAAATGGACACTCCAGTGTCCCAGGCAATGAACAAAACATACACATGAAAGTACTGTGTAAGTCATTTAACTTGGGAAAAAGAAAGTCATTATTTACCTTTGAGACAAGCTGCAGCTCCAGAGCACAAAGCCTACTTTCTGGTCCGACGTCAAAGCAATGGGAGCACTTTCCACGTATTTGCAGTGGGGTCTCGCCCACTGAGTTTGCCAAGCCAGTGCTGATCCCGACTGATGGTAAGTATGTGTCTGGCGAAAGCTAGTACATAGGGTGGGGGAAAGGGTAACCTGGCATTGCATATGCAAGGAGGACGCCATGAAAATGTTAAAGGACCCCTGAGCTGTCATATGCATTAAAGGGTAAATTAAATCTGCTGTGTCCCTTTAGGAATTTGGAACGTGATGGATCTGCAAGATCGCAACTCACGCTTATCAAATCCTATGTACGAGAGAAACAAGACTCAACCTGGAAAACCTTATTTGATTGACATATCTTTTTCCATTCTTATCAACTATATTTAAAAAGTCAATTAATAAAGCTTGAGAGAGAGGAAGATTCTGGTTATTCATGCTGCAATTCTTGACAGTAAAATAAAGAGATTATGTAGGAGTTTTTATGGAAATACTTTTTTTTTTCAACTATTTTCAAAAATTTATTGTAATGAGGTTTTTCTGGTCTCATGAAGGTGTTATTTATCACAGTAATGCAAAACAATGTTATACCGTAAGATATGTAGATTTGATCAAATCACAAGAGAAATCACAAGACCACCATTAACCCTTGATTATGAAGGGTATATGGTGCACTATGCCAGAGTTTGGGAGGCATGCTTTTGGTATATGCCAGTTGGTCATACCTGGGAACGCCCCAGGGAAGGCCATCCAGAGCTGTCCCTCTTCTGATGCAGTGACTTCATGGGGGTTGCAGCTGGACACATGAGGGTTGCAAGTGCAGAAAGCTGAGCTAGAAAATAAGTATTGTACCATGCTTAATGAATTAACCTGCTACAGAGCATATGATGTTGTGCCGGCTAACTCTACCCCTGATTCTCGACTCATTAATTAGAAAGACTATGATGAGTAAGATAAATCATGGGAGTCTGTACAGAATTGTCATGTTTCTTGTCAGATTAAGACTTTTCACCAAAGGTACCTAAATAAACCAAGAAAATAAGGGATCCATAGTCTGCTCTTGTAGTGGAGGGGGTGAGATCAAGGGCTGACTACGCAGGACTTGAACCCTGATGTCCACATTACTGTGCCTCTTCCTTACCAGCTTGCAAGCATGTTTTTTCCCAGTTTAGCCTTAGCTCTGATAACCATGACTCTACAAGCCTTGATATAATTTCCAACTCTCAGCTGTGTCTGCTCTCTGCCTATAAAAACAATTTCTCGTCACTGTACCTTTGCCAGATTATTGTTGTTCTTGCTGCTGGTTCCTACATATCTGTTACCGATTCAGGGCCGCCTGACTTCATTGCCTTCTCCTACCTACTGACTTCAGCTTGTCTGACTACACTTACTACCTTTCTGTTCCAGCCACTTAGCTCTGCTGTCATACCTAAAACCAGACAGCCGCTCTAAGCTCAGGGGCTTGGTAACACCTGGGTAACAAATGTCTACTTCTGGCAGAAGACCTAGCTGACTAGCAAATAATCACAACTTTGTTCTCTTTTTTGCTACTTTTTATGTTCACTATTAGCATAGCTAAATTTATTAAATCTACCTATAGTTTGTTCTTTTTTTCAGTTAGTATAACTCTGTTGAAGATATTTGTTTTAAAAATATTAGGGCTCAGATGTGTGGCAGAAATATAAATACACCTTTTTATACACATCCTTACAAAGGTAGTTGACCAAAGGACATTTTCCTGCACTATTCTATATACTAACTAGACCCATGTAACAATATATGTATACATCATGGGTGCAGCTAGCTTCTGTTCTAAGGATCTGCATGGATATCCTATCCTATTAAATGGACACTATGGCCATCGTATGCACTTTAATGCATATCATACATCAATGGCCCCTTTAAATGTGTGTGGTGTCTGCCTTGCAAATGCAGGAAGAGATTCTGCAGTATCTACTGTGATGGAACACCCTGTACCCCGACTGGGTACTCCCACCAAATGTTGCTACCTCCTGCCCCTTCTTCCTGGAGTGTACTCAGCCTCTGTGGAGTGATGCCACCTGAATCCCCTCCATGGTGCTCCGGCTGTCGCTGGGGTGATAGTAACATAGTAACATAGTTCATAAGGTTGAAAAAAGACCAAAGTCCATCAAGTTCAACCTATATACATATTGTGTCCCTACTGTTTTGATCCAGAGGAAGGCAAAAAACCCTTATGAAGCAGATGCCAATTGCCCCATACTTATCCATAACTTGTAATATTATTGCTTTCAAGAAACACGTCCAGGCTCCTTTTGAACTCTTTTATTGAGTTTACCATCACCACTTCCTCTGGCAGAGAGTTCCATAATCTCACCGCTCTTACTGTAAAGAACCCCCGTCTGTGCTGGTGTAGAAACCTTCTTTCCTCCAGCCGTAGAGGATGTCCCCTTGTTATAGATACAGTCCTGGGTATAAATAGGTCCTGGGAGTGATCTCTGTACTGCCCCCTTATATATTTATACATAGTTATTAAGTCCCCCCTAAGCCGTCTTTTTTCCAAACTAAATAACCCCAATTCTGATAATCTTTCTGGGTACTTTAGTCCTCCCATTCCCCTTATTACTCTGGTTGCCCGTCTTTGAACCCTCTCCAGCTCCACTATATCTTTCTTGTACACTGGTGCCCAGTACTGTACACAGTATTCCATGTGTGGTCTGACTAGTGACTTGTACAGTGGTAGAATTATTTCCTTGTCGTGGGCATCTATGCCCCTTTTGATGCACCCCATGATTTTATTTGCCTTAGCAGCAGCTGCCTGACACTGGTCGCTACAGGTAAATTTACTGTTAACTAAAACTCCTAAGTCCTTTTCCATGTCAGTCGTCCCCAGTGTTTTCCCATTTAATACATATTCCCATCCTGGATTTTTCTTCCCCATGTGCATAACCTTACATTTATCTGTGTTGAACCTCATCTGCCACATCCCAGCCCAAGCCTCCAACCTATGCAGATCCATTTGTAATCGTGCGCTGTCCTCTATTGTGTTAACCACGTTACAGAGCTTAGTATCGTCTGCAAAGATTGATACTTTACTATGCAATCCCTCTACAAGGTCATTAATAAATATATTAAAAAGAATAGGACCCAAAACTGACCCCTGTGGTACCCCACTAGCAACAGTCACCCACTCAGAGTATGTACCATTAATAACCACCCTCTGTTTCCTATCACTGAGCCAGTTACTTACCCACATACACACATTCTCCCCCAGCCCAAGCATTCTCATTTTATGTACCAGCCTTTTATGTGGCACCGTATCAAATGCTTTGGAAAAATCAAGATATACGACATCCAGCGATTCACCCCGATCCAGTCTTGAGCTCACCTCCTCATAAAAGCTGATCAGGTTAGTTTGACAGGACCGATCCCTTGTAAACCCATGCTGATATGGAGTCATACATTTATTTTCATTGAGATACTCCAAAATAGCATCTCTTAGGAAACCCTCAAACAGTTTACACACAACAGAAGTTAAACTAACAGGCCTATAATTCCCCGGGTCACTTTTTGTCCCCTTTTTGAATATTGGCACAACATTTGCTATGCGCCAGTCCTGGGGAACAGACCCTGTCACTATAGAGTCCTTGAATATTAGAAATAGGGGTCTGTCTATTACATTACTTAACTCCCTTAGAACGCGGGGGTGAATGCCATCTGGACCTGGTGATTTGTCTATTTTGATTTTTTTTAGGCGGCACTGCACTTCTTCCCGGGTTAGACAGGCGACATGTACTGAGGCATTTATCTCATCCTGCTGTATATTACCTGGCATTTCATTTTCCTCTGTGAATACAGCAGAGAAGAATATATTTAATAGATTAGCTTTTTCCTGATCCCCATCTATAACTTCTCCCTCATTACTTTTTAAGGGGCCAACGCTTTCATTTTTAACCTTTTTACTATTTATATAGTTAAAGAACATTTTGGGGTTTGTTTTACTCTCTTTGGCAATGGGTCTTTCTGTCTCTAATTTTGCTGCTTTTATCTGATTTTTACATATTTTATTTTTTTCCCGATAGCTTTTTAGTGCTTCCTCACTGCCTTCCTGTTTTAGTAGCTTAAATGCCTTTTTTTTGCCATTTATTGCCCCCTTTACATTTTTATTTATCCACATTGGTTTTCTCTTGTTCCTGACTCTTTTATTCCCATACGGTATGTACCTTTCACAGTGAGAATTTAAGATATTCTTAAAAATCTCCCATTGAGTGTCTGTACTCTTGTTTTTGAGGACATTTTCCCAATTTACAGTGTTAAGGGCTTCTCTTAGTTGATCAAACTTTGCCCTCCTAAAGTTCATAGTTCTTGTGGCTCCTCTAAGAATTCCCTTATTGAAGGACAAGTTATAATGTATCATATTGTGATCACTATTTCCTAGATGCCCCCTGACCTGCACATTAGTTACTCTGTCAGGTCTGTTGGTTAATATTAAGTCCAGTAGGGCGCCCCCTCTGGTCGTGTCCTGTACCATTTGGGACAGATAATTATCCTTACTTATAGTCAGAAACCGGTTTCCTTTATGAGATTCACAGGTCTCGCTTTCCCAGTTTATGTCGGGATAGTTAAAGTCCCCCATAATAACCACCTCATTGTGATTAGCTGCCTTGTTTATTTGCTTTAATAATTGATCTTCTGCTGCTTCCATTATATTTGGTGGCTTATAGCAAACCCCGATCAGTATTTTATTATTTTTCTTTCCATATATTTCTACCCATAATGAATCCACATTATCATTTCCCTCACATATATTCTCCCGCAGTGTGGCCTTTAGGCTGGACTTTACATAAAGGCAAACTCCTCCCCCTTTTCGTTTTTTCCGATCCTTCCTGAATAGACTATACCCCTGTATGTTAACCGCCCAGTCATAGCTATCATCCAACCATGTCTCTGTTATACCCACTATGTCATAATTTTCTTCAGACATTATTAACTCCAGTTCGTCAGTTTTATTGGTCAGACTTCTGGCATTAGTAAGCATACAATTTAGAGGTGTATGGTTTTTTTCCCTATGAAGCCTATCCCTATTAACTATTCTAACCCCTCCCTCCGCTCCACCCCTAGGTACATTTGTAAGCCCCAGTTCTCTATCTACACTATCTTCCCCTTCTATATTGTAGTTTCCCTCCCCCCCTTTCCCTAGTTTAAACACTCCTCCACCCTTCTGACCATCTTCTCCCCAAGCACAGCTGCACCCTCCCCATTGAGGTGCAGCCCGTCCCTACCGTAGAGCCTGTATCCGACAGAGAAGTCGGCCCAGTTCTCCATGAACCCAAACCCCTCCTTCCTACACCAGCTTCTGAGCCACTTGTTTAGCTCCCTAATCTCCCGCTGCCTCTCTGGTGTGGCACGTGGTACAGGTAATATTTCAGAAAATACTACCTTGGAGGTCCTTGCCTTAAGCTTGCTACCTAAGTCCCTGAAATCATTTTTAAGGACACTCCGCCTCCCTCTCACTTTGTCATTGGTGCCAATGTGCACCATGACTGCTGGGTCTTCTCCAGCCCCTCCCAGTAATCTGTCAACCCGATCCGCGATGTGCCGAACTCGAGCGCCAGGCAGACAACACACTGTTCGGCGATCCCGGTCTTTGTGACAGATCGCCCTGTCTGTCCCCCTAATAATTGAGTCCCCCACTACCAGCACCTGTCTGGCCTGCCCTGCGCTCCTCCTTCCCTCCTTACTGGAGCAGACACCCCTCTGGTGGTCAGAGGCAGTGACTTGCTGCAGTACTGCTAACTCTGAACTAACATCCCCCTCATCTGCCAACCGGGCAAACTTGTTGGGGTGTGCTAGATCAGGACTAGCCTCCCTGGCGCTTTTCCCCCTACCCCGCCTTCTAACTGTAACCCAGCTAGCTGCCTGACTGTCCTGTACCTCCATCCCACTATCCTCCCCCACCTCTACCTGCGAGAGAGCTTGCTCAGTGAGCAGCAGACTCCTCTCCAAGTTGTCAATAGATCTCAGTGTTGCCAGTTGCTCCTCTAGACTCAGGATTTGTGCTTCCAAATGAGGAACCCGCACACATCTCGCACAGCAATATGCACCCTCGAAGCGCTGCTCAAGGATTGCATACATTGAGCAAGATGTACACCTGACCGCATTGTCAAACATGGAGGACATCTTGGCAATGGGGATAGCTCAAATAACTGGCAAAAACAGACAGTAAGGCGCAAAATATATATAAATATATTATATGCAATCACAAGGATTTATACTTTACCCTCCTTCTTGCTTTTTAACTCCTTCTTGCTTTTTAACTCCTTCTTTGCTTGTAACTCCTCACTTAGAGATGGTACATAAAATGAGAATGCTTGGGCTGGGGGAGAATGTGTGTATGTGGGTAAGTAACTGGCTCAGTGATAGGAAACAGAGGGTGGTTATTAATGGTACATACTCTGAGTGGGTGACTGTTGCTAGTGGGGTACCACAGGGGTCAGTTTTGGGTCCTATTCTTTTTAATATATTTATTAATGACCTTGTAGAGGGATTGCATAGTAAAGTATCAATCTTTGCAGACGATACTAAGCTCTGTAACGTGGTTAACACAATAGAGGACAGCGCACGATTACAAATGGATCTGCATAGGTTGGAGGCTTGGGCTGGGATGTGGCAGATGAGGTTCAACACAGATAAATGTAAGGTTATGCACATGGGGAAGAAAAATCCAGGCTGGGAATATGTATTAAATGGGAAAACACTGGGGACGACTGACATGGAAAAGGACTTAGGAGTTTTAGTTAACAGTAAATTTACCTGTAGCGACCAGTGTCAGGCAGCTGCTGCTAAGGCAAATAAAATCATGGGGTGCATCAAAAGGGGCATAGATGCCCACGACAAGGAAATAATTCTACCACTGTACAAGTCACTAGTCAGACCACACATGGAATACTGTGTACAGTACTGGGCACCAGTGTACAAGAAAGATATAGTGGAGCTGGAGAGGGTTCAAAGACGGGCAACCAGAGTAATAAGGGGAATGGGAGGACTACAGTACCCAGAAAGATTATCAGAATTGGGGTTATTTAGTTTGGAAAAAAGACGGCTTAGGGGGGACTTAATAACTATGTATAAATATATAAGGGGGCAGTACAGAGATCACTCCCAGGACCTATTTATACCCAGGACTGTATCTATAACAAGGGGACATCCTCTACGGCTGGAGGAAAGAAGGTTTCTACACCAGCACAGACGGGGGTTCTTTACAGTAAGAGCGGTGAGGTTATGGAACTCTCTGCCAGAGGAAGTGGTGATGGTAAACTCAATAAAAGAGTTCAAACGGAGCCTGGACGTGTTTCTTGAAAGCAATAATATTACAAGTTATGGATATTAGATTAATAGGGACAGAACGTTGATCCAGGGATTTATTCTGATTGCCATATTTGGAGTCGGGAAGGAATTTTCCCCCTGGTATGGGGCAATTGGCATCTGCTTCATAAGGGTTTTTTGCCTTCCTCTGGATCAACACAGTAGGGACACAATATGTATATAGGTTGAACTTGATGGACTTTGGTCTTTTTTCAACCTTATGAACTATGTTACTATGTTACTATGTTACTTAGGAGATTCGCCCCAGCTCAGGATTCGCTTGTGTGTCCAAGCTAAATGCAACTGCAAAAGCCAAGCAGAACTCACAGTGATGGACCGGCTGCCACACCTCCCTGGATCCCTGTAGCAGTTGCAGTTGCGGGGCAGTTGCTCTGTCCTGTTGCCAGTGCTTCAGCTGGTGCTAAGGGATCTGTTGAGTCGGCCTGCCGCTGGGGAGGGAGGACAATTTTTCTCAGCTTCCTAAATTGGAAGGAAGGGCGGTTCCTTGGCTTCTGGACTTGTGAGCTGCCGCTGGGGAGACTGGCCAGCTGTGCCATCTCCTGGGCTCTCAATCAGCCGCTGGGGAGTGATGCCGCCTGCATCCCCTCCCTGGTGCTCCCACTGTCGCTGGGGAGATGGGCCAGCTGTGCCATCTCCTGGGCACTCATCCACCCACTGGGGAGTGATGTCACCTGCATCCCCTCCCTGGTGCTCCTGCTCTGATGTACCCGATCCAAAAAGACTTCATTTTAGAATGTATTTATTTTATATTGAAATTTAACTATTTTTGGTTCGAAAATGATTTTTATCTCCAACTATGCGGTACAGCCATGGGCACCAGGTTTGCACCAAGCTACGCCAATCTATTTGTAGCGGAGTGGGAGAACCAGTTTATCTGGAATAACAACCCCCATGGTGCAAACCTGGTGCTGTGGAAAAGGTTCATAGATGACATATTGATCATATGGGGAGGCACTCTAGAACAGTTAAATACATTCATAACATATATCAATAACAATAATTATAACCTTCAATTCACTTCTAATATACAACAGACACATATAGAATTTCTTGACGTAGAGTTATTCACCGAGAATAATGTCATTTGCTCCAGAAATTTCATGAAACCTACCGATAGAAATGGTTACATAGAATACACTAGTTGCCACCATCCACTATGGCTAAACAATATACCCAAGGGTCAATTTATGAGGATTAAGCGTAATTGCTCTAAACAGGAAGACTTCCTTCAAAAATCTAATGAGATTAAACATAGATTTCTGGAGAAAAACGATCCTACTGAGAGGTTACAGAGCAGCCTTCAGCAGGTGATACAGATGGACAGAAATGAGCTATTAGAAGGGAAAAGGAATAAAGACGTCTTAGAAAAGAGAGATTTTAGTTTTTCCTTCTTCACGAGATATAACTCACAGGCATACCAAATAAAAAGAATAGTAGGAAAGCATTGGCACATACTGAAAGGTGACAGTGTTTTAGGACAATTAATACCGGACAAACCACAGGTCATTTACAAAAAAGCGGATACCCTAAAGACTATCTTAGCTCCAAGTGTACTACCTAAAATTAATAAACCACGTAACACAGAAAACTTTTTAGGATCTAGACCCACTGGCTTTTTTCCTTGTGGACACTGCAAGATGTGCATACATCTACCTAAAAAGACTAATAGTTTTATAGGTCATAATACGGGCACTAAATATGAGATCAAACATTTTATCAACTGCAACTCTAAAAATGTTGTATATCTTTTAGAATGCAACTGCGGTTTGCAATATGTTGGAAGGACCATTAGACCCCTTAAAGAACGTATTTTAGAACATCTAGGGAATATTAGGAACAAAAACGTTAAGCATAGTGTGCCCAAACACTGTATTTCATGTCCGAAATTTTCTCTAGAAACATTTAAAATTATGGGCATTGATTGGGTTTCTCCTTATTGGAGAGGGGGTAATCATGTTGAATATCTGTCTAAAAGAGAGACAGAATGGATTTTTAAATTAAAAACATTCAAAAAGGGGGGTTTAAATCTAGAAATCGACATATTGTCCTTTATTTAATACCACATTCTATACTAGGTACACATGTCTACCCCCGCAGTTCTACATCCACTCCCCCTTTTTGTCGGTTGCACATACATGGGGCCTGTCTTTACTTTGTTTTATTTGATCCATGGAGTTATCCCTGATTTAGTTTATGGTTTTTTTTGTCCTAGAATCATCTCCCCCCCTCTTTCCCTTTCTTCCCTCTTCCCCCTCACATTGTTGGCCCAGCTACACTTTATATACACTATAGCGGCATATATACTTACCTGATATACGGCTCGGCTTATACATTACCTTATTTTATACATTATTTGCATATATGCCTGATCTTCTCCCCTTTCCCCGGATTCCTTAGCCACAGTGATCATGAGCCCGTTCCAGGATAGATTTCCAATAAACACACAACACACCCGTTAGGATACTAATTTGATTTTTTGTTTATTTACTGCCCTGATGTCTCCCGGACACATAGTCCTCCGGGGTGAATAAGAGGTGACCGGAGAGGATGTGCCGATTTCACGAAACACAGAGGAGGATAACGGGAATCCCGACTACATCGGATACAGAAAACACGATGAAGTGCAGTATGACGCGACACCACCGAGTTCCGGGTTCCAAACAGGCACACGGAACTACAATTTGGCGAACGTGCTATCCGGGGAGTTCCGGGTTCCAAACAGACATATGGAACTACAATTCCGCGAACGTGCTATCTGGGGAAGTATATAAGGAAGGACTCCACAGACAAACGCACAGACCTCCTGAGGAAGCCACGAGATTTTGGCGAAACGCGTAGAGGACCTTTTTTACAGGACATTTGATTTTTTATCCATTTTTATCTATTTTTATTCATTCAGTTGTTTTTATCTGATCTTTTAAATATCCACTTGTTTTTGGTATATTTATTGATCGTCTATATTGATGAATTATAATTACACTTTTAGAATTTAAGGGCTTAGTCCCAGAATAAATTATTCACTTATTTATTTATCTTTTTGATCATGTTATTATCTTTCCACTAATCATGAATTACACATAAGACACACTCAATATCAATTATTCATTGATTACTACCTGATTTTGAGTAGTATCTGCACCTGCACTTGAAAGAGATTCTGTTAACACAGTCAGCGGAACCCAGAGGACCTACCTCACTAGGACCTAAAGACCTTGAAGTTCAAGAAAATCCAGCTCCAGATTTGCAGGCAACATCAGCACCACTCCAGGATACACAACAGATAAGCGGGACTGATCTGCCTAAATGTGGGTGCATTCCACCCTTGCGTGTACATTATTATAGGAAGATATCATTCTATGTAGATTTCTGTTTTGCATGTTTCATGATACGGACGGATTGACACACACACCAAGGAGCTGACTCTGGAAGCTTTAAAGGTCATACACATTGTGAGTGCAAACATTGGAAAATAGCCCTGGGATTCCACAATAGTTATAATATACTACACTATATATTTTTTTCTCTTCTATTTTTTTCTTTTTTATCTGTTCTTTTTGAGTTATATAAGATCGCGAATTACAAGCGCCCCTTTGACGGAAGTCTAGTTTGTTCCATATTTCAAACATTCCGTGGAGGATGTTTACAGGGTTGCTGCTGTAGTGTCCGATCGTGTTTAAAGGGAAGTATTTTTCGTTCCGATTATATTTATTCACTTTACACTGGTAGACACGTGGTTTCCTAACTTCTTTCTGTTCACAGCTCCTGCTCTGATGCCAGCTCTTCTGCTGGGTTAGTGCCAGTGGAGACTGCAGTCCCATCCACTGCCACAGTCTCTGGAATAGGTTGTTTTTCAAAATCAGCCCCTGTGCACACCATTCATATACTTTAATCCGGAGCTGGTCCACGGCGGAAATCACTGCGATGATCACCTCCACCGGAGGGTTGGTTGCATACCGCAAAAAGTGCTGTCAAGCATCGCGATATGCTTCTGATGGGTCCAGCAGCTCTGCATAGCTCACTCCCATTCTCTTTTCTGGAGATATATCCAGGTGGTGGTTTGGAATGTCCCTCAGACTAGGAAGCAATCCCACCTAGTTCTTCCATAATGAGACACATCTCAGCGTGGGGAAGGTGAAGCTTAACATCTCCAAAATAATAAAAGTGATGCATAATCATCAATAACATGATGAAAGTGATGTTTCCCTTTTGATGGAGATTTAAAATCATCCAAATCCTCTGAATACTGGGCCCCATTTGATACAAATTAAATTCTTAAATAATATGCATATCACAAAACTTTATTTGTGTCCACAAAGGTAAATGTAGTATTTTGGAAAACTGACAGATCTTGAAATCATTTAAATTGATCTAAAAACATGGCATTTGTTGCAGTAGACATTTTTTTCAGCTTAGGTGCAAATGTTAGTTTTCTTTTTTTCTTAGAACAGTAATTTATTCCGTTTGTGTAGACAAGACATTTCTTAGAACTTTTCTACTTTTATTAATGAGACACCTTTGTGCATCTCTCCATTCAGTTTTACATAAATAATTGAGAACTTCATTAGTGTCTAAATGTATCTAATGACTGGTTTGAGAGAAAGGAACACTGGGGTTAAAAATGAAAAAAGAAATTCACTATTTAAAGTTGTGTAAATAAAAGCCATCAGTGTATTAAATCTAACATATTATTTATGCAGATGTCCCAAAAAAAGAGCCAATAAGCAATCTCTTAAACAAAACAATGCTTTAATTGCTCCTTATCATAATTTCAATTCGATTAAAATCCAATTACACCTTTGTCATTTCATTAATGTCCTTAAAAAAACAATATACTTGGAAAATAGCTCATGAAAACAAAATTATGTGAATGGCATTGAGTGGCAATTAATTATCTAAAAAGGAGCTCTCTTATTTCACAGCTCATAGCATATAAATTTAAGTAACCTTTGATGGTAATAAAAGTGCAATTATGTACGTTGTCAGATCATATAATTGTATGATTGAAAAATTAAAGATGGTGGCCAATTTGCAATCAATCAGATATTGCTTGACAAGACTCATGTTATTAAGGTGTTGTGGCTATTTAGACTACAATGCATAGGGCTGTCTATGAGTTGAGACTCTCTTGGAAAATCCTTTTTTGGTGAATCCCAGAATGTTGAATAGAAATCAGTAGAAAAGGAGCAAACAAATTGTAAAAGATTCTAACACATTTAACATCTCTTTTAACCCTAGTAATATGAAATGGACCATATATAATTATTGGTATAGGCAATAGTCAAAGATATGTAATCATTGTTCATAAATAAATGATTATTAAGATATATTAATATGTTTCAATGATAGGCTTCAAGGTTTCCTTGACCTTAAATATGGAATGAAGGATTTGCTGAACAGGCGTTCTATAGATAGGATAGTAACTTGTTAATGCATGGTATAGTTGTAACTCTAAAAGGGCATTACAATATACGTACAGTGACCACCTAAAATAGGATTTCGACGTGTAAAGATCTTAGTGAGCATGTTTACCCAATTAGGTGAAGACCAATAGACTGACATCACTATCCAAGGCACATATAAGCTAGGCTTTTGTAAGACATGGAGAGGCATGGGAAGAGAGGTCGAGAGAAGATGTACTTGCCATCCACGGACTCTTCACGTCCCAACACTCCCTCCCTCCCTCCATCCTCAGGAATGCATAGGACAGATGTCATGAACTAAATTCCTCTCCAAGGTTTTGTAAGACTTGTTTCGTATTTTTGTTACCTACTTTTTATATTCGTCTATTTTTGTTCGTATTAAATGTTTCACCTTTGTTTGCATCTAAGTGACTCTGCCTATTTTTGACGCACATACATTTATATGTGTTCCAATTATTTGAAGTTTGTATCGGCCCGAATATATTTTATTACACAAATGAGAAAGAAAGGATGAATTCATATTAATTTAGAAGAATTATCAGAGTGGGCATTGTTCATCATCAGGCTGCTTGCTTGCTTTGACAAATCCTTCCTTCCCTTAATATGTTCATTCACTTAATATGTGATTTAATATTTAATTAAGCATGGAACACAAACCACCTGTCGGTTATTGGGACCTCTTGGGTGGGCAAGAGCATTACTCGACTCACAGTAATGATACAATGGCATTTAGGTCTGGTGTTCACTTATATCCAGGACTTTTTTATTATTATTAGTTTATTTCTAGTGCTCACAATGCACAGTTATTAATGTAATATACCTTTGGAGCCTTACTATAGAACATATTAGAAGCAACTGGACATGTTAAATGCATATATGTTTTTCATGTTATACAAAATTATTGATCGAGACGTTAATTATTTATGTGTGGTTTAAATATTCCAGTAAATGTTGCCTTTCACCCATGTCCAATTTGTAACATACAGTCAAGGCATAAGTAAACTGATTTTGCAATGTATAAGGTTTTTCCTGGAAGTAGACTCGCCAAAAATAAAATCATTTTGGAATGTGTTACTTGGCTTATGTAAAGACTTACTGAAATTATGCTTGGGTTAGCACCAAATAGGACTCTTGGGCTGAATAATTTCTCTCCACATTATCACATGAAATTAGTTTGCCACCATTAGTTAAGGGGTTAAACTCCTAATTAATGGTCACAGAATACTTTACTATAGTAGCAAAGCCAAGGAAATACGCAAAGGACTTTGGAAATTAAAGGCCAATAACCTCATTGAAGACACATTTTAAATAAAATAATAGCCAAGAGGTTAAATACTCCTGTACCTACCATAATCCATCTATATTATGTATGTCTCACTTCTCATAAGCAGTTTATAGTGCATGACATTATTGACCTTTGTTAAAGCTGTCCCAGTATGACAAAATAATATTCATTCATCAATCGGCACTATGTTTGCCAGTTTGGAATAGAAAGTTAAATCAGCATTACAGATCTTCAGAGATATTACCTTTGGCACTATCCATATGGCATGCATACTTGATGGAAAAAAATTTACAAAAAGGTTGCCGCTTCTTCTCATAAAATGTATAAGTTGCCCGGTTTTGCCTGTCAATGTATTATACACTGAGAATGCGAGTAAGCAGGAATAACTGGGGTGGATTAACATAAAGCAGAAGTATGTGTTCATAATACAAGTATAGACGAAGTAAAGACATAGACCAATGGAACATGAATTCGGTCACAAACCGATACTGGCACAGGAGGGTACAAAGAGAATTGGTTATAACTCATTTACAGGATCAGTCTGAATGCAGGATATGAACGTCTTAAAACATGTACCTTCTGGGATTGTCTTTACTGGTGAAAAGTAAGCTCTTGTTTTCACATCAAACCTTACCATTCCCATACATCTGCAGTAACAAAACTGGTAGATTCTGTCCACTTTTTGTGTCACAGTGCACACGATGTAATGTAGCAACGTAAAGTATTGTTTTAGCAGTTGGCATGTGCAGAAAATTGCTACTTTCTACCCATTGCTTTCAAAACGAAAACATCCGCCAAGCTTTACTTTTTTTTTTTTTTACCTCCAACGCTTTATTTCATTTTACATACAGCATGTTCCCACTTTAACACTTTGTAACTGAAGAGGCTCAAAGTTCAGTCCTTCTAGTGTTATGCTGCTCTCTCTCTCGCTCTCGCTCTCGCTCTCTCTCTCTCTCTCTTCTCAGGAATCATGGCTCTCTCTATCCTCTCCCAAAATCTGGCTAAAATGGGTGGGACTACTCATGTGAAGAGGGGCGTGGATACTCATAACAAGAGGCGGAGCCAAGCCAGAGTCTCAGAGGAGTCGCCTGGCTACATCTACTAATCCGCATTGAACAAAATGACATGTCCTTGGGGATTAATATGAATTGGTAAAACTGATTGAACCATAATAGGGCACCGCTGAGCGATCGGCATAGCTCATAGAGATGGACAGACTGGAAAGCCAGTAGCAAAACATGTTTTTTTACAAATTGTTTGATATACTGTAGTGCAAAGAAATAATAAATTAAGCTGGGCAGGTATGCACAGGTGCATGGTGGGCGACCGTATTGTGGTTGTTTGGTTGGGGATAAAAAGCTGCTTAGATAAATTTTAACTTTATCCTTGATAAAGGTCTCCGTGGAAGGGCTGAAACATCTTTTATATATGAATAAAATATTTTTCATTATTGATACAAGACCCGTGAGTGCTTAGAATTATTGGTAGATATATATATATATATATATATACACACACACACACAAATATATATATATATATATATATATATATATATATATATGAATTCAGAAAGAAGTCAATTTAATGTATCAGAAACATTATAATAGATGTATCGGTGTAAAATAATACCTCAATCCTACAATTTTAAACACTTGGCTCTTGTACATAGCATCAACTGATATAACATGTACAAAATAGTTAAACAAATATTATCTTTAAAAATATAAGTTCTGTTAGTGTACCCAAGCCACTTCAACCAATGAAGTAGGTAGTAAAACATTGGCCATTGCAATAGCTTATGTTGTAATATGTTATTGCTGGAATAGAAAATGATTGTTAGAAGCTTGATCAAACCAGGTGGTCTTTTAAAAGTAGCCAAGCAAATCAACTTCTTCCCCTTGGAAGCCGTCTTAGTAAAGTGTGGGTGTATTTGATACCTGCCAAACTATAACGGATGAAATATTAGCGTGAAATCGCACACATGTACTCCCACGCAGTTTAAGTGAATAAGACCTTATAGGAAACCCTTTCCGAATGCTCTCAAAGCATGTTAAAGATAAAGGATATGAAAAAGTTACCTGCAACAGTTATGGACGCTAATTAGACTATTAAAGGTTTTAAATAAATATTCTATACACAATAAACTCACATCACTTTATTGGTTTCCCGCTACAGTTAGCCGCTACTTTTCAGGTTCTGTATATTAAAACATTAATTCAAATAATTCAAAGATTTTTAATAGGTGGCCTCGCAATTCATAAATACAGTCATTTCAGAGTATGCATAATTTATACTCTATGTGAATGTAAAGCACACAGTGTACTTCAGTAATGGACTGCATTTTGCAAGATTTGTATTTGAACAAAAAATATAAACGCTATTAAAGAATAAAGAGCTTGTTGTGTTTTTATTCAAATACAGTGTTATTAGAATTTGAGTGGGTTTTTTATAAAAAAAATCGTGCTAGTGCATCTAACTTATAAGATAAAGCAGTTGAGACAATTAACCCTTTAAGGATGAAGAATGTTTTAAGTAGTTTTACACTTGAAGGTATTAGCATTTAACAATTCTTCTATGTTTTTTCCAACCTGTCAGGAAACTAGGTCCATACAGGCAACTGTAAAGACCCAGCACGCCCAAAGATGGAGTTCAGGAGGTATTGCGCATAAGTGGAGTTGGACAGGGCCTGGTACAGGGCGACTGCACTCTCCCAGGTGGTGATCTAGGGATGAGCAGCCACATACCAGCACCCTGACATAGCAGCAGATGTAGTCCAGAACAAGGCAGAACCAAACTTGGCTGGATGCGGAAATCCGAACTAAACTTGGATCTGACAAAGTATCAAAACTTGGAGATATCCTGCAAGCACCCTGGAGCAGGCATGAGACAAAGCACTAGAATCATGTCAGGGTGTTGCAGGAGCTGGGAGTATGGAAGCTAAGTGGAGTATCAACAGAAACGTAGCAAGCAAGGACAGAGCAAGGGACAGAGAAACAGGGAGACCAAGCAAGGAACATAAGCAGACAAGACATACATGATACAGGGCACAACAAAGGACAGGGAACAAGGCAAGGAACACAGGGGAAGGAGTGAGGAGCCAGAATCCTCGGACGCTTCTCCTTTAAGCAAGGATAGGACTACTTAACTGGGACATGGGGAGAGGAGAGAGGAACCAAAATCCTCAGATGATTCAGGGAAGAAGGGCAAAGGTACGTAAGAGAACGACAAACATGAATACAGGAACTAACCTAGGACTATGTGATAACAATTGGAGATTCCGTCACATCATATGGCCATAGTATGCTTAGCCCACCACTACGCCAAAGTACTCCAATGACGGTGGGTCCTGATGCTAAGCCCTGCATACAAAAGTACTGATAAACTAAACATTGAATCCAAACACAGAACCGAGAAGGACAAACCTTTAGACTGCAGACTGAGACAAACAGAACAAACGGGTGGGACACACCTTATAAAGGAAACAGGAGCTGAAGCAGAGACCAGAAATAGAATCCAGGAATCAGAGGTACAGAACAGAGCATATGGAAATCCAGGAATGGATCACAGCAAAACATGGAAACTGAGGGAAGGCATGGAAAAACAGAGATATGCAGCTCCGCAGCCTGGATGGACCCTGACACCTTCATTTTCTTATTTAGTGTATCCAAATGTATATTTTTTTTTAAGGACAAGTAGAGCTTGGGGAAAAAAAATCAGTGTCTCTTAATTATACATAGCTACTGTTAATGGGAAGAAATTCTAAAATATAGTAAAGTGTTTGTCTAAATTTTGGACACATATCATATGCCTAGGAGATTTTTTTACAATTTTTAATATTTAAATTGTTTTAGCTTTTACATTGAATATTAAAAGTTGTGTATTTCTGTTTTCAAACTCAACGTTTTTTTTTTTTTTATTTCATATGCTAGGACTATGCTCACTGATTCTAAAACTGTGCCACAAAAGTTATGTTTTTTTAAAAAAAAAAGGCAACTTATGCTATTTCACAATGGGCGTTCAGCTATTTTTCCTATAGCCATTTCCCCAACCATGCTCTTCTAAAATACATGGCAAATTAAAACTGTGTATTTGTAGTTTTGCTTTTGCAAAAACGAATCTACGCTACTATATGATCAAAAGAATGTGGACACCAATCCTAATTATTGAGTTTAGGTGTTTTACCCACATCCTTTGCTATCAGGTGAATAAAATCAAGCATGTAGGCAGCCATCTTTTTAGACAGACATTGACAGTAAAATGGGTCATACTGAAGATCTTAGTGACTTTAACCCCTTAAGTACCAGGTTGTTTTATCAGGCTGTTTTCCATTTCCGCAGCTCCGCTTCTTCTCTTGCCTCTTCTTGTTCTTCTGTCTTTTTTCTTTGTCCACTTCTCCACAGTATCAGCTCCATTAACCAGGAATATTGGGCAGCTCACAGATATCCCTTGTGAGTGCATCTTTAGCAGAAGATTCTGGAAATGGCCGTGTAGCCGGCAGATTCTATTTTTGATGATCAAGTTCTGTCCAAGCCTTATGGGCCTTGAGATCATGAAGGATCTCCTTAATGCTCATTTTCAGAGCATAAGGAAATCGAGGAATGGACCACAGCAAGACAGGTAGACAGTTATATATAAACCGTACTTCCACAGTATCAGCTCCATCAACCAGGCCTTACCGAAAGGATGGGGTCTCCATGCACACCCTCTCCCTTGATTGGAGGAACAGGGAGAAGGTGTCCCTGTGGTGCTTCCTCCAAGAGGCCAGAATATTGCAGACAGTTTGGTGGAAAAAAGGAAGCAAGGATTAGAATTTATTATGCATGCTGCCCAGCTAATCATAATAGATTTGCTGTCAGATTACCGGTAGTTTTGTACTGGTAGCAGACAGCCATTTTAGGCTTCAAGCTTTGCGTACCAATCCATTCCAAAAAAAAAAATCTAACTTTTTGCATGCACATAGCTGACGATCTGTCACTAACTGATCAGTGAAAAGAAAAAATGTCGGTGCGCTAAGCTAGTCACAGGCTCAAATAATACAAATATGTAATACGAGGCCTACCAAACAGGTGTAAGCATGCAGCAAGAAACAGTGTATTGGCTGTACAATGTATACAAAAAACAAAAACTATCTGCGCTTCTTACCCTAATAAAGTTGGCAACAAATATATAAACATAATATAAATGAGAGGTTTTGGTTATATGAATTGGCCAAAGCATAATTAAGCTCACCCGCCACGTCAAGGCACACTCTCAATAGGGTGAGACCCTACTCTCACTTCCTACATAGTGGACACACAAAGCAGTTTATACTGCTACCAAAACCTTATTAATGTGTTGGGGGAGGTGCAATTAAACCTCCTCCCCATTAACCCCTGGACAGCAAGCTGCAACCAGACTGATGAGGAGCCAACAACCTCAAATATGTGCAAACAGGGAAAAGAAAAAATGTCGGTGCGCTAAGCTAGGGGTTAATGGGGAGGAGGTTTAATTGCACCTGTGTCATTTTCTCTTCCCAAGAGGAAGCCTGAAAATCCATTGATGCAATTATGTAGCTGGTTTGGCTTTTATTTACAAACATAAAGCAAGAGATGGGTCCAAAATTATCCAGTCATTAAAGTTCATATCCCAATAGGACCATGTCATCTTTAGAAGGGAACTGTTGCCCCCATACCTTTAAGCAGGGCTTAATTCATATATAAAAAATATCATTAGTTTAACAGTAGGGGAGAAAACTCTTTATCCCATTATGGCAGCCATCCTTACATCCTCTTTTTATCCACAAGGAACAGGAAGTTAAGATGGTTGCTCCCAGATTACACTGAGCAAGTTCCCAGATCTGCAAACAAGAAAAAGAATATCAGTTGACATGTCCTATAATTGAATAAATCCACAATTACATATGGGCTGCTGTCTATATGTAAATTTTTTCTTTATTAATAAAACTTTTCATAAAGATACTTTTATAAAGTATAAAGAGGAAGTATGCTTAATATTGTATGTTTTTGATAAATATTACCAAATATTCTAAGGGACTGATTTAAATTAACCCCCTAAGGACAATGGGCGGTCCCTAAACCCATTTAAAACAATGCATTTTGAGCCCGTACATGTACAGGCTTTGTCATTAAGGGGTTAAATAATGCATGTCTACTTAAAGTGCACAATTTTCCTGCCATTTTGCAGGGTCCGTTTAAATCTTTATACCAGATCAAGACAATGCTCCCAAATAAATTATGTATAACAGCATATTCAATACAACTGACGTCAAACAGTACCCCAGGGTTTTCCTGAGTGTATATTAAATTCATACAGTTTAATTATTGTTACAGCCGTATCTGAAACGTGTATAGAAAGTGTAATTAAAGTACTATGGAAAGAATACTTCAAGATGATTTTTTTTTCTACAGTTAGTTATTATTACAAAATAAGATATAATGTTTTATGAAGGACATATTGACTCGTTACCTGTCTGGCATATTTAAAATATGAAAATTAGTGCACAGCCAGGCCATTTGCACCACTGTTGAAAGTATAAATACAAAAGCTCAAAGTAAAGAATATGAGCTTGGTTCAGTATACATGTCAAACAGATTAAAATAAATACCCTTGGGGTTATAGAAGCCATCTGTAGGGTTGGGGCATGGAATAAGCTACTTTTCTCTCTTTAACCTTATATTGTCAGAACTGGGTTAAGAGCTTTCAGGTAGAATTTGTAGACTATGTGGTACAGTGTATGGGAAAGTGGTGGATGGGGTGTCTCACCTGGTTTTCTCAGCCAGGCACGGTAGAAGATATCCAGGAGGATACATGCTGCTTTAGCAGAGCGTAGTCTGCTAGGGATCTTTTGTTTAAAGTTACATGGGCTGGATTTCTTGGACTGGAGGACAGGTTGGAAGTGGGAGAGCTCCAGTCCACACCCCTAGTCCACTACGGGTTTTCCTTACTCCCAGGGGTCCTCAGGTGAAGCTTTCTATGCTTATTACTGGGGAGGAAGCCTTAAAAGAGAGGGCTGTTAGGTTTGCAGGGTGTAGGAGAGACTGAGTCAAGGAGCAGCTACAGCCAGCGCCTCAGCCCACCAGGTATGAACCTTTCCCTATGGACAACTTGTTATTTTGCTTGGTGCCAGACCTTAGGCCTGTAGTGGGATAGTGAGGTATCCTGATGTTTAGTTAGAGCCGGACAGGCTTAGAGTTTTTGTTTGCAAGGTGCTCTGTGCCTAAATCATTTAAATAAACACCCTCTTGAGCTTTTGAAACCTACTGCCTGTGTGAATACTGTCTTTGCCGCCCCATGTGTGAGCTGTTCACTACAACACCCAAAAGCAAAAGTCAATAATCTGTCCAGAAGGTCAAAAGCAGGCAGCACAGGATCATAAAGGGTAAACAACCTGAGTCCGTGGAGCAGGAGATAATCAGGATAAACGTATAACAAGCCGAAGATCAAAAAGCCAAACGAGGTAAGGACACCCTTATGAAAAAATTACTGCAGTTTTTCTGAAGTAATACTGCAGTTTTTTGGACATGAAAAAACTGCAATACTGCACATTTACTGCAGTTTTAGTGCATTTGTACTGCACTTTTACTGGAGTATTACTGGACATTTGCTGCACTTTGGTTTTTATATTGCAAACCTACAGTTGTGCTTCAATGTACTGCAGCTTTATTGCATTTGTACTTCCGTACAAAAATAACTGCAGTACAGTGAAGTACAAATGCAGTAAAAGTGCAGTATTGCAGTTTTTTCATGTCCAAAAAACTGCAGTATTACTTCAGAAAAACTGCAGTAATTTTTTCGTAAGGGCAGGGAGCTGGTAACTGTACCAGGATAGGTACCACCGCTTGGCAATACACAAGAAAAGTAGTGAGGGTTAGCAGGGTTTAAATAAGGCTGCTGGTAAGTTGATTAACTGCTACAGGTCTGGTATGTCCATCTGAACTATCCACCAATGAGAATGTTCCTTGGGTCGGTTGGACATGTCCCTCTGCAGCTACAGTCTATTCATTCCATGTAAAGTTTAATGAACTCTAGGTCGCGGATGCGGCCTACACCACCTCTTTGTCACTGGATGCAGTGCACCATCTATTCGAGGATGGGGATGCAGCCTGTTTGCCGCACCAACGGAAGTAGGGAGACACCAGGGGCCTGACATAGGACATCCCTTTATTTAAGGGATTAGATATTTTCCAGAGTGTTTTTTTTTTTTGTTTTTTTTTAAAGTATCAGTTGAGGATAAATAATAGTTGTGATTCAACTATTAAGCCCTTGTCTGCAACTCACAAAATTTAAAGGGTAGTAGTTGAATTTGTGTGTCTCATGGCACATCCCCTACACCATTTCAATCTCTGCATTTTCTTGGTTATTAACCTTTTGCTTAACTCCCAGATTATCTTCTTAGTTGCCAACCTACATACCACTTAAAATTTCTGTTAAAACATTTTCCCCTGATTTCTTCTTTATTCTTGAAGACAAATGGCTGTTCTATAGAAAAGTCCAATGGCTCAATGTTGCGTCAATAACGTCTGTTTTCTAAAAACACAGAATTTGATGGCAGAAAAGAACCTGCATTTCTAATCTGCCTCTTTTTTTATTACATTCCACAAAACCTCAAATTTAATTTGGTCCATAGCTTTGTTTTATCCTTAGGAAAACCTTACCCCTATACCACATACACTTCCCTGCACTCTACGGTTCTTGTAATAAAAGAGATACGTTTTTTTATCTCAAACACATGCATTTTCTGATGTTTGTATTGTCTGAAAACATATTGACTCTCCAATCGCATATGTTTCAGTATTTGTCTGCAACAATATTTTCTTTTGAATTTAGTAAATATGACACATTTATTTTCAGTGGCACCACATAAAAACGGGCGTCTGTTTAGTGATTCCAAACAACAATAATTTGTTCAATCACATGTAAAAAAATAATAATACAACTTAAATATATGTATAAAAAATCATATGTATTGTATTGTTACATGACAATTATGCTCTAAAAAATACTGAATACATATATTGTATATTAATTGAAGTGGGAGATTTGTAGTTTTGATTCCTTGAATTCATTAAGTATCATAACCTGTCTCCCTAACACTTTTCTCTACATAATCCATTCTTGAATTATTGGCCTTCAAGAAATCTCATAGATTTAAATTTGCCTTATACATGGCTACCCAAGCTTTTCTTGAAATAGCCTTTCATGATGTAAAGTGAAGTTAGAGAGATAAAACTTTGACTTCTTCATATAGTGCTTTCAATGATTTCTTCAGTGAGTATACCCATTTGTGTTGGTAGGTGTTACCTTCATAAATCAACCACTCAATCCTTTGTAAGCTGTCCTTGAGCCAAAGAAAAAAAGTGCATTGCTATCCTCCGACGTTCATGACTTAATTGCTCATTCAAAAACACTGCTCAGCTTTTCTGTTCATAGTTACCTTATTATCATTATTATTTTAGTGCTATTATTATTTTGACATTGATGGCTTTTATATAATAAATGCTGTTTTCTTAGAAAAGGATAAACTACAATATATTCTGACATATTCTGAGAAAGATATTTATCTAAGCCTGTGTTATAAAAAATGTATCTAATTAATTAAGGACTAATTAGGGTTTAAAAAATAAAACAAATCGATTCAAAAACACTCTACAGTATCTTCAAGCCAATAGGCGTTTTAAGGATTTAGGCATCCATATGAAAAGAATAAATAAAAAGCATAAAAAATATATATAAAAAGACAGATATTCTGGAAACTGCTGCACCTCAGATGAAGGAGAATGCAGATTTTTTTCCCAAGGCATCCTACATTGAATAGGTCAGAGATAGAAAAACAAGAGGTTATAAAGAGTACTCGCCTTCCAATATCTCCTCAGATGTTTCTATGATGCGCTGTTAGCAGCAGCTCAAACAAATCAATATTTGAAAATCCATACTTTATGGCTTTTCTTTAGCGAAAAGGAGGCCATTTACAGTCAGGTTCTGTCAAAACTAAATATTAAATGTACACCACACAGAATGAACAAACAGAATGCAGTAAGTGAAGTGTGAGTCAAAATGTAGTATTCTCAGCAATATAAAAAGTAGAATGTATTCCTAAAAATGTAATGTTTAAAGTAGATTTACCAAATATCACATTTTACAGTTCAAAACTCGAAATAATTAAAATGTAATCGATTTGGATGAAATTTTGTTTTTGCCACATTCATTTTTGGGCAATAAATTTGGTTTCTAGGCCGTCCAGCTCAGATGGAACTGGGAGGCATTTTTTTTATTTAGAAACGACATTCTGGGGGCATTCCCCAAAAAGGAAGGTCCTCGACACATGAAAAAAATGTTTACATGAATTTAATATTTACTAGTAAAACTTTTTTCCTATAGGGTTGTCTTAGGCTTTTTCTTTTTTTCCCTAAATTAATATTCAGATTTTGGGGGGTCGTCTTATAATCGAGCAAATACTTGTAATTTATTGGTGTTTGTTCTATGTATTTTGGACTGATGAATACTATAGCCGTTGCTGCCGCAGAAGAGTGATGGGAGTTTGAGCGCAAGGCTTTCTTCTGTGTGTTTGTATTTAAATACAGTAATTAACCTGCAGTATTGTATATGAGCATCAATCTCAGCCTCTGCTAAGCTGTCTCACACTCCATCTCTCATCAGTCGGTAACTGCTGCTACTGACAAGTTAAAATGACATCAGAACACTATTATATATCTAATGCTTGCCCCCTCTATTGTAAAAGCTGACTCCCACAGGTTGTTGGACCCATCAATCACAGCCATAGCCATCAATGAGACCACCTTTTTGGCTACAGTCATTGATATGTACCCTCCTATACAAAGCCTCTCCCCACTTTACCTCATCAATGAGCGCCAAAACATGTCTAATGTCTAATCAGGCCTCCAGGAGCGCTTCCTCAAAAAGGGATGTGCCTCCGAGCACATTCTCTCCCTCGATTGGAGGAGCAGGGGAGAGGATTACCCTATGGGGTGCGCGATGGCTCTGTACTTTGTAAAAAAGAAGCCATAATAATGCAGATAGATTCCCAAAGAAAGCTGATGCCCTCAGGTCCTTACTCTTTACTTTCCTTAATGGAAACCTAGTTCTAAATTGTCAGCTAGTATTATTCCCAATAAAAATATATTTAAATATCTTTCCTCTTTTTTTTTTTTTTTTTTTTTTTTTACATTTCTTGAAAACGCGTATTAATTCTCAGAACACAGACAATATTTTATGCTATGTTTTGTTTTTCGTGTGTGCATCATTGCACATTATTGCCGTTGTCAAAGAAAGAAAGAGCCCGAAGCCACTCTCAGTTTATGTCAGATTTTTGGAACAATCATGTACGGCTTAGATTAACATGGATAGAAACAACCACTTTCTTGTTGTGTAGCCTCCAGCTTTCATAATGATGTTTTCGTGTTCATGCAATACATGGTTTTTACCCATTGTTGCATGAAACATAAACTATATAAGTAGCATGAATATATCTTTATGGATAGTTAGAAAGCCAATTACACTTCCCTGTCCATTAACTACCTAATATTTCTTGATAACACAGAATAGTTATGTTGTAAGTAAATAAATATTTTGGCGCACAAATCCACAAAGCAGAAGACATAGAGGCCATAGGAACAAAAAATGAGTTTTCTGCAGGCTTCTTGACTTTTATTATCTGCTAGAAAGAAACACATAATGGCCATGAGGTGAGGCAGGAGTTAGGGCAGTTATCAGGAGTAAGGCTGTTAGTGTAAGCGAGAGGAAAGCCAAAACTCTGGGGCAGGAGGACCAGACTCATAATAAAAGCCAACAAGCGTAATTGAATCATAGTAAAAATTAGCTCAAGTCAACATGAAAACCCACCGAGGCCATTGGCCACAAGCCCACTGGGCTCTTCCTAGTTTGACAGATGACCACTCTAGGCCTTTGAGTTGGCAAAAGTCAATATGTGACCTTGAGTTTACTTCAACGTTTGTGATTATTGCATTTATTAGTACTTATTTTGAGACTTGTGCATTCATCTTCGGGCGAACATGAAAACAAACACGAAGAGTGCGTTTTCGAGTTCATTCCGAAGACACGCCGAAGAGAAGACAGCGGCGGTAAAACGTAGGCGAAGACGAAGACACACACCACGAAGATCTTCATGATCGTCTTCGTCTTCGTCTACCATGCACCATGCATTGAACAGGGAGGGAGACCAGTGGGATGAGCCTATTGGTCGCTTACAGGGACCTCCTCTGGCATCAACCAATTGGTTGATGCCAGAGGAAGACCCTGCAGGTGACCAATAGGCTCATCCCACTGGTCTCCCTCCCTGTTCAATTAGTTAACTAATTGAACAGGGAGGGAGACCAGTGGGATGTGCCGGGTAAGTTACGGCACCAGGAGTTAACAGTCTGTACGAGCGACCCTATTGGTCGTCAGCAGGGGGCTCGTCTGCCATCAACCATTGGCCTTCTGACGACCAATAGAGTTGCTCATACGTACATTTAAACTCCTGGTGCCAGAGCTGCGTTAACCCCGTATTAACCCCTTACCCGGGGAAACAAAGAAAAACCGAACACGAAGAATGTCCACGAATATTCGCCCGAAGAGAAGACGGGAACAGGCGAATATTCGCGGAATACGAAGATTCCCCCCCCCCCGAAGACGATCACGAAGAGCCCCGTGGTGCCCAAGTCTACTTATTTTTACCAAGTCAAATGGACTTGCTGTTTATTGAATACACCTCGTTAAAACCCACCTTCATCCAAGTTTCCATCTAGAATGTAAAGAGAAGTTTCAAATAATTTTCACGTGTAAGTAAAACTGAAAGGAAGGCTTATCTTTTTTTTTTTCCCAGATACATTTTAATTGACTTTTTTTGTATTCAGCATTGCATTCCATAATCCTATAATATGTGATTAAACAATAGTGCAGAACCTGCCAACAACTGACAGACTCACAGCAGATGTTTATTTTTGCCATAGGATATTCTTTGTGTTTGCCGAAATCTAAAAAGTTAATATTTACAATAAAATTGCAACTGTACGCTGGAGCCCTTCAGGAAATATTGACAATGAGGGAGGTTCTCTGTCTTTTTTTTAATCTATTTTTTTTCATAGTATACTTTTTAAAGGGAAATTATCCCTGATGACGAGACATATTATGTAGAATATTTATTTTGTCTCATTTCACAGGTATTCCATAAATTACTACAATTTAACAGCTTATTGTTAAGAAAGTTTAAAGTCACTAAAATAGCTTATTTTACATTATGATTTAGGTGAATATACAAAAGAAATGATAAATGTGTTGGAATTTAACACTTAAATTCTCAAATCCTTCCCCAAAACATTTTTTTTTTTAATTGTGTAAAATTCTGCATTTGTCCTGATTTTCCATGTGACACAAACGCAGACTCTACAGAAATAAAAATAAGCTTCTTGAAACTTTCTGTGAACTTTTATCTGGTTAAGCCTCTAAAAGAAACAATAAATTGAAACATATTTTTAACATATGTTTTGTCTATGTGGAAAGGTATCTCTAAAAGAGCATACTAATCAAGGTATTGAGTGATGCAAATTTAGCACGTTAGGCTGAAATATGTCCGCTGTACTTTTCATGATGTACTGGTATGGTCATACATGGACATGTTATACCTATAGGAAAACATGCCACCTGAATGTTGGCTGTATGAATCACTACACCACAAAGAAATGTATATTTTACTAATCTTGTATTTTTTTCTGAATAATAAAAATGATGATAATAATAATAATAAACTGTTATGCTCGCATATTTACAATTAATTAACATAGGAATAAAAGTAGGAATGGCTAATCTCCACAAAATGACAATCTGTTCATTTACCCAGAAACTCAAGGGAAAAACCCTGAGAGTTCCCAAGTATGTTAAAGATCTATAAAGGTCAGAAAGACATACAATAGTTACATAGAGACATAGAATATGACAGCCAGTTCAAGTTATTTTTCTGAGAAACATCATCGAGAAGTTTAGAGCATTAGGATCCAATTGTGCTAATAACAAAATAGAAGATAGACAGTATGTACAGTAGAGATAGGCATAGATGACTTGACTGGTAATGAAAGGGTTCAGGTTGTCCCACATCATGTTTTAATAACATTTGTTTTCAAAGACATACTAAGAGGAAGCCAGAAGACAGACAATTAACCGGATATATACCTGTCTTGTTTAACGTGGATCGCTTCCAAAAAGCGCCTATGAATATTTATTAACAGACAGAGCAAATCGAAGCAGAAGAAATCTAAGATTACATCTATGCTTCACTGTATAAAATAATATTACTTGTGCTTTCAAATTTCAAAAGTTTTCCTTATATTTGAAAACATTTTATTTGAATTGGAAAAAAAACTTAAATAGCAGAATCTATCGCATACACATGTGACCATGTCATTTTCTCTCCTTACAAAGTAGTTAAATTTTTTTCCCATTGTAATAGCTTTTAGCATTCAGAAATCTTACATCAATTCTTAGCTTTATTAAGTCATCAATATACAATTATTGCTCTGTCTGGAGCCAGTTCTCCGTGGTACAGCCATCTTCTCTGAAAATGTCATAGGACTTGTTGGCGAAGAGCGAAGAAGAAGTGGAGTCACAGTAGATAAGAATACTAAGCTGCTAGTAAGTAACAAAGAACCAGTATAGTTGATTGCAGACTATTCAGTAAGACAAGCTTAAGTATACAGACTTAATAGGTAACAGGCGTAGGATTCAATGAGTATTGCCAATGGTGTGGAAGATGAGTGAGCATATAATCTAGAAATTCAGGTTAACTTCCACCAGAGTCATGTAAATATAATGTCTTCCAGTGGCAGATGATTAGGAAAGTCCACTCCAGCCTCTGCTTCTAAATAATATGTGGTATTCCTTGTTAGGAAGATTACTATATGGTTCTACTATATATACATATATACGTGGGGTGAGGTACATCCAATTTCTGTCCCTGCAGTAATTTACCTATAACCGTATTGCAGTAAATGGTCTCACAATATAGCATCATGTGATGTTGGCTTCTGTCTATCTGTGTTAGATGTTAGCCTGCATCAGGAAAGCATCTAAAAAGAGGCAAATTCTGAATTATTACATACAGTATAAAGTAACTGCATTCAGGGGCGTAACTAGACGCCTCAGGGCCCGGGTGCGAGAATCTGTTAAGGGCCCCCCTACCCCCTCACCCCCCCAAAAAAAACATGATTTTTACCCAACAATTTTTTTTCAACTAATTCAACAAATTCAATTTACATATTGAATCATAATCAAAGAAAAAGGGGCGCATGTACAAAGGGCATAATCCAGGGGTGTCCAAGTTTTTTCTGCAGTGGGCCACTTCATCAGAATTGTATACGTGCGCGGGCCGCACTCATTTTTCACTGTGACAAAAAATATGGCCTTTAATAAAATATGCAGATTAAAATAAAGTAAAATGACACAAAACCTTTACTCTTCCTCTCACTGATTTCTGGGCCTTGAAAGTTTTGCGACTACAAATTCAGGATTCCCTAGATTTATTCTAGGGATGAACTAAAATGAAAATTCTGGACCAAAACATTCAGGGTTCACTTAGCCAAAACCGAAAATGACCCCCACCTTTAAAAATAATAATAAAAACTCACATGTTTAATAAAAGTAGGTAACACGCAATTGGACAAAATTAGCAATATGACTTGGCATGATAGGAGTGTGATTGCTGTTAGCCTAGGCACCCAGTAAATGCTGGTACCTAGGCATGATGGGACTGTGCTCGCTGTGATTGCTGTTAGCAATCACACTCCTATCATGCCAAGTCAGCCAATACACGCTGGTACAGGATGGCTGTAAGTGATGTGAAGACCCCATACTGCTGGCAGCATCAATACACAAGGGGGGCAGCTAGCCAGGTTTCAGCATGTACTGGCTGACTTGGCATGATAGGAGTGTGATTGCTAACAGCAATCACAGTCCCATCATGCCTAGGTTCCAGCACTTACACATCCATCCAGTAAATGCTGGAACCTAAGCATTATGGGACTGTGATTGCTGTTAGCAATCACACTCCTATCATGCCAAGTCAGCCAGTACATGCTGGTACAGGGTGGCTGTAAGTGCAGACCCCATACTGCTGGCATTATCACTACACAAGGGGGGCAGCTGGCCAGGTTTCAGCATGTACTGGCTGACTTGGCATGATAGGAGTGTGATTGCTAACAGCAATCACAGTCCCATCATGCCTAGGTTCCAGCACTTACACATCCATGCTATCACACACACACACAAACACACACACACACACACACACACTCATTTATTCATATAATCATTAATTCACAGATTCATTCCCTCAATCACACACACTCATTCAAACACCCTCCCCACCCCCTTACCTGTACTGCAGCTCCCTCGATGCCGCTCACAGACTTCAGCAGGGGGCGCGGCCTCCCTCTGCCTTCTCTGCTAAAGCACAGAGGAAGTAGGAAGTCACGTGAACTCCGCTTCCTCCGTGCTGTCCAGAAGACCCTCCCACAAGTAAGTAGCAGGGCTTGAGGTGCGGCTCGTGTAAGATCGGTTGCCCTGGCTGCCGATCTTACGCGGGCCGCACCTCGAGGTCTCGCGGGCCGCATTTGGCCCGCAGGCCGCATGTTGGACGCCCCTGCCTTATTTAAAAAAAAAAAAAAAAAATACGTAAAAAAAAAAGATTTCGGGCGGCCCCTTGGCTTGGGCCCCCCTGCCGCCGGGGCCCGGTCGCAGTCGCGACCCCTGCGACCCCGGTAGATCCGCCACTGACTGCATTCTTTCTAGAATTCAGAATTCATCCTTGCATTCAGGATAACCATCTTTACCTTACATTTAACCCCTTAAGGACCAGGCTGTGTTTTACAGTTTGTACCATTAGGGCCGAGGCTGTTTTAACACTTTTGCGGTGTTCGTGTTGGGTTTTTTCAGGACAAGAAGGGCTTTCTTAAGATACCATTGTTTTAATCATATTATCTAATTTTCCATAAAAAAAAAAAAAAAAATATGATGAAAAATGTATAAAAACAGATTTTCTGACTTTTACCCCAAAAATCTTTTACTCATCCAAAAAAGCTAATGAAAAAACCTACTAAATATATTCTACTATTTGTCCTGAGTTTAGAAATACCAAATGTTTTTTTGCTTTTTTCTGCATGTTATGGAGCATTAAGTACAAGTAGCGTTTTGCTATTTCAAAACCTTTTTTTTTAGTTGATCACTTTCTAAGCTTGTTTAAGTCTCATGACGTGTCAGGCACGTCATAGGTCGTTATGTGACCGTTTTGCATGACGTGCCTGACCCGGCAATGGATGTTAAGGGGTTAATAAGCAGAAACTCATTGTGTGCTTAAAAGATCTAACATTCATTGTTCTTGGATTGTGTTCCTACTTGGGTTTCCTCATTTGATGCCACCTGTACCACTGTGTTCCTCTCTGTGAGTCTGACTTTGTAATGTCCAAAGTAATAAATCAAGAGCTGTGGGTAGACTAGATTGGCCAAAAGGTTCTTATATACCATCAAACACAGTGTTTTATCTGTGCAGGTATCGTCTTTAATAATTACTTTATGGAATAACAGTAAATGAGTGGTTTAATCTCTCCTTGAACTGAATGTATTAATAAACACAACCCTCTCTTTGTCTGAGTATTATGTTTAGTATTTTGTGATTGCGTCACAAGAAACAAATCACTTCTTTTTTTCCATCTCTCTGCCAATCTGAAATTCTTCCATAACCTTCCTGCCTCAACATTGCTTTCTCTTGACAGATTGTTTCTTACAAGCTATCTCTAAAAACAAACAAAACATCATATATAAAGTTAAAATCTTTACACTATGTAAAGATCATCACACCTATAAGAGCATGTTTGTGCATCCTGGTAGGTATTATTCTCCTGGCATCCACTACATAAGATATGGTGGGCTAAGGTGATGGAAAACCCTTCCATTAAAATTAAAGGGGTAGTAGAAGTATTATTAAACACTCATCTACAGACACCAGACATGCCAGAAGTCGTGTTTTTCCCTCAGAAATCTCATGGCGCTGCCACAATACAAGGGATTCTGGGTAGGCGCATGCAAATAAGGTCAACAACAATCACCTTTTGCCTCTATATCAACTTTATACACGGATCCCTTGAAAGTAATTGCCCGCTGTACAGGACAGCCTTTAGACAAAACTCGGGTAAGCGGTGCAATAGCCAGATCACCAATCATGGTTGTTACATTTCAAATCCATTATGGTGCTAAACAGGTGAAACGCGTTATTGGAGGATCACAGGGGATCACTGCATTATTGCATTTGGATTATGTGTTTTTATTTGTTATATTGTGTTTAAAATACTGCAGTTTGCATATTTTGCACATTTGCCATTACTGGCACATACTGCATCCTCTGCACATATTGCTCAGTTTTGCACAGTACCATTGAAGACTCATCCCCTACTGGATCCATTATTTTTTCCTGCTGCTATCTATATTTACGCTGGTGTTAAAGGGGAAGTGCTGCTCTCAGTCAGCACAGTGTAATCCACACCAGAGCCTGGGTGGGGGCTCTGGATTAGATCTTCACCAACAGATGGGTGTGTGATCCCAAATCACACATAGCGATTTCAATTGGAGCCAGTCATATTGGCTCCACTCATGTGAGTGTTGTAGCCCATTACCTTTATTGCATTCATTTATGTTGCACACAGTTTGCACTATTATTTGTTTCTTTTATCTTTTATGTACATTCCGGATTTTGATCAATTTTAACCCCAAAGGGGTAAGCTATAGGTCTTTATTTGCTTATTCGCTCCACTCACTGTGGTGGGTTACACCACCACTATTCTCTTTTGTAAATAAATATGTATTTGGGGTATGTCTGTAATCAGGGGATGTTGCCAAAACATATATTGGGTGATTGGATTACACCTACTGTGTAGAAGAAAGTCTAAGAAAATTGTAAAATATTTTTTTTTTTTTTTATAAAATGTCAAAAAAACTTACAGTAATGATGACATTATAAAGCCTGGGTACTAAAGGGTTTAAATAACCCTTAAGACACATTAAACTGTAAAATTTACATTTTCAATAACCAAAAATACCTGTAAAGTTGGTTATAACTGCATTTTCACATTCAATGTTGACCTTGAGATCCAGAAATAATGTTTTAAACATTTTATTCATGACTGGGGAAAGCAAAGGAGTTAAGGTTGTATTTTTCTATGTTTACGCATTGATCAGCACAGTTTTTTCAAGTACGTCAGAGAAAATAGATTATATTTAAGTGTTGTTTATTATACCCATTCAAAAGTGTATTTTTGGTAATTACCACTGTAAAACTTTACATTTATGGCAATAATGTTTTATATGTACATGTATATACTGCACAAAGTACACCAAGCTTCAAAAGCAACCTTACAAATGGCTGTAAAATATAGCCGTTAATGCGAAAATATCATTTATTATGCATTTTGCAGGAAAATTTGTTTCAATCTTCATAATGTATTAATTGGGAAGAAAATAAGATGCTCGTTAAGCAAAAGTTCTCCAACTAAGCTTCCTACCCTACAGAAATTCTAATTCACAGAAGCGATCATCATGCTTTCTAGAAAAACACACAGATTTTACTTAACTGTTTTGTTCTAATATGTATTTCATGAAAATAGCTTGTTTATGCTGTAGAAGGGGCTGCTGCTATAACAAACTGTGCTACTTTTCTGTTTAAATCCTATTTATTCTGTATACATATATAAATCAGTCAATGAGTCAACAACAATTGATTCTTATATTCATGAATTCAGACTTTATACTATCGAGTATACTCATTTTACAAAATGAAAGGGTTATTAGTAATCTATTTTACACCCAATATATGGTGTATTGTCATGGATGTCAGCTAATCCCAGATACACTCTGACCAAAAAGTATTTGGACACCTGACCATCACGCGTATATGAGCTTGTTGGACACCCCAGTCTAAAACAATGGCCATTAATACGGAGTTCAAAAATGTTCATTTTTGTTGAAATTTCGTTCCATAACATGTTGCTGTATGTGTCTATCCAGTATTAGGGTGCTGCTTTTGTTGATTTGTCTGGGATGCTAAATCTAGTCTGAATCTTTTCCTAAGCCCTAAGATGCTGCTGGTTGACATAAATCTTGTGGCAGCGTGAGTCCAGATGGTGGCATGTTTCTCCGTCATTAAAAATGTTTAACTAAATTTAGTTTGAAATTGAAAGACCTTCCAAAAGCAAAGGTGCCAAAATTGAAACAAAAAAGAGATCCAAATAGACTTTGCATGTCGTGCACAAGTCTATATATTACTTATAGGCTTAATGGTATTAGTTATAAGCAGTGGTGTATTCACCTGTGGGGCAGCATTAGGCCTGACCTAGGACAGCACCCCCAGCCGCCACCCTCCGCCATTAGCATCCCAAATACAATAAATAGGAGCTGCACACTTTCAAGAAATGGAGACACCTTGTGTCTTAAAGGCACTCACCACCTTTTATTGAAGTCTGTGGGGTCTGTGGTGAGCCTCCATAACATAAATAGGTCAGCTGGGGAGATCTTCGATCTCCCATATTACCGCCCCATTGTGTCGCAGGACACCAGGAGGCTTCACTGCCCGAGTAGACCTTCCTGAACCTGCCATCCTAGGGCAGGATAAGTCACTGACCACAACAAAAAAGTCTAAATTAAATTTATAAAGTGATATCACCAATCTCCGGAACATTATTTCTTTATTGTCATCGTTAATATCAATCTAATAAAAGGACATTAAACAAATTATCATTAGTTATTACCACGGGCACCAAAACATGATTTATCATTTTTCCATCCTTATAAACCTTTATCTTTTGACCAGAACTTGCTTGTAGCATAAATATGTCTCACAATAGAGAGACAAATCAATCGTACAATTAAAACCTTTATCACCTGCAGCATTTGCCTGGTATATTCGGAATGATCGTCTTGGGAAATGTCTAATTGCCATGTCATTCCCTTCTTTCCACAAGAATGTGTTCTGTGACCATGAATTTTAATGAATTCCCAAAAGAAATTTATGTGGTTTTCCAACAAACGCATTTCATAACCCCTTTCAGTTTTATTCTTCCATTTCCTTTTCCTTTTTTTGTTAAATGCAAACCCATATGTATTTCCAATATAAGCTTTTTTAAGTTATCATAAATTTCACTCACGCAATCTTGGTTGTTACTTTAAATATGTTAATATGTTTGGTGGCTGCAAGATTAGCGTTGTCTAATAATGTTTATTTTAGTATAAATTTATAATATTTCAAAAATATGAATCTGAAAATTAAAAGGCTGCCTGGAGCTTAACATTCCACAATTGCGGCAATTTGTATCATGTGTCCTGATGTCTACACTTCAAGAAACATTGTGCGCCATGATCTCAGCAGATGGATAACTTGCTGCTTCCAGATGCTTTTGCATAGTGTGTGTGTATATATATGTGTATATATATATATATATATATATATATATATATATATATCGTATGCAGACACCGGACTATTTATATGAGCTTGTTAGAAATCCCATTTCAAAAATATGTGCATTAATATGGAGTTGTTCCCCCTTTGCATCTATAGCAGCTCCCACTCTTCCACAAGATTCTGGGAATATGTGCCTATTTAGCCAAAAGAATATGTGAGGTCATCACATTAAGGGGCCGAGCCCAAACTCTGAAAAACAGCCACAGACCATTATCTTTCCTCCTGTGCAGATGCTTGGCCATTAAAATCCATTACATGAAGGTTCTAAACCTTAGTGCCTGTGCTGATGCACATCAGCTCTAGCAGCCCCACTCTGTGAGTGTGCTTGGTCTAACGCATCATGGCTAAGCTGTTAGTCCCAGACGTTTATACTTCAGAAAAATAGCACTTACAGTTGACAGGGCAGATCAACACCTTCCTCATCTTCTTGCTCCCCTCTCTTCTGTCTTCCATCTTCGTTCTTCATCTTCATCTCCATGGATAGAGACCTCCTGTGGACTTCTGCAACAATGGTGAACCTTCTGGTGACCTCCTTCCCCAATTCGGAAGTGCCACTGGTTCACCGGGAGGTCACTTCTATGTATATATGAAAGAAGAAAGAAGACAGTAGAGAGAAGAACAAGACGATGAAGGACAAGATTATAATGAGGATGCTAGGAAAGTAGGGGAACTGCCAGACAGGGAAGCAGAAGTGGCCAGCAGAGAAGGTAGGAAAACATTCAGAGAGGATAAGAGGCAGTGAATGAGAGTGTGAAAGAGTGAATGTGGGGGTTGGACAATTAATTTTCCAAAATGAACCCCCCTTGCGCTTTGCGGCCAAAAGCAAACCGAAAAATTAGACAAGAGTTTCAGGTATAAAAGAATTAACATACCCCATATAAAAATAAGCAACAAGGGCTGTCTTTTCATGTTAGAAATTGCATTTTTATTTATACTCTTGTGCAATATTACATTTATCCTTAGCAAATTTAATTTGTTTATTTTTTTCTCCTTTCGGTCAAATGTTTGAGTAAGTAACCATCCATAGGTATAAATAATTGGTCCTTCTTGATAAACAGGTGTATTAATAGAAACAAAAATTATATACGTGTGCATAAATTAAGTGAGGGGAAGAAACATAAATTATAAAAGTTAAAAAAAGGTCCTTAAGAAAAAGAACCAAAGCTCATTGGTCATAGACCGATCAAAAGCGAATCCTGATTGTAGTGGGAGCAGCCATTTACTGTACATGTGAGGCTTTTTTCTTTAATGGAAGCCTCCTGTGTAAAGTTAAACACACATCCATTGGGACTGCTAATTGACTCACAACCTGATCAGAAAACTAACTACACTATAGAAATGGATAGGGGCTACAACATGCAAGACGGTATTGGCATCCTGTCCCTTGTTAAAAGGTTAATAAATATCTCTAGTTTAATGGATATTAGTTTCCTTCTCTTAAGTGTGATTCCATGGCTCCAATAATGTTAAAATATCCATAAATAATTAAACCTGTGAATTCTATAGACTACCACATATGTTAACTTGGTACAGTTCTTTGTAAGTTCACTTTATTAAATATTAATTTTCTTGCCTATGGCTCTTCTGTTATGAATATAAAACCATAAGTGATGATCATGTTTTTTTTCTCATCAGTTACTGTATCATTCCACATATGCTTTTCCTAATTAGTTCATAAACTGTTATTGCTAAACTAATCTAATTTAAATTTTAACTTGTACTAAGATTATATCTGAAGTTTTATGGATTTCTGTATAGTCATGTCAACTAATAATATTATCACAATTGATGACATTCACATTCATCGTTGATGGGCCTGGTGACTGGAGATCAACAGGCCTTATACATTATTCTACGGTCCCCCAAGCTGGCTAGTCATTTTACACTTCCTATTATAATACATAGGAGAAAACTGCCAATACTCAATCCCCTCAGCATCAGAGCCGGCATTCCGGCGCCCTGTGCGGACTACTCCTGTGGCGCCCCCCATCCCAAAAAAGGCAAGGAAAAAAATCTTGTCACAAAACTCCTTTCTCACTTCTTTTTCTCTACTACCTCTACCCCTTCTCACTGCCTTCTCATCCTCCATGTTAAATAAAGTTAAAACAAACTTTATTCAACATGGAGGATTTAAATAAAGTAAAAAAAAAAAAAAAAAAACAGATGTTTTAATTTAAGTCCCGGGCAGGCGCCCCTGTTGCCATGGCGCCCTGTGCAGCCGCACAGGTCGCACACCCCTAAGGCCGGCATTTATGACTAACCAAAACTTTCTATGAATTAGTTGCAACAAATAAAGCAATGTGCATTCTACCGATGCACTAATGAGTTTGCATCCTTAATTTAACCTCCTACATGAATAAATAGTTGGGCATGGAACATAAGTTATGTTTTAGCATTTATTAGGGAAACGCTATTTATCAAGACAGGCGCAAGTCTAAGTATAGAGATAATATCCTTCTGGATTGTCTGACTCATCACAGTCTAGTGGACTAGTGGAAATTTCCATCACAGTGCATAATATTCTTTGTTTAGTTTTATATATAAATTTAGATACAGATTTTCATATTGATTTTGTAAAGTACTCGTAAACCAATATTACTGAGTGGTTTAACCATCTCATATTAATTGAGTCACAATAGGGTTTTTTTGTTTTTTTTAATTGTGCTTTTATTTCATATTCCTACTTTTATGATGGCAGGTATTGATCTACCTCTCCTTTAATGTAAAAAAAAAAAAAAATGAAAATAATGCAAACTTTATTTGGAAAAAGTACAATATCAGGCAAATAATTAAGAGAAAAGAATCACTGAAGGACAGAAAAAAAATGTGCTCTCTCTTTTATAAAATGTAATTCTAACTTTTAGACCTTTATAATGAAGCAAAATATTCTTCTACGAGCACCACATCAGAGGAAGAAGCTAAGGAATCATTCTGTCATCTGTTCTCCTAATGGGGAAACAAGGAAATCAATATGACAAAGATAATGTATTACCACAAGAAACATAATCTTAACAAGAAACTGTAAAAAAAAAAAAAAAAAAGAAGCATGAAACTGGTACAGATTTACATTGTATAAAACTTTCCATTAGTTATATTTTACATTACCATAGCTGGATTAAAATATTCTGAAATAATTAACATGTGTCAACAAACCGTATATGAGAAGCATCTTCCGCTTTGCTTAATTTCATAAAACATCTGTTTCAGAAAAACATCAGCTTTCCTAAACACTGTAAAAAAAAATTACTTCTAAAATTACAGAAAAAGTAATTAGTGTAAGTTTTACAATCAAAGCCTTCCCATTTTGTAGGCTACGTTTGTAGGCCTCAGGCAATAAACTGATGGGGGTAAGGCCGCCATGTTTTCTCCTATGATGGCCAGCTACTGTCTGCAGTATGGGGATACAATTAGCATAGGGAACCCTATAGTCAGCCCTGTTCGTGTTAAATGCTTATTTTTCTATTTTAGTAAGTAAAAATTGTGTCTACCTAGTCAACATCTGTTTCTAAATATCAGATTTATTCTTTTGTAAAACTAAACGAGCAAAAAAAAAGTGTACTTGGTAAAAAAAAAAAAATGGAGGAGCCTTTCAATAGAAGAGTTGGAGGCAAAATAGCGAGGAAATTAAAACATGCATGGGATAGGCATAAAGCTATCCTGACTCTAAGAATGAGACCAACAACTGATTACTGTCTAAGTCTTTACAGAAAAAATGAGCAGACTGGATGGGCCAAATGGTTCTGATCTGCCATCAAATTCTATGGTTCTATGTAACAATTTAAAAGAGCTTCGGCCATCAAGACTGCTCGAGTCTCAGCGGGTACCCTTCTCCTGGTTGGCATAAGCCTAGACAGACCTAGTCTATTCTGTAACAAATGTATGAGAATGTTGAAGCATCTTCTTCCTCAACAGAAAATTAGCCGGCATATAAAAGGCCCTGCAACATTATGTAAGAGAGGCTATGGTGGAAAAAGTCTATAACACTCAATAGAATACTAGTTATTGGCACCGGACCAGTGGTCTTGTATGCTTGATGGGATTTTATAAGTTTATAATACAGTAAAATGCAACAGCGGTTTGCTAATGACGATTCTTCTTTTAAAGCATTTTATATTGTTTTTTTGTTTTTTTGGCAAAATTATATTACAAAGTGACCATCAACATTAATGAAGGGGGATTTAACACTGTGTGACTTCTATCGGAATCAAGAAATGCCATCTGGCCAAAATGTACATCTGCACCATTAAGATACTAATTATAATAAAGTTAATTGAAAATATAATGCATTCGCAAATCCCATAAGAAGAAAACAACTGACTACATTGTGGTTTGCAAAAATGTTCAATAAAGTGAACTTACGGACTAGCAAAATAGGTTACAGGTATATTTTGCATAATTATTGTGAACATTAAATAAACAAAACTATTTTTTCTTTTTTTCATGAATCTGTCACTTAACTTTTTATATTTAGTTCTTCAAACACAAATTAGTTTGTAGGTATTCTTTAAAAGGATCACGATGGAGACAACCTTATATTGGACAAGTTTTGTTTAACATACGTCCATAAAAAATTTGATGGTAGCTGCATGATTTTTTTTTAACTTGATTCATTCTATAACAAAAAATAAGAAACATTTTTAAATAAATGGATACAAGCCTTATTATCGCTTAATATAAGAAATTCTTGAGAACCGCCATTTCTTTTTTAGTTTTCCTTCTCCAGATCCAACATGTCACAACCACTTATTACATGTATGTCACAAAACCAGAGAACCACTTAAGCATTTGTACTAAGAGTGCTAGATTAGTAAGGATGTATGTATGAGCACCATTAGAACATGACGTGAAGATACAGTCTTTAAAATTTTTGTAAACTAATTTTACATTTACAGTTTTTGTAAATATTTTGAAACTATTTTTTCGTATGTTCCTTGAAAACGAGAATGGGAATATTTATATTTCTAATTACTAATTACGTTGATGCACCTTTCTTTATAGGGGACAACACAATTACTAATCCATTTACCAGTCCATTTTGGATTTGAATATTCATGTTTTTAGTAATGAACTTATTTTTACATATAAAAAAAAAGATTAGAATCTCATATTAACTCAGGCACGCAAATTCACACTTTTTTTTAGTGAATGCAAATTATCCCTTTTAATAATGTTTCCACATTATGTGCATCACTAATACTTCCTATTTTTTTTATTTTTTTTTATTTTATACCTTAACGTTGCCTTGATGGAAAAATAGCATATCTTAGCATAATAAATAAGTGGATTAGTTTTGGGTTGGCTGCTACTTACAGATTTTAGTTTTTCTGGAAAATATTTGTCTGCATTTTATTTTATATTGTAAAGCATATTGAATTAAAAAAAAATATTATGCAAGTATATATAAGACAGAAAGATCTTACTAATTTTAATGTATGTATATATATATTTTAAAGGTGCTGTGAGGGCTATCGAAAGAGAGCTAACCTTCAACGATGGTTTGGTAGCTCTTATATCCATGATGCTTCTTCTTCCATAAGAAGTAGACAGCATCAACTCAAGCCAAATGAACAGATCAATGTAATGTTAATATAATAAGGAAATGCTAAGAAGGGATTTTACTAAACAAGAAAAAAAATAGTAAAAAAAAAAGTATTATATTCACATATTTATTGGATCATGTATTTGTTACTTTACTTTGCTGCTTGTGTACTATATCGCCATACAATATGCTAGCCTATTCGCTGCAAGGCACATCCAATACATTAGACACATTGACAAGACTCTCTACAACCAATGCAATATCATAATATCCAAAATGTAGATTATACCACATAACTTTAAAATCTTTATTAGATCAGAACCCTGTGTTATGGCCAGGGTATGTTTTTAGTGCAGGAAAAAGCTATCATACATAAGCAAAAGAAGGCACTGATTGTTTATATAGAACCTTTAAGAGCGTCTGTGCTTTTACGTGATTAAGCCTCCATTGGAGACAATAAAATGACAGATATGCTAAAGTTTACTAGTCAAAATTCTAAGGACTTTGCCAGGACTTATATCCATCAAGAAGATGTGAGATACAGAAACAGAGCTGCGAGACATGGAAGTGGAAATAGACAGCAGAGAAGGTAGAGTGACCTCGGAGAACCCGAGAGAGAGAGTAAATTTTGACTAGAGTGTGAGAGAATATGGATAAGAGTATGCGAGACTGGGAGTGGAAGAGTCCAGTGATTTCAGACAAAAATTCAGAGCTTTTTGCTTAATTTTCAGTTTCATGGGGAGGTCTGGGCAGAAGCAGCATCAGTGTTGCTATGCCACAGGTTCCCCTACATGCAACACTAATAGTGTCATGGAAAAAGAAAAAACAAAAAAACAGTGGTACCACCGCTACCTTGTCTGGGGGGTGTGGGAGTTGCAAGTTGTGTCATAAGGTAGTGAGCTGGGGTAAGGTGTTCACCAACTCTAGTATGAACCAACACCCACATACATACCACAGTGCAGCTTTGCTTCAGGGGAGAACTTGCAGCATTGAGTTTGGATATGTGCCAATGTCTACCCAGTGTCCTCCTACTACTCTTACTGCTACTACTGCTGCTGCCTTATCACCTTCCTTACTCTGAGTAAACTCAGTCACATAGCATGCTGCTGGAGGTGTGTATCCATTGGTGCAGTGCTGCTGTCGCTGATGGTGGTCCTGGCTTGTTGAGTGTTCCTGGTGAGGTCTAATTAGACCCCATGTTCATATGCACAGAAAGCGTCCCCATATATATCAATAGGAGCATTTTCGTGCTGCTTTAAGATGCCAAATAGGCCAATGAAATGTCAAACCTTGGAGAAAGCATTGCACCGCAACTCCAAAGCTTCTAAAAGTAAGTAATTTACTTTATTGTATTTATTTATTTTTCACGCATAATAAATGCATATTAAACTACTTACAAAGAACTATAATATGCATTAATTGTTCAGGATGTTCCCTCGGACACTGAGGTGTCCCTTTAAGCAATGGGTATGCATACTTAAGGATACCGTATATTTGCTACATATTTTTATTTTTATGTTAATATAGTCTCTGCAATTAATTAAGAATAGCCATTTTTTGTAAGGCATTCTTGCTTTCAGTTAGGCTTGACGAAAAATAATTTAATTTACAATGAAAAATGTATTTTACTAGCGTAAAACCAAATATGTTAAAAAAAAAAAAAAACAACAAAAAAAACAAGCTAGTACTAAGCGTTACTTTCCCCTGAGTGGCAGTTAATTGACAAAGCCTTTTAACAGAAAAAGATCTAAACCATCATGAGTTTGCATATAATCAAACCATATTATATTTTTATGTATAGGATTGATTGCCATTTCAAAGACTTTATTAAAGATAGGCTTCCTGACAATTCGAATTCATTATTTCTTTTCTGCAATAATCACTGATAATATTTAAGATCACAAATTGACTTGCATTTTCAAAGTTCTTCATTTTTAGAAATTGGAATGTTTTACTGGCATAAATCAAAAGTTATCTGTAAAGTGAATTAATCCATTGAACTGAAGGGCACCCTTTTGAAAGAATATCAATAAAGCGCCTGAACAAGCCACCTAATGCATTGCCATATCCCCTCACATTATATTAATAAAGCCATTATCCCACAATGTGATAATTCTCCTTATGTTCTGAAACTTAAATTCAAATTTAACTATTTTCACTTGATGATGGTTTTACATTTCCACCATCTGCTTTATGCCCTCAAAAAAAGGGTGGAAAAAGCAACATATGTTGTCAGAAAGTGATTAAGTTTGTGTAAAATATACATATTTCTACAATGTTAAATTAGAACAGTACACATTCCACTGACTTAAACAGTATGTTCATTGTGTCTGTTCAGACTTAGCTCGCCAGCTGTATGTGTTACATAGAATCCAGTTGGCTAAGGGTTCCTGGTTTTGTACGGTTGCAGGTTAGCGTGTGTGTTCGAGTCATAATGGTTTTCTTTGTATTCTAAGTCACAACGTATAATTTCAAGAATTATTATAGACCATGTGCAACTATTTATATTATCACCAGGCCATCAAGTGAACATTAACTATTTCTGTATGTTTACATTTGCTCAGACTATATCTGCCTTTCATAACATTCTCTCAGTTAATGCAACCAATTTGCTAAAGACATTGCATTAGAAAACTCGTAGATCTTATTTATTAGATTTCAATGTTTAATAACTAAACGGACACAATAATAATATTTTATTATAATTATTATTAACAATTAAAACAAAGCTTAGAAGCCTCCTTCTATACAGTGCTGAATTAAATGATTAGCTTGCAAGGATCTGAAAATTTAAGGAAAAAGACAAGCACTTTAGGAAAAGGAGAGAATACACTCAGCAGAGGGTAGCTGCCCTTGTACAGTCATACACACTGGCCAAGAGTAACGCTATGAAGTTTTGACCTTCATATCAATCTAATTCTCCAAGAATACCCCTTTTTAGGCCTTTGAATGTCAGCCCCTCTGTTAATCTTGCCCAGATTCTATATACCGCTAAGGAATTAAGATAATCATGGATGACACTTACTCTTTTAAAGTCTAAAGAAAGAACATAACTTCTTCAAAAAAAGTATAATACCATTAAATAGCGACAATAAAGTTCATTGGTACAGAGCATCTTAAAAAAACAAAAAAGCAAATAAGCATGGTAAATTCAGACAGCGCCCTCTAGTGATAGTTAATCGGTATTTTCTCTAGTTCTTTGGATACCCAATGTGACTGAATTTGCATAGGACATTGAAACATGGAGTAGATATACTGATATGCTCATCTAGTCTGGCCATTTCTGTGAAGACTCCAACCTTAACCAGTCATTGGTCTCGTCTTAGATTAAGGATCCATATCCTTATCCCATGTACGATTAAATTCCCCAAAATGTTGTCGTTATAAACTTAGTTTTCACAGCATAAGGTTCTGTGAAATCTCTGAATCTCTGAAAATCTATTTTAAGATTATGAAAAATTAATAAACTTGCTAACTCTTTATTTATCTCAAGCAATCAAAGTGTTTCACAGCTAGCTGTTGCACTTGGCAATACTACAGGCAGGCGATTAAAATCTCTGTGCTTTAAATCTAATTTTCCAGCAATGACTGCTTTCCTAACCCAGGTGGATTTTTAACTGGCTTCTTGCTAAACCTGCGTGAAAGCCCTACTTTGTCCTCATGCCACCTACTGTGGTCAGACTTCAGCAGAGTTAGTATGGCTGCTAATTCATTTGTGACAACATGATTTTCCAGCAACTAACACTTCATTAGACTGGACAAGTACTTGCCATGAAAGGAAATATTCACAGAATACTCAATTTATGAATGGAAAATGAGTAACCTTCTATTCCCAGCTACTTTATTATAGATATACACCCTAAATAGTTTAAACCTGTTTGTTTTAACTAAGTGGACATTATTCTGCATTGCCGGAGCTGTCTGGAATCAATAAGCATAATTATATAATGTATACATTTCAAATACAAAGTTTGGGGAAAAGTATAAGATCCAGATAAAGTCTTATTAGAACAAATTGACCGATATGGTCTTTTATATGCTAAATGAAACTCATCAAATTCTATTTCGTTACCATCAGAATGTGAGACTAGTCTTGGTTGACAAATCATCCTTAATTCCACTTGATAAATACCACTAATCTAGAAACGCGTAATCCAGAGTGGCATATAGGGGGTAAAAATGCATTTCTGGAGGCAGCGTGGCATAAAGGGGGTAAAAAGGCATATCATGGGGCAGAGTGGCATATAGGGGGTAAAAGGCATTTCTGGGGGCAGAGTGGCAAGCCTGGGGCAGATGTGCATAACTGGGGGGAGCAGATTGCCAAATAAAAGGTAATAAAAAAAAAATGTTTTAATACAAATAATGTGATAAAAAATGTTTTATAGTTATTTGTATGGCAAATAGTGTGACTCGGGTGTGTATAAGGGGTGCGTGTGGGTATAAGAGCTTGACCGTGAGATAAACTATATGGGGCTCGTCTCCAAATGTTTCCAGGGCTGCTTTTCAGTCCCAGTCCGGCCCTGACTGTAGTGTTTCTTATCACTTTTCATCCAGTTGTTTAATCTTTTTTTTTTTATTGATTTACTAAAGAAAATATATTCTTAAAATGTGACCTGCGTTGGTTACTTATGGTACAGAATACGGTTCTTTGGCTGCATTGATATATAAAAACGCATAGCTGATGTAACCTTAAGGAAACAAGCTATCCCAAACAGGATCTAGAATGTTAGGTGAGGTCGTCTTAATGGTTTTTCGCACTGGGTAGCGCAATTTTTCCATTTCTGCCTTAATGTTTACATTGGATTTTGCGTTAAGCATTCAAATGGTGTGAATCTCATTTAATTCCTGAAAAAATAACATGGTCAACTATCCCCATTATTAATTGCCTTTCTATTTAGTCTTGTTAAATAGAAAATGAGAATAGAATCGTTGTGGTGCGCAGAATAAATATTTCCCCTTTCCTGATTACTCTGCAGTCTGTTGGCTTAGTGACAGAACAGTTGTTGATACCTGGAATCAGTTATCCAAGACAGTATAGACTGCTTTTTAGAGCACTTCAACCATAGTCTAAAGGGGTCTTTCAATTCAGTGGAATGTTGGGGCATAAAATAAATTTAAAAAATGAAGAGATTTCTTTCACGTACAAACTGTCTGCATTGTCGGACACATTTAAATACCAAATCTGCTTAATCCGGCACGAAATTATATATATATAATTTATTTCCTAAGGTATTCTTTAAATAAGTAGAATTGTTTTTCTCATTCTGTTTGTGGCCGACATGTTCAGGAATATTGCTATCATGGACAATATTTACTCAATTTGTAACAAGAAAATCAAGATAATCTGAAATTCTTTTTTTTAAATCTAATAATTAAACAACCTAAAAATCCAAACCATAATAATAAAAAGGTTGTTTATTTTGATTCCATAGTTACAAAAAAAAAAACATCTCAACGTATGCAGGTTTTTTTTCTTTGTTGTAAAAATAAATCATTGTGATACCAATCATCTTAGAAAAATAAATATTTATAATATACTGTGTATAAAAACATAATTTAACCGTGTAGATGGATGTCTGAATACACACTGCTTGACTACAATTACTGCTGGTCAAAAAAATATAAAAACTACTAGAAAATGATTTAAAAAAATTATATACTGTATTGGCTCGGATATAGGCCGCCCCCGTGTATAGGCCGCACCCTAAAAGTTTGGTGCTTTTTTAAAGAAAAAAATTTTTTAATAGACATGCTGCCACTCTGCCCCCCCCCAAGATATGCTGCCACTCTCCCCCACCTGAGATATGCTGCCACTCTGTGCCCCCCGAGATATGCTGCCACTGTGCCCCCCGAGATATGCTGCCACTGTCCCCCCCCAAGATATGCTGCCACTGTCCTCCCCCCCGAGATATGCTGCCACTATCCTCCTCCTCCTCCCACCCGAGATATGTTGCCACTCTGCCCCCCCCGGCTTACCAGAGCAGACTCCCGGGTGTCTTGCGGGGCCGGCGGGGGACACCTACGCAATACGCGTATACAACTTCCGGTGCCACCACATCCGCTGAGTCCCGGCACCGGAAGTTGTATACGCGTATTGCGTAGGTGTCCCCCGCCGGCCCCGCAAGACACCCGGGAGTCTGCTCTGGTAAGTCTTGGGGGCAGAGGTAAAACGCATCGTGCGGACGTTCACGTCTGCACGATGCGCTTAGACAATCTCCCGTGCCAGCACCCCCCCCTGTGGGAAGTGCTGGCAGGGGAGGCTGTCTGAGCGTATCAGAGAGTAGGATACGGGTCCCCTGCACCGCTGCGGGAGATCTGTATCCTAACCCTGCTGCCTGCCCGGTGCCCGGAACTGCATGTCCCGGGCGTCGGGCACTAGACCCCGAATATAGGCCGCACCCCCACTTTAAAGACTTAAAGTGGGGGGGGAAAGTGCGGCCTATATTCGAGCCAATACGGTATATATATATAAGGAAAAGGGTATCAAGGAGGCAAAAATAATTCAAAATGGGAAAAACTTGGAATGCAATAGCCACATACCACCCTCCTAGCGGGGAAAACAGGTGTGATTCTAGTGAACTCTGTCTTATGTCATTAAGTATAAGGGTGGCAACGGGAAACATATCAACAATAAAAAAAGAAATGCTTTGGAAGGCTGCGCTGAGGTGACCATTATTGGAACAGAACCAAATTTCCAATGATTTCAATATATAGCATTTTTTTAAAGCGATCGTGTGGATACTTTATCGTTCACACATCATTTTAAAATGATTCCACATCCTATTCACGCATTCTAAGGGCATGTAAAGTCATTCATTCTATATTCTAACTTTTTTAACATCTTTCCCTGGATTTACTCTATCCAGCACTGGTACATGGTGTGTAGAATTGTTTCCCTACGTTTTGAGTTATCAGCGGGAAATACCGGCGGTCCACTTACTGAATTCATTTTGCTGATGTGTGTTGTAAAAACGTATCATCATCTTAGTAGGTGAGGTCATCTGATAAGGTCCAGTTCACACTCCTTTTATAAAACATGCTGATGAAACATTTTTCCATAGGTAACCAGCTGCTCTGAAGAGCATGGAGATTTAACCCATCTAGTGGAGCCGATTATAATAGAGTTCAACACACTGTAGTGTAAATACATTTATATTCTAAAAATATGTCTGCTATGTCAGCAATATAATCTCATGTTTAAAAAAAAAAAAAGCTGCCCATCACTTGGGGATTTTTACTGTCACAACTATAACATAAACCTTTTAAATATATCTATTATAAGCATAATTATAAATGCCAAAAAAGACAATCTCAAACACAACATCATTTTTAACTTTTTATATTAAAAACCATTAGAAAAACTCTACCTGTTCATTATTAGGAATTTAAATGGTCGTAGAGAAGCAGCATTAATTTTGTAAAGTCGTTAGTTAATAAATAAATCAGAAATACTATCCAATTAATTATGGATCCACTAATATCCAATGGGGACTTTACTAGGGGAGTCTTAATACAGCCCCACACGTTAAATGTAAAGGAAATAGACCATTAGAATAATAGGTGATACTCAACATAGGAATAATCTTTTTTAAAGACGTCTAAAATGATTCCAAATAAAATCTATACAAAGTAGGCATAACTAAATTCCCCATCCTTTTCAATCCAAACATGTTGTCTCCGGTCCACAGGCTTTACAACGGCAAATTATTATTTTGTCTTGATTTAAATGGCTCCATCATATGTAGAATGCGATCAATAAACTAATGCAGCTTAAACATGTGAGCATGAACATATAGATGCTCAAATAGGGTTAATATTTGTCTTGTTTCTGCCAGGGCTGGCCTTATTCTATGTCAGATTCTGCTTTTAGACGTATCAACCACGTAATTAGCTAAATCAATTCATTTCTAACACTAATTGGTACCCTTAAATTAAAGGGTATTGGCGGTCTTTGGTGGTCTGTTCATACTTTAAAGAAAAAAAGTAGTTTCACACTATAATCTCATTTACATTTTGAAAAGTGATGACTGCCGTTTTTCTTATTTCTAGAGGATATAACCGGATTAAACGTAAACTGGATGGATTATGAGCCAATAAAACCTAACGTTTCATTAATTAAAAGGTTAATTATTGTTGTTAGAAACTGGTAGGAAAAATGTTCATGAAATCTAAATGAAAAATGTCAGGATCTATTATTTATTTTTCCTAATTTATAAAGAGTAAAATATAAGTATGGTTTAAAAGCAAAGTATATGTAATTTCCTATATTAAATTAACTCAACAATGTACATGTCTTAAAATGACCGGCATATCAAATTGCAAAATTAATGGTTTACAGTGTACATATTTTAAAATGTCTGACCATAGATGAAAATCAGATGTTAGAAGAGACGATGCGAGCAACGTTTATTTTCCGGCTTTTGAGCTACATCTGTGATTTATCTTGCGGCGAGATGACTTGCGATACTTTTATCTTGCGTCTTAGGCCACATGAAAGAGAGAAATATAAGTGAGCATTATAATGTAATAAAATAATTACCATAACAAAAAACAAATGCATGCTTGACATATGTAGTAAGTTAAAACATGTACTGATAAGTCTTCCACCTTTTTGAATCAAGAAACAAAGCAAAGTGTAGGAATAAAATGGCTCAACGTGGCTTAACCTTTTTTAGCTAATAGAATTGGACATTTTTTACCAATTGAAAATGTATTTTATACTAAGCTGGTTTGCCGGACTCCTGGAGCTCAAACCTACATTATTTGATTACCAATTGTTTATTTTTTTTATAATCTAGACACCTAATTATGTGCTTGTTTTTCAACTAGATGCCTAGCCTCACCCTGTGTCTTAGGTTAATGGTATAGGATTTCTTTACTTGATGTAAACATACTATCCTAAATACTCAATACCTAAAAATCCCATGGTGAAACTCTAAAACCTTATTCGATGTCAGATGATTGATCATTTTCTGTAATTTACCATCGGGTCAAATGGTGACTGGAGAGGTAGACCAATGGAACCATCTAAGTCTTAAAGCTGCAAGGGGCACCATGTCAAGGAGCGTTTAGTTAAAAATTAACTTAATTGTAAATGGCCAGCAATAGTAGTAGGGGGTGCATCATTGTTGATGGGTGCAAATCCTGGATCAATAAATTCCACTGGATTAATTTGCACAAGAATTATATCACAAATTTAATATTAAATTTGACATTAATTACAATAGGGAAAACAAATAAAAAAAAATTAAAATATTATGGCCTTGATTGGTGAACTGGGAATAAACATATTACTTTTTGCCTCCATTATCAAATCCATATAATTACAAAAGTTTCAATCTTGTCTGATGGGTCATCAAAGCCAAGTTTCTATACAAGATCTCCCGGGATGGTCAATGTTTACGAGCGTCATGTTTTCACACATGTTTGTGGATACCACGTAAGATCCATATTGAATAAGTGACAATTAAACATATTAAATATGAACTGCCAGCTTTGAGATAGATAACACCACGAGTGTTCCGTCACCGTCAACCAGTCTTATTATCGCTTTATATCAAGCAGTAGAGATTGTTCACATCTTGGTGATTCATCTGTAAAGTTATCAAGATTATCATAGCATGGAGTGGAAATGTCAAACCTGCTATTGTGGCAGCAAGATAGGAAGTCTCATATACAACACAACAGGAAGTAATGGGGGTGAATTTTATATTAGAACTTAAAAGAATAATAACTTTAGTTTTAGGATTCTGTATAACTTGTGCACGTTTACCTTTAATAATTGTTATCCTTCAGTGCTCAATGGAAATATAGTGTCATCTTTTTTAATCAATGTCTAAAATGTATTAAAAGAATAGATATATGTATGTATAAATATAAGGAATGCAATTAACCTCTCTTGACAAGTCAATTCAAATAGATGACATCCATGCGCAGGATTAATTATTTAATTATGAGTGTTTTCTCATTGCGTTACATTCAAACATCACATTAACTCTATTTTTATCTAAATCTTTATATAACCGAGGCTGGCTTTGTGTGATTTGACGCCGTGCTTTTCATTTAAAAGATCTTTCCATTTTCTTTTGATTATTAGGCAATTTATAGGTTGACATTTGTTGTAAACAATTGCGAGGCCTGATTGTTTTTCTGGTACTTGACATACAGAAACTCTATTAACTACATGATATAGAATCGTGCCCAGAGCTGAAATAAGATTTAATTGGGCTCTGGATAAAATAGGGGCTCTCATTCTTGCCTCCGTACAGTTCATCTAGAGTATAAGTGATGCATCAGAGGGTCTTCTCGTTGACAGGGGCCATTAGCGCTTGCATACATTTCCTTACATATACATTATCCCCGATCAAACTTTTTGCACTTACGTACAACATAATCAATGTTCTCTTTTTTTCTTTTTATGTAAGAATTAATTTATATTATTTTATCATGTAGGAACGGCCACAACACATACTTCAAACCATAGCCTAGCTCTAAGAAATATGTGATAATAGCTTTATAGGGTGATATAATCTCTAGTCTTTAGAGCTAGAGGCTGGCAAAAACAATACAAAGAGAGGCCACAAAGTGTGTTACAATATGCTTTAATAAACAGCAGGATTCTAATTCCATTTTAGCAGAGCGACCATGAATGGAACGTTGCACGAAATGCCCTGGTTTTGTATTTTGTGGATGTCTTTGCTGGAAAATACAAACCCAAATAACTTAACAATGGGGCATTTAATACAATAATAATAACAGGAGTGATGGATGTATTTTCATTGCTCAATTCGGTGTATACAATACTGGTTATATTTCAGATGTGACAGTTCCCCTTTAAAGGCATAGATCAACGACTCAATAATGTGTCATGATATCGATTAAATAATTCTGACTTCTCGTCTAATTATCAAGAGATTAAATGGCTACTGTTTAAAATGTCGTTTTCAACAGCATCTGGACTGTAACTTTTTTTTCTGTGCCATTCTGGATGGATTGTTTTGTAAGGAAGCATGTGCAGTTACTGGGGGAATTCATATGTAGGAAGCTTCTCTTATTGATCAAGTTAACAACCTCACGAAAGAGCATTATGTGTGTTGTGTTACAATGATCATTTAGGGGGTAGATGAAGATAATAAGCTTAAAAGAAAAAACGGATAATAAAGATAATGCAGTGTCGAGAAATGTTATAGTAAAATTTATCATATAATAAAATGCTTGCTTTACTCTGTATCAATGCTGCTAAATTGCACAATTCACTGTTTACGGCCGATTGCTATTTAAATAATAGTGTGTCCATGTCAAAAGACAGAAATTGCTGTCTGTCTATGTAATCTATATGTCTATCTATTGTATCTGTAAGTGAAGACATAGTTATGGAATCTTGTATGTAATAAAATGATCTGCATGTCATAATTGGACATTTCGTACACGTCATTTGACATTTTTTTTGGTTTTATTGTAGGTACCGATTTCATTGGTCCCCAAATCATATTGAGGCAGTTTATATTGGCTACATGGCCTTGGCAGTAACATTGCCAAATTTCAAAAACCTCTGGGGATAAGCACCATAAATGCATGATAATTTATTTCATCTACATGGACTGCATATGCAATCTTCATGTATGTAGGAGCGTAGCTATTGGATACATTTATTAAAGGTGGAGATCTTTAAGAAAATTATTTGTTTTTTGTTTATTTTGCTATTTGGTTTGTGTGGCAAATATTTTATTTATTTTTCTATATTTTCTCCATTATATTATATGATGGAATGCATGGTTTCTTCTAAACCAGGTTTCTATAAATATCATAAGTTGTCCAGAAAAAACTATATAGATTTCCTGTAGTTTGAAAGCTCGAAAAAATTAACCTAAATTAACCTAAAATTAACATTCCACAGGGAAAAAAAATTTCTGTTCTCTAATGCTTAAAGGGTAAATGTGAAACAGCTATCATATATATTAAAGCGTATGATGGCACAAGTTTCCCTTTAGATGCTATGTCATATGTAAACTACATAAACACATGTTCAGTGCTTTATTTTTTCAATTGACTTTTTTTAATAATATCAGTTATGATGCAATATTTGTCAGCTGTGTAACACTAACAAACTTGCTCTCAGGTCTGACTAGTCCAAATTAAGTTGAGTACCTTTTTTTTAAGTTGAAGAGATAGACCTTTAGTGAATTGTAACATGTGTCATAGGAAACATATGACAGTCGATACAATGTCTTGAGATCTGGAAAAGATGAGTCATTGCATTTGAAAACTAGTTCATTCCAAGTAAAGTAAACTGGCAGGAGATACAACGAATCAAGCATAGTTCACATCAGACATCATCATATATGATGGACATACAGTCATGTGAAAAATACATTGTATGGTTTTACATATCAGGACATAATACCAATCATCTGTTACTTAGCAGTCTAAAAAATTAGGTAAATACATCCCCAGATGAACTACAACACATGACATATTACACAGTGTCATGGTTTATTCAACAAAAATAAAGCCAAAATGGAGAAGCCGTGTGTGAACAACACAGTACACCCTTGCTCCTTCCATAGGAATTAAGATGCTAAGTAGCAGCCAGGTGCTGCTAATCAAATGCCTTTGATTAATTGATCATCATCAAGTGTGACCACCACTATAAAAGCCAAAGTTTTAGCAGTTTGCTGATATGGATAATTCAGGTGTGTCAACACAATGCCAAGGCGGAAAGACATCAGCAATGATCTCAGAGAAGCAATTGTTACCCTTAGAGACCAATTACATCCTTTTTATCTTGATAAACAATTGTGTTTTGGGAGATTTATTTTATGATAAGAAACCTGACTGTACTCATGGAAACATTCCAGTAGGGCCAGAATTGAGTTTTAGAGAGTAGTTCAAATGGCAATAACATCATCTGCATATAAACCCAAGGTCATTTGGTTGTCGCATGATGTAAGATAGCCTGTGACCCGAGTGTCTGCCTTACTTAAACAGGCAAGGGGTTCCAGTGGGGGCACATAAAGTAAGAGAGATAGCCCTGTCTTGTCGCATTTGTGGTAAAAACAAAACCCACTACATTGGCCTGTGCAAAGAGGAAAGTGTATAGGGTCCAAAATAGATTTAATCCCCGGTTCAGGAAAATCAAATTTATGTATATTTCAGGAACTCCCAAGACACTTTGAATGCAGATATCACATCTATAGTATTATCTGATGGTTGCCTATTTAGAATGAATCCAACCTAGTTCAGGCATAAATGGAGCCAATTTAAGATGGAAATTGGCCTGAAGTGAGCATATCAATCTAGGGATTTACCTGGTTTTGGCAATGTTATAATTGCTGCTTTGAATTTTTATGTAGAAACCTGGCCTTTGAATTTTTTATGTAGAAACGTTTTAAAGTATAAATTAGAAAAACCGCCTGGGCCGGGTGACTTATTATGTTTCAATTGTTTAATCTTACTACCTATTTCTTGAGCTGAGAAGAGTTCTGATAATGTTTCTCGAGCTGTCTTAGATAGGGAGGATAGCTTTAACTTGTTGAGGAAATTAGAGAACGTAGCAATGTGAGGTTGAGGTGCGAGTACAGCTCGCAAATTGTATATCTTGGAATTATATGCTGGGAATTGCTTGACAATCTGTCTGGGATCTGTAATTTTGTTGACTTTCGCATCAAAGAGGAATTGTGGTCTAGAAGCAGCTGTGCGAGACCTACGTTTATGTGCTAACATTGTGTCAGCTTTATTGCCTTCAGCATAGAATCTCTGAGGCAACACAGCATGAATTCTGTCTTTTGGAGTTGCATTGCACTTGGTTCCCTCTTCAGGGTTTTTATGTGGTCTGTTGAGTTCAGGGCTTTGTGTTGTCACTCTAGTGTGTGTAGATTAGCGATCAGGGCCAGATACTATTCTTCATTCAATTTTTTGTGGATTCTGTTTTGATTCTACCTCTGATTACAGCTTTGTGTGCATTTCAGAGCAAGTCTAGAGAAACATCCTCACTGACATTATGGGAAAAATATTTTCCTATGTGATCTGAAATTTTTGGTCTGACCATGAGATCACTTCAATAGAGCACTCTGTTACTCTGGAGAGTAATTCTGTATCTATTAAAAATAATCTGTTTTAGAGTGGAAAATAGGGGGCTGAGTAGGAGGAATAATCTCTGTCACTCTGGTATTTCATTCTCCTGATATCATGTAGTTGATATTTGTGGAAAAGAGAGGTTAACCAATATCCCTGTTGTTGTAGCAATCTCCCATATTTTCCCCCAATCGTAACTGAATTAATCAGTGTAGGATCAAGCGTTGCATTTAAATCATGACACACACAATATAAATGCACTACTCTCGAGGACAGAGGCAGAGGCAAGTAAATGAGACCTAAAGGCAAGTTGTCTGGAGCATACAAATCGACTAACGTATCTAATTTAGGATAAGGTATCTCTTTTGAAGTCAAAAGAGAAGTACCGAGATGGCATATGAAATGTCTTTCTCTTTTGCAGGATGAGAGGGCATAAATCTGAAAATACATTTTCTGGCATCACTGGTTTCTGAAAGAAGACTCTCATTATGTTGTCCTTCCACAAGATTAATTGTAGATTTTGTAGAATTCTTTTGGGTTTTGGGACTCTGAGTGCTGGCCAAGCAGACATCCAAACTGGGTTCTACCCGAATAGATCTTGCACATATGGAGTGCGAGCTTCCCCAACTATTTCTTCCGGGATCCCCCTTATTCTTATATCGTTTCTTCTAGGTCCTTAATTTCTTTTTAATGGTCTCTAGTTCAGTTCTAATTTCAGCTTGTCTGTCTGCTAGAGAGTTGTGTGCAGTGGCAAATTCTGCCATTTTGGACTCCATGTGTGATGTAAGGTCCCCCAAGGCTTGCATTTATTTTTGCATGGTGTTAACTATGTCTCTGACCCCCTTTAGTTCGAAGAAAGCCAGTATCATGCCAGACACTTTCTTATTTTGCCGGTTGGCCATCCTGCCCAGCTATTCTGTTAACAACCTGGAATATAAAAAAAAAAGTGTCAAACGCAGCTGAAATAATGAAAACCCAGGGAGGGCGCAGAGAGCTCAAGCGCCCATTTTCCTTGTGTCAAGATGGTGGCTGGCAGAAAGGTTAAAATGTTACACGAAAGGCTTTTCTGTCTTACAAACTTAGACACAGTATAATCTTTCCTTCTACTGATACATGTCTGAGGCTAGATTTACTCTAAAATTAGAAGATAAACAATACTTTGATTAGTTAAGAAATGCCAGATTTAGTGTCCTTTGGCACGTGATTGGTGGAAAATGATCTGTGAATATATGTCAAAGAAACCTTTAATTATGACTGTGTATTTTTTCAGGGTTACTAAGTGAAAGTATTCACAAAATACAAATTGGAGACAATTCTAGTATGGTTTTTGAAAGTCAAGTCAAGCCAAAATACCTACTTGACTTCTATGAGAGACTAAGAAGGAACATAGTCATGGGAAATGTGGTGGATATGATCTATTTAGATTTCAAAAAATTTTGATCTAATGCCATACAGGATGTTGCTGTACAAATTATAGGATATAGGATTAAGGAAAAACATCTGCAGTTGGTTAGATTTTTGGTTGGAAGATGAAGCTGTTAGAAATGGAACCTTTTCAAATTGGACAAAACCTTTTATTAGAGTATATCATGGTTCTCTTATATTTTTATTTTGATAGTTTCTTGTCTGAAATAATCAAACCTTATTTAGTCTTCATTTTAAGAATACAGTGGGTCATACAGATGATTTATGACATAGAAATTATATCAGGGACTGAAATTGGGGCCTTTGTGCTAGAGTCCAGACATTTACATCTTAGCCAACAGGCTCTATTTTCTGTGACCTGAGGCTCTCATCATAGTCACTTATTATTGACTGGTTCCTGCACACCAGTTTGTATTTTTAATCAGGAGCATATGTATACCCAGTTGCATTATACCCAGCTTCCTTTGATGGATTATTTCCCGAAATTCTGTTTGGGTGCTTGTTACTGCATTGGTTTAATGTTTACCTGTTTTCTGATCTGGGATAGGACTCTATTTGTGTGCACTTGCCTTATCCCTCAGTACTTATATCAGTTATACCATATACAACCCTGGTTTGTATTTTGACCATTTTCTAATCTGTTTATTGCTAGCTCACCCGTGCTTCCCTATCTGAAACGTGTCTGTTTTGTTTTTGAGTCATTGGTGATTGGCCTATTTTATAAAGCTGATACATTTACATTTCGCTATGTAACACACTTTGTCGGTTGTTCGGTAATGAAATGTATTTAATTGCTAGATCAGACAATTCCCTCCCTTGACTGATAAATTACAACATATTCCATTTGAAATAAAAAAATAAATAAATGGGGGACATAAATGTTCACCGCCTAAGCATCTGTATTGTAAATGGCAATATTCCAAAGCAATTATGTTGATAAAGTACATTCTGTGAGCAAACAACATTTATTTAAACCTTTAAGTTCACTCTGTGGACAAAACATTTTGTCAGGACTCATATATCAAATTGTCAACGAATGTTTTTAATCAGTTTACACAGATAGCTAATTGCCACATGGAGAACTATAACTTGCACTTCATTGCGGATACTAATACAAGTAAAAACACAGCTTCTAATGCATATTATTTAAAATAATGATAATACCGTTTTGCCCGATACATTATTTAGTGTTATTGTTTTCAATAAAAATAACAAAATGGAGTAATTGTATAGAAGTTTCATTTTTAATTTAATAAAATATAACAAAGTATCTCTAAATGATAAAATTGAGACAATTAGATACGTAACATCCTCAACTCTACTTCCTATGTTACACTAAGCCAATTATCTCCTGTCACTTAAGATGAAGTTCCTGTTCTTCTTTTTCCCTTGCCAAACCACATGTGCCCTTCATCCTATCGACTCTAATCTTACTCAGTTCACCTTCATCCACTTTAATGCATAATCTAACATCCTCAATCATCCCCTCCACTAGATTCCCCCCATCCTCCCTCAAGCATGCTACCATAATTCCTTTATAGGAAGATGTCCCACCTGAACTTTACCAACTCGTCTTTGTACCTCCCTTCATCTCCAAGGTTCTTGAATGGCTTGTATATACCTGGCTAATCATCTTTTTTTTTTTTTTTTTTTACTCCAACGCTTTACATGACTGTCTTTAATCTGAATTCTGCAATTGGAACTCTATTGAGACCACGCTTGTTAAAATGATTTTTCCTCAATGCTAAATCTTAGGGCCACTATTCCCTGCTAATGCTTATGGGCCTGTCACTTTTGACATTGTGGACCCCCCTCTTCTCATTCAAACCCTTCACAATCTTGGTTTCGTTGACATTGCTCCTTCGTTGAATGCCCTACGCCAGCTTATCTGACTTTTCACTTGTTTCCAGAACCTCACGATCTTTAAAAACACCTTTTAGCTGCATAACAAAGGCAGCACAAGATACAACATATCAAGAAAAAACCTCAAAGCCATATCTAAGTTAATTCTAGAGGACAAGGCGCTCTATGGAGGCTCCCTATGTAGTAGCGTGCGTCTGTGTTTATCCAACGGTCCACCGCCTGAGGTCATGAGGCGGCCGTCTGCCATAAAGTGCCAGGGCCATCGCCACTCTTGCCCTGCCTTGAAGACATTTTACTCTGCTTATACAACGCTGAGTACATTACACATAACATAATGTACAGTATATACAAAACAAACTTAAATCCCCATAATACAAACCTCCACCACTGCTAAAAGGCTGTTCCACTTGATACAAGCGTTGTTACTGTTTATAAATCTCCTCATAAATTAAATCATTCTATTGCAATAAAAGGATGGGTTAATGGGGCATAATGTATGTCCAAGGCAAACTTGGGCCTCCCTTGTCCTGGGAAACAGTATAACTGTGTCACTCAACCCCAATATGACATCACGTTATGTCCTCCTGTATTGTCTATAAGCTTGGGCTGACCCCCGCATCAAAAACTTTTAAAATTCTGATTATTCTGTGTATGATACATTTTGATTAGTGTAAAGATCACTGCTTTTCCAAATTGACTTTATATGGTCAGAATGAGGGAAAATGAAATACTTAAAAAAGGTTTAAGAAAGATTTGATAGTCTCTCTGTTCTTCTAAAGGTCATCACTAAATTAAGTCTATCTTTTGAATTGAATTTGATAAAAATAAAAGCTATGGTATAGACTATATATGTGATGTAACTAGAAATAGCAATTTTCCTTTTCTGTGCCAGTGTTAATAATAATCTTAAAAGGGCATTACAGTCAAATCCAGCCGACACATAATTAATATTATAAATATGCTGTGTTACTGCAGCAAGTATTTTTAATATATAACATGTGTGACATGGAAATGTGTGACATATATGAAGAAAATAAGCAAACAGGGATGTTGTTAGTTACTATCCTGTCTGAACGTGTCACATTATTATTATCTTTTATTTATATAGCGCCAACAATTGACGCAGCGCTTAATACAATACATAAATTCAAGGGGTCTGACAAGATGAGAATTGACAGACTAAGACAAACCGATACATTACGTGGAGAGAGCCCGGCTCATAAGCTTACATGCTTGAGATATCTGTTTACATGAAAATATAAGGCGTTTTTTGGAAAGTTACACGGTAAAGAGATACAAAAAGGCTGTTCCTTGCAATATTTCGGTATAGTTTATTGCAAAATAATGAATACTTTATATTTAAGACTCGTGCACAATAAGCAAAATAGCCCTTTCGGTCCAAATGAAATTCAAAGAGACTTTTTTCATTAGAAAAATGAAATTTTGAGCAACTTTTTAGTTTTCTCTTACAGCAGCAGTATCTTAGCGCTTAGGATGAGACCCAGCCTTTGCATTGCAAGACCACCGGCAACCATAGTAATACACCAATGGATAAACACATACAACAGCATGTTATGGGACTGAATGTCCCCCCCCCAAATTGGGCTATTTTGATTAATTGACCCCTTTCCCATTTACTCTGCTGATAGAGCAGCAAATCAGACAAACAAATGAATAATCCCTAGAAAATATTGGCAACAGCTAGTTGATTGTAATCATACACAATTAGCGCAAATTGTAGAATCTGCTGCCATAAATTTAGGATTTTTTATTTTGTATTATGTCCCATGGATGCGATGGGGTGTTTTAGGTCAAACAACTGTAATTTTAATGAATAATAGTGCTAGCATGAAAGAGTCAACTCAACTGACCACTAGACTTCTTAGTGAAAAGATTCAAAGGGGCACAAAAGGAATTTGTAACTACAAATTATTTATAAACAGGTAAATTAAAAGGTATCAAAGCAAAAAATACTATTTTTATTGCAAGATATATATTTGAGTTTTGTTACATATTTCAAAAACTCTAAAAACTGTAAAATATAGGTGCTATAATAGAAAGTTTGTTTCTGTTTACAATTAGGGTTGTACGGTATATCTTTTCTGTACTGCACGCAATTAAATATTGCATATTGTATAAATATTGTATACCTGTTGGTGTGTTTTCATTAAATTTGATTAATTCTTACCTATCATTTTCTTCAAACCTTGCATGCAACACAAGTACAATATATCCGTGCTTCTAGTGTATCCACTAATATTAACCCATTAATATACTGTGTACCCATGCAGACTTTGACAATGTGAAATTATGTTTACGTTTTACAGTGTGTAGTAATTTCAGCCTTGAATAGAATTTTTGACTTTGATCTTGTTGAAAATAAATATATATATATATATATATATATATATATATATATATATATATATATATAACCTTGAGACACACCTCCCGTCATTGCTGTCCATAAAAAAGACTGACAGCGCATAAAACATGGCTATAACTTGGCTCAAACAGACTACTGAGAATCCCTAGTGACCTATTTCAGTTTATGTATAATGGATCAAAAACAGGAGGCCAAAAAGCTAAAGTGATTTTAATTATCGACTCATGGTTTTGGAGCCTGGAATGTTCTATTCTACCTCTTTAAATCACTCTTATCCAGCCCCCAACAATTATTGACATCATCAGAAGAAGGTATGTCTATGGTGTTCAAGTTTGGTCAAGATCAATAGTTCATGAAATATTTATTTAACAGAAGAATGACTGTGTTTAATCACCCAGTTAATTAATGATTACAAAATAGTGTAATCACATGACATCATGAAGATGTACAAAGTATTCTGCAACATATAAAGAGTATATTTATTTTTTTGTGCATAAAAAATTGTACACAGTAATTTCAGTACATTTCTTTCCCTGGGAACGTGAAATTGTTGAAACAATGTGTGATTTATACATGATTTATACCCCATATACATGGGTCGGGCATGTCTTTTAGGCACTGCGGGTTAAAAATTGGAACGTGTGCATTACAGTCTTTAAACATGGGATTTTGACAGATCAGTTTGTGGGGTCCAGGTCTCATTTGAGACACAGTAGAGGTCCCATAATTCATTTTATTTCCAAGAACTAAAGTGTATACAAAATGAAGTGTCAAGGGTACCAGTTCAAACCATAAGGTGCTAAAAACAATATAAATGTGACTTCCAGTGAATAACTATATACCAGTGAATATATATAATAATGGAAGTAGTACTTCCCCTAGATTACAGCTGCCGCCTTAGAACAGCATTCTCCAGATGCTGATATCAACAAAACACACTTCCATTTAGAGGCGCTCGTAATAATACGGGGGAAAAAAGAGAGAAAATATAATGGTGTAGCCAGTCATAGTACGTGTAGTGTCTCAATCAGTGGTAAGTATTGCACTCACAATGTTTCTTTTATATTCAAGCCTTTTCAATATATTTCCATCTGGAATGATAGATAAAGCAAGAGAAAAAGGAAAAACAATTGCACAGTATCTTGCCCAGGTGTAAAAGGGTAATAGTAAATTGCACTTACAAGATGTTGAGCATATTCAAAACAGCAGTTGACGTGGAAGCACCCTTCACTTTTTCTTTTAACTTTTTCAATGCTGATTCTCCTTAGGAGCACAGCATTGGCTGATATTTAGTCCTCATAAATAGGGGATTAATGCTGCACCATCGCTTGTAATCTTAACAGAGGCGTATCTACTGAAAATAGCGCCTATGGCAAACACTGAAATTGCGCCCCTGTCCAAATATCTAAAACCCATTTACTAGCCCCTGCTGCCCATATATATATATATATATATATATATATATATATATATATATATATATATATATATATATATATATATATATATATATATATTAGTCCCTGCTGCCGATAGCGGGTATAGATCAACACGCAAACCCAGATCAATTGAAATTCACTTGTGATCTCAGCACTGAAGGTATATATCAAATAAACAGAATCAGACATACAAGTCCTGTATTTACAGGTATACAATAAATATATGAAACGTAGCATCGCAGGTATAGATCAACTGAATAAGACATATTAACCCTGTATTTGCAGGTACACATAATGTATGGAAACATAGCATAGCAGATATGGATCTACAGAATAACACAAAAACCCAGCTTTGCAGGTAAAGATCAATTAGAATTCACATAAAAACACGGCATTAAAGGTATATTTAAAACCCCCTAAATTACAGGCATAGATCACAGGTTGCACAGCCCAAAGCCAGCCCTGGCGTCCACACTGCCCACATAGAACCTGACCAGCACCCAGATTACACACATAAGATTTGCAATCTTTGTCCCCAAATAGCCCAGCACAAGTCAACTTTGTCCCCAAACAGTTCGGCCAGTGCCATCTTTGTCCCATATACACCCTGCCTGTGCCATCTTGGTCCCCAAGACTCAAACCTCCTGCTAGTGCCATCTTTGCCCTTCCACAATTATACATCTATGATACACAAACACTCAATGCATCCACACATTAACTCATGCTCTCCCTCATTCAGACAATGCATCCACACATTAACTCATGCTCTCCCTCATTCAGACAATTCATCCACACATTAACTCATGCTCTCCCTCATTCACTTAATGCATCAACACATTAACTCATGCTCTCACTCATTCAGACAATTCATCCACACATTAACTAATGCTCTCAATGCATCCACACATTAACTCATGCTCTCCCTCATTCAGACAATTCATCCACACATTAACTCATGCTCTCCCTCATTCACTCAATGCATCCACACACTAATGCACACTCTTTACTTATATCTACCCCCTCTCCCTCCCCTATCACTTTCTAACCCCTCTCCCTCCCCCTACCCACTATATATCCCCCCTCCCCCTCTCTCACCTTGAAGTCCAGCAACGGGAGCACGATGCTGCTGTCTTCCTGCACCGCTCGCTGGTGCCCGCTGCTTCACTGCTGAGAGCCGTAATATGACGTCATATTTCGACGACCAGCAGTGAAGCAGCAGGCACCAGCGAGCGGCTTTTAAACGCTGTCTTCTTTTTTTTGATGCGGGGGAGAACAAGGGGTGCCGAGCGGTTGCTAGGCGCCCCTCTCTCTCCTCTGCATCAGTGTTTAAAAGCCGCTCGCTGGTGCCGGCATTTCATGCTGAGCGCCGCAATATGCTGGCATATTGCGGCGCTCTGCATGAAATATCGGCACCGGGACGGGGGTAAAGGGCTCGTGGAGGAGAATGAGGGGCGCCGAGCGGTTTCTAGGCGCCCCTCTCTCTCCTCCGCATCAAAAAAAAAAGGCATTTAAAAGCCGCTCACTGGCGCCCCCCTTGAGATGGCGCCCATGGCACGTGCCATGGCTGCCATACCCTATATGCGCCTCTGAATCTTAAACACATAACACATTCATAAGTCTTTTAGATGGTATGCTGTAGATAAAGCATTAATCCATCTGATTGATATTTTAATAACACAATTCCCTAGTTCCCTCAAAAGAAAACTTAACATTGGCGACCACGAAGGGACTGAAAATCTTTTGTATTTTTCCAGGATCAACACCTAGCTTTGTTGTATGACATTGAAGGGTTTTGGAGGGTTTCAGGCTGAAGCAGCCAACCACCAGTAACAGGGTCACTTTGTTGGTTTATGGTTTTAAATATTAAAAGAAGCAGCTGCATTAAGGTTTGAAGGTGGCAAATGTTGGATAATTTCAGATGAGCTAGCGAACACTGAAAAGAGGACAAGTAAGACCACTGGATGTTTTGTTTTATTTTTGTTAAAAACCCAAAGGTAAAAGATCCTGGTTTTTAGTTTTATTTTTTTGTTTTTAAATGGCGAAAGAACCTATTTTTTTGTTTTTATTTTGTTTTGTTGCTTAAAGGTAAAAGCCTATTTTTGTTTTATTTTGATTTTGTTTTCCGTAAAGTTAAAAGGACTTTTGGTTTTGTTTTATTTGGTTTCCATTGGTTAGTTTATAATTTTGTAATTTTGGCGTAACTGATTTGGTTTTATTTTAATCTTAAATTCAGATTTTGGTTTTTATGCCAGTGTAATCTGGTTGAATAATTAGTTTAAAAAAAATTAGTTTGGCGGTAGCTTTGATTTGAGTAAAATATGGAAGCAGTTTCACAATTAGAAAGTTTTGTTATCAAATATATTGATGAACACAAAAGTTCAGAGTTTGCTTGTGGGACAAAATTACAAAATTATCCTTGGGCCTATGTCCAGGAGCTATTTGATACAGAGGTTACTACCTCAAAGAAATTGAAAAAGAAAAATAAGAAAGGCATGGCAGTGGCTAGTCTCTTTGCCGCATGCCTCGCAATGAAGGGCAGATTAAGTGAGTGTCAGCGAACCCTTCAAGAAGTAAAAAGAGAAAATGAAGTTGTTAAAAAAGAAAATAGTGAATATAAAGTAATGCTGACAGAGAGCCAGACTGAGCAGAATCGTCTTAAAGACATGCACATCCAGCTCAGTTCTGCGGGGAAAGATAAGTCTATAGACCATGCCCCATGTAGAGAAAGAGAGATTCAGTTGTTAAAATCACTTGTTGTTTTAAAGGAACGAAACATGATGATTCGGGAATTGAAATGTAAACCATCTGCTCCTACGTGTGCATACGTAATGAATGATTGGGAGGAGCCCTACCCAGACACTTGGGACAATGATTCTACTGAATCAAACAATTGTGTACCAATTGCATTAGGGGCAGTTGTTGACCCACACAGTAGGGGAGAATGTTCCATATTGATAGAACAGAATGTTGAGAATGGGCAGGCTGATACAATGAAAACCCCTGTCTCCGTAAGAACATGTCTGTTTCCTTCTACAGGAGGAAATGATACAATGTTGGGCTATGACAGTACGGGAAGAACATTATATAATGCACCAATCCACAATCAACCCTTACAACCTTTAAAAACTCTAATGGGGGTTGCAGATTTAATCGGGAAATTAAAGTCAGGGGAACATATAACATCGCATGCAGTAAATGTCCAGCAAAGATGTGAGTTACTGGGAATTAGGAATCCGAGTGACCAAGTTAAAGTGTTGCAATTGACTGTAGACATGCATGTGTGGAGTGCTTTGCCCGACTTAATCAAAGAGAGTAAAGGAAGTTATGAACAGATTGTAGATGAGTTGCAAAGAATAATACACCCATCTGCAATCGGTTTAATGGCGGCATACAAGGTTAAACAAAACCATGAGGAAAATCCTCTGGTGTATGCGAACAGACTGTGGGCAGCCTATAAATCTGGATGTGGGAAAAATGGGAGTAAAGATGATGTGGAATACAAAAATTTGTTGATGTTAAATGCTCATCTTGAAATCAAAGCAAAATGTGAACATTTAATAGATCCCAGGAGGCATAAATATGATAAAATAATCGGGTTAATGCAAAGGTCTTTTCAAGCCATACAAACAGGCCAGAACCAAAGATAGAGAGGATAAGCAAGTAATTAGAAGGGTGGCTGCTTTTCAAAGGAAGCCCACAACAATAGAAGGCCCATACCACCCAAGGGAAGATAACACTCCCTACAATCCAAACTGGGTAAAAAGCTCAACGCCTAAAAACAGGTTTTTCAGGGATAGACCCGAATGGAAAGGAGGAGGAAGGGATTTTGATCATACCGGGTATCAAAACAAAAGCTATAGTAAACAAAACACTCCTTCCTATTTTGAATTAAAAAAACAATTAAGGGAACTGCAATTGGAAAAGCAAACAGAGCAGGGCAGAACAGATAGTACCCACAATGCAGTTCCATCTTATGAACAATTAAAAGAGATGGAATTAAAAACCCAGGACCAGGCAGGTGATTTAAAGGCTTCCCAGCATCACCTGGTCCCAGCTAATCAATGACGGGAACAGGCCCCCAAATATGTCGCACCTATAACTCTGGATAGGTGTGGGCGCCCTCAAGTATCAGCAGTGATAATGGGTTGTCGGTGCCAAATGATACTTGACACAGGAGCTGCCATTTCCATTTTACATACTAAACATCCTCAAGAATCACCAGTATCATCAGGGGAACCATTATGTCTTCAAAGTTTTTCAGGAAATAATGTAGATGCAGCATTATCCAAACCTTTAGACATCAGAATTGGGAATTTTTCGGCAAAACAACCATTAGCCTTAATGTCACTTCCAAATGAGACTTGTTTGCTAGGATCTGATTTTTTGGTAACTAATGGATGCATGTTGGATTTGACTAACCTCATGTTGTTACAAAGTTCTCCCAAAACAGGTACCAGGACGGTGGTAATTCCAGATTCACATGCAATAGCAGCCATCAAACTAAATGATGTTAAATACGATTTGTTAAAACTAACAGAGAACCATCCAGATAAAGAAGTGCTAGAACTCATTTTAGGAAAACATGATGATGCATTTGCAAAACACAAACATGACTGTGGTCGAGTAAACACTTTAATAGATATCACAGGTACAGATCCCGCCCCGCAGAAACAATACAGCTTCCCTCAAGAAGCTATCAGTTTCATCCAAGAAACCATTCAGTCGTTATTAGAGCAGGGGGTGATCAGACCATGTGTGTCTACTAATAATGCACCAGTTTGGCCAGTTAGGAAAACAGACAACTCCTGGAGATTAACCATCGATTACAGGAAACTTAATGGTGTCACAAATAATTGCGCCCCCACGGTGGCATCAGTGCCAGATGTATTAAGCATGCTACACCCTGAACATAAATACTTTAGTGTTTTGGACATCTCAAATGGTTTTTGGTCTCAAATAGCTGCCAGTATAAATTTGCATTTACATTTCTGGGGAGACAGTACACTTTTACATGTCTTCCCCAAGGATTCCATAATTCTCCATCTCTGTTTCATTCCAAAATGAGGGAGATCTTAACCAAATTCTCTTCCCACAAGAATCTTTTACAAAATGTGGATGATTTACTCCTAGCGACTAGTGATAAACGGAAACGTATACAACTGGATGAACTTCGAGGAATCCTGAAAGAGGCTGGAGTGAAGGGTAACCCTACAAAAGCTCAGATATCACGTGAGTCTGTATCATTTTGAGGAATTTCCATCACATCAGATGGTCGAGCAGTGGCGTCAGACAAGGTAAAATCCATCCTTTGTTTACCTCTACCTGTCAGTATTCTTACTATAAGATATTTTCTGGGGCTAGTAAACTACTTGATATGTTTTATTATCAATGGCGCAAAAGTTTTCACACGTACCTGGAGTATGCAAGGTAAAGGCACATTCAACATGTTCACCAGATTGGGAACTAAATGTGACTGCTGACTTACTACCAAAACAGGGAGCACAAGGGGGCAACATGTGGGACATGCCAGAAACAAATACTGTGTGCCCCGCTGTTTGTGCCGTAACTAAGCTAACAATTATAACACCAGATATATCAGAAGTTCAAATACAGGACCCCGGGATTAAAAAGAAATTGACAAATTAACAGTTTGACGTAACAGAAAGGAAAATATAGAAATGATATAGGACATGGTGATCATATGTCTGTCTCTTAAAATTTTTGTTTGTCTCATATACAGGAAGATGAGAGCCGTGTGCATGCTGGTATACGTGGGCGTGGTTGCATGTCAACAACCCATCATAAGAATCAATAAAGACAAAGATCCAGTATTCTGCGATGAGGGAGAAGCAGTCTTCCTCCCTGTCTATGTGGAAGGAACAAGAGAACATAAAATCTCTTGGTGGGGGCCTGCTGACCAGGAGATGGCGTGGACCAATGAAAAGGTTGGGGAAGCTCCTACCTACAAAGATAGAGTCACCATTTTTCCAAATGGGTCATTGTTGCTCCATGACGCACGCCTTGAGGATACTGGGAAGTGGGCATATTATTTTATCGTGAACCTTGGCTCACAAAACGCAGAGTCTCAGGTACCTGGAACGATTTATCTCAGGGTAGACCCTAGAGCAAAGTCATCAACTGTCCATGCAACGGTGGCAACAACAACCATGGGACATAAAACAAACAGATCCATGGAATGCCCGGTAACACAGGAAGGGTCCACAAGTGGCCTCACGGCTACCTCCATTCCTGGAACTTTGTATAATAATGTAAAATTCATACATGTACGGGTGGTGGTAAATTTGTCCAAGTGGGATATGGCGGAATTCGGGTATTGTGAAAGAATTATTAGCCGATTTAGTTTTATCCTATGCACACAGGACTCACGATCCCTTCACAGGGCAGGAGGTTTCCCATCTAAAAGGTACTCATAGGCTGAGGAGAGTAAGGAGTCTGGAGGGAATAATTGGGACAGCCAGGGGACTTTTTGGGTCAGGGATGTCCATTTGGAATAGGGCAGATTTAAAGGCAATACGGGCTCATATCAATAAGTTTGAACAACAAGAAGGAAAGCACGTTTTGAAACCTGTCCTGCAGGGGATCGAGGGTCTTGCAGCAGAGGAAACATTTACAATATTGAACATGCATGACATAGCAAAATTGTTTTCCAGAACGCAAGTAAAACTGAATGCGCTCATAGAAGAAAACAATCAGAGAGTTACAGAAAACAAAGAAGGGCGAGAGATTGTATGTACAGCCTATGGGAGCTTTGTTTTGAATAAAATAAGTAATATTATAAGGGATATACACCTCACCCGCTGGTACTGTCCTCAGGGGTACTATAGCAACGGGAACTGTGCACCCCTACCGGTAGCAGTGATCCGTAATCTGGGTATTGTCACGCCGCATCCGATTGGAGATGCGCACCCTTGCAGTGGAAATCATACCAATTGTTCAATTAACGGCTTGTATGTGTCTTTTACCATGTCAATACCGATCTTCAACCCAAGCGAAAATATGGTCAGCACGCTGGCATCTGTAAGATCTATCGGATATTTGGAGAAGAATATTTACAAGGAAAGACTGAATGTGCCAAAACTATTGGCGAAAGTTCAAGAGAATTGGAAGGTGCCCAACATAGCATGCTGCGTTAGTAAAGATAACCAGTACTTGTGTCGCTGTGATGTATTCAAGATCATCACTCCAATATGTGGCCTAAGTCAAAGTAAGGTCATAACAGAAGAACAACAGATAGAGGGCACCAACAATCCGGTTCCAGAACCCAGAACCAAAACCAGGACTGAAACCAGCACGACAACAAATCTAACCAATCCTATAACCGGGAACGGATGCCCAGTCCAACTGACCAAATGGAGAACACCAACGGTAAAAGTCACATACAACCATGAAAGGCAATATTGTGTGGTGACCAATGTCGGGGGGTATCTCTATGGGGATCAGTGGTGTCCTATACACAGACCAAATTTTTGCTTTACACCTCATGAGTACACTAGCATTGGGGGGGTCGTTATTACACCAATCCCTATCTATAAGAATGATATGTACCTCGACAGTGTACCAGACAATATCCAACCAGGGAGATATGTCCCTGTATTTAACATCCACATAGACCCACTGTCCCTGAATTTACATAAATTGTTAGAAAGAAAGGATACCCATCTAATCCAGATAAACAATAATATAGAGAAGGCAGGAGTAGAGTTGAATGAATTGTTACAGCTTGGTTTTAACAAATACTTGGATGGAAGTTGGTTTGCGAGGACTGCTAATAGGACAAGTGGTTGTGTTAATGGTGGTAATCGGTATGGTCATCTATTTAAACAAGGTTTTTAAAATCCAAAGACAGAAGATGCAAATGTTAATTGCATTTAGGCAGAAACAATTATTGTCTAATGTGTAACCATGCATCAAGTTGAATGGTCACAAGGGGGCGACTGTTACACTATAAGCAGTTATGTGGCTATATATGTATATGGACACATGTATGCGGGTGTATGGATGTACATGTGTGTAGATATGCATATGTAGGTATGTATGTGTATATATATATATCTCATGGTTTCTGTTAATAGTAGTTAAATCAAGATGCATGGGAGGTGGCCGGGAATAAATATTTGGGAAACCTTTTGTCTTAGTTTAGATAACACTGATATGCGTGATGAAGGGTGTGTGGAAGAAAGACAGGTTTTCTCATGAAATAGATTGTAAAAATACCTGACATGTCAATAATCAGGTCAGGAGATCTTTGGGTTTTACTGCCCCATGATTGTAAAGGCCCCAGGGTGTGGTGTTGGCCAAAGGGAATCACTTCAAAGGGTAACTGCGGCAACCACAGGGTCCAATCAGGGATCTCCTCAGTAGACCTAATTGGGACCCTCTAGTATATCAAGAGACAGGTAGTGAAAGTAAGGTGGAGAGAGAGGAGAGAAAGAGAAAGTAAAGAGACAAAGGAACATCACTAACCTGGAGCTCTCAGGGAAGGTAACTATGAACATGCATGTTCGAATATTGTAAATAGGAACTTATATATATGTATTTGTTGTAAGTGTGTCAATTAATGTGGGGATTATTGTTATTGTACTGTTATTTGTATTGTTTTATATTTGGAACGTTCTAGTAAAAGTTTGTATTGTTATATCATAGCCGCATTGTGGATTCTTTAATATCCTGTTGTCGTTTCCAAAATATTCTGTTGCATTCTGGAAGAAGCGAAAGTTTTCAGTTCAAACCTTAAAAGTTCGAAGAGATAGAACAGGGATTGTTTAACTTAATAAGCCAGTGGGTGGGTTTATCGGTGCATATTTCATAAGTGTATCCATACACCTATTCACCTGGATAAGTGTAGTTATTGTAGCTAGAAAACACATTAGCCTTCAGGAGATATATCCCAATACATATTGTGATTTCATTGATATGTGTTTGGATGTATCTGTTGTTGGATCAGTTGTAATCTTAAGAACACAACACATTCATAAGTCTTTTAGATGGTATGCTGTAGATAAAGCATTAATCCATCTGATTGATATTTTAATAACACAATTCCCTAGTTCCCTCAAAAGAAAACTTAACACTTATCTTACTAAAATTCATTTTTAATATATATAGTATGATTTATGAATCGAGGGAGAGGGTATGATTTGACTTTTTGTGGAAGTTCACCGGGAGCGGCTCTCCTATTCACTTGATCTTTTATTTTAACTACCCACCTCCCACTGAGAATGGGGTGGGGGAGTAAGAGAGAGAAACAGCTTGGGGGTCTTGACTTCCATAAGGTACTTTAATAGAGTTTAACTCCCATTATCCTTTTGAACAGGGGTTAGGGATGGCCATATTCGGCCACCATAGCCTGGCTTGCTAATTATATTATTGGCATATGTGTATTTTGTGTTGCTTAAGGTTTATGGTAGTTATTGATTCCATTGGAGTACTAAGTGAAATCTCCACCACAAAGCTGATCACTGCCTGACAGCTCACTGTATTTACATGTTTTACCTCTGTGTTAAATACCGAGATGGCAAATTCCTGAAGCCAAAGTCATATCATTACACAACACCTTCAGAGTCCTCTTTAATTGTACTATATTGTTTAAGTAAGTTCTGCAGTCTGAGACATTCTACAATTCTGACATCTTAACTCTTTTTTTTTGGCAAGCAGAGAATCATTCTCAATTTGATTATTCTGTCAATATTGATTACTGAATGACTCGGTTTAATCTGTTGTCAGCTGTTTTATGCAGATATGCACACTGCCTCATTATTGGGTTGTTTTCTGAGATTTAATGGCAAAGCAATTATGTCTTCTATTGTGAGTACCATCTAACCACAGAGCAATAAATACTTTATGTTCCATGCTTAATGTGATTGAGAATGTTACTGAGAATAGAATGACTCACGATGCTCTTAGGATGTTGTCATGACCTGCATAATGTATCTTCAGCAATTGCATATCTCATATGTTGTAAAAAGGAGATACAGGTTTGTACAATCGTCTAATTGTTACATATGTGTTGAGTAATTTTTGATTATGCACGAATGTCAAACGTATTTCAATAATTCTTTTTTAATACTGTTTTTTTTTTATTTAGCTGCTATGTTGCAACCTTGGATCTTTACTGCATCTAAAGCTCAAAGATCAAGCTACTGTTCAATTTAAACACACATTATCTTTCAATTGAGTGACAGTGAAAATAATCTAAGATCAGTCCACTGCTCATTCTTATCTACTTATTTGACAAAACAAAGTACATGCATATATGCATTTGTATACACTTAATTATTATATGGAATGGCATTTACAGATTAGAGTAGGCAAAACATGTATTACAATTTCACTTTAAGTGTATATGATCAGAGCCGGCCTTAGGTGTTCTGGCGCCCTGTGCGGACTACTCCTCTGGTGCCCCCCCCCATCACAAAAAAAGAAAGGAATAAAAACTTGTAACAAAACCCCAAACATTATATACTACGCCAAACATTGATGTGGTGTAGGCCTACCACTTCATTGTCTGGCTTAGTAGTAGGGATGCACTGAAACGAATTCTGGACTGAAACCGAAAGTGCAGCATTTACCTGGCCAAAACCGAATATGACCCCCCCCCACACCATAAAAAAATCTAACACTTTTATTTAAAGTAAGTAACACACCAAAATAGGACAAAACAATTAAATAACAATATTATATATATATATATATATATATATATATAATTAACAGCAATCACATTCCTATCATGCCCAGGCATACCCAGATTCCAGGATGTACTCGCAGACTTGGCATGATAGGAGTATGATTGCCCTATCTACCCCTTCTCACTCCCTTCTCCCTAGTGCCGGCACCGGAAGTTGTCAACGCATATCACGCAGATGTCCTCCACTGGTCCCGCTAGACACCCGGAAGTCTGCATTGGTAAGTCTAGAGGGGGGTGCATATCTAGGGAGCAGAGTGGCAGCATATCTCAGGGGGGGGGCAGAGTGGCAGCATATCTGGAGGAGGCAGAGTGGAAGCTTATATGGAGGAGGCAGACTGGCAGCATATCTGGGGGGGCAGCGTGGCATATCTGGGGCAGCGTGGCATATCTGGGGCAAAGGGGCATATCTATAAGTAAGGTGCATTAAAATGGCTATTGGTTTTCTGTTTGTATGTAACATATGTTGACTAACTGCATAATAGTGCATAATGTTAAAATAGAGTGTGATGGTTAGAATACTGTTTTACTATTCCAATCTAAATTTTTCTTTAAAAAAGCACCTAACTTTTAGGGTGCGGCCTATAATCAAGCCAATACGGTATTATCTTTTATTTATATAGCGCCAACAATTTCTGCAACACTTCTTACAGTCCGCACATTCAAAGGTTATCAAATAACTAGAATTGCACAACTAAGACAAACCAATTTATTTGTGAAAGCTTACAATCTAGAGGTTAAAAAAATATTCATATGAAATAATTGAATAAATCCCTTAATGCAGAAATATTTTTGATTGAGTCACATAAACACCTATATGTCATATGTTTAAGCTTTGGATGGATTTGGTATTTTTCAAATATATGTAACATCACTTGCTTATTAATTAGGAATACCTTTCTTGGCTTAGAGGCAACCACACAGAGGCCATTCAAATGAGTTTTTCACACATATGGAGATGAAATGGCACTTAGTAAGTTTCAGCATGGCAACAAAATTAAATCCCATATTTATTTCACTAATTACAAGCAGAAGTATGTTTTAGCCAACATAGCAGACACCTTGAAAAATCATTTTACTTTTAAAGTATATGCAATTTGTATATGGATAATACATTTAATCCTTATAAAGATTTAAAAGACAAAGTTTAATGTTTTGAATTTTTGCAGGTTGCTACCACTGCAACACACACACACCAAAAAATAAAAAATAAATAAACATATATAATCAGTTTTTAATGCGATAAAAATAGCTTAGAAAAAAACCCATCATCCAATACCTGAAAGTATATCCTTTTCATTCATTTTGAATTGGGTACAATTGACTAAAGTTGGAATGTTAAAATACTGTATATTGGCAAATAATTAATAAGCATCCATCATTAAATAGTGCCTTGTAGCAAAAAGCTTAAAATGTTAAAAATGAGTACATATTTACTGTGACAGTTTAAAGAGAGTAAACCTGTAGTAAACAGAAATGATAGGTAAAAAAACATTATTATTTCATCTACCCCTCCAGAATTGCTCCGCCAAATCTGTCCAGAAGCGCTCCAGATCAAAGTTTTAGATATGGAGGACAGAGCGGGAAGTAATAATGTCCGTGTAAGGGGAATTGGGGAGGAAGTTAAGCCAGATGACCTACCTGCCTATCTGAAAATGATATTTAAGCTGCTGATCCCACGGTGGACTGACCATCGGCAGAGCCCATAGTGTGTCAAAGCCCCAGACACTACCAGCAGCGATTCCTAGGGACGTGGAGGTGAGGCTGCACCCCTACCATCCTAGACTTGTGAATAAAGGGTAAAATGTGGGTTTTAGGGTAATATATATAAAGGGGTTTTGGCAGTCTGGTGTCCGCATTTGAGTTTTAAAGGAGTTTCCTCTGTTTGCTTCTTTTTTCAGGGGAAGAGGAGGAGGAATAATAGCTGGTAGTTTTCTTTCCCTGTATTCTTTTGTTTTCTTTTTATGGTTGTTTTGTGTAGATGATGCATACAATTAGACATGGAGGGTATGCATCCCCGCTTTGATAATTGCTACTGAAATGAAAACTTGCACCTGAGGAAGCCGATTGGTGAAACGCGGTGTGCTGAGTACGCCCATTGAGGAAGTGGACGCGAAATAATTTTGTGAGAGTCAAGCTGTCACTGCTACAGCAGGGCACGATTCAGGTCCTCTAAGATACTACTTTTTTAATTTATATTATTGTTTAATACTATTTGAACTATCTCTCCTCCGGTCTTCTTCTGTTATACCGGTACGCGGAAGAAGCTCCATTCCCCAGAAGGGGCTCCATGGGCTTTCTAACGGAGGAACCTACTCAAGAGTCCACTTTGATAAATTTCTGTATTTTTTCAGAAAAAAAGAAGAAAAGGCGGTGAGCTAAGCTAGTTCCAGGCTCAAATAATACAAATGTGTAAAATGAGGCCTACCAAACAGGTGCGAGCATGCTGCAAATACAGTGTATACCAAAAACAAAAACTTCTCACCCTAATGAACTTGGCAACAAATATATAAACATAATATAAATGAGAGGTTTTGGTTATATGAATTGGCCAAAAGCATGTTTCTTTTCTCTGCTTGCACATATGTGAGGTTGTTGGCTCCTTGTGTGTATGCGTTTTATTACTCATTTATTTTCATTCATATTTCTGTGTGCGCAGTGTATGTGTTCCCATTGCGAATGTGGGTACTGATATATTTTCTAAGTGATCTTTACAAACCATATTCTAAAAATAGTTTTACGAAACTAAAGTGTGGTCAATAACATTAATAATTATGATACCGAAAAATAAAATGTAGAAACCCCTTTCAACCCCTTGCTCAATTGTATTCGACTCTGTTGACGTAGAGGATTCTATGTTTTTATTATTATTATTTTTATTATTTTATCCCTCAGTACTGAATCGCAGGTTATAAAATCAGTTTGTTTGTAGGAGCAAAATGTCTGATAGAAATGCTGAGAATGTGAAGATATAATATCATCATTAATCATGCTTTTCCATTACAAAGTTTAATATATGATTCCTCCAGTTTCGAAACATTCTTTTTTAAAATAATCCTACAAAAAAAAATGTGTCAAGGTAAGAACCCTCTGCAGAAATTGCAAAGGTTCAAATGACCTTGGTTAACAAAAGAAGAAAAAAACACTATTTTCTGGGTTGTTTGCGCCAACAGCACTATAGAAGTTATTACACAGAGTAGTGCCAGATCTTAATCTGGCTTAAAGACATGCTCAATAAAAATAAAACAAATATATTACAATGATTCAGGGAAATGGCTTAGTTTGGGTATACAAATTGTACACAAGTCCAGTGGAGGTCAAATTCTCGCCAAAGTAATTTAGAATTTTTTGATATGTTGGGTGAAATGGGAAACAGATAGGTGTAGCCAAAGTAGAATGATGTTAAAGAAATAGGAAATTTAATAGGAAATAGGAATAGGAATAGGAAATTTAAATAGGAATTTAAGTTGAAAAATAGGGCAGGAAATCAAAAGTAGAAGCAGGGCTGGTGAGAAGACATTGAACAAAAAGGCTGCTGCTGCCTATGATAATCATAAGAGGGACCTACACCATGCCAGGGTGGAAATTTTCCTTTAGGATGAGAAATAGTCCTGAAAACCAAGTGAAAAGAAGAGTACGCAAGCAAAGCCCTTTTTTTCTGATCATTTATTATATTTTTATTATTTTCTACATTTTCTTAGAATAGAGAATTCTGCAGGAGCCAATTGGGTCGACGTTTATTTACCAAACTTAAGCCGTAGTATCAATGAGAAAATATGTATTTGCAGTACAAATGAGTAAATTCCGTCAAAGCCACCGCGAGGATATTCTCAGGAGTATTAAACAGCGTCCTAATTTAGAAGGATGCAGTAGATTCTGTAGCACTGATAGAAAACGATTTGAGGAAAAAAAGGACAGTTGTTAGAAGAAAGTCTTTTTTTAGGACTGATATTGTGGATACAAGACAGATTCTTCATTTTTTTTTCTCTTTGTGGATAATATATGCATTTACTTTTACGTCAAAGCACCCCAAGTTTGGTGAGTCCTATCTAATTTTTCATGGCTATATTGCTGATCAAGCAGCTGAATCAATGGGACTGCATTGCATTTGGGGTACTTTGACATAGTGTGGGGAAAAGCAATATATGATCTTTTGAATGGTATACACAGAATTATTGCCTTATTTTGTGTATTTATTGGTCATCAGAATCTGCCTTTTAATGGGTTTTTTAGGTTGTGCGCTCCCCTTTTTGTATATTTTTGGGCTGTGTATATTTGCAGATTTGGACCAAACCTTAGGGTTGAGCAGCCCACCTACCACACAGATGACTAATTTATGGTGTCTGTATGCGAGTCTGATTGGGCTAAAATGCAATGGAGTTCCACTGATTCAGCTCCTTGGTAAGTAATATAGCCATGAAAAATTAGATAGGACTCGCCAAAATTTGGGTAATTTGACGTAGTGGCCGGCTAAACATTATATGGCCATACAGTGTGACGGAATCCCCAATATTTTATGCCTTAGGTAGGCGTTTTTTGAATGGTATTCGCTGGGTATATGCTGAATTCTTGTTTTGTTTTTACTTAGGTTAAACTACTTTTTGACCTTTCTTTATTCTCCAAACCCAAATCACATAATTAGTATGAAACACACCTTTATTTGAAAACGAATGTAATGATGTGCATTTGTTTTCTCTCTCTTCCACTTTCCCCTCCCTGTCTTTTTCTTCTCTCCCTCCTCTTTCTGTTTTATCTTTCTCTGTTTCTCCCTCTCTCCCCCACCGCACAGCAATATCAGGTGCCCCCCCACACACACTGCACACAATGTCAGCCACCTTGCACACAGCATTACCAGCCTACCATTTCCCAAGCCACCAACCGCAAACAGCAACGTCAGCATCCCAACCTGCTCCCACAGAGACATCTCAGCCTCCTGCCCCCCAATCTGCCCTCACCACACAGCATCTGCACTCTCACTGGACCTGCACCTTAAGCCCCACACAACGAAAGCTCTCATCCCTGACCTTGAATGATCACAATCAATGTCATGTTTTGCGTCACTTCAAGATTAAATCCCAATGGATGAATGAATGTCAGTCATTCTAATGCACACATCTACCTCATTCATGCTAATTGATTTTCCCATGGACTAATTCTACCCTATAATCAGGTTGACATGCTCTGGAATCATTGCAACAGAAAAGCGTTTTGTGGTTTGTTTGTTTTTTACAACTTTTGATGAAAAAAATGTGCTTATCATGCTAGAGCACCCAGAAAATGGTTTATCTCTTCTAAACACTGGGAAGATGCATACCAAGGAATTCCCGATTGGGGGAGAATAAAGGGGCCTTTGCAATATAGGGTTAAGCATAAGAGTTGGCATGTGTAAGCTATGCAAAAAGTATGTTTTATTTTTTGTTTCTTTTTACTATAAAATAATATTTGCGGGAAAATGAGTTATTATATATATATTGTAGCCACGAGGCCAACAATTTTATTCCTATGCAATACAATATTTTGGTCCCATTTTGGTAAACGTTTATACCATTTGAATTTTTTGCTTGGGCATGGCTAGTCCTGAGAACAAACACTTAACGAGTGGATGAAGCTAAATATGACCCCCCACACGCTGCACTACACCCCGCATCACACAAAATATTCTTCAAATACATTCACCTGTATGCTTGCAGACACTGAAAAAAATAACCGATACGTATTTATAGCTGGTGGTAAAACTTTATTATTCAAGTTTAGATGTAACAGACATTTTTACTGCCTGATATTTTAATTTTTAATGCAATAAAAATATACATACAAGAGGTTTGTGGGTGAAAATTAACATGCACAATGAACAAAAAAAACCCAAAAAAAATATTTTGTGTTCTAAGACAGACGTCAACATTATAAGATAATTTCCCCAGGACTAATTTTTTTTTTTACATTTATTTATTTATTTATTTTAGCGATAAAAGGTTTGGTAACAAAAAAAAAAATGTCTTTTTGCTGGTGCATACTGCTTAATATAGAATAAAACATTAAGACTGTATAATACAGTGGCATATTGAGATGTTCCACACTCCCTATGCCATTTCCGAAATGCTTTTAAAGCACAGTATAATTTCAATGTACATTTTTTGTCTTTGCCTAAAATACAAAAAAAAAAAAAAAAAAAAAAAAGCAATACAGACGTTGATCAATGTCTAAGGTCAGTTCTAATGTTAAATACAATAGTATGTATGTTCCACATACATATGCAGCATATACTTGAGGGAATATTAAGGGAAAATATCATCCTTCTATTGATCGTAGTTATACACTGGCCTTGGAGGACACCAACTTTTTTAGCCAGTGGTTATTCTCAAACACACTCTGCATTTAATATTCATTTAATACCCCCCCCTCCAACAAAAGTACCTGTAAGAAGAAAATTTATTAAATGGACGATCACAAAATATTTATACAGTTATTGGTTGTACTAAGGAAATCTATTAACCCCTTAATGACAAAGCCCGTACACGTACGGGCTCAAAATGCATTGTTTTCAATGGATTTAGGGACCGCCCGTTGCCCTTAAGGGGTTAAGTATGGCTCATTTAAAGTTGCCGATTTTATGTTTTATTGTATAGGACATTTATTTTTTTTCGTTTTTTTTTGTTTTGAGGTCATTATTTTAAATTACACCTACGTGAAATCCAATAAATCAGAAATTCATTAAAACATTTAGCCGACAATAAAATAATTTTCTAAACACATAATTTCACGCTGAAAACATAGCATTTAAGTGTACGCTAAAATATTGCCAATAATGCCGTAAAAAAACCCAAACAAACCTAAGAATTCAATGGATTCTTAGCTTGAAGTTGACTTGCAGTAAAACTAACAAATTCTAATAATAATAAAAATAATAATATAATAACTATATTCTATCACTAAAATAGCATGTACACCTGCTTGCAGGTAACATATGAAATAAAAATGTAATTATATGAAAATGTATTTCTTGCTTGATATAGTAAAATGTAAATAGAATTAAATAACATTTTTTTTAAAAAGAAAACTTTTTCATGAGGGGGGGGGGGCAAATGAGAGAATCGCCATATGTGTATAATCAATTCAGGCAACATGCTAGGAAAAGTCCTTTTGGGGAAAAAATGGAAGACATTGGTAAATTATTTATCGGAGCATCTTCCTATTCCTGGTCATACATAGCGTACCAATGGAGTGTTTACAGATTTCTCTTACGCAGCGACATACACATCAATTTAAGGCTTTCGGCAGTGAAGACAACACTTTTTTTAAAATATTTTGTACCTTTTTATTTTTTTTGAAAATGTAATATTTGAAATAACTTTCTAGTTGGCCTTTTGCAACTATATTGCAGTCACTCAACGCTCCGACGTTGTTTTACCTTCCCTGCAAATAGTGACCGGATAACACTTTATTCCGCTAACACGTGGGGTGATTTCCTCTTGACCTTTCAAATCATTAAAAGGTTAAGAGATATGTAGATACGAGATATGGAATACAACAAATGCAGGTAAAACGCTCTAATTGTTTTAATACAAAATCCTATATTTGTCAAATTAGAAATAAATAGTTGTAGGAAGCATACACATCATAATTTTTATATATTGTTATAAGGTCTCTTGTAGGAAAATATAATATTATTATTTCAGGGTCTTTGTTCCATCAAATATAGGCAATAGGCTGGACACTTTAAGCCGTAGAATTCCCTTATAGTTGATGTTACTAAAACAAAATTGCTGGTTCTTGAAAACAGGATAACAAAAACTTTACATATATATACGTTATTTGATACCCAGGGCACACAAATTTTAACCCCACTTTTATCATCGTCATATTAAACAATATGGCATTTATTATTGTATTGGAAATGGTTCAAATAAATGTTTCCCAGGGGCAGACAACATTTTAGTACATCTCAATATGTCATGTATATTAAAATAACGTCCTTGCAAATGACCCACGTCGAGTAGAAACGAATGAAAGCTTTTTGCCCTGATTTCTTTTTTTTTTTTATATATATATATATATAAAACTTAAAAAGCATGAAAAATAGAGAAAATATATATCGGAAAGGCCAATTAAACTTCATCAATACCCAGATGAAGTATACTTTACTTTAAAACCAAAAATCTTGAGATAACGAAATATTACAGAAATAAGGGCAAAAAAAAATAAATGAAAACCCTATATTAACACACCCCCAAAAGCTTCAACGAGAACTAAAAAGGTGGAATATGAAATAAACAAAAACAAAAAAAAGCCTAACTTGTAAAATGAAGTGCAATGCTACAAAAATGCAATTACGAAAAGGGGAGAAAAAACAGGCTGCATTTCACACAGCACATAACAGAACTTCTGAAATGTTTCATATGAAACAGAAAAAAAAAGCAATAAAGAAGATAGATATGTGTATCACTCTGAAGCATAACGATGTGAGTTAACATTTAAAATACAAAATTACTTGGAATGAATAGTGCTACCCTTTTATCCTAAATAGGCATAAAAAATATTTAAATTTCCTTCGATTATTCCATCCCCTTTTATCAACAAATAAATTTGTTTCTAGTAACAGATTATAATATATAATGCACAAGAAACACTATGTACTGCGATAGAAATCGTTGCTTCCTTACCTTATTTGCTACATTTGTAAATGTAAACACAGAGGTTGAGCCAAAATTGACTCTAATGCATGATGGAATATCTTTGTTGCATACTTACATCATAGAAAATATTTATTTCATATGTCAGGCACCATTATTTGAAATGTAATACATTAATAGTTACTAGAAAAATAAGACTTTTGTTCTCCCAACTTCGTTCGTGAAAAAGGACAATCTGACAGTGTATCCAGTAGCTTGTAACACACACACACACACACACACACACATATATACACACATATATATATATATATATATATATATATATATATATATATATATGTGTATATATATGTGTATATATATATGTATATATATATATGTCATGGATTACTTTAAGTGCTGCATTGCAATTAGTACAATAGGCTGCAAAAAGATTATGGACAGGTAGACCAGAATATTTAGTTATTTGTACTTAAATAGATGCTCCAATATTTTTTATTATTATATTATAATACATATTGGAGCTGATTTTGCATGCTGTAACTCACGCCAACTCAACCCATGAATAAGTGAGTTTAGGTCCCATTTAAAAAAATAGGGAGTTCAAATAGTTGGGGCAAAACTACTCAAGAGTATGTGGCTTCATACAGAAGTCTATGTGAGTTGTGCTGACATGCTATTACACATGTAAGGGAAGCATACTTAAGCATGCCACCTGCCTCGGTATAATCAGTCAAGGGAGGAGAAATATGAAACAGAAGTAATAATACCCCAATGAGCATGTACACCAATTTGAAAGTGTAAAATGAGATGGAGTCCATGAAAAAAATGTCTTCCAATGTGGATTTCACATGACATTAGGGCTGGAGTGTTCCTTAACCCCTTAATGACAAAGCCCGTACATGTACAGGCTCAAAATGCATTGTTTTCAATGGGTTTAGGGACCGCCCATTGTCCTTAAGGGGTTAATAATGTAGCAGTCATGCATGTTTATAGCCCCCATTTCCCTGAGCATTTACACTATGGTGTGTTCCCTTCATTCAATACTTTGTAGCTACAAATAAAGTAAATATAGTAGGTTTGTATTAAGACATTACATTTTTGTAAATTCATTCCTAATCTACTTTTGAAATGAAAAAGCATTAACTGTTTTAAGGAAAAGGGGGGGGGAAAGTAAAACAAACTTGATTTACCAACCCAATAAATATTTTACAGACATTTCCTGTAAATGGGAACATCGTTGTGAAACGGGGATCTAGCTATCTTATGAATGTTCAAGCAAACTTTGAGGGAAAAATAAGTAAGATCAGCATATTAATAATATTGAAATAGTTTGAGAGAATAGGGTCCGACTTTGCAAAAGGCTAACTTGCTTTTACCTTTTTTAAGAGAACTGATTTGCGCGAATAACTAATACTTCAGACTTCATCTGACAAGGAAAAAAATATCACCCCATTAATGATTCTATATAATTCTCTAAATTAAATATTTAGAGTTTATATAGTATTTTTCGGGCTCAAAAAATAGGGATTCACGTCCTAAAAGTATAGCTCAATTTGGTACGAAAGCCTTGTAGATCTTGGCAGAAATCTTTAAATAGTGAAGACTTCAAAAAAGATGAAAACAATTATTACTATCAATAGTAAAAAAAATTCAGAACATGATTAATATGATGTTGACGTTGTTATTAAGTTTAATACTTATTACTATTGTTCTAAATGATCATTTTTGTCTGATTTTGGCTAATATCTCTGATGGGATCGTCGTTTTTCATTTGGAAGATCAAACAACTTGGATCTATCAGCTTTCACTGTGATATTAAGTGTCTGCTAAGTGTTACAAAAACTCAGCTCGTTTGGGTAACAAAACATGAATTTGTTATGTATTATTTTTTTAAACCGAAGTGTACTTAGCATTCAATTAAATATGTTATTCTAGATACCTATGTATACCGCACATGTTGTACTGGTCCTTATATTTAATCCATCCGCTATCGAAGTCATGGCACAATTGAGATACTGCTTGTCCCTTTGGTTCTCAAAGGGCTAATCGCAATTAACGAGTCTTCAATGGACAAAATAAAAAACCCATGCTTCATGATGTGCATTACAAGCCCTGATAGGAAATTACAAGCTACTGAATTTCTATTCAGACAACCTAGTTCTATTTGAATTTGTGCTAAGTGCTAAAGTTTCATTCTTTAGTTTTTCCATTCTTTTCCGCTTGTGCAATGTTCTTATGTAGGCCTCTCTGGATATGAGTTGTAAAGTCGTACTTGTCCGTGCAAAGATGTTGGCATATACTACATTGAAAAGGTCCATTTTCACCATGGCAACTCATATGTAGTGCATACATAACTTCGTCCAGAAAGACAATGCCACAGTGCACACATTTTGTTGAAAGTTCATCTTGAGTACTTCTATCCGTTTTCTCTACTTTTGCTACAGTCAATGGACCGTCATCCTTTGCACTCGCTGGTGACTTCGCTTTTTCTTTAGAGGCTCCGTTTGAGGCTGATCCAGGCCTGGAATGCTTCATTGCCAAATCTAGAGGAATGTCATTATCTGATCCAACTGCGGAATATTGAGCAGGCAGATTAAAGGTGGGATAAGGCACATAGTTTGGGCAGGGATTGGGTAGGCCAGGCACGTGACTCAAGTAGTGCGGATTCCCAGGAACCGAAAGCTTATATTTACTCCAGAATCTAAGCCAGTCAGCTTCACTCTGGAAGTCATTGTGAACAAATGGAAGGCCAAACAGTGGGTATTGATATTTTTCAATCGGGCTTCCCGGAGGAGAGTAATTAGGATGCTTTATGGGCCTCATGTATTTTTCGATTGGGCTACCTCTTTCTGAACTTCCTTTGCTATCAGACACAGATGAGCTATTTCCTGGCTCTCCACCGCTTTCCTGAGGGCTTTTAATCTGAATGTGCAAAGGTTGCATCCGTTTGTGAATATCCATAGTTTGGCTGACTATTATTGTCTGCTGAGCAGAATGGCTTTTAGTCAATGAAGCTTGAGGCTCATACTTATTTATACCGAGTTGTTGAGTTTCTCTCGTATGACCTTCCATTGAATGGTCCTCTGACCTTCTCTCCAAAGGACTTCCATTAGCTTGTTCTTCACCGCTCCCTCTTTGAAGTTTATTTAACTGTTCCGATTGCAGTGCTTCTGGGTTAAGGCGCTTCCTTGTTCGTCTCCTAATAATCTGCTCACCATTGTTCTGCTTAATTATGTTTAAAGGTCTGGGAGTCTGTGTAAGAGATAACACACAAATAGCACATGAACGAAGGTTATCTACATTTAATGACAATATGCATTTCAGGATCAAAAACGTTATACAAATTATTAGTGCTGATGAAATACACTAAATTAGTGTTAGTCTTCGATAGGAGAAAAAAAAAGAACCATAAGAGTAAATCTTTTGTTCTGCTGGTAACAGCCTTGTTAATATTTAATAATCGGATTAACCGGCTACACTGCTGGGCATCGGTAGTTACATTTGCAAGAATGGATTTTTTTTTAAACACATGATGAAATCATTACACTTTGAGTCTCAATCTACAGATGTTTCACCTCTTTTACCATGAATAAGTGATTTTCATTTTCGGCTCTGCTCATTAACATGAACCTGGCAGCGTTAAGACATTAGCCCTGTAGGGTATAATGTGTGCCTGCCATTAAAGCTTCTTTACCTTAACGCCATTATTTTTAATAGAATATTTGTGTTTATACAGCTAACCAGCTCTTCTCAAAAACAAAACCAAAAAAACACATATAGCTTAACTGTCATTATACATATAAATATATAAATACATAAACAGCATCACAATTGCTTTATACAGCTACTGCATGAGAACATGAGCACACCATGTCTAGATACCGGTCTGTTGTTTTCATGTGACCAAAAAGTTGATATTTTGTCACCAAACATTTAACCATTTCTGGCAATCAATTTAAATATATATATATATATATTAAACAATAGAATGGCTTAATCATTGGACACTCTGACTAATGAATGTGTATGTAGGAACTGACTTCATTAGCATTGCCATAAAGCATCAGATCAGCTTTGTGTTTCAGCAGACGATGTAACACAAAATATTGCATGACTGGCAACAATGGCAACCCCCATGATAAAACTTGTATTTCTGCAATGCTAGCATATATTACTATTTATATCTATTAAATGCAGTGTGTGTGTGTATATATATATATATATATATATATATATATATATATATATATATATATATATATATATAATGCTGAAGGAGAAACATTTTTTCCATGGCACTTCCCCTTTAAATTACCCTTCTAATTAAACTATTAATTAATATATCTGTGCTGCATAATTTTATAACCATCTTTCCACCTGTTATGCCATACACCAGGGACTTAAATAACATAAGCTCCAGTTTTATTTCTTCTTACTGTTCTGGAATCTTTGACTCCAGAAGACCCATTCCAAGTGGTTTCTTGTGTATTGGATGGGACTGGGGGGGGTAACTATTTATTACTTTTATTAACTAATTTGATACACAAGGTAGCAACGGGGTGATCCATCAGTTTTAAACAAAATCAATTCTAGTATGAAAGGCAAAATAGGGTATATATATATTGTATTAATAATTTATATGTAATTAATGTATATTTATATGTATAATATATATATAATATATATAATTTTTGTCCTTTTACTGGAAATGTAAATTATTTTATATACCATTACACTAAATATTCAATAAGAATTCTATTGTAAGAAATAGTATGGAGAATAAATTAAAATCAGTCCAAGAAATTTAATGACATTTTAGCTGTAGTTTTGTTTATTCTTCCTACCGAGTGAAGTTTCTGGTAAAGGCCACACGCATTGCAGACGTAGCCACCATTTGCATTCTTTCGCCAAAGTGATGTTTTTGTGGTGAGGCAATTGGCACAGAAAACACCAGATCCTCTTCGTCTCTGAAACATGAAGAAAGAAAAATATACATCAAACAAAAGTTACAGAAACAAAATTGTGGCTCAATGGATAAAAAGGCAAGAACATTTAATGGACATAACGTATTCAATGTATTATTTTTATTTTATCAGCCTATGTAGCAGAACCTTTTTAAAAATGATTATAGCTGGGTTAATCCAAGAGGCAGTGGAGTTTTTATCTGAAGAAGAGACCTCTCAAGTCTCAAAGGTGTCTATGATATCGTGATAGCCCAATAAAAGTTTCCAGTAAAAGCAATTACCTATAATACATGTTTTATTTTTACATTTAAATGAAGAAATGTATACATATTACCTACAATGTTTAAACATTTACGGACCTTGTGCAGAAGAATGCATAGAATGTAATGCAGATTGAAACAAATGAAAAAGTCTATATATTTCAACACAAACAAGATTAAAATACATTAATTAATTAAAGATTACGTTTACCAAAAGAAGAGTTCTGAATGAAACTCCATTCTAAAATATTAAGCAATATCACTTTATTACGCAGAAAATTACCAACACTTGAACTTGCAAAATCTTGGTTAACTCCAATTTAACCAATTTATTTCACTTAGATCTGTACTGTAGAATATGAGTTTGTTGCCAGAAAGAATACAATGCTTATAACTGTGCTAGGATAACATTTAAATAAAAGGCTTTTTGCAGACATAATTTTGGTCCGATGACTTTCTTTGGCATTCAATTGGCATTTGATTCATCAAGTGTTTCACAAGCTACTACTTAAAACCTGGCGAGCTGCCAGTTCACTATAGGGGAATGTTTCCATCCAGACGCAAGTGCCATAAAAGTCCTACTTAGCAAAGCTGCCTATGAGCCAGTGTTGGCCAATACATACAATGGTGGTATTAAAAGTGGTGCTCCTTAAAACCTTCTTGGGTTGATAGGGGAAAAGCAGATGGAGAAGACTCATTCCAGGACACTACGCTGTCCCCGAATTAAGGTACCCTGTCCCCAATGGAACAGAGGAGGATTTGTGACTTACGCATTGCCAATGCGGGGGGGGGGGGATGTGTATGAAATGCTCACATGACTCCATCCCAAAGTGGACATTTTGGCGTATATGGGGGCACAATGGGGTGCAACAAGTAGTTCACACTCATCTGGAAAGCATTCTCAAGTAATAAAGAATTTCCTTAAAACTATTAAGTATGAGAAAAATAGTGACTAGGATTCCAGACCTCTAATTAAATACTACTCAATTCTATAATAATAATCAATAAAAATGCCAAAAATCCGGTTTTCTAATCTGTGTTCTTTAATATTTGTTCCTAAAATCAGTACAATATTTGAACAGATTAACAAACCCATGAACCATGATTTAACTAGCACAGCGTGGAAATTCATCGTAGATTCATTGGTCAGGAACATTCCCCACTTAGGAAGAACCCTTCGGAGTGATTTAAAGGCCAAAAGACCATTAATTAAACATAGACCTTTCACAGTTCCGCATGAGCTTAACGTTTTAAGACAATAGGCATGGTGAGAACACAATAGCTTTGTACGTTTAAAATATATCTGCCAGAGGCAACAATATGTAGAGAGAAAAAATGACCCATGATAAAATAATTCCATAGACTAGAGTCATACTATTTGTTACACTTGCACATTCCTAGACATTTCCTGAACTACAAGTTAAAAAGGACCCTGTCGTGATAAGAAAGAAATATTTCTTTTTCTCATGCTCTGAATTAAAAGGGAATTATACATTTATGTCTATTATGGGGGTCTCTGAGTGATTACCAGAAATAGTGGATGGGACCATCATATATATGCGAGTTTTCTACGCCACGATAAAAGCTCCTGTCGAGCCCTATTTTCATGTTTCACATGTTTTAAATGCGTGCTGTAGTCCGTTTGCGTGGACTCCAATGTATTTTACTGCTTGTGAATTGGAGAATGTATTATTTAGTTATGAGAGTTAAAGAATAACACTTCTGTCTCATTGAAGCCCTCCCCCTGGCTGCTTCTACTGCAGAAGGAAGCATTTGTAGGTATACTTCTTGCACATGCTCAGTAGCAACGGGAGCTCGACTTCCTGGGTTCAGTAAAGGTGGTCTGGGGAGGGCTTAAATCAGACAGAAGTCTAATTTTCTAACTCAATAATGAAATGTATGTAAGCACCAATCTGCACGCAGTAAGACACTTAGGAGTCCATGGAAAAGGGAATACAATAAGTTACCCGAGAGAAAATCTACCAGGTTTTCTCTCTTAACCATTGCGGGGGCTCCAGGTAACCTACACTGGGAAGTTCCAAGATAAAGATATATACCGCTTACCTTTTTTTTTTTTTTTTAAGAAAAGAGCATTTTATTATGCAAATCTGTAACAAATACATCAAATTCCTCACCAGACTATTGAAATGACTAGCTTTTTCCCATAAAGATAAAATGATATTTGACTTTTCTTCTAAATGACTCATTTCCTTAAGTGCGTGAGAAAATGAAATACAGATCAGTCGTCTCTTCTCTTTTCTGTTTGGTCGTATTACCAAATGAGCATAATATTAGTAGATGTCCCAGTAATACATACCAAGACATATTTTATTTTTATATTTTTATTGTTGGTTTTTTTTTTGTAACGAGCAAATGTTCCACAATCTAATTTTATGGATCTATTTTTTTTTCCCCCCCTTTATGTTCTTTTAAAGAAATTCCATCTCGTTTTCCCATTGCCTTTTATCAAAAGACGCTTGTCCCAGAGTAAAACGTACTGGCATAGAGGACATTTCATGCCATGCACGATGGCAGCCGTGAAACAGGTTTTTCGCACCCTGCTGACCTATTGATGCCAAGTACAGCAGCTCCAAGAAAACTTGTTTTGCCTTTTTTTTCTGCAGAAAAACGCTCCTTTGAAAGAAAAAAAAAACAACTGCTGTGATTACTTATCTCGGCTGACAAGTCATAAAATATTTGTGTTTCTAATTATTTGTGCTGATTTTATTTTTTTTTCTCAAATGAAAGCGACTTAAAAGGAGATACTCTATCAAACCCAGTTAATGGACACGCACACTACTAGCACACAAATCACATGAGCTACTGCCTTTGGGTGCATTCAAAGTGAACAATGGGTCGAGATGGGCATTTTGCCATTAGGGAAAGGCCTTTTTCTGCACTTCAATAGAAAACATACAGAGACGTGACAATGAAAGGCGGAAAAAAAAGAAGAGGAGATTGTGTGACTATGGGACGTTAACCCTCTGAAGGTTGGAGAAAGCACAGAGCACCCAAATTATTATCCTTTTATCAGTTAAACAAAAAAATGTAAAATATTTCACTTATTTAAAAGTACTACTGTTATTAGTTTACGTTAGCACCCAGGCAAAATGTGCTGAAATGCCCCCGCCATGTAAAGGAATGGATTAAAAGCATGAAAAACAATAAAAAGTGTATTAATTAGTTTCATAAGTTAGTAACACGTGCAGTTTTAACCAATACTTACATAAATGAGAACTTTGTATGTTGTTACAATGAAGCTTGTGTCATCGACAAAAGACAACCATGACAACCGCGGTGTTCTACGTATATTTGTCTATATCGTAATGCACGATAGTTTAGTTCAGTTTAAAGGGTTAATCCACTTTTGGCTTATAAAACGTATAGTTGTGAGCGATAATAACGCGGAAAAATTCCAATAAAAAGGAACCTTACAAAAATGGTTTAATGCTGCAGTCGTTGCCAACGTTAGGCCACACCGAAAGTTACGGTAGATAAGCTATTATTTAATCAAATGCAGCTTACGCGGGCATATTAGTCTCACTCCCGCTGACAACTTGAATTAAAATATTTTACTTTATAATAAAAAACACCGACTGCTACAATCGCTACACAACATCTGGTTGCAATTTTTCATATGTACAACAATGACTTTCCCGATTTATAAAGATGTATATTCAGCTTTGGCATAAGGGGAAAATATCACATATAAACATTTTTTTTTTCTGGTTGTCAACCTTACGATTAATTTTCATGTTCCTAATGGTTAAATCAAGGATCTCTTATAAAAAGGATAGCCAAACCTCCTCCGGACCCCACGCATTCAAGGAGTGAGCCTGGCTAGTCATGTTACGAGGTATTAGCCACGTTAACACTCAGCTCAGAGATCACTTGATGTATGTCTTGCTAAATGGTAGGAGGACCTATGTCCGGCGCTGTGTTCTGACCTCCAGTGGCAGGTTCTGAGTGGGGGCAGCAGCACCTATTTGGTGAACAGCTCCACTGCGGTTATTCAATGGGTCTCTCGGGGAGATGAGAGATTCCTTTATAACTTTTATTCTGTTATAGCCCGATATTTGCACTACAGAGGTCTGTGTCTAGTCGGTAATACCTCTGTTCTACTCTTACGCTGTGCTGCGGGGCTGAACGAGCTGCTCTCGGCTAGGCCTATGGGAAGTGACCCTGATAAGTACACGACTGCCTATGTTGTAAATAATTGAGAGCTTCTCAACCGTATTTGTCTCCAACACTTCAGCATGGTGGGAGGGATATTGAAGGAGGAGAACTGATCTAATACTACTGCACAGAAGGTGTCTCCAAGAGGTAGCTCGCAAGTAGCTCACACGCCATGTCTAGAGAACAGGTGGATGGTTGGCCCATGACTCCAAGCTAAGACTTACGTTACATGGTATCGTTGTGATGGTTTTGATACATACTCTACTTGCCCTCGGGTTGAATGGTGCAAACCCTCCCCTGATTGGATATTTCAGCATGTTTTCTTTCTTTTACATGAACAAAGTGTGAGCGGGAATAGAAAGTCATATATTTCAGGTACATACGAATGTGTAGTTAAGAGAAACTATATATCAACAAAGAAATAGTGTAAAAACGAAACTAGAAACGTCTTCCATTTCTCAAGAGACTTGATGAAGATACACAGCGGAGCGGAGTAAAATGTATTCTTTCTGAAGATTTCTGCGGCACTTGCTACCTTGGATGTTATTCTATGCTCTTTGTGCTTTTTTTTCAAGGCCAGAAAAAGAGATTTATCTATATTTAATGTCTGAGGATAAAACTTTTTGCGGGGTGTTCTCTCTTTAAATCTCACATTTACTTTCAAAATAGTTTTCTTTTTTTATTCATTCAACTTCTCTGCCATATAACGTTATACTGTAACGTTGAACGTTTATAAGTTCCAGGTATTTTAAGGCTAAACATGCGGAACCTATATTTTATCAGAGAGCAATCTTACATGTAAAATATAATAGCAAATAAGTGCCGTTTGGCCTGTTTAATCTGCATCTCTCTATCTGCTGTAAAACCTCACATATGTTTGATCCTTGACCCTATCTTCTCCTTATTCCCATCACATACATGCTTCTATCTCCTCATTGTATTAATGGCTAGCACTTTTGTTGGAAGGCTATCCCACTCATCCACCAACTTCAACTCCCGTCTGTCCTTGTTTGCAAAAATGTTATATTGTTCGTTAGCTGAACTATTGGTATGTATCATCAGACAATAAAACATGACCACGTTTGTGCCTCACAGGTAGCCTGGAAATCAACATAGCTTAAGCCCATAGGACAGTTTGAAGTCCCGATTCTAACCCTTGCCATGAAGCTCTCCTAAACGTCTAACCGGTGATCTGTTTTTACTGTCTCATGTAGCCTCTCCAGCGTAGAAGGTATATGAAACTAATTTGTAAGTGCAGTTCCAAAGCTACAGAACACCTGTCCTCCTCCACACGCAGAAGTTCACTCCAACCACTAAGAAGCCAACTGGCGGCAGTAAATCACTTCCACTGAAATTAATGGGAGCGCTTTCTGAACATGAGCTTGTTAGACCTCCTGGAAGGCAAGGAAATGGTGCAAATTCATAGGGGAAGGAGGTTCTGATGAATCCCTCCATGTGTTTTCAACCAAAAATGATAATTTAAAGAGAACACTTGGCTATTATATGCATTGAGGTGCATATAATAGCTGGATTGTCCCTTTAAAGCCCGGGGGTGGTGAAGAGCACAGGCATAATTTAAACACTTAATGTAACGTATATTGTGCGCATATGTGTGAAACACACATAATAAGATGGCTCGTAACATGAAATTTCTTAAAGTATCGTGATCTTTAAGAACTATTGTGTACTATAGCACCTATTGCGCTCATATATTTAGTATACTTACTATGAATATGGGTATAGACCAGAGAAATGTGTGTCACAAATGTTGCTTCACAGTGGGGGCACATGGTCTGAGTGTAATCATTTACAAACAAAAAAAAAGTTTATTGTCAATTTAAATCATTACCCGGGGTAAGAAAACACTGCAGACTGCTCATCCCTTCCTTTAGATCATGTTGGTACTCATTAAGGATATATTCCAGTCTTACAATCAAAGCCTCCATAATGAGTATGTCAGCTATGTTAATTTGGGAACTTTAATACCAGAAACTTTAATAAGAGAATAATCAAAGTTACTATAAGTATTAATAATTAGTTATGTACTATTAAACTCTAATTGATGCATGACTGCTCCAGCAACTGGAAGTAAATGAATTAATTGCTTGTCTAGCAAGTACCGGCCACTGGGGTCTTAAACCGGAGAAAGAGTCTCTTTATCATATGTGCGTCTCTGCGGCGACATTTCTTTTTTTTCCGCTTAGCAGCGCATTGTGGAAATGTTACAAAGAAAAAAGTAAATTGATTTTCCTTATTTATACTAAACAATTCACCCGTGTATTATCTCTTGTCTTCAAGTATGTGCTGGGTGTAGAATACTAAGTATAATACTTTATAGCCGCCAAATGCACTTAAAATATTAAATAGCAAAGGTGAAACCCAAGAGTATAAATTGTTCTTGTCATGACCTACCTTGTCATCGGGATATCTGTGGCAAAGGGAGAGGTCAGACAGAGAAGTTGGTGGGGCAAGATACAGAAGTGGATGGATCGGAAGGATGTCCACCTGGCCACCTTATCTAAGAAGAGCAACCTCCAAGTACCTTCAGAGCATCATGAAGGTGGTCAAGTGGCAGCTGCAATGGGGGGGTCTGAGCTGCAACAGCACCAGCTTCCATTGAATTTACAGCTCCCTGGGCCAGTCAGGGCAGATCAAAGGATCTTCCCAACTGGCCCTTGACCCCACTGCCCGAAAACCCCATTACTCATGTCTATAAAAGGCCACTTTGCCCAGTTTTTTTGGAGTTTGCACATGTACATTTGGTGGCTGTTATGCAAACATGCATAAACCCGAGAGGAACAGAAGTCTCACTGTATGAAGTCTGCCGGCACGTTTTCATTAAAACATTGCAATACAGTAATACTAGAATTGTTTCGGTTTGGTCTCCTTGACACAAATGTAGAATTTTTTCTCAAGTCAACAAAACCTTTTAAAATCTAGGGTTAAACATAATAATCAGTGTTTTTATAACTTCATACTCTCCTTGTCTGAGGTTTAACTAGCATGCTTTTTTAAAACATTTAACAAGTAAGACCTATAAAGCCATACAACTCTTTGGTATCCTTGCAGATAAATTCTAACTTTCCTCTCCCGATTTTAGAGATATATTTGTGACAGTGCCAACAATGACAAAGTTCAATTTAACAAAACCAGCGGGTGCTTCAAAGTCTGTTTGCTTAGGTAAAATGCTGTTGGCACACACTTATAATCAATTCCATATAAAACGAGGGAGCTGCAAATTTTTTTAGGGATATTTGTGACTCCACCTTGCTTCAAACCGAGATAATAAACCAGACCACGCTTCACTTCTTTATTTGTGATCATATTCAAAGTGATACATGACCGGCGCCCCAGGACTCCTACAGCCCCACGCGTTTCGCACTTTAATCATAGGCAGTATTTACAAAGTTACAACTTATATGTTCTCTGCAAAAACACACAGCATCTAACTTTATAGTTAGACCAGCATAAATTAGACCCGGACATGCCTGACAGGCACTGATAAATACATAGAGATATTTTTAAACATAACATAAATGTCTATTTTTATAGCATTCGAGTCACTTTGTGCAAATGAGGCAAAAGAAATCCACGAATGTGTTAGTCTCTCTTTCATTTTATCATTATTTGAGAAATATCCTACTTTTTTAAATAATTTGAAATGCTTAACCTGAGATTGTAGAGGGAAATTATTACAAAAGATAATAATTTGATATGAGTCATATTATTTGTAAATCAGTTAATCCAATGAAAAAGTAAAAAAATATATATATTAATATTAATATTGTGGCAGGGGAAATAAGATTTTGCTAATCCTTTTGTCTAATGGGACTACCAGAGCACAAAATAAATAAACGAAAATTTGAAATGTTACAATTTTACTGCTTCAGATAACGATTACTTTCCCAAAGATACATTTCTTTCCCTACGCTTTAATACAACGCTACTTCATCAGGTGGAAATACCCAAATTGTCAAAATACAGCATATTTGATCCAGTATAGTATATTTTAGTGCAATCCCCATGGACACATTTAGGGTGGTCCCATTTCATTTCAGTTATTGAGTGACTCAACCAGGGCCGGCCCAAGGCAAAATGCCGCCTGGGGCGAATTTTAAAATGCCGCCCCCCCCCTTATTTACCCTTCCTCGCCGCCCCCCCATTATCTACCCTTCCCCCCCCCCCCTTGTACTTACCTTTCAGCAGTCCTGCGGCGAGTCTCCCTGTTCGGTCTCGGTGCCGGCTTGTAATGCTGAGCGCCGGAAATCTTTCCGCACTCAGCATTACAAGCCGGCACCGAGACCGAACAGGAAGACTCGCCGCAGAGGAGAGAGAGGGGCGCCGAGCGGGTACTGACAGCTTGGTAAGCGAAAACCACTCGGCGCCCCTCTCTCTCTCTTTCGCTTTTTAAAAAAAAAAAGGGGCTTGGGGCGGCAAAGTGCCGCCCCTTCAAAAGTGCCGCCTGGAGCGGTTGCCCTACTCGGCTCCATTGTCGGGGCGGCCCTGGACTCAACACTGAGAGACTCTGAGTTTAGCATGAATTAAGCATGGTGTGGTAGAACCCCAGTGTTTGTGAATTCAGCTTTATCCAGTCAAACTCAATGGAGGAAACATTTGTATTCTTCATATTTTCTTCACATACCAATTAGAGACACAACCTTGTTGCAGTATTTTTTTACATTCATTGCTGTTATGACATGGTTATCTGCACATAAGCGGCTGGCTTAAGGGGGCAACAAGAGAACTGTGATGTGGATAAGCGACCCTCTAAACTTCCTTCATTAAATTCTCATGCACTTTGAAATTACATGAGATCAAGTACCTCCCAACATTTCAATGGCCAAAGAGACTCTGTTGTATTAGGGAGTGTAGGTAGAGGTGTATCATTTAACTTCTAAACCCAGTTCTTGCCTTTTCTTTATGCATTATTGAGATATTTAGGGTTGTGGCACATTACGAGCTCCTAGAAAAGAGTCCCAAAAATCTTTTTGAGTCCCAATGAGGAGCCATCCCTCCAGAAGCGAGACACTCAGGAAGTATACTAAGTTATAGACGTGTTGGCCCCATGCACACAGAAGTACAGAAACCTATGACATTCTAACCAACAACATTCTAACACAACAAAGGCATGGTGCATTGTTGGTACCTAATGACAGATCCACTTTGCATGACTAAAAATAAACCTGGGAACCGACAGCATAGAAAATATACGGAGTAAACTTGTTACAAATCCGGATCAATAAATGAAAAAAACTAAATATCACGGTCAACAAATTCACACTTTCCAGATCATTTGGAAATCATGAAGTACAGCTTATCCTGACAGCCGAAGAGCCATTTTATTTTTACTAAAACGCTATCTAGTTAGACATCTGGCTTCACACTAAGATATTCTGATATATTTTGAAGTTCCCTATTAATTGTGCAATGTGTCATCTGTAACATCCAATAAATGCGTTACCATATGACTGAAACAAATGAGCCCTGTACATTCTAAAAATAGGCAAAGTCAGGATTATCGACAGAATCTAATCAACAAAACAGGGTCAAACAAACTCACACCTGGATTCATGTCTGGCAATCGCAGAGAAGTAAACAAGTGGAAATCATCTCGAAAATATCCAGAATGCAGAAGGAGTTAAGAATAATCCCCATCCTCTCCCATAATACAAACACACGCCTATGGAAACATATATACCGGAGTATGACATTTTCCAAAGAATGAAAGAGAAATAATAGTGAATTATAAATTCAATTATATTTTTAGAATAGTGTTAGTAAATGGTGTTGTGTTATTATACTTGTGAGAATCAGTGTTCATACGTCTGTATGTATGTGTATGTAATAAAGTGAAAATAGAATTACAGCAACCTCCTGTGCAGAGAGACCCAAAGATACTGGGAAGCAGAGCTTTACCCAGAGACACCAAATCAACCCCATAAAGTCCCCAGATATGCACAAAGTTCTCTCTGCATGCCTAATCTGGAAGCCAATCTCACAAATGTAGCTCTTTAGTATAGACCACTCTCTTTAGGACCCAAGAATATTTGGAAATGTGAACAGAATGAGATGAAAATGTGTACAAAATAGGTAAATAAATGCCTCCCTCTTCTAAATTCTTTACTTAAATTGTTATCAATAGGACATAAAGTCTAAGCATGCTTCTCACCACACCCTTTAAAATAAAGTGATCCCTCAATGTTGGCAGGTAGGTATAAATCTGATACAGAGGAAAAAATATATCTTACAATACATACTTGTGCTAGCAATTTGTCTAATAGAAAAATGATTCAGATAGGAGGCCCTTTAAATTGCATGGATATCACATAATTATCGGATTAATTCAGGAATTCCAGCACAGATACTGTATACAATATGACAGATTGATCTTTGTGATGGCTTGTAACCAGAATCCATCATTTCATCAAGCTAAATGCACTATAATTTTGCTTTCCTACCTCGAATGAACTATTTTGTTAAGTGCTTTATCACTGCAATCAAAAGCAAAATACTAAGCAATGATGTTTTTGAAAGAGCACACGCTAACAATCTAAGACTGCAAGATGATTACTTGACTAAGTTATATTTCTAATTACATTCTGAGATTAAACTGGCTACAAACCAAAAAAAGGATTAAGTCAGTGTTCTCCAAATTAAGTCTTCAAGAACACCCAACAAACTGTTCCGGCAAACAAGAAGAGTCTTTTTCTACTGGTCTTCCTTGTTAAAGTATCTATGTAAGTATATAAAATGTAATAGTGGCGTAAAAAAATATGTTATCGATTGTGCCTTCTGTGGCTTCATGTTAAATGTTTAGAAGTATAGAAGTTTAGAAGTGTTAGGGGTATATATTTGAAGGCTGGGTTAATTTTTGACCTTCTCAATGTTGGCCTCCGATCTCAAGCCCAAGCACAAGACTCTACACCCGTAGATCTACTAGGGAACCCTCTGAGTATGGCAGCTGATTGCAGGCCTTTGGAAAGCCATTTTAATCTCTGGGTGGTGATGGCGGGGGGATATATGTCGGACTGCTCTCCATCAAGATCCCCCTTTTCTCCTCCCAGTCATAGTTTGTCTTCTTCAGTTTGACCCTTTCTTGGTCTTATCTCACAATGAGAAAAAAAGAAAATGTAAAAAAAAGCTGACGGTCTGTTCCTGCAATCAGACCACAATTATAATTTCACGCAGGTTTATTATGTATAAATAATTATTTCATTATTCTGTATGACTTCTACTGCTAGATATTACCATGTGTTAGTGGTAAGGTGAGGTTTTTGAAACAGTTTTTTTTTTTTTTATACTACTTTTCCCCTTTAGGGCAGCTTTTAAATGATATGCATCATTCAGAGTATGAGAATCTGTCAAAATGACTAAGAAGGTGATTGATTAAAACTAACTTGTCTTTTATTCTAAAAGTTAATTTTAGGTTTCATGTGTTTCAAGGTAAATATAGTATAACCTCCATCTGATGTGTTTTAAACTAAGGATATGTGGGAAAGGTTTAAACCACAGTAGCTCCATATGGTAGAAAGAACCAACATTAAATGTGCTTACCAAACACCACTATTCAGATTATTCTATAAAGCGTTCTTACTCCGACAAATGTGCAATACATGGGAAAAAAAGAGACAGGTATCATCTAACTTGGTTAATGCTCTAGGCGCGTACTCATATTCATTTTTGAAATCAGCATACCAAGTGGCCCTGATAATATCTCTAATGTCTGATAAACTCTAGGCTGACTAGATTCCCCCTTTAAGTAGTAGCACACAAGGAGATGTACAATACCAGGATAAATTCAAATCACTGGTGACCTACAAGATTAGCCTACAAGAGTTAAAAGATCCATCTGGTCAATATATGGAATTTTGATTCTTTATAAAGATTTGTCTTCATTAACAATCTGTTCTAATACTAGTCCTGATGGAATATGTAACACAAGTCAATGAGTATGCTTACTATCTTTCATTGAAGTATCAATTTAATATATGATACATCAGAGGCTCAAACGTCATGTGACTAAAGTATGAATTTACCGGACCTGGACTGCGTGATCATGAGTCTCTCGCGCTTACACAGATATTGGAAAACCCTGAGAACTCATAGGATCGTTCATCGGCCCGAGAGACATCTTTGTTCTTCAAAATGGCCAACATCTTGTTGTTTAGCGGGAAAAATCCTGAAAATTTAATTATCACTACCACGCCAGTATATGATGAAAAACTTTGAAGGAGAATCCACCAAGAACACGGGTAGTAAGTTCAACGCTACTGAAATACAGGTCAACTGAGCTCTGTGCCACTGTAGCCAAACACCTTCAGGTTGTACATAATATTGAAGACCGCTTAGAATGGTAACATAGACCCAGTAACACTGTCATAGGCATGTAACAATGTCATAGGCATGTAACATGTAGCATGTAAACAGTCGATCTTTCTTAACTTTCATTAGAACTGAACTAAGAAGACAATTTCTACTTCAGCTTCCTCACATAGATATCCTGGTCAGAAGTGTCTGTCCACTTGAGATTTAAAATAATGGCAGCATCCCAGTGTACAGAAAGAGAAACCAATCTATATATTAGCTTGGGACTAATAGAGTTATTATTTCGGCAATGTCATACTTTTGATTTAATGGAGACAGATTTGAAAATAATTTCATTATAACAGTGATTGCCGCTACCAGGGGGGCAGTATGCTGAATAAATAATCAGTTATAATGCACATTTTGGTTTTCTTCTTTAGTATCAAACTAATGAAATGTGATTTCGGTTTGACAGCAGAATAAATGTTTCCGAATTGCTCGTTTAATAGTTTTTCTAAAATATTGCACACATTAAATCAGTACTTCAGTTCTGTACTGACGAGCTAGAGGACGGAAAGCCAGGCAACATGATGCAATTAAAATATGTGAATCTCTTCAAAACATCCTCAAATAAATGAAACCTTTTGGGCAGCGTTATTAGCGCTGTTTATCAAATGTATGAACAGGACTCTTGCACCAATTAGTGTGACATTTTGCTTACCCATTTACTGTACAACTCACTAATGATACTCCTTTCATTTGTGGTGCACAACGGAATAGACAGCATGCTAATCCGCTCGAGACAGCTCGAGGAAGAGAAATAAAAAACACAGATGAACAGAATGTTAAAAAGTAAAAAAAACACTATTACTGATGACATGGAGCGTTAATTAGATACTTTGTAAGCGTACCTATGATTAAGCGATTTGCTGGGAGCGAAGCGCATTAGGTGCCATCATTTTGTCTCCTGTCATCCTCGTTCATGTGATGATAATATATATATATATATATATATATATATATATAAATAGCTTTTTTTTGGTTTTTTTTAACTGTTACCTCAATCAATGTCTAGTGCTGCTGAGTGTCTCTTTACTTCTACAACCATTTCCCTGTGGATATTGTGTACTTACACATTACCATATAGCTTAATTGTCAAAGTTTAAGGGTTGGAACATGAGAAAGATCACCCACTTTGCTATAATTTTGGATTCTGGAATGGTTATTTATACCACAAATAAATATTTTTCTTTGAATGTTAAGTATCGTATATGTTTGGATGCTGGTAGTGAATGTAGCAAGGCCCTGGCATGATATGGTGCTGGGATGATAATGTGCTGGGTTTAATTAAGAATTGTTCCCTTCTTCATTTGTGTGACAGTCAATGGCCAAGGAGGAATCTTGAGACTGACCAAAATATGCCCCTCATTTAACTTTTTAGAATAGGGAGACCCGTCATTCACGCCTTATCCCCAGCTTGGCGAAGCAGTTTCTGTATCTGCCTTCTCTGTGTTCGCGTTCTGGGGCTTTAGTATTTGTGGGACATATATATTAACCCCTTCAGGACCGGCGTTGGCAAACTGCGTCTTCCCTTGAAGACCGCAGTTTTTTTTAAAAAAATATTTAAATTCCGTGCTCATGATTCGCTGCAAAGCGATCCCGTGCACGGAATTGAGGGGGAGTGGCTGCTACGGATCGCTGGGGACACCCATCGGTCAGTAGCAGCCGCCCCTCGCGATCCCAGCGTCCATAGCGACGCTGGATCGCGCATCATCGATGGCGTACCTGGTACGTCCCGGTCTGCCGGTGACCTTTGACCCGGAAGTACCAGGTACGTCCTGGTCTTGAAGGGGTTAAAGGAGGCAGAGTCACCTATGTGTATTATTGGGTAGTTGCGAAACGTGGCAGAACAAAAATACCAATTAAACATATATATATATATATATATGTACAACACTGCAGCATATGCATGATACATAGGAACACGAAGTCAGGAATTAAAACCAGCCACACAGGACCAAATACTAATATTTCTCCACATGAAACTAGACGATGAGGGATTTCAACAGCAGCGAATGGACCTTGTTATATGCTGTTAAAATTCACTTTTTCTTTGTTTATGTTTCTCTAGCCTGCCCTTAGTCACAGTGCAGCAGAGCCTGCCACAATTAAACTGCAGGCAACCCGCTGTCCTAAAGATTACTATTCTACAGGAAAACTACAGTTAAGGGTAGATATATGTTCCTTGTACGTGACAAAAAATACATTGTAACATTAAAAAAACAGATTTAATAGTTTCCAGTCCAGAAAGCATGTACTGGTTTTCAATTCTAATTCCTCTGGAGTCAGAGCTGGATTTCAGATTTGGCAAAGTAAAAATACATAGCTGAATGTCTAATATCTCACCACAGGTATGTCAAGCAGATATTAAGTCGAGGCATACAAAATAACGGTGTGTGCACACACAGTATGAATTTATTGATAATGATCAGGCTCTTAAAAAAAATTGGAAAAAAATAATTTCCTTTTTTTTAAAAAAAAATATATAAAAAAAAAAAGTTGCTTTATACTGGGTATAGGCAGAATATATGTGAAAAAGTATTAGAAAATCAAGAGACATGCCTAGAAATGGAAAGACTATGATCAAAATCAGGGGTGTCCACCGCTAGGGGTCATGGGCTGCAGTGTCCACGCTGAGATATCAAGACAATCCTTCTTAGTTATGACCGTCTAGACCTGGAGTTTGACATTCCCGATCAAAATGGATATATAATGGACTCTAGAGGTATGCTCACCACAACATTGCGTACTTTTGTTGTATTCATATAATTACCGGGTCTGTATTTGTTGTACATATTACTGGGAAACCTGCAACAGACCATGCACTGGTACAAGCTCATTACTGCAACCCAAGAACAGTTCCGGAACGTTGCCATTCCAATATTCTATCCATAGAAGCCCTTCTGCCCATATTCAAGGAGAAACATATCAGCTACACTATTATTACATTGCCAAGTGCACTGAACAAATCATTTACAGTGATTATCACATAGCTACTGGTGCCAACATAAAGTGTCGGTAAATAAGTCGTTTTTGTTTTATTCTTATTAAGTACCCTTTAAACTTCCACATTTGACCCTGAGTAGTGCTCTCAAACCTTCTGTTCTAGTGTACGTGATAAAAGACTGCTACGACGAAAAGCTTAAGTAAGTTTTCAGAATGAAATCCACAGAATAATTTATGTGGCCCAAATTGAGAGATTTGGCCCGAGATCTGCTATCTGATTGACTCCATCTCAAGCGCTAACCAACCAACACCCAAAGCCATTTACTATTCCCGTCACTCTCTTGGCCTCGTAGACCTTGCAGACCTCGTTATGAATCACCTCCTTCCTCACAAGAGAAGCATGTGGTTCTGATCCGATATTTGGAAATCAAAGAGACCTGTCTGGCAGCTTCAAACTAGGATTGGTGAAGGAGAAATTGTATTGAGTTCTGGCACGCTGCAAGCAATTGTATAACGAGTGGGTCTGCGAAGAAGGAAAAAGATGTACTTCAAAATTTGAAATTTGCTTCTAGTTTGCCGATATAAGATTACATATTCCAACCACGCTAGATAAAAAAAAAGATTTTTCATTAAAATTACTTCCATAAAATATTTCTTTGTAGACAAATCTATGCAAGTGCTATCATAAAAACCCTACATCTCTTAAAAAAGCCCCAGAAGAATTTCTACATCCTGATTAATGCAATGTTAATTACAGCCTGTGGTCCGAAATTCCCTATCAATCACGAAAAAAATGGGGTTAGCACGTCTACATATGTTGCTTTGGTAATGTGCTGTTCGAATTTGGCAGGAGATATCCTTTCAAGAAAGCTGGGGTAATTCATTTGTTTTCACCTTAGAGTTTTGTTATGGTGCACAGGCAACAAGCCTCATGTGGCCTTCGCAGTCTGAAAAGAGGCCAAAAACGAATGAACGTGATCAGAAGTGTTGAAAGAAAGGCCTATTCTCTGCCCAGGGAACTTCGGCTAATACAGGAAATGAACACGCATTTGCTGTAAGCCGTCCAGCTTCTGAATCAGCTGTTCCTTACTCAAAAGTCTCTTTCGACAAAAAAAAGTAGGGAGGAAAAAAAAAATAAAAAAAAAAATAAAAAAAAAATCCCGTAAGCTGCCAAATATTAGGAAATACAAAGAAGAAAGCGAGTATTTTCAGTGTCCATTCGGAGCTATGTAAATCTAGCCCAAATCGTAATCTGCTTTGTTTTAACAAGTGTAAATTATCAAAGTTTGCATATCAAATTAAGCCCAGTGAATTCTGGACTTGTTTTGGATTTCGAGCCAAAGAGGCCCAAAACTCCCTGCGTTGTGCTTGGCGGCGAGCCAGTCTTCATAATAAAGTGCTAAGCAGAAGACAGGAAATACTAGAGAAGTCGAACAATGTTATGACAATGTTTATAACTTTTACAGTCAAGCCTGGCTGCACATCTGCACAACATCAGACTCTGGTCAGGCCCACAGAGAGGAAACCATTCTTTCTCTGGCAAGGATTTGTTTCAGCCAGATGTTATCACATTAAGCGATATCTTTTCACTGAGCAAAAAAAAAACAATTTTTTTTTTTTTTTTTTTTTTTTTAAAAAAGGGGCTTCTTTACATTTCAAAAAAGGAAATGGGAGTCTCTTGTTTGCAAGAAACGGTACGATAAATTAATCGTAGCTTTGCGTTTGATTTACCATGACAAGATCTAAGACGGTTCTCAGACAACAGTATGTTTCTCTTTGATGCGATAACATTAAATCTACGTCTTGTGTATAGGAAACAGACGCAAGCTGTGCAAATGAAAAATAGACGTTTCTCGCCCGGAATGCTCGCATACATCCAAATTGTCTGTAAAATTAGACAGTCACCTGACGTGTATTTATATAAACTAAACAAAAATCGCCAGAGTAGGTTCTTGTGTTAAAAAAAAATTAAAAGGTTGCTCAAAGCATTTTAGTGATAAATACAATTTAATTCACAGTATTTGTGGATAGTGACGAATATAAATACCGTATTGGCTCGGATATAGGCCGCCCCCGTATATAGGCCGCACCCTAAAAGTTTGGTGCTTTTTTAAAGAAAAAAATTTTTTCTTTAAAAAAGCACCAAAAAACATGCTACCACTGTCCTCCCTCCCCGAGATATGCTGCCACTGTCCTCCCTGCCCGAGATATGCTGCCACTGTCCTCCCTGCCCGAGATATGCTGCCACTGTCCTCCCTGCCCGAGATATGCTGCCACTGTCCTCCTCACTTACCGGAGCAGACTCCCGGGTGTCTTGCGGGGCCGGCGGGGGACATCTACGCAATACGCGGCCCCGCAAGACACCCAGGAGTCTGCTCCGGTAAGTCGGGGGGGGGAGAGGTAAAACGCATCGTGCGGACGGTCCGCACGATGCACCTAGACAACCTCCCGTGCCGGCACCCCCCCCTCGTGGGAAGTGCTGGCAGGGGAGGCTGTCTGAGCGTATCGGGGATTAGGATGCAGGTCCCCTGCACCGCTGCGGGGGATCTGTATCCAAACCCCGCTGCCTGCCCGGCGCCCGGGACTGCATGTCCCGGGCGTCGGGCGCTAGACCCCGAATATAGGCCGCACCCCCACTTTAAAAACTTAAAGTGGGGGAAAAAAGTGCGGCCTATATTCGAGCCAATACGGTACTTAGCTTGGAAGTTTTAGACTATTCAGAAAAAAAATATATATATTTGCAACGAAGCTGAACGGATGCTTATTTAACCAGGACAACGTTACGTGAATGTACGATGTAAAATGGGAAGAGAACAAGAGAAATAAGGGTTCACAGCTGCCAACAGTCCTGATTTTACCAGGATAGTTCCAGGCTTGTGAGCTGTCTTGGGTGCTTGAATGCCTGAATACGACATTGCATATGAGGAAAAGGGATCGTTCGCTGGATGCGACATTGAAAGACCTACGTGACAAGAGTAGAATGCTACATAACATTGCACAGACCAGCCAGCATGAGACATTAAATACAGTCGAGGGTCCCAGGGAATTCTTTGGCTGAGAAAACATTAATGCAAAGCCATGAAAATGACAAAGTTTTGTAATCTTTTTCAATATTTAACATTGTGTGCGCCAGGGAAGAGGGTGACATTTACTACAGTACAGTAAAGTATACATACCCTACTATAAGGTAAAGTATGTCACCAACCAATACACTTATAATCACTTCTGTCTCCTAGTCCTGATTAATTCTCCTCCATTCCCCCTGCAATGATAATTAGAGCTCCTATAGGGGAACCCCCACCATTTTTTATTACTAGTATAAAAAAAAAATGCAAAAAAACTGTGGCTTTAAAACCCAAAATTGTTTTTGCATAAGATATTACTGATCTGTATGTGTTCTAGAGCAGTTATATTAGAATAATCTACTAACCCTGAGTCCTTATCATACCCTTTCATACTGCCTGTGGTAAACAATAGAATGTTTATTACCCATGGACACTCTAACTAATGAAAGTCTATGGAAAGAAGGATTTCTTTGTACAAGCAGGACTTCATTAGCATTGCCATAAATCATCAGCTTAGTGTTGTGAGGCTGAGCAGGGAAAGCTACCCAAAATATAACACGACGTGTAGATAAGAGACGTTTATTAGAGTACAATTAAATAAAACCAAGTTTTTGGTTAATGCTAAGCCACGTTACTAAATAGAGCTATCGAACTTTACGTTCAAGGAGACACATATTTTTTCTGTAGAACTTCCCTTTCAACCATCTACTATAAAACACACACAACTTGAATACAGAAGCAAATGACACTCTATTTTCACTAAGCTAGCGTAATAAGAAATGCGCCGGGCCCTTACCATCCCAATAAATATTTAAATCATTACATTTAATAATAAATAAAGTAATAATATTACTGAATGTTTTCATTATTATTATTTGTATTATTATTATTAATATTATTATTATCTATTTTTTATTATTACAACATTATCACTATATTATCAAGTAGGGGAATACAATGAAAACTCTAAGTGGTGAAGAAATCAGAGGGGAAAAAAAGCACGGCACAATGATTTCAATTGGCACACACGAAGGAAAAAACTTGCCTATGTTACTGTATCATGAATTAAAATTAAGAACAAAAAAAAAAATTGAATTACAAATGCCATCTATTTTTCCGGCAGAATTGTGCAATTCTAAGTGATAATGTTGAATACGATGTTGAAACATGTTTTTTTCTTTTGTTTGCCTTTTTTTTTACGTTTTTTTCTAATTTTTTTTTTTGTAATACAACGTTGCTTACTGGAAAATGCCTTACAGCTTGATTCAAAACACATGTGCAAAGATCTGAATGAAGAAGAAGAAGAAATAGAAAAAAAAAAAGAAGAAAGCTTTGACTCTCCTTGGAACATCTAACCGATATATCATTTTGTGTGTTTAAAGTTTTTTTTTCTCCCTGTCATGAATACTTTTATGTTCGTAAGATTTATTTAAACTAGTTTATTATATAATGAGGCTTGTCAGATCATAAAGACAAAGTCTAACATTATGCAATATATCAGAGGTTGTCTTGTAATGCACCGTATAGATTGAAGAATACTTAAGGAGATGTATGCAATCAGATGCATTTAAGCTACAAATGCAAGTGTTTCAAATTATTAAAGCCACATCTGTCAACACAATCGTACTTTGAAATGTTTTCTTCCAGAATTTTAGGTAATTACCATCTTATTTTTTCCGTCTTACCAGCATGTGCTTTTAAGAAGGTAATGCATTGAATGAAGTATGTTCTAAAAGTTAAAATGCATTTCAAAAAACATCTTTATTTTCATGGAAGGAGGGTTCAGATATATGAATCCATTTAATATTCTATGTAGAATTGTAGATGTTCAGCTTGATGTGTATTGGCTCGTTGTGGTCAACGGCACAAAACCATTTATTACCATTAAAAAAATGAAACACGGTGAAGGATTTAAAGCAAATATAGGTCTAGTTGAAGGGGGTTGTGTAAAGAGGAATTCTTACTAGAGTGATGATGTAAAGGTAGCTTACTTGGGGAGTTCTCCACCTTTTTGCTCCATATGGGAGTCATAAAAGAGGAGGGATATGAATAGCATAAAGGCTAAGGTATGGGGGGTGATTAAAAAATTGAGCTGCCTCATAGGAAAGCCTAAAGAATTCCCAGGTATGATTATTTCAGGATGTTCGTTTACATAGCCTACATGGTGAAGGTTCTCATCAAGCCAAGTTGATACATCCAGGGCAGGACTGGGCAATACAATCAGTCCTGGCGATAAATTATGTACATGTGTCTCTTAGTGGCGAATGGCTGTGTGTATCCAGCCACCAGATGCTAATGAACTGGATATATTCCATGAACACAAAAAACAAAAACTGTCTGCGCTTCTTACCCTAATAAAGTTGGCAACAAATATATAAACATAATATAAATGAGAGGTTTTGGTTATATGAATTGGCCAAAGCATAATTAAGCTCACCCGCCACGTCAAGGCACACTCTCAATAGGGTGAGAACCTACGCTCACCTCCTACATAGTGGGCACACAAAGCAGTTTATACTGCTACCAAAACCTTATTAATGTATTGGGGGAGGTGCAATTAAACCTCCTCCCCATTAACCCCTGGACAGCAAGCTGCAACCAGACTGATGAGGAGCCAACAACCTCAGATATGTGCAAACAGGGAAAAGAAAAAATGTTGGTGCGCTAAGCTAGTCACAGGCTCAAATAATACAAATATGTAATACGAGGCCTACCAAACAGTGTAAGCATGCAGCAAGAACAGTGTATTGGCTGTACAATGTATACAAAAAACAAAAACTGTCTGCGCTTCTTACCCTAATAAAGTTGGCAACAAATATATAAACATAATAACCTCTCATTTATATTATGTTTATTATTCTCTACATCCAATGTGCCCTACCTCACCAGTCCACCTCTCGCTATAATATATCGAGAAGGATTATAGAACAAATACCCTATAACGAACTACAATGATTAGCCAAAGCAAAAAAAGTTAGACGTTAGTGTACACATATCATTTCTCCTAATATACGGCACAACATATCGGGCTAATAAGGTACATTTATTATATAACAGTAAATCTTGTATTTTTATTATTCTGCAGCACAAAAATAAATTACATTATTAGAATAATTCCAATCACAAACACTTAAGCATTCATTAAATCTTCTTTAAAAGGGTAAATTAGAGGAAAGAAGTCCTTTTCTTCATCATTAGTGTCTCAAAGCTTATGAAAATTCATGAAATATACGTTGCTTTCTTATCTTATAACATTATGCACGATACTTTCCGATACTTTGACTTCATTTGCTGGATGAGTTAAGAAATAAAGACTTCTTAGAATTTAAAATTAATAATAACATAATGCAGTATCAAAATTACCCTCTAGATCAGTGGTTTTCAACCTTCCTAATGCCGAGACCCTTTAATAACAACCATAAAATTATGTAATTATATATTGTGAAATATGTGTTTTCCGATGGTCTTAGGCGACCCCTGTGAAAGGGTCGTTCGACCCCCAAAGGGGTCGCGACTCACAGGTTGATAACCGCTGCTCTAGATCGTAAGCTCATTTGAGCAGGGCCCTCCTCACCTGTTGTTGTTATGTACTACAGGTTATTTCCTGCTTACCCATTGTACAGCGCTACAGAATATAATGGCGCTATATTAAACAATAAATAATAATAATACCTATGAATTAAATAGGGACAGTCCTGGGTTTGTCTTGCATAATGCAAGTTCTCCTAAACTCCCAAGTTTGTGAATACACCTTCCTTCTTGGTGGTGGTCTTCTGCAGAAGCTTCTCTTGATATATTGAACGTTGAGATTTTGATATATTCAGACTTTTCTGAAAAGACTCCTGGATTTTATTGTTTAGAACAATGTAGTAAGGTATGATATGATAAGCTTTATCACCAAGTATGTTGCGCATGATAAGTGATCAACGGATACCGTTTTAGCACATACAGGCTCAAGAATGATAACTATCATCACATTCAGCATTCAGACTCCTCTTAACCGATGTGCAGAAGTAAGAGGAACATACACTATCTCATACTAAGATTGAGGCTTGAGGTATTTATCTTGGAGACCGACCTGTGTGACTCCATAGAGGAGAAACAAATTACAGTAGCAACCAGCCAGGAGTTGCTACAACAGCCGCCTCTGTTTTAATGGAATATTAAATCCTTAATACAAATAAGCCCATTACTAAAGGCAATGCAATGTCTACATATAAGCAAATTCACATGGTTTAAAAAAAAAAAAGCCTAACCCTAGATGTCTAATGCAATTCACCTGTCGGAGACATGTCATGAATATTATTATTATTATTATTATTTTGTATACAATGCAGGGTGCTATTATGAATAGTCCATATTTTATCTAGTTATATACTTTATTTATTAAGATTTATTTCATATATGTTTTCAAAGAGTTATGCAGGCAGTGGTATAAGGATGTCTGGATGTCTAAGGACTAGGGGAACGTTGATAAGGTGTTCTGGTGTTCTGTGTCGGAGGCTGTAGTGACTTTTTACTAACAGACCAAATTAGTTTGGTTGATTTTGTTGTGTTTGTGATGCTGGAAACCTAGGATTGCCACTAGGGGGAGAATTTACTAAGGAAAACCTCTTCTTTATATATACACACTCAGTGTGCTGTATTATTCACACAAATTATTTGTTAAAGTTTGCAATCTCTTTAGGACATAAAACATTGCTATAAATTATCCGGCTATGGACTGTATAATAAAAATGCTATTTTATAAGCTACTAGAACTATGTTATATCATTAATATGGCAACTTTAATAGGTATGTAAAACTAAATAGCATATCAAATGGTTTTACAGACTTTGGTGAATTATGCTGAACTGTAGTACCCTAATGCAAGTGACAAAAACGCTAAATTATTGTTTTATTCAAAAAATAAATTCCACTAGTTCTGCTCTATATCTTTCTGCTCTATATCTTCCTAGATCTTTTTGTGACAAAAATGCTTCCTTTTTTTGCACCACAGTGTAGTTCTGTATGCTTACGGTAATTTCCTACCAATACATCTGGTTCATTTTGTCATACATTACTCACAGATAAGTACACAATGTCTTCACAATAAGTACACAATGGCTTCACAACTCATTTGAGTAAGACATCCAGACCTGAGAACTTTGGGTTTGAACTGGAGTCTTAGGGATTTGGTCAATGAGTCTTTTTCTCATTCTCCTGGCGGTGGGTGGATTGGTTGGGTTGATGTTTGGCCAAATCCATTTTCCCACCTACCCAAAGCTGGGGCTTCTGTGCCCTGCTTACACAGCAGACTATCCTTGAGCCCCTCGCAAAGCCAAAGCCCCAAGAAGAAGAAGAGCTCCAGGTAACCTGCCCTGGAAAGTTCCCAGGTATGAGGACATCATAACTCAAGAGGACCATCAAGTATGTGTCCACAAACATACCACTGTGCATTTGGATTGTCACCTGGAAGAAGGTGATAACCAGTTCCAGCAACCTAAATTACTTGGAATATATATAGAACTACTTATAGACCAAAAACAAAGATGCAGTAAACAAAAGAAATCTAAATCACATGTGTCCTTTAAGTTCCCATGAAAGCATTGTTGATTAGCAAACTCAATTTTATTTCCAAATGCTTTTTTTAGACCAAGCAACCCTGCCCATTCTGAAGCATAAAAAATATTATAGCATAATTCCTGAAAAGAAATACACATTAGTCTTTCTGTAACTACCGCAGTTGTCTAATTTTTAAGTTTGATTTAGACCATATGAGCCGAAACACCAACAATGCTTTTATTAATAAAAATCTTAGACATAAGTCTGAGTTTGTACTAAAGTCTCTTTGTTTCATCTTGTTAATATAATCCTTGCCAACAGCTTCCTATGTTACGTTTTAAGAGTACTAAAAAGATTAGGGTGTTCTCTGAGGAAGTTAAAGAAACTTCATAAGTGAAACAGAATGTTACCACTTTAGGTTACTGAAGGATAAGGAAGAACTGATGAGATACTTGAAGAAAAAGCTACCTGTGGTAATGAAAGAATATTATCTATCTATAGATAATCTATTTACTATAATTGAAGAAAAAAACAATGTTACAGTTGCAGGGTTAAATAATATTAATTATGTCAAATTTTAAATAAGTTGTCCATGATGGAAAAAATGGCTATACAATGTTGTGTCATAATTATGAAATTTAAATAATGTAAAAAAAAAACAATTATATAATATATAATATATAAATTTGTCACAATTATAAATGAATATACAGTATGTATGGGTTAATACATCCTTGGTTGGATAAATGGAGATACCTGAGTTTGCAGAGAAGAATATAGAAACAAAAATACAATTAGAACAATATTTAAATGGTTCCTAACATTTTCCATGAATTCTATGCATTGTGGATGCTTCTGGAAGCAGATAAGATTGTGAGATGTTTTAGATGCAAATTCATAGGAGGCTACTGTATTTTAAGCAGAATGGATTGTATACATGTCATTAGGCGCTAACATGCAATGCACCAGAGACTATATGTTTGTATACATAAAGTAACATCAATATGATGCATAGAAACATAGAATTTGATGGAAGATAAGAACCATTAAACTATGGGGCCTATACCCCCCAAGAGAATAGCAGCAAGAAGTAAAAATGTTGACCCGCTGAGCTTCTACTACACAAATAGCTGAACAGACTCCATATAATGCATAGGTAACTTGATATAATACATCTACTGGTGTGTTTATGTGAGTTCTCTCTGGTGCCATCAGGCTCTAAGTACCCTACTACACCATTTAGGGAGATCAAAGATCTCCCTTTTAATCAGTACATTTATCCTATGGTGGTCTGCTATAGCTATCTATTTTATCGTTGCTCCCACTGCATAGTAGAGCGTGGCTAGTTCAGAAGACAGGATACTTTCCCCCTGACCTTGTAGACAAGTATATGTATATTACATGATATTTTCAGTATAGGATGATATATAAGTTTCTGCAATGACAAACATAAGCATTCCCCTCAACTTACTACTGAGAGCAAATGCATCCTGCCATACGTGGAACCATAAGCAGCGACTTCTCTTTCTCTGGAAACATATCTAAAGTGATGCAGTAAATGTGCCCATTGGACAAGTTGTGGAATATATTGGAGCAAACGTTACATTACATACTGTTTTCTGACTATTTTAATGTCTTGGAATAAGCCGTTGACTTGGAATAAGCCATGGTGCTGTTCACTAATGAGAATCCAAAAAATGGTTACTGTAAATAGTTGGCTAAAAAAGTAATTTTATCTAATAATGCATAACGTATGGCAGGACAGCACTGGTCTTTGAGCTGTCGTAGAGTCTTTTCAGAAAGTGCTATCCATTATGTTTAATTAGGATCTGTACAATAAAATACTTCAATTCTGAAGTGTATTAATTAAGAGTTTATGATTTTGGGCTCTATTATTCTGGAGATGAAGCACCAGCCATAAAAGCATGGCATTTCCCTGCTCAAAGGGGCGATATATGTTCCTGGTGATTCATAAAATGCTCATTAATATTTAAACTCATGTGGTTTAGATGTTCCACGAGTGTAAGACGCCGTTTTCTTTCTTCGCTCAGACCCATCTAACTTTGTAGAAATTGTATTTCCCTTACCACGCAGCCTATATAATTTGTGCGGAAATAACATTACGCAAATCCTGCAAAACAAAACTTACAATACAGCATTAACAAAAACTCATTAGGGAAAGTACGCTAAATAGTAACATAGAAGTGCTCGGTGTTCTTTTTTTAACAGGTTTTACAATATTTAACATTATTAATAACGACGTGTGTATGGAACTGATTTATTGCCACTTTCCAAATGAATGAAAGGCTGACTAGTGCTTTTACGTATTCTAAATTACTGTACACATTGTTAGCGGTGTTAGTGAACTTTGTGTAACAATGTATTAGTTGAGTCTAGAAATTCTGTAAATTAAATACATAAGTCAGGGTATGGAAATGTTAAAATTCTTGAAACACCCTGTTCTGCTTTGTTATTACCATATGGGAGAATCTTAAATTGTTACATTGACCTTAATGATCAGTTCAGCAATGCATTCTCATTGAATTTAAAAAGGACCGCAGCAGGATGAGACCGGAAATTTTGATTGTAAGATATAATTTGAATGCCAAAAACCGGAATGTAAGATATAGGAAGATTAGAACAAATTCTAGAAGCATGTGGGAAGCATGAAATGTGATGGCAGCAAATACACAAGTAACACCACGTGGTAAAATAAAATAAATGAAGCATACTTTACAAAGAGATATTCATTTAGCTGTAAAAAGATACTACTCTGGTTATCATCTAACAGAATGGGTGATTATATTTTTTAAGAGCGCCACAATGAAAAAGTGTTTTTGTGATGTCATAGAAAAATTACTGATATTACCTACTTTGGGTCCTGCACAAAAGGGGAATATTTTATTAGGGTCCACAACAATAATTACAAGGTTATGCAGTAGACAACAGTTGTCTGAACTTGTATTGTGGATTAAGCTGTAATGATCTAAGCATGGGGCCATTTGGTTCCTAGGACACGGTGGGGTGGTGATCTAATGCAATGCACTGTGGACCATCATTTAATTATCCTATTGGCCCATTCTTTAGAAGGTAACAGTACAGCGACTAGTGACATGTCCGTGATCTGACTCGGTTTCCCCCTTAAGAAGCATGTTCTAGCAAGACATTATTAGCCCATTAGTAAATACCCACAGCTGCCTCTTAAATCTTCTTATTTTTTGTTGTCAGTGCACTTTTTTATGTACCAATTATGTAAGTAATAAAATGTCATGGCAGATGTTACTTTAATGACCGTTTTACAACACGTCAACCAATGTTTAAAAAGTGTCAGGAAGCTACTCAGCAGAGAAATACAATTAAAATGTTAATTACCCAACTTAGAATTGTCAAGATCCAGGTAAGATGTGAGCCCCTCGTCACGAAAAGAATAACGAGTTGTTTTTCTGTTACCTCGAAGTATCTAATGGCATTCAACATCTAATGCTAATTCTTTCCTTGTGTAATTCACAAGCCATTCCATGTAAATAACGATTCAAATATAGAACATTTGGCAACATAATATCCTCCAGTGCCCCGAAGGCTTGCAGAACTTAGCAGGTTATTATAAAATACACTATGTATCAAGATTCTCATTATGTGCGATTATCTGCATCTCAGTGCAAGAAAATAAAATCAGCTTCCTTCCTGAGCTGTCATACAGATCAATATCTACTATTCCAAGCAGTGCCAACTCCTAGTGGGATACTACCCCTATAATACATCGGCGCGATTTATTAAAGGCTGCACACCATGTAATTTATCTTAAAGCATGTACTTCCCATGAGAGAGGTAAAAAGATAATTTGGACATATAAAATACCAGTAACAAAGTTTCCTTAGCAAGACTCTATTCGACAATACAGCGGAGAATGAAGCTTGTTAAGGACGGACCAGAGAGTTTGCTCCATTATTGTTCTGATTTGTTAAGCATTAACACTGCCCAGAGGGTCTCTCATACCTTGGCGGTGGATGTCGAGCTTAACAATACTCTTTAAATGCTAAGTATTGTAGCTTTATTGTTTCCCTCTCATTTCCATATACTTGACAAATAACATAACTCTTTGGTTCACGATAAGGTAGTTACAAGGTCAGTAATATTTGGTTATTTTTATTGTTTTCTTATACAGATTTTTTTTTCTTAATATTGTATCCAGTTAATATATTTTTACTTCGGTATTCATTTTTTTTTTTTTTTATTTTCATCTACTGAAGACGATTTAACAATTGGAAATCAATTTGGAATTGAATATCAGTTTTTAATTTTAATTTTTAAATGTATTTTTCTCAACTATATCTAATGTTCTAATAAGTAGAAAACGTCAATACAATTTATTGGAAAAAAAATACTCTAAATATTTAGCGAGTAGAATAGATCGAGGGAAAGGAGGTTTACATTTACTGGTTCTGTCTCTTAAAAAGGAAACCATTGATACTCGGCCATGGTCGAGTCTTCCCGTTTTTATCTGATGTAAAGACTTAGGATAGAGTCTTAGATTCAGGACAGCTTTATGCCTATTCCATGCATGTTTAAATTCCCTCACTGTTTTAGCCCCTACCACTTCTGGGAGGCTGTTCCATTTATCTACCACCCTCTCAGTAAAGTAAATCTTCATTATGTTACATCTAAAGACCTATAGAACTTGTCACAAATCCTTGAGCAAGTGCCATGCTATTCTCCTCTGTGCTGCTGAAGCTAAATTCATTGGCATAGTGTGCCAGATGGGGGCACTACACATAAACACCCTTTTTCTAAAATAATCTATACATTATGGTTTATTTTTCAGGGCGATGTATATACCGTTGTCTTCACAAGGCGTACATTCACACAATGTAATCTATGTTTGGGTTAAAGCGTTCCCTCAAATGGATACAGATTACGCGAGCATTTGATACAGTTTGCGAAAATAAACATTAGCAGGGTGCATAACTATGTTTATTGAATAATGTCTCCCTACAAAATGATACACCGGTATATTCTACTACACATAAATACTCTGAAAACTATTTTAAGTATCAACTGACGCTGTCTTTTCATTAGATTTGCAAAAAATATATGTGAATAAATGACTAGTTTTTCTACTGCTGGAATTCCTCATCTTATTAAGTTTATTTTGTATGATTTATTTAAAAGACTGCCCTGTTATTAATTTAGATAACAGATGCAAAGAAATATATAACTATCACTTACATGTATAATATATAAATATTATATAAATACATTTATAAGGGATGCTTAACAACATGCCACAATATATAATAAATAATACATTTATATATATATATAGTTTTAGGTTAACTGTTTTCATGGAAAACATAGCATTGTCCAAAATGTCTTGGGGTGTCCCCTTCAGGATACCAGGACACTATGGACAATGCTCTGCTTCCAACTTTGTGGGAACAGTTTGGGGAAGACCTTTTTTCTATTCCAGCATGACTGTGCCCAGCGCACAAAGCAAGCTCCATAAAGACATTATTGGATGAGTTTGGTGTGGAAGAACTTGTCTGGCTGCAGCCCTGACCTCAACCCCATGGAACACCTTTAGGATGAACTGGGACGGAGATTGGGAGCCCATCCAACATCAGTGCCTGACCTCACAAATGCTCTACTGGATGAATGTTATAGCTGAAAACCGGGACCAACTACATTAATATCTAGTAAGAATGGAATGTTCCTGTTGGTGTAATGGTCAGGTGCCCCAATACTTTTGTCCACATAGTGTGTGAGTATATGTGTGTGTGTGTCTGTATGCGTGTATATATATATATATATATATATATATATATATATATATATATATATATACACAACACACAATTGTAACGTTTACATCTAATTAGTTACATCTGACGCTATAAATGTCATACATTTTAATGTCGTTGCCTCCAGAAGTCTAATGAAAACAGCATTAACTTTATAGAAGGCTTTCAATTCCTAAATGAAAATTATCTGTGCTTTCATATGCTCCCTCGGCTGACATCTGTGGAAATGTTTTTACCGGAGGCATGTGAAATATACAACTGTTTCTAATCTAGCTACACCATTTATATTATTTCATTTGCCATTTATCATAGGGTTTATGTGACCGTCATTATTAATTGACTTTTTATTCAAACAAATGCACACGGCACAAGTTGCAGTGTTATGAAACAGAGCTTTTTTTTTTCCAGGTTTTAGACTTGCTAGCAATATTGTTTGTGTGGTTGCTCTAAGCCTCAGAAATGCTAATTAATTACCAATGGAAATTCATCTACTAAACACAAAGCTCCATCATTGGTATTTTATGTGGGGGATGACATCATCTTGAATTGATTCATGAAACCATAACTTGCAGATAAATTATGGTGTATATATATATATATATATATATATATATATATACCATATCAGCTCTGAGACACTTTCTATCCCCATTTCTTATCAATGTTCTGGCAGTTCAGTCCTGAAGAAGTACATGTCCGTACTACCAATCCCATGATTCACTGGCACACACGTCTGATTACAGACAATGGGGTTAGTAGTATATCCTTGATCTACAATGTGACACCGGTGTTTCTGCCAGAAGGAACTAACATTACCTTTGGTCTAAAAGTAATTTCCCCAAATCCACGCTAGCTCACTTCTAAATAAACACATAGTAAGGAGTAGAAGAAAGAGCAACAATTCTCAGCTAGAAGACCGGTCTTGCTATCAAATTCTTTGATATTTTCATGTAAAATGCATTTTATAGTCCAATGTAGATGGTTTCCAGTGCATTTCACTGCATGAAAACAGGTGCATGCATTCTTTAGTTTCTGTAGTTCTAGCTCCTCCCCCAGCTGCCTCCACAGAAAGCAGAGAGCATACCACAATACACTTCCTGCATATGCTCAGTAGAACTCCTCTTCTAATCAATGGAAGCAGCAGTATCCAATCACATGTATGTTATCTGAACATTGATGTTATACTAGCATTCACGCGATTGGCTGCTGCTTGAATGACTTCAGAAGGTGTGCTACTGCGCATGTGCAAGAAGTTTTCATACTAATGCTTGCAGAAAAGGCCGCCAGGGGAGGAGTAAAAGGAGATAGAACTTTATACTAGCATTCACGCGATTGACTTCAGTAGGTGTGCACGCAGTAAAATATATTGGACTCCAATATACAGACTTGTGATCTAAAGTATTTATTTCAATAGAAGCTCTACGCCTTTTTTTTTTTTTTTTTTTTTAATGATGCTATTTTGTTTGGCATTTAGACAATATTCATACCATTTACTTTCTTTAACTACACTCAACCATGGTCACTAGCCGCACGGATTTGATTTGTCAACATGGCACTCCCAAAAACAAAAAGATCTGACGGCGATCGGACATCACAGACTGTAGACTCACATTTAAGGCGCCGCGCGCTTAAAGCAGAAGTGATGCTGTTCAGCGCACAGGCCATTTATCACCTGTGTCACTAACATATGAAGAAAGAGTTCATTGTGCCGCGGCCTGCACAGTGAATACAGAAATTCGTTCAGCCTCCAGCCAATTGTTTGATTAGTACCCTGGGAGTTTAATGAGGCGTCCACCGAAAGCAGGGGATGAACTATGGCTGTCTTCAGAATGTGAGAAATCCAGTGCGTATCACATAGAGCTAATCAGACAATGAATTAGAAATCAGAGAATTCTGCATCTGTTACACATCCAAGTATTCTGCATCAAACTAGTATTCTGGATAAGAAAATAATATATATATATATATATATATATATATGTGTGTGTGTATAAATAGCCATATGTTCATGCCATATATATTTATATATATATATATTTATTTATTTATCTAAACATATTATTATATTATATATATATCTCTACCGATCTACCTATTCATCTATCTACCTACCCACCTTGGTACTTAGAATTCAAGAACAGAAGACGAAGTTATGAAATGATCCTTAATCCTTCTTATCAAGAAATATAACAAATGTTTTCGTACTATTTTTTTGTATGTTACTTTTTATGATTAATAAGAATAGTTGAAAATGCACACGCAGACACACATTGCTCTGGTTTCATTAAGCCAGAACACATGCCAGCATCCCATTCATGCCGTGAACTCCGGTGTCCATGGCAACGGTAATTAATTCTTCTTTCCAATCATGGTGGCAATTCTCTCCCATGGCTTGAATCACTTACAAGGGGGAGAAAAAAAAATCCTGAAAGACTTTCGTAAACCAATCGCCTTGCAGCTAATCTGCTAATAGGAAATAATCTGCCGCTAATACACACATTCCAGGGCAGCAGTATGTTTTTCTTAATGCTTTGTTTCGTGGGCCCCTTTCCAAAGAAAGCAGGGTAAAAGAATAGAAAAACCGACATTCATTAGAAAATAGAATAATACTACCTGGTCACAATTAATACGGGAAACGTGCTGATACTTGCATGGCTTTTAGTGCACGTTGTTGGAAAATGAGAAAAAAAAAAAGGTTTAGCAGCAGATTTTAAGTAGAAAAGCCGGAGAGGTGAAAACAAATACGCAGATGAGGCCTCGGACGAATCTATGGGCAGCCGTCTGTTTGTCATTCCAAGCGGCAGTTCCTACACAAAACCCCCGGTTTTGAATTGTGGATCAGGATTTACGTGATTCTGTCCCGATGACATTGGCGATCTTTGAATCTGAGTCTTATTTGGGGAGCATTTTATGTTTTCCTATACTTGGGCAACTTTAGGGATAAAGAACTGGGGAAACACATCTTGACTCTGACCCCTTTCTGCAGAAACTCACGCAGAAGGACATTCGATTTGTCTCTAAGGCTTATCATCACATTCTTAAATGTTAAATGGGAAGCATCACCGATTTTCATAGTAAGACCTAGAAGGGATAATAATACCCCCCCTTTTGCCACGCTGATGCCATTGAAGCCTGCATGCCCCCCATATAGCCTGCTAATATAATTCAAGACTGTTGGCAATAATGCCTATATATATATATATTTGGAAAAACTGGAAATGGAGGATTCAATCTTTAACCACCAGCAATCAAAGAGATGTGCACTCCTCGGCTCAAAAAGTTAATAGCATATTTTCATCATGTGTTCCACATAAGATAGATAATAGCTTTCAGAGTGCTCTATTATATTTTTTTGTTTAAGGATTGTCTTTATTGTGTAATAGAAACCCACGGCATTCACTCTGAAGCCTGTAATTCACGCGCACAGTCATTGCTTTCCTTTATGTTATAAAACTATCTGTGCGTATGGGGTAAGAGGGTATGTCCGTATCTCCACGTGGTAGTTACAGACACGCAAACAGCAGCTTCCTCTTTATAAAGGAACCGTATAAACGGGTAATAATAATCATTTATTTTAACAAAAGAGAATTAATTACCCTCTGAGCCAGGAAAGCCATTTGTCTCATATCCTCAGCATCAACAACCCTTGATTTGATTACAATGCACCCCCCTAGCCTCATTAATGTAGAAAGCTGTCACGTTCTAATGTATGATGACTATGTTTCATTGGAATGATGTTTTCTACAATAAGTGTTTCGTTTCTTACATTGTGTAACCTTGTAATTATTGTATTTCCTTTATTGGCACAGACCAGTGGATTATGTGCCATTTGACAGGTTGTACTAACATTTGGGAAAAGCATTTCGATTTTAATAAATATTAATTTAAATAGCTTTTCAAAAATCAACTTTGAAAAGGAGACTTTTCTTTTCTAAGGTTCAGTAGCTTTCCGAACCAGAGCGAAATATCAGTTCAGTGGAAGACTCTGGGCGCAAGCCAAAGCAATTTACAATTAATTATAAAAATCATGTTGAGACATTAACACTGCTTAAAAATTTAAATTGGACTTGCGGTGGCGTTAAAAATGTCACCAATGTAAGATCCATCGATAACATGTGTCCTATCATTTTAAGATATGCTCGATAGTTTTCATTATTCTGGCACAAGATCAAAATTCACAACAGCAAATTGCCAGCAAATATGATTCTTTCACCCAAAATGAACACAAGGAGCAGAAACAATTACATACTTTAACATACCCTAAAATGGTGATTAGCTCTGGCCAAATGTTCAATGGCTGCCATATTTGAAATTAAAAGATTGTTTTAAAGTGCATATCTGCAGAGATTCTGAGTATATCGAGTAATAAAGTTTTATAAAAGCATTATAATAAAAATAAAAAAAAACAATATAAATATTATTTGTCTTTAATTTTTTTTTTGCAATTCTACAAGAAACTTTGCAAATTCTGCAAGAAACATCTTAAAAGCCAAAGCTATAAAAAAAAGAGAATGTTTGTGATGAGTTCTACATTACATTACATTTGTAAACTATAACAAACTTAAAAAAATGTTCGCTCTTTACTACTGAATAATGCATATATTGCTAAATATTTAGATTTAAACTTTAAGCTTTAGCCTCCACAATGCTTGTTCTGGCTAAGTGCTGCCGTAAGTACCATATACAGTACATATATGTGGGTGGTTTGGAGCATTAAGAAAATGGTTAGGTGGAGGGATATTTAGAAGAGGGATAGGAATTGTTAGAGCTGCCCAAAAACATTGTGTGCCTGAGTTTAAGCTGACACGTATGCTACAAGCTCAATGGTGTTGATGTCATGTTTCCCATTTGGGTGGATTCAACAAGAAGTTGAGAGATCATTAGAATTAAGGGTTGACCCAACTGACCAGACATGACATTCACTAAAGTACGAGTGCCTGTGGCTTTAAATTTTGTGAGCTTTAGGTGAGGGCATACAAGTTGAAGGACAAAACAGTCAATGAATTGCATTAAAATGTTTAAACTCTAAGATCCGATGGTGGGATTTCAGCCAGGTGTGGTGTTGGCATTAACCTGTTAATTGTAGTTACTTTAGTACTATGGCCATGTCCTACCACAACTTTGGTGTGCACTGTGATTAGTTAGGGGTTGAAGGTTACATGTTTCTTGGGTGGAACGGGCAAGGGTCGTTAAGCAGTCATTTAAAATAACAGCCGGTTCGACAACAGAAAGGTATCAGGGGAAATCTTCTGTCTCTATTACAAAACACACAATTTCAACATCTATTAGAAATAAACCACAAATTTATTCCACATACAACCAATTTCAAACAAATAATCACTCATTGAGGTGCTCCTTCTAACCTCAAATAAATCAGGAGCAACACTGACATCATCTGGATACAACACAGGAACGTTAATGCCGTTACTGAACTAGACTTTAATTTTCAAGTATTTTACATTACAGTATTTAACTGTAACTCATGCCACTAATGATTAAAAACACCTCCTATCGCATTCACGATGGGTTCAAAAGTGCTGCCTTACCCTATAATCACATCTAAATAATCATATGCAAATGAATATTCATGGTGTAAAAGAGAACTTGCATTCATTATATTAAAGAGTCGTTGAACTTCGGAACCTTTGCATAACACGTTTGAAAGCACAGAATAAGATCGGAACATGCGGGCAGCAAATCTGCTCCAAAACACTTATGCTCAAACAGACGGGCCGACGACCGCACCGCCTTTATTACATGCCACATAGGAAGAAGAATAACGCAAGCAAGTTATTTCCCAGAATCCCTTGCTAGTATTTGGGCAAAATAAGTCGTTGCTGGTTGTTGTGTTTTACATAGAAATTAACCAACAGAAATAAGTAGCCCAAATATGTAATAATTATACAAATTCCAATCCCACATTAAACACTTTTCTTTACAAAAAGTACAAAACTCACATTTCCAGCATCCAGAAAATGAACATAATTGTCATGAACAAAAACCCTAGACTATAGAGGTTATTCATATAAAGGAGCATGATATTCCTCATCATGGTGCGGACATTGAGGGGATGTGCATTAATCCACGGACCACCAGCGACATCCCCCCTCCTGTCTCCACTCACAGCATCTTCAAGATTAATTACCTGCGGTTCTAGGAACACTTGTACTGCTGTATTTGTGTATAGAGTGCTGTACACACCCTTGATATATTATATATTACAACACGACTACATTACTACTCTCAGCATGCTCAGTCAAGAACAAACCCTGCTATGCATTCAGAAATCGGCACCCATGCAGACAAACTAGATATTTTTAGTTAAATGGATAAACTAGAGATTTTTAACCAAGACAAAAGGTCTGATATATAAAAGGGGGAGAGGAAATCTTCCACACCCACTTCTCTCCCACCTATTAAACGTTATCTGGGGCTGGACCCACCCCCATGTACAACCTGGACCACCCCTTTCCAAAGCCACTCCCTCAGTGTGCCCCGACCCTGGAAGTTTGTGTGATGTTTGGGTGATAGTCTCTACACAAGCACCACAGTGAGCTGATGCTTTATGGCATTGCTAATGAAGTCCTGTCTAGATAAGATGTTTCCTCTGGTAGTTAGAGGGTTCTGCTGGTTGAATAACAATGAGATGTTTTATTGTTTACCACAAAGCAGTAGACTGGGCAGAGCTAGAACGCAAACAAGGGGAGAAAAGAAACGTGAAACCTGTCATCAATATGCAATGAAAAAAATGACACAATATTTTTTTTTTAAAAGCTATTTTTAAAAAGATATCTGGTAATAGGATACAATTATAGTGCGATTCCCTTCATATATATCCTTGAAGCACACACTTCTTGGTTTGGCTTTTGATTTTTTTTCTCCCAGACATGTCAAGATTGAAACAGTGTCTATTTTCCACTCAAATTGGCCTTATAATATTGGTTTCCTTGACAACCTGATGCAAGTCAACTACTGCCATGACAATATCACAAATCTCCGAAATCTTAAGCAGCGTGTTTATGCCTTATTTATCGATTGCTGCCAAGGAAACAAGTTGTTACTCCTCCGAAGTCACACATTATACACCACAATCGTTGCGATGTCAGGGAATAATAGAGCGAGCAGTAGCAGGATCCACAACTATAAATATTTGGAAAAACCTGTGGGAATCTAAAAATAAGTCCGAAAAAAAAAATAAAGAAACTTCCTTTTCTTTCTATTGCACGAGTCCGGCACTTCCTGTCTGTGGAAATCATTACATAAACTCTCCTGATTTCAAGTAAATTGGAATCGGTACCATTTTCCAAGCTTACAAGCGAGCTGCTCTTTCAGTAATCCCCCTTGACTGACATGGCTGGTCCTTTTACGCCAGCAAACTCCAGATCTTCGAGATAACAAAATTGGGCTTTGTAAGATATTTCAAATTTTAAAAAAAGCTCAACAAGCGCGCCACTTAAAACATTCCCCGACCGAGAAAACCAATGCAATGAAATTATTAAAGGCAGAGTTGATGTATATACAAGCTGTTGATTTTTTAAGGAGGCACTCCCACCATTGTATGCACTTTAATGCATATGCTTAAAATCCCCTTAAAACGATCACTTTCCAGCCCTTGTAAAAGCATTGATGGGTTCAGCAGAATACCCTCCTCCCCGTGCATTTGCCCCTTATTACTTATCCCCAACTCCATAGCTTTGCAAGAGGTGTTTGGCTGACGACACTCCTTGCTTGCCAGTGTTCGGTCGTTATAAGCCCACCATCAACCAGCTCCAGCATTGCCTGTAGAACCCCCATGCGCATGTACAAAAGGGACCCCCTAATGATTTAAATGAGAGTGCTCCTTTGTCAATTGACTGTCAAAAGCTAGACCATGGAGAGGACGGTGAGCGGCAGCTGTAGAGCTGCATCTTCTTCTAAAGGCAGGTGTTTCTTTTTCCATACTGGTAAAAAAAAATGCATAATAAAGTCACAGGACAATGAAGTATTCCCAGAAAAATTATGAATAAGGCAAATTATTTCTGGTAAGGGATCGGGTGCACCTACTTAAGAAGCAATATTTAAACAAAGCAGAAATTATATTCTGGCGTAAACTCAAGCAAACATGAAACTCTTTAGCCAGACGTTCTCCGGGACCAAAAGTAAAAACATTAAACCGGTTTTCTATAAATACCAGGCAAAGGAAACTTATTTCTGCAATATCTTCTAAAGAATTGTGCTAAATCATCTTTCCCAAAGGAAATGCCCTTGAGTTCTGGAAGACATCAATTCCGCAGTAAAAAAAAATAAAAAAATTGCCCATTTCCACTTGCGGTACGAGTAATTACAGTCTACTAATTAAAGGTCAAATATGGTTTCTTCTATGTGTTCCTGAGTGATAGAATAACAGCCTATGGATTTTACCATACATCACCTCAGGCTGTAACTAATTGTGCTGGCACTTTATCCGGGAACCATATGGTATAAGAGCATTTGCATCTCAAAGTGTTACATTCAAACTTTAAGATGCAAAGCACGTTTCTCGAGGGCTTTATGATAAAATATTTAAATCAACAGGCAAATTGAATTTAATTGTTGGATTTTCTTAGAAATCTGGGGGACGCAAATGCCAATGGGTATACAGATCATGATTATTCAAACCATAGTCTTCTTCTGAAATGGAAAACGAAATAATATATTCACACGGGAGATTCGGCACTTGATATATATTTTTTTTTTACAACTTGTAGACGTGCAATTTCAGGATACAATTACTGTCCTCCATACAGAAATAACAATAATAATGACCCTTCTTTTTTACACAGAAAATTTGGATTTCTGAATGCGAGATGAGGCTATTTATATAGTTAACCAATATAAGACCCATATAAACAAAGAACAAACAAGCCTATATCTCATAATCAGAAACCAATAATAACCTTTTGCGTCTTTCCGCATCATGAGAGCTCCTCCTGCGACATTACGGACTTGTTTTTAAAGCATTTTTGGACAATAGCGAGTGGACGGCTTCTGCGGTGGGTTAACTAGCCTGGTAGTTTGGACACAAATAAGAGGGTGTAGCCTGCTAGCTTCATTATACTTAATATAAAGGGCCAACCCCAGTAAGCTTCCAATGCAGAAACCGTTGAGTTGGCCAAGTAGACTTCATAACAGCTGTCCATGAGCGGTGATCTGGCTACTGCACCTCTTCCCGAATTTTGTCAAAGGCTGTCTTGTGCAGCGGGCAATTACTTTCAAGGGAGGATCCATGTATAAAGTGCATATAGAGGCAAAAGGTGATCATTGTTGACCCTACTTGCATGCGCCTACCCAGAATCCCTTGTGGTTGTGGCAGCACCATGAGATTTCTGAGGGAAAAACAAGCCTTCTGGCATGTCTGGAGTCTGTAGATGAGAGTTTAATAATACTTCTTCTACCCCCTTAATTTTAAGTGGAAGGGTTTTCCATCACCTTTACCCACCATAAGTTTTGGTATTTTTCATAACACATATTAAGACGGAAAGGAACATGGGATGGAATTACTTACGAGAAGGCAATATGATGTTAATCCCTGTCCATAATGAATAATGGAACATATAATATAATAGGCTCTTCCTTACAAGCTTTTTTCCACAAATATTTTATTTCGATCTTTAACGTTTTTACAGAAAATAATATCCAAGTTTCACAACACATTTGCACACCTGTGTATATTGGCACACATGTTTACACGAGGAGACCAAACAGATGGCAAATTATTCTACTGAATACCAAACATTTCTTATTCCACATACTTTCGTATCCTTTAAATTCACACATCTTTTTTTTTTTCTTGGCAAATACTAAGTTATAAGTTATAGTGAGGGTTCAAAGCCCGCATCAAGAAGAATGAGTAAATCGCAAAATTTCCACGTACCCAAACATTTAAAAAAAAAATTCTACCACAAGGGAAATAAAAACAATAGGTCAACTGTTACAGAATCCCAAGCTACTGAGAGAACGGCATGTTCTTAGCTTTAGAAGGAGTATAACTCCTTTTTTATATTAGCGTTGAAATTATTTTTTAACTTATGAAATCTATAGAAAAAAAAGGAAAATAAGAAGAGGAAAAAAAAAAGTTTTATAACAAAAGGAACATTCTTGCCCGTACAAAAAATTAATTATTCCCCTATATTCCTTGCAAGCATTGGGTTCAAGCATTTAAAAGTAACCAAGTAGTTAAGGCCCCTGAATCTATAATACTCATTCTGTGAAAAATACAAAATTTGGTAACTGTGTAAAAAAAACCCCATAAAATCTAAAAAAATGTTGCAGGTTATATTTTCCTCACACCAATAAGAATATGTCTGTGCTGTTCCATCTACTAAATGTTCCATCTACTAAACACTTTTATAACTAATTGCTGCTTTAGAAGCACCATTTCTTATTAATGTCCAAAACCTTCCCTGAAATAATCCTTTAATCCTGTACCGGCACCGAGGGGGCTGCTATAGAAATGTAAAAATGTCTTAATGATGTCTGTTGTTTTTTTTTTTTTAATATCTATATACCATATTTGCTCTATTAAAGGATGAGGTTTTTTCAGAGCAAACGCTCTAAAAAATAACCATCTTCTTATATTCGAGGTCATCTTCTAATCAGACCTCAAGTAGAGGTGGAACTAGAAGACTAAGATCCAGATCCCCGCAGCGCTGCAGGGGACCTGGATGCTCCTCTCTTGCAGCCGGTGGACATCTATGCGCAGACAACCTCTACTGCTGCCGGCACTTCTGCCGGGGCTTCTATGACGGAGCGCTGTTGTCACATGACCTTCCGGTGCTTATTCATAGAAGCCCCGGCAGAATCACGCACACCTCCACCAGCTACCCCGCTAGACACCAAGGAATCTGAAGCACGGGGGACAAGTCTAGGGAAGCACTAGTAAGTTGGGGGAGGGTAAGAGTGGCATATGGGGGGTATAAAAGCTTTCTATAGGCAGAGTGGCATATAGGGGGTTAAAAGGAATATCAGGGAGGCAGGGTGGCATATAGGGGGTATAACTCATTTGTGCATAACTTGGGGGGGGCAGATTGGCAAATAAAAGGAAATACAAACAAAAATGCATTTTTCTCAATCATAGTTTTTATTAACTATGAAAAAATAGTTTACGTGTGAATATTTACTAGTAAAACTTTTTTCTTATAGGCTTTTTCTTTTTTTCCTAAATTAACATTCACATTTTGGGGGGTCATCTTATAATCAAGCAAATACAGTAATGAACCCTTCAGAGGAAGGCATTAAACTACATATCTCCTAAGGTGTATTTGCTTAGCAGGCTAGAGAGTTCAATTAATGTTTTGTAAGAGATTTTCTTTACAAAAAAAACCAACGTGACAAATGACAGATGCTGCCGATATTTTGTTATTGCCAAGAAAAATGCCTTGAATGCTTAAATACTTATTTGTAATATTGTAATATTTATCATTGCAAATTGTTTCTTATATTCCTCGCAAGTACAGGGTTCAAGCATCCAAAAGCGATCATAGAAACATAGAATCTAATGGAAGGGAAGAAGCTATTCGGCCCATCTTGTGCATTTTTCTTGATGTAGACACTCAGACCTGAATCAGTCCTTGAACTTGTCTTAGTTTTAGGATATCTGTATACCTATCACATGCATGTTTAGATTCCCTCACTGTATTAACCTCTACCACTTCTGCTGGGAGACTGTTCCGTTTACCTACCAGCTTTTTGGTAAAATGAAACTTCCTTACATTACATTTTACCCTCCTACGGCCTCTTGTTCTAAAATGTCTCCTCTGAGATATCCTCCCTTCTGTAACTTTGTTAAATCTCTTTATTTACCGTATTTAAATTAATAATATTTTATAATTAATTTAATATATAATATATTTAAATCATATTAAACGTTGCAATTAGTTTGCATGGTTTGCTTTATTTAAACTATTACATGACAAAGGCAAAACAACACCTACTACTTCTCATCACTCAACAAGTTAATTTGGATTTCTCTTCTCTCGGGCCACACAAAGCAAACCAGCGGCATGCCATTTTTATAGGTGGGTAACTTTAATTACCCGGCAATGATGCAGCTAGTATTGAACAGACCGATTCAACACTGTGACTGCCTGAATATTAGTGTTATACACTTTATGATCTATTAAGCACACAACACATAGAGGGATCTTTAGAAAAACATGTCCATTGAAAAGGGATGAAAGCGATCTCTGTTAATGGCATAACAAAACCTAATGGGCAGGAGCATTTTGCACGGTCGAATACATCATATCTGAGGCCAAAAAAATATATCCGACATTACGTGCTCCATCTGTTTCATGTTTATATGTGCCGAACACAGAAATGATACAGATTGGGAGAAATATACCATATGGCAAACATAATCTCGAAAAGGCCAATGTATTCGATGCATTAAAAACTGTACATTTTGTACTATGATTGAACAGACATCGCTCAGCATGAGTTTAACCCTATAAAATCCACCAATGTTCTGCACTACCACTCTAGTTCTTCCAAAAGTTCTAAATGACCCATTAATGCACAATGCATTGAGTAGAGGGCTACTCAATGCATTGTGCAAGCCCCTGGAGCGCAAAGGGTTAATGTCCAATTGCCCTGCGCCCGGTGGTTAAGTGTCCTCTTCACTATCTGTCTGGTAGGGAAAACCTATCCAGATAGCTGCGAGGCTTAGTGGAGTAATAGCGGACAAACGGAGGAATTTATGTCAATTCAGTGTAAAATGAACCAGATGCAAGCTCACTTGTTTGTCTAAAGCAATTAAACATGTCATGTAAAGCAGTAGCGGGCAGTTTAATAGTTCACAAATAATTCCCCTCTCCAGAAAGCTCGGAGATTAATAATTAAATGGTCAGGGTGAAACGCAGCCTTATGGCTCGCATGCACCAAATTAAGCTAGAACATTCCAATTTTGGCTGTCTAGCAAATCAGTAATGCATATTATTAACATGCTGCAGGGTGATTGATCGTCTTCATTATGTGGATAGCACTCGTTTCACACGTGGAATCAATATGGTGTATATTTTACAACATACGTGTACCTTATCGCACTGAGCTGGAATGATTGTTTCACCCAAGAAACTGTAATCACCATTAAAAAAAAAAGAAAGAAAGTATAAATTCATTCAAAATTCAATCTATACTATATGCAAATGTCCACAAATACATTTTCTTTTTCTGCTTATGATCACCTTGATCATCTATATAAACGATAGACTAGGAACAGCGTTATAACTAAAAAGGAGCAAGTCATGCCGCCTTCTTCTAAAATAGCATTTTGATCCATTTATAACTCTTAATACACCTTACCTAACCACTTTATTTAGGAACTACTTGGTAGATGAATGTATTACTGTTCCAAAGCAAAATATTTAATTGTATTTGCAATGCAGTGTGTATGTATCTAGAAATTTGCCATAACGAGCTTCCTCTATGATGACATGAAATGTTGGGATGCATGCCTTTAGAATTCAAATTATTATTACCGCAAGCTGACATGGGAAAGAAAAGGGCATGTCCGTGACTGTCTGCTGTATATATCCACGAGGGTAGCCATGTCCATCAAGTAGGTGGTGGCAGACCTTAGCATTGGATCAACCACATGAGCAGTGATGAAGTTAAGTTTGGGGAGCTATCAGGCACCAAGCATTTGCCAGGTGGGACTAATGGCTAGTCCGGCCCGGGTTAATCTGTCTGTGGCTGGACATGTTTGCTCCATTATATTCCATGCATGGCCGTATAACGCTTGCTGTGTTCCCACAACCCAACCATTAGCCTAGGTCGTCATCTGATTAACCAGCATGTGACAAATAAGATCACAAGTCAATGATCGGTCATATATTTAAATCTAATAGAATATTATATACAATCTACACTATATATATATATATCTGTAAAGAAAACTGCATTAGTGGGGTTATTGTTATTAGAAATGTCTTAACAGTCCTTGTAGGAATAAAAGGAAACAGTATTTAAAGATGTGTGTGTCTGCAGCAGACGTAAATCCATTAAAAGTGGAAGAGAAGAAAGGGAGGAGAAATTGATTGAAACATTGAAATATATCATCGGGTTTTGACACGCTGTAAGCTGGAGCACATTTCAGAAGAGGCCTTTGATTTGTGATGCTGTAGCTTCTACTAATGCTAACGCCACTCCTGACCGACATTCAAAAACTGAGATTATAAAAGGAGTGGGGAGGAAGATGAAGGGAGGGAGATTCTAACTGTAAAGTACAAAATCTGGGGATTATGTTTCTACTTTGATGTCCCTAATACACCTTCTTCCCCACCTTGTTATTTAAACTTGCATTTCTGGGGTGGCACCAGTCTTCCTACAATATGTTTCTCACCTATACCTACAATGTTCTACAAACAGGAGTGACAAACCGGTAAGGCGTCTGAATTTAGAAGGAAATTATAGTCTTTATGAGCTATAAAGACCATAAACTCTTTGAAATGTAAAAAATATTTTATTATATATGATCTGTGGGTACTTCACTATGATGTCCTTAAGCTCCACAAATGGCCAACTGTAAAGTTAATTTAACTTTACAGAACACAAGGCTATATAAAGCAATGTCTTCACTTGGGCTGCGAAGACACGAGAGTTGACAGGCGTAAGGAATGGTGATTTGTCTCAGACTAACTCAGATTGCAATGCTGTGTCTTTAAGTGATGGTTTGTGTCTTCAAAGTCAGTTTGGGGCCATCAGTGTTAATAAGATCGACACTGATTCGACCTTGGTAGACTCTGTTAGTTCAATCTGTGGTAAACATAGGTTTCTGCTTGGGGCTTCTTCTGTTGTTCGTTCAATCAATCACCTTTCCTTAGCGCTTGTCACTTTGTTCCAGTTATCAATATTAGATAATTCTAGCTACTGTGCCAAAGGAATACATCTATCCCGTTGTCTCAATGATGAATGTCAAGGTTATCAGCATTACTGGCTCACTCCTCACTGTTATGAAGTGACACCAGACTGGAAAAATTATACTCTGGGGTGCAGCAGTTATATCCCTGCGTATTATTAAGCGCTGTACTGGCATATCTAACAACACATTAAAAAAATGTTTCACAGTTAAAAATTAACTAGTCCTGATATGTAAGTGGTTTTAACTAGAGAAAGACAGTGTAAGCTGATGTAATTCAAAAGAATACAACATTTTAGAACTTCAGCTTTTCCTTTTAGTATTTGTGTTCCTACATCGATTATCTATTAAGTTATCTAATGATTCTATCCCTATTCACATATCTCTCGTGACATGCAGTGCAGAGGAATAAACAAGCAACATCTTCTGGCATAAGGCGACTAGGCCTAGGGTGACAGTCCCTCTGTTCCAAAACTCGGGCAAACTCGGGCAATCTCTTGGGCAATCAGGTCTATGATCTTCCCAACCAGCCCATTTGCACTATGGGGGACCGTGCCAAGTAGGTCATGTCAGCCCTCCTCCAGCATTATTAGTAATAAAATTTTTTACTATTTTAGTCTCACTATATTTGGCCAAAAATAGAAAAAGACCTCTGAGATATCTTCTTCTAGTGAATTTTGGAGATGTTATCTTGGGCTAACGGATCTATTTTTCATATACAGATTTATTTTAAAAAAATGTTAATAATAAAGGGTAGAATATGGGAAAGCCGCAGGTTCTCTTTAAGAAAGGAAACACGTCCAACCTGAACATCTTCACGTCTGCTTCATTAATTATGTTCATATGATCATTAGACTGAACACTGCTTTATGACACTATTAATCATGTTGCAGAAAGTATCCAGAAATACGTGTCACACAGGAAGCAGGATTCCTCCAAGTAACTGGGAGCGCGTGTATATTCTATTTTTCCTCTTGTACAGTAAGAAAGCAAAGTATATTTCAGCATCTTAAAATAGATAGCTTCCAAACTTCCTATTCTACGCACCAAAATAAGCGTTCTTACATTCTGAGACGTTGTAGAAAAAGCTGAAATCGTCAAGCAGTTGGCAATGATTAAATCTTAATACTCGGGGGACATGCAGCTCTACAAAAATTGCTTCTCCGCTTCAGAGATGTTTAATTAAAAATGGAAATTGGGACATTTAACCCTTTGATTTCAGGCCAAGTCCAATCTACTATATATCTGCACTGCCTTGTGAAAAGTAAAGGGTTAAGGGTTTAAATCAACAGAGAACTTCTGGCTTTCCAACTGCTTCATTAACCAGGTTTACAAAGAAAAAAAGTCACAATGGGTTGCAAAAAAAAAAATTTTTGTTTTTTCATTATTATCTTTTGGTTTAGAAGACGCTAACACTTGTGCCACCCCCCGGCTACTTGGACACAGCACTGGGATTACGCAACGTCCCTGAGGAAGAGTCATTGGAATGGCTTCTATTCATCGGGAAATATGTCAGACTAAGTGTTCTAGCTGCTTTTTTAATTTACTCCATTTATCTTGTCTTTTTCTCCCCCAGAGGCTCCCAGCGAAGCATTTTTTTGACATGCTGAGAGAGTAAGAAGCACACTGGTTATCCTTTTGGCTGTGAAGGGGAAAAAAAATCTTAACTAAAAACCCTCAGTCCATAAATTACAGATCATTTTAAAAACATCGCTCTTTCAAATAGGTACCATAAAATAAAAATGTAAGCACTTTCTTTACAATGAAACACATTTAGTTATAAAACAGATGGAATGTTAAACTGTAATGAGTAGTTTTTAAGCGGAGTCTATGGAGAACACACAGAGCCAGGCCGTTGCCTGTGCAATGTAACTAATAAAATCGCGTTATAGGTTATATTTTTAGGGGTCTGTTCATACCTGCTGTAACACTTTATTTATAGTGCAGGTTGGGAAACCATACAATGAATATGTTACATATTTTTTTAATGTACTTAACATTGTCCCACTCGCCATTATATTCTAGATTTTTTTTTTAACGAAATTTAATTCATCACGAATACACAGCAAGAATATTCTAAATTGAACGTTAATCCAATTTTTATTGGGTTTTATTAGATTATCTTCCACCAGAAAAGGTCATCAGTGTCTTAACGCAGATTACCTAGGCCCCACTACTGACAACCCTTTCTACAGACATAATTCCGATTCAATGCTGATTCCCCCAAGTATTCTCCACTTTTCTACCCTCCACCATGGTCCACCTTATTTGCACTAGGTCCCTCCACTTTCTCACCTGGAGAGGAAGGAGAGGGGAAGGTCCTGAAAGCATAGGTTGGCTGTGGTCCCCCAGAAGCCATAGGGGTTCCCAAATGCAGGTTCCTGCTTTATACTCCTTTCACAGGGAGTATTACACCAAACCCTAATAAGTCCTCATAGACAGTCCTAAACGCATCGACATCAAGCTAAATGATTTCCTAGAGAATCTGGTATCCAAAGGGTTAAACCTGGCAGGTACAATATGACGTTACATACTCTTGGCTAATAAAATATTAGTACTTGGGGTATTTAGCAACACTGTCTACATCTTGGACTATTCTAAGTGTTTCTAAGCATGCCAATTCATACTCACAGTGTTTCCCTTCACAAACTACAGTAGCGTCAAAAGTAATTCTAAAAAAGTTGGAGTGGAGTACATTTTGGAACTTGGACATAAGTACCTATCAGAAACTATAGATGTTACAACTAATAAAATGTTAGGTACTAAATCAAACAACAAGGTCATATTTATCAAGGCAAAACATAACAAGACGAATTGTGACAGGAGATTCGGATTACGGCAGATTTAAATAAATGATAAAATATAATAAAATATAATAAGAGAAACATTTAAATGCATAACGGGATTAAACAAAATACAAGAAGGAAGTATATTTGAAAGGTGGAATAACAAGATGTCATAATCTAAAAGTAGAGGGTCAGAGGGTTAGATGTAATATAAAGAAGTTTTACTTTACTTGTGGATAGATGGAGTAGTCTACCGACAGAAAAAAAGATTGATTCTTATCTGATGGCAAATTCTACGTGTCAATATCCGGCGGAAGCACTCAATTCATTGGCACAAACTGCTTCAAATTTAGTTCCAGGATCTACATCGTGGTAAAATTGAAGTGCATGTGGGTCAGAATGTTAAAAATGCTAAATTTGGAGGAACACAAATAATTTAGTTTCTGTGGTGATTGTTCAAAATTTAGCAGTTAGCAAGTAGATATTCCTGTCTTTTTTGTAAATATGACCCTAAATGTCTAAATTGCAAAAGAAACAAATTATAAACTTGTGCTATGAACATAATCACTCCCTTCCATACAATAAATCTTTCTTGACAGCATTCTGTGATTTATTATTTCCCTACCCCTGCCATTTGCCTTGTGGGGAAGGGACTACAGCTCTAGAATAGACAGCAGGTACCTTTCAGGTGAAAATGTCTATTCTTTATTCCATCACAGTCACTGAACACCAGTGAAGCCAGTCAAAATCCATATTGGATCTTAGGAGAGAGATCTGTGGACCTTCACAAGAACAGGTCGCAGATGGTGGATCTGCCAACCTTCTGCCTGCTCCACCCAGGCCCAAGCCAATCCTGATTGCATTTTTTGTATGTTGGATGAAATTAGAAGATTGTACACTGGTGAACCTGTAAATTCATATTTGAAGCTTAAATCTATCAATTAGCTTAGATTTTCATTCAAACACAGAACTTGACGGCAGACAAGAACTATTCGCCCCGTCTAGTCTGCCCATTTTTCCCAATGTAAAGGTGTGATGGAAAGGCTTAGACCTTAATCAGTTTATATAAATATAAAAATAAATATGAAAATAAAAGACATCTCAAATAAAAGTATGTTTGCTTGTAATTCATGCAAAATGAAGATTTACGTAAAATGAATTGTTAATTAATCCAGTTTTGAATAGATTAGTGCACATCGCTTTTAGGTCAGCACACTGGGCACAAAAGTCCACCACACCAAAAACAAATATATATATATATTTATTTTTATTTTATTTATTTTTTTGGCTTGAGGGAAGCCAGAGCAGTACAATTTACAGAAAGTCTGAAAATAACCAGAGTCTGAGCTTCCAAAACCCCATGTTGAGAGAACATTTCACAAAGTCTATATTGGATCATATCCCAGACAAGAACCTGCTCCCCATGCAAAAACTTCTTACTTCATTCATACCCCCAGTTCCTGCTGGACTACATTAATCATTAACTAGATGACACATTTCTTGACACTTCTGTTGACTGATAAATCCTTCTCAGTCCAAAATTAAAGATTAATAACTATCTTTCTTAGTGGCCCAGTTGAGAGAAGCTATCACGATTGGTTTGGGATCCACCGAGACTTATCCCTAAAACAAAAGCAACTTGTATTCCTCTACATTTCCCTACATACAAGTCCCTAAGAAGTAAAAAGAAGCCTACAGTTTTATTTTATTTTTTTTAAAATAATTTTTAAGCATTTTTAATAGCCAAAGTGGACACAAGAAACCATGATGCTCAGCGTATCAAGCAATAGAACAAATAAACACAGGGAGGTTCTAGATATACTAAGCAATTACAGTCATTCTTGACATACATCTCAAGTATTCTAGTTTTTGTGAGAAAGTCCTAATTTTTTTCTTCAATAATCCTAACATACTAAATGGCACCTCAGCCCCCCAAAATAGGCGACAAATTGACATATTTTTAGTAATATGATTAATAGTCCAGGATTATTTCAGCTCTATGATAATTGAGTTTACGTTTCACAAACACAAGTGTTTGTTCTGTTGGTTGGTTTGGTTTCTACCGATGATACAATCATTTTCCTTTATTTCAAATATGCAATCCTAATTTCTGGATACTGACAACAGCTCTACAAATAACTGGCTAGATCTGTTAAAATTACCTGGAACAAACTGGCAGAAAATATAGACTTACATCCCTCGACGACTAGCGCTTGAGCATATCTAAAGTAACTGTGTAACACTTGCATGGTTCCGCTACAATACAGGTCTATTATTACCCTAAGGAAGACTTAGGGAAGGGCTGACATGGATTCCCAAAAACATATCTAGTGGGTCCACAAGAAAACTACTGTTGCTTAAAAGATCATTTGGGGTAATATCTTAATTAGGACTAAAAAAAAGAAGGAACAAAAATCAGGCTACATGCATTTTTCAATCTTTTGCTAAAAATTAGATGTCAATGGCAGCTTGTAGTTTTTTTTGTTTGTTTTTTTTTTGCTTTTCTTTATCTCTTTTAGTCAACCTCAAAAATTAATAAAAAAAATTTACGCGTTTTGAGGCTGTTTGTTGGATAACACATGATGATAGGGAAGTAAGTAAAACCTATACAAGATAAGCAGTTAAATAGTGGAAAGTGCATGGCTGAAATAAGTGTCCTTCACTCACACCTAATATAAAAGTAACCCAACTTAATTATAAGAGTGTTAGTCCACCTAGAGCCATTTAATATGCATAAACATTTCCAAATTGAACGTCACCATTAAGAAGTAAACCGTGTATTCCAGATTTATGTGTTACATATGTTAATTTGAGATTCCCCAGATGACATGATCCTTGAACCTTCTCTTGGTAAACCTTAGCACCATGGTCAAGAGGTTAGCGATGATTTGGGGAGGAGAGGGGGCAGGCGGTAAGCAGGTGGTAACAATTATCAGATGTCATTGGATTCCTTCGTTCTCCTCCTAATTTAATCCTTGACAAGTTAAACTTTCCGTCATGTGTTTCAGTTAACAAACCACAGGGTACAAGTAGCCACTAGCGGGTACAAAGAAAGCCATTCTCCGTTAGAAAATGCATATATGCATTTGTGATGTGTTAAAAAAAAATACATTATATATACATGTCTGCGTAGATCAAGACAATATCTGATTCATGGTGCATCAGATGTGTGTGGGTTTTATATTATGCTGCTTTATACGCAAACCAGACTATAAAATTTACATCCGAGTCATGTCCTATAATCATCCGTTTTCATTATTGTTTGCAGCGCTTACAGTTTGAAAAGATACAACATGATTACAGAGATGCCATTAGTCTATGAATTCCTATTGTACTTCATCATAAGATACTTTAAAATCTATTATTGGAAGCCTTGTAAATAAAATGTTGTTATACTTCTACCGAGTTAACATTTATTTCTCCCTAAATCTAGATTTAAGTCGAGTTTTATCCACTTCTCCTGAGATGGTGCAGTTCGTCTGGAATAATGGAACAATAATGAAAAAATAAAACAATGCTCAACTAGGAAGACTACAATATTACATCAGATAAGTGTATGTACCGTCAGGCACTGATTTATATGGAAAAATTCCCCAGGAAAAAAAAAATTTGAGAATTTTTTTTTTGTTTTTTTTCAAAGTACTGAACATATGCTAAACATATAAAAAATACGCCGGAAAAAAAACCAAGGACAAGTGTCATGGTATAAGCTTTTTTACACTCCCATGCGGCAAATGTCTACCTGTCTGAGAACTGCTCTAGTACACAGACCCATTCAGAAAAGAAATAGTTACTGTCAACATTCCTGCGATTTTGCCGGTTTCATCACATATCCCGGAGGTTATGTGTATAAACAAATCGAACCTGAAAAACCAGTTAAAGACAATTACTGAGAGATCTAAAATGTGTCCATTTCTATGATAGTGTTTTACATATTGCATCATATTTCCACTCTGTTGCTTTTTAATTGCACATGATAGCCGCATGGCCCCCTTAAATTTTCGTGGTGTCCCCCTCTTGGAAGTGCATGTGGGTAATCTGTAGAATCTTCCATATGCATTTGCCCTTTTGCCCATCAATTTAACAGAAGGGCAGAATTAACTTAATGGGGAGGAATAATGTTGGAGAACCTCAGGACAGGGAAGTACGATGGCTGCTCACATGGTGGATGCGAATAGCTATACATTTTTTTTTTTAATCCGTGATCGCCATTATGGTAGTTTATTTAATGTACTGTATGGTACAAAATAGGATCTGTGAAAGGGACAGACTCCTTAGGCCCCAGATCGTCCATTCTCTATGTTTAATGAAACCCTTGGTAAACGGGGCCAGAGGAGATTTGTTTGTGTGTCGCGGGCGCATGAGAAACATGAAAAAAGAAAGGGAATTTTACAGAAAAATGTGTTGCTCATACATTATATGGCAAGCATTATACTCATCCCTATATCAGCCATACCATGTCTCCATGGAAACCAACTCAACAGACACCTTCACAAGCTGCGTAATAGCTATATGCACGCTGACATATGATGTAATGTGTGACCCAATCACAAATAACACAAAAGCACCTGAAGCCAGAGTATCGCCCCAAATATACACAGATTTTGCAACAATATATGGCATGCCTAAGGAGGTTTGATGCCTATAGCGGCATGAATATTAATACAATAAAGCAGCGAGCTGCAAAGGGACTCGGTAGGTCGCGAGAAGCAGCTTCTGAAATAGCAGAGGATCATGGGTAGATGAGTAGTAAAGCGAATATAAGAGATATAAATGATAAAGTTACTACTTCTGCAATTTTTTGCATATTTCTTTCAGGACAATAATAAAGAATATAAAAGCATGGTGGGAGTTCCCTTTTCAGCTGCCACGATTTGCTGTGTCGGAATGTGCGTGTCTCAGAAAGTCATTCATAAAAGGACCATACCATGGCTTACTACACGTCAGTCTCCCACTACGATTGTTTCAATGAAAGCAGAAAACGGTGACTCAGAGAGAAGATAGTCGGCGAGGTCGGCCCCCTCCACTCTATTTCCACAGAAGACAGCGAGATAAAAATGAAAAGATTTACTGAGGACTCCTAGGGTGATAATAACAAGCTCCAAAGATTGATGGCATGTTTCTGAGAATGCAGCTGTGAAAACATGGATTTACATGCAAAATGGCGCTGATAAAACTGAAAGGTATATCGCCTAAATCACATAACGCAAACAGGAAACCATACTTTCACACAGCCCACAAATCACTTGATTTCTGAAGTGACTGCCAAGCGGGTTTTTTTAGTTACAAATATATTTCTTCATTTTTGACCAGGTGCAGACCGCCATTGGAAGGTATTTTTGGCCGAGACAGATTCTTAAGGGGTCTTTCAAAGGGTAGGTTATACATGGAACTTCTTGCTCACTGTACCCAAAGTATACCAACACATACTTAAAAGGTCCATAAAAGTCTGCTGGCCCGCAGTCTGGCGTAGCTACCCCGCTGTCCTGATTTTGGAACATGAGCTACTTGGCCAGTGAAGCTCCCATATGGCCACCTGGTAATACTGCGAGGATGAGCGCTACGAGGTGAATATTCAGGTATTGTGGGCAGGTGGTCCCACTCCTAGACCCGCTAACTTTTAGCCAGCTGGAGGAATACCAACACATACTTAGTCTGGGGTTATATTTTCCCTCATGTAGAAGAAATCCCTAAATTGCTCCTGTGTGTGTCTGATGAAGGGAACATTTACCGTAAAACATACTATTTAGCTTTGCCTATTACCCCCTCATCTGGTCTCATAGTAATTTGCAATGTCTGATGTGTACCTGGCTGTCATTGTGAGTTGTAGTCCCCAGCGACAGGAGGTCCAGAATCTGCAATTCCATTTTTTTTTGACCAATGTTTGCCTCTGCCTATTAAATGTTCCAGTCAGCCGTATGACTTCAATATGTAAAGCTGAACACTATGCAGATCAATAAACCTCAATCCCATTACGGATCAGTCAACAGGCATCAAGTATGCATTCTTGGAAAATCAATAAACATCAGTAATGTGCATCAAAGAACTCAATCGACATGCACAGAAGAAACAGCTGTCACACAAGGCTAATCAAAAACACCAGTCAATTGCACCAGACTGATCAACAAGCATCAGCTATTGACTTCACGCAAATCAATAAATATTAGCTACGACTAATTATTGATTATTTTGGCGATCGCTGCTAACACTACTCATCTGTGCCTGACGGACTAATAACTATTAATCATACGAGCCAGACTCGCTAATGGATAGCCACGCGCGCCAGCCAAATCAATAAATATCAGGTACAAGTTCCGTGGAATTCTAACGTTCTGGACAAACTGACTTAAAAATCTCGTGTGCCAAATTCACAATTACCAGCCAGACATATCAATATACAGACACACGCTCCAGACGCATCAATAAGCATCACACTCACGTACCAGATGCCTCGATAAACATTAGCATGTGCAATTTTGTATAGGCTCCAAAAATACCAAATCATTAAATAGTTTATGTTTTAAATGAAGAACAAATTTGTCTGACTCCTAAAAAAAAAAAAAAAAAAAAAAAAAGGAAATTCTGTGTTCAGACTAAGAAATAAGGAGATGGACCACATTTTTACATTACTTTTTGTATTTGTAATACAGAACTTTCTTTTAGAAATGATAAAATATGGACTCTTATAACATGTTACAAAGCTAATATAATAAGTCATAAAAACTATATAACCAAGAATAAAAACTCCACCAAACACAATAATGATAACACAATCCGAAACAGTGTGGCTCCCTGGTCTGAAGTCACAGAACCGTTGCACTTGCTCCGACGCTCAAAGGGTTAACACGTTTAATCCAAATAATATATTAAGTCAAATGTGACGACTTGCAAAAAAAAGCCATTTGAGCAAACATTAATCACGATACTATGCTGCAAGCCATCATGGGCTGGTAACTCCAATATGTCTTGCCTAAGCCCTATTCCACTTTGTCAGCAAATCTTCAAATGACTACAGGTCAATTTATATCCGGAAGAGGGATTTTTATAATTGTGACCAAATAATCTATTGCTCATAGTCCACAATTTACGCATCTGAAAAAAATGCATAGTTATTTTTGTGTAATTTTAACCGTTAGTACGACGATAATATCCCTTCGAAGGATGCACAGATAACACAATACATAGAGCTCAGCAGAATACAGTATAATAGTGCTATATAAATTAATAAATAATAATAAAGATGGTTATAAAAGAAGAAAATATATAAATAGTAGCGGACTATTTTTTATGGCAATGTAGGGCAAGAGGTGGACAGCTTGGTCTGGGAGGGCTTTTATAAATTGAGACTGATGGTCTATACTTCTTCTGGAATTTGCACTTCCGCATATGTGGATCATCTAGAATAATGCATGTTGTTAACATTTTCCACCTAACCTTTTTGTTCAAGATTTGGTGGTTTGTAGGAATGACCTGTTTAGAACCCAGTTAGGAGGTCTATCGTGGGACCTTCTGGAAGAAGGGCTTAAAGGTTTATAAAAGGTCCCACTTTGGCCGCATGTAGGAAAGTGACAATTCAGCTAACTTTATATCGGATGTATTATAAAAGGTGACACAATGTTAACATTCCATGAAAATATGATTTTGTTTTTTAAGCTGGTAAAATGTTATGAAAAGTAATATTTTAGGAACAGAAGCTCTATTGCTCAAATAAGCAGGTATTATAGTTCCAAGTATCTTTTTCTAAGGTTTCAATATCTTAAGGACAGCAGATCACAGTGCGCTTTCACGAAAAAAAAAATATATATATTTTGGTATATATACCTTCAAAGTACAGATATAGTCACGTCGGTTCACACCCATGTTTAAAGAATAAGCACATAATAGTCGATAATAAAAAGCCCATGAGAATATATAGCTGCTTTTAATAATTATGCTGAGTAAACAAGTTTAAACTAGACATTGAATAGCGGAGGAGACAATAAAATCTCTAAAGGAAACAATGGTGTGTTTTTACTTAATCTCTCTTTTACACTTTTAAGAGGTTTAAGTTTAAATATTTGGTCTGGCTATGAAACCTTTCTTTTCTAGGCAGAAGAAAATACAATGATATCCTTGAGTAATTAAAAGTTATAGGAATACAGTTGTGTGCTTTTGCAAATATTTTTAATTGTCTTTCTTTATACAATTCTTGGTGAGAATCTGAAACAATACATATATGTTACGTAATAATGCATATATTGTAATCTTTAAGCATGTATTCATATTGAATATTAATAATAAATATTAATAATAATAAATAATAATAAATTAACTATGATAGTTAAGAATGATTAAACATGCATTAATCATTAGTTAAATTATTAAAATATTAAATAAAGTATATATATTATTGTGTTTCTGGTTCTTCATTGAGACCTTCTTGCTTCGGTGTTTTTATTTGTTTTTTAGTTTTATTATATGATTTTACAACTTTTAGTTGTGTTTTTTTAATTATTTATATATATATATCAGTAAAAACTAGAAAAAGAAAACTGCTTATCCAATAAATAAATTTGTCTAAGGAAACAGTTTGAACGAATATTCTTAAATCAGAAGATTCACTGGGCTGAAGATCATTTAAAAAAGGTACATCTCTTAACACATATAAGTATCAAACACACCACCTACTAATAATCCCATCACAGTTTAAGCAACAGTTTTATTCAGTAGTGGATAATATATGGTTAAAGTTGAAATAAGTGCACAAGACGTCTTTATGAAATGGATGTTTCATCCAAAATCACACAGAGCTTCATTTTTCATCGAGTATATGGGGAAATTAGTTTTGGAAGCTCCGTTTTTAGCTGTCAAGCTTTGTCATCAATACGCACTTATGAGAGTTCTCTACAGAATGCATTTAATTCTATGACCTTTTATCTTCTATTGATCGGCTTCATATTCCATTTAAAGCCAAAATTGATGTTTTTACACAGATGGGCTAATATTCTTAAAAGTTAGTGAAAGCTATCAGAAGTAAAAGCGAACGTTTGTTCCAGAATGCTCTCAGGAAAACATTGAAATCTAGGACGTGTGCCAATTAAGATTTTTTTTACAAATATATAAATATTAAAGGATGAGTCATGCGCAAAATTGTCTTTTCAAAAACTGGCAACTCACGTCAAGGGAGTCCTATGCTCAAGGTGCCATGTTTCCCGTCAAAACATTGTGCGTTCCTACCAGAAGGGACAAGAGTTTCGAAATCGGAATTCTAGTGACTCCTTTTTTTTTGTTTTTCCACTCAAAACGCATGTGTACATAGAGGGGTTTGCTGCAATAGTTAAACTTGTTCTATATAATGTACTTCTAGCAAAGGAAACACAATGAGATTATGTTAACGTCTGAGGTCTCACATTGCAGAATGTAAAGGAAGATGTTGCGTGTTACTTAAATCCATATTTCGCGCAGAAATAAGAAACCTAATATTCCATTACTGAAGGGAAAACTGATGTTAAACAGTTGGGCGTCCAAATGTTCTCGTTTTCTGGGTACAGTCCCACGAATGTGACTTCTGCCCTGTTTTTTGTTTGTCATTATTTGCAACCAAAGTCATCCCCTAAACCTCTCTTTAGTCAAAAGGTTATACTTCAAAAGCAGTTTAGGGTTTTTGGGGTTAAATTGCCAAAAAAGCTGTTCAGCGGCATTCTAAAAAGAAGAAACACAAGAGCAAATGTATTTTACTAAATACTATTCTCAGACGTAAGATAAGTGATATTGAATGAGATTCATTTCCACCCATGGTCACAAAAACCAAATCGAGCCGGTCGCATATGTATAGCCTGTCATGGTTGAGTGGTTGGAGCTCTTTGAGACATATGACATGCTGTTATACTTTCATGAAATTAGCGTCAACTTAGTGTTAACATTCTCTTAAATGTAAAATGCCATAAAAATTCATTGTTTTAATTCATTGTTTTCACTATCATGCATCCTTGGAAAAAAAAATATCATTTGGTTGCTGGTCTGAAGTCCCCTAATCTATTAAAGTTCGTCTATAAGAGCTCTATAATATCTCAGACATATAGCTCACAAAGTCTGTTGATTCTGGATAAAATGTATTGATCAATTGTACAGAAGAAATCACATGCAAAACTGGAATAAATAGAGAATAATTATGCGACATAGTATGCAAAGATAAATTCATATGTTGCTGTATACCGGAAAAAACTACAGGCAACCAACCTGATTTATGAGAGGTGCAAAAGTGAAGCGGCTGCAAAAGTGAAGCGGCTGCAAAAGTGAAGCGGCTGCAAAAGTGAAGCAGGCGTAAATTAAGACTGCATAAACCAAGTCAAACCTGTATATAGAAGAACATATAAACTTTGGAAATGTGCACTTGTCTAATGGTACATTTGGAAACATTTTTTTTTTTCTTGTTAGTATCAGATAAAAAAATATGTTTTGAAATATATGTGCTGTCCTTTTTTTTAACCTCGTTTTTGTATAATATAATGTTTTTAGCCAGCGGTATATAGAACATTTCTATGTATTCTAGCTCTGATATGTTATGCTCAAAGATAAAAATATTTTTTTATGAGACTTCCTCTTTAAATACTTTTTACAGCTGCCTGGCCCTCCGAACAATGAAAAAAATAACATATATTTGTGAAATATATGTTAGCGCTCTCATTCGGAACAAGTCTATTCTGCGCCATAGATAATTGTACTAAAGCTGCAGTGCTTTGGGATCCTAGCTCGCCCAGTTAATAAAGACGTGCCAATAGAAAACTGACTCGACTCACCACACCCGTACACTCACGCTAGAACCACAGAAAAACAGCATTCTATTTATTTACCGTTACTCATGTTAAAATCATAATTTCCCTTGTTTAAAACATTTAAGGCTACTTACTCACCTTTGTTTGTCAACTTTAACTTTTTCTTGCTTTCTAAATTAAGGATATATCTATGTACTTTTTAAAAACAAGTGTAAGACAATTAGTCTCCACTAGGAGGCAGAATTTTTATAAATGACCGTAAAGATCAACAAAATACTTTGAGTGCCATTGAAATGAGTACTGTTAAATTGAACAAATCATCTGGCACAAGCATCTTCTGGTTCCTTTCAATGTGTCGATTCACTGTTGATTATTAATGATCTCAAATGGTTAATAAGGTTTAGAACAGTGGTTTCCATGCCAGTCCTTCAGGGCAGAAATGTTAACAGGGCAGAATCTGAGCAATTCATATATTCAATTCCAACAGAGGGATTAATAAAACCTGTTCCCATGGCTTGGGAACCGCTAGTCTAGGACACCTTTGAATGACCACATCGCCTACGGACATCATGTCTGGGCCTCATGCCTGTCAAGGGAACGATGAATTTACCTATGAAAATTCTATGTCTTATCTTTTAAAACAACACTTTTGTGACCCTCCTAATATTCCTGTTAAAGTAAGGTTTTTAAGTCTCTCCTGTTTGCTAACATTAGCCAACAACATTCTAGCTTCTCTAGCAAGTGTCTTTGGAGATGGTGAAGGTGCCACTAGGATCAGAGCAGAACACATCGTGAGTATGTGTACTTGTTATTAATGTGCATGCATGAGCAAATACTCAAAGGGGCAAGCCTAGCCAAACGGCTTTGAAGTATACAGGTCCTAAATTTGGATGGAGATACTAAATGCATACTTTCTGGTCCCGTCCAACTCACATGAACCAACAGAAACCAGTTGACTACCTACACAGAACCAATGATTGTATCCTTCCCTTTATAAAAACACTTACAGTGCTTAAACATTGTATGTCTATTCTAAGAAGTCATTCTTAACCTTTGTTCCAGTTTGTATGAGGGTGCATAAAAAATCCCAGTAATATTTGTATTTCTACTAAAGGAACGAAGAAAATAAATGATATCTTAAATCAGTAGTTATAAGTAAGCATGGCGGTACCTCCAGCTTTCTGCTCAGTTTTTGCAGGTGTTTCTCAAGGGCTTTCCACCTACTATTTGAATCGCCTGCCTCTTTAGATTTAATTATTGGTTTTTGACATGTCCACATAATAGGAATCAGCTTTACCAGGCAAGCTCCCCAGTGGCCATGTTCAATTATCAAGGTTGTTTTTTCACATTAGAGGTCTCCAGATTTGCTAATTTAACAATGTCAAAAAATAAACAGGAGTACCTGCACCGCTTTACCCAGTGACCCTAACGCCGTACAATATACTACGAGAATATAATATCACGTCAAAGCTCAAGGTGCTTAATGATGTGCGATCTCCTTCCAAAAACTCAATAGTTAAGTCCAAAATTGCATGAACTCAAAACAGAAAACTGCCAAGTGTGGGTATTTAATTAACCAATTGAACGTATTTAAACTATTATTATAACTAGTGCTAAACATATTAATTGAAGCCAACGAAAAGAATGTCAAATATAACCTTTTCAAGAACCCCTTTTTATTGGAAAATGTATGTTCTGATGTCAACGAATGTTCACATAGAGGAAGGTGGTTTACATTTTTATTTGTTTTATTTGAAGGCTGATTGTAACCAAAAAGCCCAGTTCCTAGCCATTATATGATATATATATATACATATATAGATATATATATAGATATTTATACCCGCCTCACCTGTTGTTTCTGTACGCCATAATGTTATGTTACTACTTGTTATGTCCTGTCTATCCATTGTACAGCACTACAGAATCTGATGGCGCTATATAAAACAATAAAAAAAAAATTAAAAAAAAATATATATATATATATATACATACACAATACATATATATATATATATATATAGATGTATAGATACAAAGTCCAGAAATGGAGATTCACACTCACGGGAATCTTTCATAAATAATACCTTATTCAACAGATAAGTAGAATTGACATTTCAGACCACACCAGGGTCCTTTATCAAGATATATATACATATATATGAGTATATATATTTCACCAAGGATAATACTTGTGGGTATTGTTGCTTTCAGAAAAATAATGCATTGTAAGCAAAACCAATTGTAATTTGACTCTATTCCAAATAAATATGTTTACTTTTTATAGTCTGATTTGTTCTTATTATTTGCCAGCTGAGAAATGTGCTTTTGTGTGATAACAAAAAAAGAACAAAACTAATGACGTGGCCACACGCAGAATTTAGCGCAGCCAGCGTGTTCTTCGTGGAGTTTCTCTTTAAATCCCCCTACAGGCACTATAACCCGAGGGGCAGTACAGCTATCTGACACACCGCTTTGATGAATGGATGTCAAGAGACTCGTATGGAAATTCCACTTTTTACATTAAACCTGATGCTCAACAAGTTTCTTGCTAATTGTTAAAATAAAATAAAAAAAAATAGATAAATAAAAGTTAAAAAAAAATGTAAAAAAATATTCTCATACTCCAGGAAAGCCTGCCTGTTTTTTATTACTTAAAATAATCTCGATATTTCAATTTGCATCGCATATATTTATTACTTAATAAAAATTGTAATTAATAAGTAAAAGAAAAAATAAGAATAAATTATTAAGAAATGTGTATGCTCCATATTGATTTTTTTTATATTAAAAAAACAATTTGATTATTCATGCTTCAATTACAGATCGAAATGTATAATCAATGCGTTGCTATTACTCCACAGCTCAGATTTATATTTTTCAAAAACACATTTTTGGCCGAAATTCTTTAAAAGAAAATCTTGGTTAAGTTCAGATAAAAACATCACCTGTAAACCTATGACACGAAATAGAAATATTACTGGCCTTTCTAGAGAGGCAGCCGTCTAAACAAAGGTCTAAATTACCCTCCTCCCCAACTCACTACAGTTCACCGAGGCTTCTAAACATGGCCGATCTTTAGACTCCAGTTCAAAAAACACATTACTGTCTAAGCCGTTTCCTTAAATGAAGAATATAACAAAACTCTTTTGTATTTATGTTATATTTCATAGGCTTAGCCATCACCTACGAAAGAAAAAAAAAAAGATAACACAATGATGTGGCTGGCTGAATGGATGAATAAACCTTTTGTGTTTAATGTCTGTTACATTGTTAATTGACTGGGATCTACATGAAAGATTAGGAATATCCTAAGGCAAATAGATTAAAATAAAGTGTACCAGTTACAGCAGGCAGAAGGGTGCATCGCTTAGTGAAATACTTGTGTATTTGTTCCCAACAAACTTTCCTTTAAGTGATAAAAAATTATTATTAAACTAGAAAAAAAAAATTAAATAATAGAACACAAAGTGTGATTATTTGGGGGAGATAAACAATATTTTTGGTCTGATTCACTGCATTCTAATTGTAAGCTTGTGAGCAAGGCCATCTTTACCCATTGTATTGGTTTGTCTTAGTCTGTCTATTCTGGTCTCGTAAAATGTTGGCACCGTATAAATAAAAGCTCAAAACTTGAGCTGACCATCAGACCCCTTGGTGGCCACAACATTATTCCTCCAGCGTGTGCATTGCAAATCCCAACCCATGTCTAATTAACGTAATGTAACTTCGTATCATATCATTAAATATGAAATTCCAAAATAAAAGAATTGAGAATAAAATAGAGAATGCTTCTAAAGGGTTATCAGTGTCTTAATACGAGTTGAACGTTACATTTCTTGGCCAAACCAAGAGACACTTTACTCATAGGACTTGTATTTAATGGCGTCCAATGATTTGAACACAAAAAAAGCGTCGGCTTTAACATCACAAGGCAAATCTAGATCTCAGGTCATCCATACAGTGCATGTCAGGTAACAATTTATACACTGGAGGGTGACAACGAAGAATGTGCTCACGAAAGGTGGAAGAGCCTGTATGCGGCAAATGAATGTTCATTATTATGTACTACTCTGCAATATCGTCAAAGCCTCGGGAAGTACTGTCAAATATGCCCTTATAATTATCATTTCTTAATGTGATTGAAGAGGTGCCTATCCTAAATTTGCTTTAGAACTTATGGTATATAAACCAGGTTTTTGGGGGTTTTTTTTGATCTGTCTGCCACTGCTACACAACTCTATAATATGTTTTTGTCTCGCAACATGAAAGCCAAAAATATTAATAAATAATGTAAAATAGGAACAAATAAAGGAAAAACATATATTCCATTTTTAAATGATAGACATTATAAAAAACATAAATATTTTGTGGCTGTTCGTCTGCCGGTTTGAAGGTGAGTTTCAAAGTTGACTCAAAACAGGTTGCCGCCCGGGATTGTTTATACGTAAGGATTGCACCCATATTTAAATACATTTCATGCACGTGTGGGAACCAGCCACAAAACACATGAACTGCCCCGCTGCTCCTGTGGGGTCATGTGATAGTGACCCCGCTGAGCTTTTGCCTCCTCGTGATTGAAATGCCAGGTATGGATACATGAGCCAGCTTTGTATAGTGGTGTGTCCAGCAGGTGAAACCCTAGGCACAAGGAAGCAATGCCTAGTAGCTATGGCGGGTTGAACCATGTTCTTTGGGACACTGGTTATGTTGGTGTATAGTGGTTTGTCCAGCAGGTGAAACCCTAGCACAAGGAAGCAATGCGTAGTAGCCATGGCGAGTTGAACCCTTGTCTTTGGGACACTGGTAATGTTGGTGTATAGTGGTGTGTCCAGCAGGTGAAACCCTAGGCACAAGGAAGCAATGCCTAGTAGCCATGGCGGGTTGAACCCTGGTCTTTGGGACACTGGTAATGTTGGTGTATAGTAGTGTGTCCAGCAGGTGAAACCCTAGGCACAAGGAAGCAATGCCTAGTAGCTATGGCGGGTTGAACCATGTTCTTTGGGACACTGGTAATGTTGGTGTATAGTGGTGTGTCCAGCAGGTGAAACCCTAGGCACAAGGAAGCAATACTTAGTAGCCATGGTGGGTTGAACCCAGGTCTATGGGACACTGGTAATGTTGGTGGATACCATGCAAGCAGGCAACAGAGGGTAACAAAGAGTGATAGCCCAGACCAAGATGGAGGGATACCATTTTGTATTCTCTTATATAAAAAATCAGTTTATATTACATATATTATATACAGTATTATATATATATAGGACATTCCTGTTTGAATGCGCCAGTACAACTCATTTAATATGCCTAATATTGCTGTGAAAGGCAGAGAAACAAAGTTCCGTAGGTGAATAGCTCTATTTGCTCCTCTGTATCTTTAAATATCTGACTGCCAGAGCAGGTCGACACTACAACACATTCTCACATTCTGGAGTCGCGCGCTTGTTTTACAAATGTGCTGCTTAAAATAAAAACGCCAAAGAAACATATGGGATCGCTTAGGTCATTTAGATTCCGAAAAGTAGTAGCCTAACGCAAAATACAAAATATACTGTTTTACAAAACACAGGGTATCAATTACTATATTTAGATACTGTTTCTATTTTAAAAAAAAATGTTTTGAAATGTATCTTAAATTAAATGTCTAAAGACGCTTTAAAATAGCCGCGTCGTACGGAAAACAGAAAAGATTTACCATTGTGCTGGCACCGCTCAAGTTCTCCTTGTCGTTATGGCTCAGAAACAAATACACTTTTCCAGCTAAAAATGCAGATAGCGAAGGGACCGTAACAACGTCTATGAAAAGGATTTGTTTTTTTTATTATAGTCCCTTCCTGTGGTTGTAAATAATCTTTTTTGCTGAATTTTTACACATTAATAACCTGCAACTGAAATATTTTCGGCTTTAATGGACTGTGCTTTCATTAGCATCAAAAAAATTAAAATAGGCTAACATCATTGTTTGCACGCAATTTCAATTTAGGACTTCATTTACAAAATTCGGAAATAAAATATATACCCATTGATAATTATTACTCAATACCACAAGGTCCCCAAACTCCGCATGGGATGAAGTAGTGGCTCTACAGCTTTTTCTACGGTTCAACATCTTGCCTGCTTAATCAGGAAGATAATCATCTCTGTATCTTTACTTCTGTAAAGCATGTCAACTATTTAGAGTATAGACTAAACCAGTGAGTGAAGGAGGACCAGTTCATGTTTAGCAGCTTTTATTCTCCCAACGGATCCATATAATGGATCCAACGAGTCCATATAACGTATGAGACTGTGATGGGAGTGAAGGTGTGTCTACACAGATTGGGGAAAGAATATCTATGGGATCCCTGTGGAAGGTGTTTCAATGATTGCATTTGATTAGTCATCCTTTACCACAGTAATACATGGAGAGGGTAGGCGCCATTTTCATTGGCATGACTGGGAGTTTTGCCCAGAGAGGCCAGGAGAAGTGTCACCATTGAAAGTAGATGCTTCCCTACTGGCTTCCTTATCCCTGCCTCTGAAGTGGTGTGTTAACACACCCCCTGCCATTCATTGGTTATTACATGTAAATTCTCATTGTCTATTGGTTGGTTTGTATTAATTCCAAATTGGAATCATCTGTTATCATTTTTGATCCCTACTCCATAAAAGGCTATGTTTGCACATTATTATCCCCCTTAACCATGTTTCCGCTGTTGCTTGTTGGGATGCACTGCTTCTCAAAAAAGGTATATTATGGCTTTGCTACAAAAGTGGAGTTCCCCTTCAATTTCATAGAAGCAGGATAGCCGGTGATGATGGCCAGGCCACCTTTGCATCCCTGGTACCCATCAGAGAGATTTGCAGGTTCATTATAGATATAAAACAGACCAAGACATTGAGGCCCCTTTCTATCTCCCTGTGATTTATTTTCAACAGTTGAGTCCTAGCTGGTGCCAAGTGTAGTTGGTGGATTGCTCTTGTTGACCTCGGGGTCACTCTGACATCACAAGAACCAAAACTACCGAGTATAACTAGAAGTCTGCAGCTGGACTGAAAGATGAGGTCTGGACAGCAAATAACATAGTCATAGAAAACTATAACACTCCTCTATCACTGAAAAATGTGACCTTTTTATTGTGCCATCAGGTCAAGCAGCCTTCACAAACACCATTTCCTGCACTGAAACTCAGGGACACAAAAACATTTTACGATGAGACAATGGAGTTTCAAAAGTCCTTTCCTGTATCCTCAAGAGCCAATAGTAAGAGCTCCTTTTTGTTTTTTTTTATCTAATAAATATAAAAAAGAAGAAATCCGGGTCTTTAAAACATGTTTTTCTAAATAAACAAGGACACTTAGATATGATGATGATGACGACGATGATGATTATCAAGGCCATGATCAAAATCAGCTGTTTATTTACACTTCACAGTTATATATTAAAAAAATAGCAATTGCAATAGATTGCTATTTCCTGATGTCTTTTTTTAATTATAACATAAAAAAAATCAATAATAACAAAAGTATATAACCCCCAATGTAAATTTTCACCATCCTTTATCTATTTATTCCATCAGTATACTGACTCATTATCACCACGGTCCACATTTTAAAAATCAATGACTAGCTCAGAATCTTAGTTGGACAAAAATGATTCACTGAAGCGTACGATCAATAATTTTCATGATGCACCATGCATTATTTAACAGGTATAAAAAGATGTCTCGGAGGTAAAGAATGGACGTACTTAAAGTCTTTCCCAATGCAAACATTTTGGAATCCAACCTTAGATAAAAAAAAAACACGTCAATCCATATATTGATTAAAATGATCAATCCACAGTTCTGAATTAGTTTGAAATGTTATAAACTTTTATCTGTGAATGACAAGTTTAAAGATTAAAGTATATATATACACCACACCCAAAAAAAGTCATCTTAAATGAAAATTCTTTTTATCTAAATGAAAACTATTCTGCGAAGATAGAACAAAGCAAGCGAGATGACGTCAAACAAGACATATATTAAGAAGAAAGAAAACTACCCCTCCTAGCAACCTGCTATTCACTTGATCATTGATTGTTCTAGCTGATGACACGTTATATTGACAGGTTATAATATACTGTCAACAAGAGACAATGGCAAAATAGATCAGTCGGCAATGAAAAGTGGAGTAAAGAACAAGAAAATCAGTGCACATTTGTGTGTTTTTTAATTCAAAAAATGCATATTTATTCTTCTCGTTAGATCCTGAAAATTATTGCAACATATTTTATGCAACTCGATGTATTTATAATTAATCCGGAGCGGCGTTATATTTCTAAATCTCTTATCTGTTTCTCCGGATCACAAGAATGAGCCTAGCAACCCTAATATTTCTCTCTGTTTATCGCAAATGCCTTGAGGCTTAGGGTTGACTCTATAATCTCTTTGTTCAGCTTTCTGATTCATGCTTTCCTTAAAGGTTTTTTTTTATGTAATTCTGGCCCACTTTGGCACTGTTGTTACACACCCACATAATGATTTTAGTTGCCAATGCCTCTTGCACCCTTCCTACTTTTCATTTTAATAAATTAACACAATTAAAGATTAGTACATTCTTTTTTTCTACGCATGCACCTTTAATCCTGGAGATTTAAAAAGCTACTTTTTTTTTTCTCGGCTCAACTAGCAGTGTTTTACTGAAAAAAAGACCACTCATTGAGCTCGACGGTGGCCCTTGCCAACTTAATGCTATCTCCTGGTTCAAAGTTGAGCCCTACCAGCTCCAGTCTCGTCTACTAAAATGGCTAATGGGGTATCTACTCTGCCTTTCAGAGTATGGGGGGGGGGGGTTTAATTACGCAATAATTGTTTTATGAGAACTGCCCCATCTACATTTTTGACGTGACGTGCCATTTTCTTTCAATGAGGGCACGAAGGGTAGATTACCGGCTACGATAAAAATCAAACACAACGAATAGGGAGCGAAGAGCACAAGAAAACATTTTTAAAAAGCCGTTTATTGTAAAGGAGAACAGGGGCATGGGAATTACGTTGGATGCCGTGTACTCCTACAAATGCAGAACTTGGCAAATGCAACGACGGGGTAAGCGAAATGCAAGTTCGGAAGGGCTAATGAGGTGTCGCTGAGAAAACAGAGTCCTTAACATTCTGCATGTTTGGTCATCACAAGTTACAGACCAGGAGGGGTGGTTAAGGAAGCTGAACGGGGAGGCCTGGACTGCAGACACCGAGGAAGAAAAAAAAAAGGACAATGCAGTCTTGTTCTGAAATCTGTGCCTGCCTTTTCCAATTAGCCAATACATACCACTGCTGCTACTTACTGGAAAAAAAAACCCTTCACGCTCCATGTCCGTTACTTCCAGCCCTTTCTGCAACAAGTGATCAGTCTGTTGGGGAAATTACTGCACCAGATGGTATTACTTTACGTAGCACCAGCTTAGAAACTCCAGAAACAGACAGAAACAAGGTCCTACCTAAATACCCGGAATCCTAAACGCAGAACAGCCAATAATGAGTCAGCCTTGAAAACAAAACCTGGCGTTATTGCTTTTTTTGGACAAACGGTCAGGTTTTTTTTTTTTGTTTTTTTTTATATATATCAAAACTCCAATGCTAGAAAATAAATTCTAAGGGTTAATTCTAAATACTGAGTTTGTTTATTTTTGTGTGTATTGGTTTTGCTCTAAAAACATTATGCATTATGCTGCTTGTTTAATGAGCTACAAAAAAATCTAAATAAATGTCGATTTTTAGATTGGATCTACACACGTACACATGGAATTTGGAAATAAATTATGCAAAAATAAGAAATTAGCTAAACTAATAATGCTGCTTTTAAAACTTTTTCATAAAAGTTACCTGTTGACTGTTTTATATATATATATATATATATATTTATGTGTGTGAATATTGAATAGTAGAATAGCTGCCGACTGGTTCTTGTCTGTTGTCATTATTTATAATTCACGGAGAATAAGGGAGACATGTGAATATTACAGAACATAACATGTCGTGACACTAATTCATTCATAAGCTATCACAAGAGTATTCAGTACTCCGGTATTCTATTACTTGCATCTGTAATGCTCTTAACATTCAGGCGACGTCTGTTTTTCCCAAAATTAAAAGGAAACACTGTCAGATTTTTCACATTTAATTCTTTCCATATGGAAATATTGAAAGCAAATCTCTCTTTATGCTGGAACATCATAGCGACCACATTTTCTTTTCACTCATACGATCATTGTAGAAATGTCCTTTGATTACCGTTTTACCGTGCATTACTGCTTACTCCTCCGCTCTGCCTTTTTTAAACTTCTTATTTCTAGTTTTGAAGCAATCAGACCACAGAAAACCCTAAATCCATTTTTTTTACGAATTTTGCATGTTTATGCTTTTTATTATTATTTTTTTTTAATGTGTGTATTTCTCTGTCCAGCTTTGTAAAAAAAAAAAAAAATCTGGTAAACTGCTTTTGTAATCAAAATGTACATGTCTTTTTATGTTTTTTTGATACGTATTCAAAGCACCTTTTATATGTTCTAGAAACTATTTTCAGACACGAGTAATACCAGTTAATTGTTATCTGTGTGCTGTGGCTTGATTAAAGGGTCAGTATTTGTACACCTTCTTCAGCCAGAGGAGGACAAAAATAATATTAATTGATAATTTTTTAAATCTCCCCAAAAAAAACAACGCATACATGGATTTCCATGGCTTTATATGGACAAAACTGGAATAACTGGGAACTGTAGCAAACTTTAAGAATAAGCACACCCTACACCCTTTTATAAATGCTCATTTTTAGTGAGTGTATTTTTTAGAACACAAATTAAAAACCATATTTTTTTTCTAAATATCAAGCTCAGCCCCTACACAAATTCAACTAAATATACAATTATGCCTACCACTAATAAACTAAAACCAAGCTATACCCACAGACATTTTCAAGACTCTCCTAGGTTGGCCAGGATTCCAAGCCAACCATCTAATATTTGTTTGCAGGTGAGTGATGTCTGCTCTGTGCTCTGTACACGCATACAAAATATTACCTGAGCATTTAGCGGTTTGAGGACCCGTGGAAAAATGTCAAATCAATGAGCTCAACATTACAAAAAAAAGCAGAAGTAAAACAAATAAAAAAAAAAAAAAACAGAGTCTTACCCGTAAAAGAGACTGCGATTCATCCTTTGACTTGTTATCTCCTTGGTACTGAGTTGCATGTGGTCCAGACTTTTCACCACTAGTGGCAGATGTGGCCCCGGGGAATCCCTTGGCCTCTAAAGACAAGCCATACAGAGGTCTCGCCAGGTGAGCTGCTTCCACGTTTGGACTGTCTCTTGATGATTTTTGCTGTTCTTGGTTGACAGCCACTGTGGTCAGAAGCCCTAAGCCTATTTGTGTATAAGACGGGCTTGTTCTCAAGATGTCTGGCCCTCTCCAGGCGACACCTCGAAGATCATCGACGGAACCATCGGACCACGCTTTCTCCCTGAGCACTTCTTTGTCATCAAACATCTCTTTCTTCACAGTGCTGTCAAATATGGCTTCTCCCATTTTGGAATCGTGAGCGACAAGATTGTACACCTTCAGCTCAGTTTTTGGTTCTTCCTTGATGGAAGATGTTCCATGGCTCTCCCCTCCATTAGATGTTGCAATTTCTGACTCCTGACAATGAGCCGAGTTAAAGTGATCCAATAGTGACGGTGTGTCTGGTGCGGTAAAACTGCACTGGCGGCATTTATAGCAGTTATGCACCCTCCTACAATTAAAAAGAAAAATGAACATGTATTTTAAAATATATCTATATATAGACAAAGGTGGGAGGGGCACTTTTAAGAAAAGTATTATTATTATTATTATTATTCAGTTTAAGTTACTTTCACTTACTTACTTTTTGATTTGGAATTAGGAGGAAATATTTTTTTACGGGGGGGGGGGCGGATTTTTACTAATATATTGTGATATAATGCATAAGCTAGATCTATAAACAACTTAATTTGTCCTATATATAGCTTTCTCCAATTAAAGTGTATGCTGTTGATAGGACGGTCACCTAAACTATAACAAAACTCCCCAGTCAAGGTAAAATGTGCCCTGAAATGTGCTGTGAAAATCCTCAAATTTTAGAAATGACCAAAACTTTTGATTATGTATCGGTTTGTCTTAGTCTGTCAATTCTCGTCTTGTCAGACCCCTTGAATATATGTATTGTATTAAGCGCTGCGTAGATTGTTGGCGCTATATAAATAAAAGATAATAATAATAATAAAAAAATTCACATTATAGTGTTCGCACTAAACACTTTAGTAAAGCCAAATGTTGGTTGGCACCTACTTTAAGTTTTTCATATTAACCCACACGACTGTTACATAGTTACAGAATCTCGCGTGTTTGTATTTTATAAGGTTTTATATATATATTTAATTTTTTTAGCTGTCTGGAGAAAAAAATGCACTTTTGTACCCATAAGGAATTCTTTAATAGACAAGTTGACACATTTACACACAACTGGCAAAAAATCATGTTCCTGTCAAGTAGATAAGAGGTTTCTATTGTTGAAATGAGAAACGAGAAGGTAAAAGAAAAGGGGGAAAAAAAGAAATCAGTAACATGTCAGTCTCACTCTATAAGGAATTTCCTTCAGCAGTTTGTTAACCGATTCTGTAAGGTGCTACAAATTTTACTGGTTTAATAGATTCTCTCACTTTCTCATCTGGTTTGAAAGCCAAGAAAGCAAATCATGGTTAATGTGTGCTTGTCACAGACAAAAAGAGCTTAGAGCAACTGAAAAAAAGGGGGTAAAATGTCATCGATAAACCGTGTTAGACAAAACGTAAACAAATGTGTTGATGTCACTGTAGATGTAAGTGGAGTATTTGGCATCTAAGTGCGTGACAACACTATACTTCTACTAAGTATGGCCATATGGTCATATTTACTAAAAGTATACATAGAGACATAGTATTTGATGGCAGATAAGAACCATTTGGCCCATCCAGTCTGCTCATTTCTCCTGATGTAAAGACTGAGATCTTAATAAGTCCTTGGTCTCGTCTGAGATACATTCTCATGGATGTTTTAAGAAATTTCAGCACAGTATTAGCCTCTACCGCTTGGGAAGCTGTTCCACTTATCTACCAGCCTCTTGGTTAAGAGTAAAACATCCTCACGTTACATCTAAGACGTTCTTACGTTACATCTAAATGATGTCCTTCATCAAACCACCATGGTGGCCACTGACTACTGAAGAAAAATATAAATGATTTTAAATATAAAGTATTTTCGAGACATTTTGGATAAAATGATGTATGGATGAAATTTTACAGAAAAAAGTAAAGTAAACAAGCAGTGTTTTGAAGTAAAAGGGCATCGGTAAGTGTAAACACTTTCTGATGCTGGGAGGAAAATGAGACATGACCGTCCATTTAAGAAGAGAAGATTATTATTGTTGTTATTACATTGTTTTAATAGAGTGTCAGCAGATTCCATAGCACTATGACAGTGAGGGGCGAGTACTCGTTTAACAATAACATCAACATTGACAAATACAGGGACACTCATAAAACATGCTGGTATAGAAACAGAAGAGGGCCCGGATCTACTAGAAGATTGAAGGGTATTGAAACAGAAGGCAAAGCATCACCTTAAGTGTTATTTTAATTAAATTCTACAAGAATCCGGAATGGTCCTGGATAAGAAGTGAAGATTATTTGTTTTGTATATAACAACCAACTGACAGGCAGACAACTCTGTCAACTGCCTGATGTCACTTATATTACACAGAATGCTATGGCCGTTAACCCCTTCTTTGCATTAACTTCCCGGAGATCTAGATTGTGGTACGACGTGGAAAATCATGGTGACTGTAGACCCCATCATATGGATTCTAATATCTGACTTTTATATAATAGATATAGAAGATGCTGAATGTGAAATAGAAACAAAATATATATATAAAAATTACTTTTGCCCCCCCACACAGTATTAGGAAGACGCATTCATGAAATTATGTCAAAACTTGTTCTTCCTCTGAATATGCAAGCAGTCATGAGTCACCAATTGAACAAAAAAGCAGGCAAGTAAATCTTTTCTAACCCCTACTGCAGAGATTTGTTCTGAAATTAGAATTTTCAATGTCACAATGTCACTTGTCAAGAAAAAAAGATATTGTGTTGGTCAAATTGCCAGACCTTGCCTTAAATTTAGTTGTAAATTATTCATTGAATTGTACGTCATATGTTTTTAGCCCTGTCTATTGGACATCTGTAACTAACGCACACACCAGTTATTTGTACCATATTGTAGACTGTTTTTAAACTCGTACAGTCAGAGGCAGGCATAAAATACAATTAGCAATTTGGATGTGCACCCCCTTTTAATCAGTAACTATGAAAATGTGGTTGTATGTCAGGCGTGCGATGGCTTTTTTCTACATTTGTGCATATTTCAAGTAAATTCAAAGATTATCATACTTCCCAAGTGTACAAGTTTTGCAAGACAGTCCTGGTTTTCAGGCCCTGTGTTGTTGTCCAGCAACGCTGACCCATTGTCCCACTTTTACATGCAGTAAGGGTCATGGGCTGGTTGGGGAGATCTTCTGATCTCCTCTGACCATCCCAAGGAGCTGTAAAATCATGACACTCTGCACCGTGAGATGAGTCTTTGGTTAAGGTGGGCAGATGGCTGCACATCTGGTCCCATCTACTCCGGCTTCCACTGCTTCCAGCCCTACCCACTCTCATCTCATAGTCTTGGCCTTCCTGCCTCTAGCCAAGCCCCCACAAAACAGGTGTCACAATTTGGGCACCTGAAATGTTGGGGGGGTATGGATCATTATTTGATATGTAAGACAGTATTCAGCCCAGGGAGCGGGGGTTCAGTTCAGCATAGTGCCCCGGTAATAAAACAGCCCAAAGTATTTTTGGAGCCAAAAATTTTGATTATTCTCATGCCCTGTCCCCAACACAATGACCAAAAGAAAATAAATAAAACAGAAGGAAAGGATCCATCCAGGAAGTAATTGCTACTTAAATCTTTACACTATACCCCTGGTGGCTATATTTGGAATTGCACTTAGACAAAATATTCAGGTAGTGGCCCATAATCCTTAAGTCAGATCAACCAAGGGGGCAATTGCTGGAAAACATGGGGGCATGAAGATCATTTGAATTCGATTTCTTTGGTTCTGTATCAGAGAACTATGTTTGTTTATTGGTTTGGATGGAACAGTAGATACAAAGCATAAGAACATGTTTCATTTTTAGAAATTACGGTATCGCTGCTGGAAAATATTGCTTTATGACAAGTTATATTAAAGAGTTTGGAACACTGAGACATATTTCTGTGAAAGTTTCCATAATTTGAGAGTATTTTATAATACATGCTCTCTTTTCCCATAGTCTGAGGGAAGACATTTTCCATTCATCTTTCCTTTTGTGCTTCAGGTTTTTTTTTTACAAAAATTATATATTTAAAAAAAAAAAAAACTTTTTAATAAATCTGCACTTTTACAAATGTGACTTTGGTGATTAGAATTTCATATTATTGTTTTTTAGGTTAACCTGATTTAAAAAACTAATTGAGCAAAATAGGTTTTATTTCTAACATAAGTCCAGCTAAGAACCAAGACAGAACATGCCTCAGGATCCTCACGTGAGAGAGAGAAGGGGGTTAATGTTCTGTTTTGTGTTTTTATTTCATTTTGTTCTAATAAACTCCCTTTATCTGCAGGCCTGGAGGCCGCCATTGTTATCAGTCATGTGATATTTTGGGGAACCTTCCCTGCTCAATCACCACACTAAGCTGATGTTTTATGTTAATGCTAATGAAGTCTGTTCCTCCATATACTTTCATTAGTCCGAGTGTCTAGATGATTAAGACAGAGCCATTCCATTGTTTACCACAAGACAGTATGATAAGGAGTCTGGGTGTTAGTCCTGTAGATTGGGGTGAAATAACAGACCCGTCTAATATATAAAACAAATGACTAAGATGTATTTACATCATGAATAAACGTTTAACCTGTTCTTAGAAATAAAACTAGCACTTTTTTTTTTTAAACCCGTTGGAAAGGGCCTGGGCACCTTAATTTGATGGGTGTTAAGGTCATCATTTCCAATTCCATCCAACTGCCAAATATTTATTTTAATCTTTCCGAATAATAAAAACCACAAGCAGGCGTTCTCGTTGTGAGAAAGTTGTGGGTTCTCTTTGTGTCACTGCCGTCCTACTTTGCTGAAGCAATACCGTACACACTTACAGTTGGTTTGAGGTGGGACTGTCGAGTTATCATTCTATACAAACTCGAAGGCAAGTGAGTAAACTGGAAATGATGCGGAACGTTCTTATACTTCACGTTATGTCATTGCTAATCCTAAAAGTACATCTTTACTATATCTTAAATAAAACAAAGAAATGATAAATATACAATGAATGCATTTATATTACAAGAGGATTGCATTGTATCTGTGGAAATATTAAGCAGGATCTGTGTGTACAATATATATATATATATTATACAGTCTATCATTTTAATGGTAGGTTTATTTGAACAGCGAGAGATGTAGTGACATAACAAGTACTGTTGTCAATGTTTTTGCCAGGTGAACTCTTCCTGTATCACATGTCTTTTGAGTAAAATGCAAATCAATTAATAACTTATTTGAAATGCATTATTCTGGATTTTTGTTGTTGTTGTTCTCTCGCTCACTGTTCAAATAAACCTACCATTAACATTATCGACTGATCATGTGTTTGTCAGTGGGCAAAAGAACAAAACCAGCAGGAGATCAAATCATTGTTTCCTTCACTGTATATATATATATATGCACAAACTATCTGAACTCGTTTATCAGGATCCCATCAACTTTTATTATTATTTATTATAGAGCAGTATTTAAGGTTGATTTTATTTCAGATGGTCACATACAGTGAATCATTCAATTTCTTAAAAGCTAATTGATTAGGAAATATTTAGGTAATAGGAAATGTTGCGTTACATTTCAGGAAGTGTTCCATGTGCCGTGACGTTGCTTTCTGCCCCCTTTAATTCTTCTTATCGAATCCTGATAGCCCAGCACTAGCATTATCCAAAAAATATAATTTGCCAATAAATGTGTAACTCTTTAAGTAGACTTGTAGCCGGGATTTCAACTAACTTATAACAGATGTGGGTTTTTTTTTTTTATCTCGCCAGCTAATACTGTCAAAATTGACAATGAGTTGCTGTGGATCACAGCTTGCAGTTCAACAACAAATAGCTCCGCCACGTGTAACACAACTGTTTATTGTCCATCTGAAGCCTAGGTATTTTGAATGTTTCGTCTCTTAATACACAGGCTTAGATAACTGTACTGTAGAAATACACAACAGGGTATTGCAGATATAATTTCAGTATAGAATTTAACCGTAGGTGATGAAAGTGACCTCTAAGGAGCTGCAGCTTCACCATCTAAGAAGTTACTCAAGGACAGAGCCTGATGAAGCTCTCTAATCATCAAGTCTACTGTGTATTACATACATGTTATGATGTTCTGTTAAACAATGTGCATAATGTATATGAAGCTGATACATTTTTTGAACTTCTAGAAATATTTTTTTCTCCTATCAAAATTTCCAAACAAAATGCATTCAGATAAAACAACTAAATGCGTGTTGTGGACCATATCTATCATATCTGGTGTCCTGGTTATGTTGCGTTCACTACTGTGGAAGTTCAGTCTTCGGGTGTCTTTCTGGAACCCTGGCATGAAAGGGGTACTGATAGATTTTAGACCTTGCAGGTAAATGTTAAGGTAAATTAGATTTTTCAACGGTCCAACATGTTAGAACAACCGCAACGTTAATGTCCTTACAACGATCTTATAATCCTCTAAGGCTTACGCTTCTCTGATCGTCACTAGGCTGTTGACATTAAACAATGTTTGAGGTCAATTGCTTATAAAGACCTACAATAATATGACCACCTGCAAAAAGACAATCGAAGATAAGAAAGACATCGTCCTTACCTGTAGTGTCGAGAAAGGTCTTCTTCTACCAGAGTAATAAAATCACATTTAGTACAAGAGTGTTCTTTGCTTTCTTTTTCGTTGATGGTCGGCTGTCCATCGGACGTTGGCTGGTGATTCAGCTCCTGTTTGACTTCAGAGGCCTGGCCTTCGTGTGTATTCTCATAATGAAGCAGGAGTGCATCTACATCAGGAGAGGAGAAGGAGCATTCATCACACTGGTGTTTAACTCTCGTGCTCCCTGTCACCCCAGCAGACAAGTGCAACAGCAAGAGAGCACAATGAGAACAATTACTTTTTTTGCAAGCAAAAGGATAAGTAATTTCTCCAAGGTGCTTTTCGGGGCTGCAGAGGCCCCTGGGGCAAAACAGGCAATGCTTAATAGTACACTTGTGAATATTGTGGTGCTGTTGGTAATGGCGGAGAAGAGGCCCAACCAGTATTACCTCTGGAATGTGGCTCTTAGAATACCTAAAGTCACAAAACTGACAATTGTAGTTTGTTACTATAATATCCTCAGTTGGTTTATCGGAGATGTCTTTCTTTTTAGCCACTGCTTTCTCTACGTTTCCCGCGAGCTGTTCCTCAGCATTTTTGGCAATTTCATTTTGATTAATGACCGATCCTCTGAAGATCTTGTCATTCAGCTCTGAATTGGGGCTTTCTGACATCCCTCCCTCATGCTGTTTGCTGTGATGCTCTAACAGTTTGGAACTGCTGGACGCTTCGTAACTGAAGCTACAGAACTTGCACCAGTAGTAGTTGGTGTCATCTGTATCATTTTGCCTGGAAGAATCTACCGGTTTAATTGGCACTGAGTATCCAACTGGCATATCATCTGCTGCTTTAACAGTGATTTTGTCTTGCCACCTTCCCAAATCTCCAGGCTCACAAGAACGAGGAATAGGGCTTGATTTATTGGCGTTTTTCTCTGAAGGTTTACCAGAATCGGATGGCACTTTCATTTTGTTGGGATGTGTCTTAAGGAAGTGTTGTTCCAGCTCCGTTGATGAGTTTCCCATGTACGTGAAGTTGCAGAACTTGCAGCGGAAGTACTTTGTGTTCCCCTGGCAATCTGGAGTTTTACGACCAATGCCAATGAATGTTCCACCAAATGTTACCTGCAAATTAAAAAAAATATATACTTAATGCACACTCTTTTTCAGACCCGTGCGGGAATCACACTTTTGTTGACTCCATGACGTAATGTGTGCTAAAATGTTTTGTTTTCATTATTAACCATGTGTGACCAGCCTTTATTTACATACGATAAAACATATTTGCATTCTCAATTCATTTCACACAAAATAATTAAATATTAGAAATGAGTTAAAAAAAAGAAAGACAGAAAACACCTGTTATAAAGAATAAGGATTTGGGACAGCCATATTATGTATAATAATTAACGGCTGTTGCTTTAAAGATTTTTTTTATTTCTATTTTAATTCACCTTTAAGTTAACTTTTTTTAATTATTCAAGCCTGCAGCTGGATATAGCGGGTTTTTTCGATATTTTGGTTAAACTTTAAGACATTTTTCTTTGACTGTAATAGTTCAGATAATCGTCCGTATATTCCAGACCCAATTTTCGGTACTTTAGTAAAATGAAATTAAAATAGATTTAAGACAAGACGAAGGAATGGCCAGAAACTCATATAATTCAATGCGTTATAAATTATAGTCTTGATTTGAGAGTATGGCTTTCAATTTTTGTATCAATACCCTTCATTCTTGGAAGGTGGAACTAATATTCTCATTTACCTTCGGAAGTCTACAAGTCACTTACTGACGGGAACGGAATTACATTTTTGTCACGTATTGTGGGATTTGCAGATAATCAGATTGTGAATGCGGGGCACTGTGTGGGCAAACAGACCGGCGACTTGGAGATTAAGGACGAGGTTATGATAAAAATATGTATAGACTTAAAAAAAGGAGGCTTTGCGATAAATCTGGAAGTGTGTGAATAAATTTAATTTGTAAAGTAAAAATAAGTGTAATTAAGGAAAAAAGGGTAATTTTTTTTATTCTGTTTCAGAAACACGCCAGGAAATAAAATTATTGCGTATGCGTTCATGTCGGCGGTCAAGATTTCAGCTATTTTCCACCATGATCGACTTACTTAGCTTTAGGTCGTACTTAAAACAAATTCTGCAACCGTCCCCAGTGTCATTACATATCTAAGCATAGTAGTTAACGATATTATTGATTTTTAGTAGTCATTGTATTAAGGCTGGTTGTTTATTTTAGCCAATCTTTCAATATATGGTTAATCTGGCATAAATCAGAGGCACTTTTACAAGCTTCAGGACAGTTAGCAGATGCTAAATCCCTTACGCCGCGCCGCACCCAATAATATCCCAGAAGACGTCCCAATGATATTGGGTATTAAAAATTAATAATATTCTCACAATCGTTACTCCTGGAAAAAAAAGAAAAAAAAGGGAAGATTTATAGAATTCCATGTGAGACGTTACGATAGACGCCAACGCTTTATCCCCACTATAAAAAAGTCAGACGTTAAATAGTTTAATTATTCTCGTGATTTAAGACTGCAATGACAGGAAGAAATGGGGGGAAAAAAAAGGCTTTCCAAGGACTGTTGTTACAATAAAGGTTGTCATAGCTTTTGCAGCGGCCCTTCCCAAGAGTGTGCCACACCTGTCTAGTGATGTTACGCTGAGATCGAGAGGCCCGCGAAGCGCACGTCACAAAGAAAATGCTCTTTTATGATCCAGAAAACACTTAATTTCTGAGGTGTGGAAATATGAAACTTTGACTTGGTTCTCCCCGGAGCTTTTGAAACGTCTTCACACCCACAGCACATCGCCCTTCCCAGTCTGCCCCAAAAAGCGCTCCGGCTCTGCGTTTTCAGTGGGTTTCAACGTGAAAACAAGATACACGACTACCTACACAATGACGGCGAGGGGGCCGACGGGCCGGCGCTAAATCTTCTCATAATTCTGGAAGCCCGGAGGTAAACATGAGAAAACTTAAGGAGAACAAATTCTCTAATAATAAGCCCCAAATCATTTCAGGGACCAAGAACATTAGAAACAAATCACATCTTTCAGAAAAATATAAGTGTTGTATAAAGAGCTTTATTGATAGAGTGGTATATAAGAACAGCCTCCCAGCAGAATTGGTAGGAGTTAATACAGCAGGAGAATCTAAGAGGAGACCACGGATTGATTAAGGTCTGAGTCTTTAGATCAGGGAAACAGGCAGACTAGAAGGGCCGAACGGGTCTTATCTGCTGTCATATTCTATGTTTCTATGAGAGCCAATAATTTGTATGGTTTGTATATTGTATTTGTTGCATCTAAAGACATGACATTGTTATTTTATACAGTTTTCTTTTCTGACAGCTCTTGCTGCTATAAGTTAGCAGATAAAGCCTTCATGCATGATAGGGACCTGGAAGTCTAGCTGTCCTAGTTAGGCAAAGCCAATTCCTGAGAAAATGCTCATCGAGGGGGATTAAATAAAATTATAAATTTATAACGCATGTAATTGCACAGAAACAAAGCATTTGATGGCAGATAAGAACCATTCGGCCCATTTTTATTCATGTAAAGACTGAGACCTTTATCAGTCGTTGGGCTCGTCTTAGAAGCCATGCATGTTTAAATCCACTCACTGTATTAACCTCTACCACTTTTGCTGGGTGTCTGTTCCACATATTTACCACCCTCTTAGTAAAGTAAAACTTCCTTACATTACATCTAAACCTCTGACACTCTAGTTTCAGATTACAACCCTTTTGTTCTAACATTCCTCCTCCTTTGAAATAAGCTTCCCTCCTGCGCTCGTATTTAAATGTTTCTATCACATCCCCCGTCTCTCTTCTTTCCTACGAGCCATCTATATCGAGATCCCCTATTTCTTTAGGAAAATTACTAACAAAAATGTATCTACACACAATATAATAGCCACATGATTAAACAAAAACAAGATGTTTTAATTAAGGACAATGGGTTCTCCCTAAACCCATCAAAAACAATGCATTGTGAGCCCGTACATTAAGGGGTTAAAGTATCCAGCCAATAGACTTTACCAGGGGAAAATTAAAAACATACAGAAGAGAATACTCTACGATTACATAGCGCTTAATATACTCATATAATATTATAATAACGATGTAACACAAACACCATCCTCAAATAACCAACAAAATAAAAAAAATTAGAAATATTCACTCTATGTACATTCTACAAAAACAACTTCAATGGACATATTATTTGATTCTTGGTATTTGTTGTTTTATTTGCGTTTTTTCCCCTTTTTTCAGAATAAGCACTGAACCTTAAGTGGTTCTAATGATTAAATACATCCATTATTCTTAAGAGTCTACTTAAAATTTACAAGACTCATCGTTTCAAGCCTCCTCTGGGCACCAGGCATAAAACGGCTGCAAAAATCCCAGCTGTGAATATTTAATGATTATCCGTGTGTTTATGTAGAATCCAGAATCCAATCGCCAAATGCATACAACCCAAGTGTCCCTCTTTCCACCCCTGATGCCCTTTTTTTCTATGGTTTCAAAATGTTTGGTGGGTATAGGAGTATCCCGGTATTCTACAGCCCTAAAACTTATGATAGCGTGTATGGAAGCAGTAGAAAATGTGCATAAATTCTGTCAATAAAATACATTCTTCCTATTTTATTTAAATAAATATGAAATTAAATGATTTAACAAATTACGGGAGAGAAGTTTATTTCAAAGGAGAAATGTTAGAACAGGAGGCCATCATCTAACACTGGTTTAGATGTAATGTAAGGAAGTTTTACTTTCCTGAGAGGGTGGTAGATAAGTGGAACAGCCTCCCATCGGAAGTGGTAGAGGCTATTGCAGAGACTGAATTGGATAGGCATTAAGCGACAGATTGACTGATTAAGGTCTGTACATAAAATGGGTTCTTATCCAACATCAAATTCTATGTTCCTATGCATCACTCCAAAATGTTGCTGCAGGTTCATATAATATTTGATGACTTTATGTTCACGTAACATGATAATCGACCAACCTAAACCCCTAAAAATTAAACACAGCCCCCCAAGAATATAGTGCTCTTGCTACAAAGCAATAAGAAAACAGCAGGGAATTCAACAGAAAAAAGATTTAGAAAAACACAAGAATATTGAAAAAAAAATAAAAAAAAATATATATATAATAAATTAAACATTTATTATATATTATTATTATTATTATTATTATTATTAAAATACATAAATTAAATGCCTATCTATAAAAATTAACGTGGACTAGTTAAATTCCTTTTGGATTACAAGAGAGTGGGGGTATATTATATATAGAAAAGTAACATTTGGTAGAAAAGTACGTTCATTTTTTTTGTAATTTGTTTAGATATTTGTATTCACAAAAAAAAAGTTTGCAGGAGACCACAGACAGCAGATCGCAGAGATTATGCGAGTTTTAAACTTTCAAACCGGCCTTAGTCTGGGAAGAGGCAGATCCTGTACCAGATAATCGCTGTTCCGACTCTTAGAGCTTTTTATTTATTTTTTTTTTTTTTGTCTTTGCTATCTGTTCGCTTTCTGTAGATACTTTTTTCTTTTCTTCTCTCTTTTTCTGGCAGACAGCGTAGTCTGGGGTCAGCTGTTATGTTTCTTGTTCGATTAATTCAAACAGAGATAGCGCACACATCTGTTTTATTTCTGGAGAAAAAAAAAGCTGCGGCGGAATAAGTGTCCAATCCGTTCTATCGAAACGTAAACTTTTGCTATTAATAACAAAGGCCTGAAAAAGTATGACTGGATGCAGGGCTTAAAGGAATGTCCTGGGACTGGGCTATCGAGATGTCTGTTTACATACGTGTATGTACACGGTTAACCTTGACCCGTGAAAGTGCCACACACTCTTTACCTAGCCCGTGGTATAGTTAGAAGCATGTTTGCCTTCTACAATAAGTCCTTTTATTTTTTGTATCCCACCACTGAAAGGCTCCTTTATGTGTCCTCTACATCTGGCTGTTATCAGTGAGCCGTCATGTAGACTCTCGGTATTTTCCCTGTTTCTCTCACATAATGCCACCCACATACAGGTCAAGTTCTAAATCACCTCCCATCCCTGTGAAAAAGAGCAGGATGTCTGGAACATGACTCTTTGTAGATCAGCTTTCAGTACTCTGGTTTGTTTACTACCACTACCCCGAAATATTAAACGCAGTGCCCGAAGGGTTAAGGGTTGCAGTATATCTAGGATGTTAAAGCCTTTGTTTCTTACTCTGTTACCTCCCGAAAATACGACACCTCACAGAAAAAAATGAAATAGAGAGACATTAAATATATATATATATATATAATTTATTTAGGTTATATTGCTGAAAAATGCTACAAGAAAATGTGTATTCTGACGTAGGGTGGCAGGTCCAAGGGGGGGGGGGCAGCAGACCCAATCCCCCTATTGGACAATCAGGCTCTGTGTAATGCCACTGTTTAAAAAGGAGACGACTGAACTCCCCAACTGGCCTATTAACACTATAGAGGGCAGCACTGAGTCAGCACAGTCCTTTCCGCCAAAGCCACACGTCGGGATATGATGTCACATCTTGACGCCCATCAGGACCAGTAGCAAGAATGGTGGCATGCTGGTGGAACTGCCCTGGGTTAGGCCTTGGGCAGGCTTGAAGAAAATAACCCACCGAATGAGATATCTAGGTAAAGTGGTCATATTGTGAACCGAGACCCAACCCGTCTTATGAGTATAACACGAGAGCAGCCATTTTAACTTCCTGTTCTGCGGATCTGCATGGTTATCGCCCTCTTTTGTTAATCTTCTGATTTTTCCTACTGGTTCAGTGGTAGTGATTTAAGCTATGCTATAAAATGTTTAAATGACTGCTATAACCACAAAATCCTAAAACTATTTCAAGAGAGGGGCACAAAACTATAGATGTCAGCAATCAAATTAATTAATGACTTAATTGAAAGAAAATTATCTTGAGTTGTTTGTCTTAAAAACAACTTCTAGGAGTCATGAATGAAAGTGATGTTGAACAAGTGAAAATAACTATCAAAGGGTGAAGAGTGACCTTTCTGCGGCATCTGACCCCCTTAAGGGCAAATATTGGCCACCCCTGGGTTGGCAGGTGACAGTTGGGACCTTAGGAACATCACACGGCTGAGCATTGTGCGACATCAGAAGTTGACTGACCGCCTACTCATCTGGAACCATTTGACATATGGTCCCATTTTCGCTCCAAAATAGCGACCACCTCTTCCTGCTAATTTTGCCTCCACCTCTCGATATTCCCAACACAACTCAAAGTCATACCTAAATTCCGAAGACATTAATATAGTGTGAACATGACTCGTCACCAGGGGGAACCTAAAATTTTCATATTTAGCATACATAGCATTTTAAAATGTTTGTATTTAGCATAAGTGGCACACATTTTCAAGATTAAATGCCTACTTAAAACATCATTATGATTAAGATGAATGCAGACGACCGACTCTCTTTAATCTCTGTACTTGTGATATTGTGTCTGACTGGATTCTTGAATATTTAGGGCCGAGCTGGCTTCTTCTAGCAGAGTTGCGCTCTCACCCAACATGTTTATTACATACATTTAAACATAATGTTTTTAGGCAGTTGCCTATTATTAATTGTATATGTTCTAGCTCTGTTATCTTAGCCTAAGCTGCTAGACAAACACCCTGAATCTTTATCATACTGCCTTGTGGCAAACATTAGAATGGCTCGGTCTCAATCGCCCAGCCTGAACTTTGTGGGAAAAGATTTCATTGTCTAAAAAGGACTTCATTAGCATAGCCATAAAGAATTAGCTCGGTGTGGTGTTCTTTTTTCAACGCTTACCTACATTACTGTATATAACATTGGATCTTATGCTCAAGGAGGAACATAGGATCAGGACCAGACTAAGAAGATATCTCTAGTTTTCATTGGTGTCATTGGATTTATGTGGAAGGGGTTAAATGAACTATTTTATGTATATAAAGACTGGAAAAATTACAAGGTAGTTTCCTTATTTTTTAATCCAGGTGATTCAAAATCAACTTAAAGAGGGCAAAATATAAGTGAGCAATGTATGGTAAACTGAACCAGATGTGCTTTACATTTAATTATTTCTTAAAGAAGTAAGTGGCTCAAGAACAAGAGAGCTTTGTTTGACGCTGGAGGGTAAGAGACTTGCGGTTAAAGTGTTTTATAATAAAAATGATCCACACCTGCCGTAATCGTTCAGTTAAGGAAATGAAAAAAAAAAATCATATTGCTATACGTAAGACTATCCTGAAGAAGGCATAATGCTGAAGGCTATGGCTCAGGATCCAGAAGAATGGACGGCAGGACTATTAACTTCTAGTCATTTGTGTTTCGGCAGTAACAAAACTGGGTCTGGTGCTCCCGTACCCTACTAACCGGAAGCTGAATGTAAAAAGAACAATGCAATTTGCTTTATGTTATTCCAAGTTTTTTTTTTACTATTCTCTTCCCCACTGCTGTGGTTTTATTACATGCCCTCCTTAAAAAGCTTCCCTCGGGGTAAAAGGGATCTGGAAAATTTTACCTCTGTTGGCAGCGAATACTGGACGTCAACATACGCGAACCGTCACTTTAACAAATACAGTATATGAAGCCAGAAAGAAAACTAAAGAAAAATAAAGGTATAAAAAATATATGAAAGAAAAACAAGATTTTAACACTAGTATTTTTTTTTTTCCCCCTAACCCACATTTTTCGCGATAAGCAGACATCGGTAAGGACATATACGTCTCCCAGCGATTCAATCTCAATAATTTAATAGCAGCCTTTGAAATGTATCAATATCCACAATGTTCCTACAACATTAAATAGGAATCACATGTCGAACGACGTCCATTTTCTTATTTCAAATAATAATTCAGGAAATGTTATATGTCTGAACAGAAAAAAAGGGAATCCGTCTGATTGATTGCTTTAATAAGACTTCATTACAAGAATATCTGAGTATCCCTAAAAATATCGGAACATTCAACATATTGAAGCAATTTTTATTAAGCCTACCAGCTGTCCTTTAATTAACAGCAGAGCAGGCAGTGGAGAAATATTGAAGGTCCCAGAAAAAAATAAAATCCTTTCTTTAAAAAGCGAGTAGAATTGTGAGCGAACGTTTGAGAAAATGAAGCTTTCATGTATTCCTCCCATGCCCCATTTCTTTCACGTTACTCCTAACGTGTTACAATAAACATTACAGCTAAGCATATAGTAGCATCACACGTTATTCGACATATTAGAAAAACATATGATAATTTTTAAAAACCTGCATATTATATGCACCCTAATAAATGGCCCATAGAATATTCTATGTGTGGTTACTGGGTTTTAGCCCCTTAAGGACAATGGGCGGTCCCTAAACCCATTGAAAACAATGCATTTTGAGTCCATACATGTACGGGCTTTGTCATTAAGGGGTTAAGAAGGCATTATGGAGACGTAGACAAATTTTTCGCCCCTTTGTTCACCTTCAACGCTCGTCTACGTTCTTGTAAAACCATTCTACGACATTAGCAAGATGCTGACATCCAAAGCATGTCCACGCGGCAAAGCCACTTTTTCCTGTATAGTTTCATTTAACCTATACGTTTGACCCATACTCAGCCCCCTGCCACTCCACTAAGGAAGAATATATATTCTGACATGTACCCCTGCAGAATTACGTAGGCTCTTTTTTATTTTATCATTATATATTACAATAAAAAACTATAAAAACATTGTCTGCATGATGATAACTTTTATTAGCTTTAGGCGTTGAACCCACCCCAGATGTACTTTAAATTTAACCAAACATGCTTTATATTTATATCAATTGATGTAAAATGTTTTTATTTAATTTTTCTCAAAACCACAATATCTTTCATGATTTTGTCAAAAAACACATATATGCTATATATTAATTTAAATAAATAATATGAATAAAATACATAATTAATATAACCGTTACAGATGGCATAAGTTGCTAAACTAAAAGCGCTGACAAATCTTAAACTTAAGCATAAAAAATTTATATATATATATATATATATATATATATATATATATATTTGTAAGAGTTACAACAAAACGTCTGTAGGGTTTATATTAAAAAAACTATATTTAAAACATAGCTTGCAATGATTCTTGAATGAGCCACAGAATAGTTAAATTTTATTGAAGCAAATGCTGCCGCTTCCTCTACATTCCTAAACATGTATATAATTTATTTGTCGTACAAAAGGATCTGCTTTTGTTAGTCTTACGAGCGCGGTCCTCTCACATAATAATTTTATACCGGCATAATGAATTCCTATTGAATACATATTATTAAAAGAAAGCTGAGAAGGTAACCGATCATCTGAATTTTATATTGACATATATACGTTGTCCCAGAGTGACAAACTGGTTTTTATTGGCTGACTCAGACGGTCAACTGGTGTCCACCAGACAAGTATTTTTGCCTGAAGAAAATACCAGCTGGTAGAACAGCAGGGTTCTGATAGAACATATTTTTATTTTCATTTGATCACATGTTACACGACTTCGGAAAGTACACTTTCCATACACAATGTCAACCCTTAAAATCTAGAAACCATGTGGATATAGATTAACTAGACTAGAGCATATTCCTCAAGTGTCCCTTTTGGGTCCAAAACCCTCTGTCCGTCTTTCCTTCCTTAAGCCTCTCTTTTTTAGGAGCTCAAAGTATTTGCTGGGTATAAGTGCATCACAGTGCTCTACGGCGATAGAAGTCACATCAAAGTGTATGGAAACCTTGGTTTATAAATGAAATAGTGCCAATAAAACACATTATTCTTCTACTTATTGGCTTCATAAAAAGCTGTCAATTGGCTGCCTTGAAATGTTAGAAGGCACAAAATGAAACTGTGTGATCCAAAGGGAAATATAACCAACGATAATCAAAAAGCTCACTTGTGCGACAAAACTAGGTTGAGCCAACAAACTGGGAATTAAGCAGCCACATCAAAGCCCTACTATAGTCAAGCCCATCACCCTAGTTTATAAATGCCTTCCCCACTGGGGGGCCTTGTATCACATCAGATTGCTAAAATTAAGTTTGGTTGGATATATTTTTCTTCTTTCCCTCTTGGTTTTAATCTTCAAACTTACTTGAGCGTTCATATTGAGTTATACTTTTATTATGTTCTGCAAGTCTAGTAATTGTACCGACTGCGAACAAAAGAAAGATTAAAGTCCTAATGCTTGCCGATGTCTTTAATAACCCCCCCACCCCATTTTTACGTGGATAGCTTTTTGATCAGGGACTAGGTAGCAGTGAGGGAGATGCCTTCAGACTATAACTGATCTCCATAGTTTATTCTCAATTAGATTGTTCTTAATAAGATTTAGCCAACCAACTTACTACTCATACAAGACGAAATCCTGTTCCATAATAGCTGAAGAGTCAGAAGCCGACAAAAAGAAAAAAGGAACAAGAAAATAAAAAAAGAATGATACATGTTGAGCTGCTATAACACAGCTAAATTGATCAGTCCCTTTCATCTCTGTTTGACTCAACCGTACTGAAGCTTCACAGGGGAAAAGCACACCCAAATAATGAGCGTTAATTGGCTTTAAACATGTGTAGTATTTCCTGATTTCATTCTATAATTATCTGATATTTATTAGAAAAAAGCACAGCGTGTCTGAATTAGCCACCTTTTTTTTATACGGCGTAATGTAACCAAGCACGATTATGACCAAAGGAGTATCCTTTAAACTGTTGGAGATCAAGCTTTACCATAGCCTTACTAAGCATGCAGGCTCTTTCACAAATATAAAAATAAATTTACAGATATAGCAAATAATATTCTTGCCTAATTATTTTAATTACTGAGAATTGTTTGTGTTCCGAATCTGGCAAGTCTTCTCTGGACAATTGCACGAACACAGAGTGATTGACTGCTACAAAGGGCAACTAGTTGAATGACTGAGTCAGTAAGATCAATTCATTGGTTGCTACGGTGATAAGACCACTTTTCATACCTTGCACTAGAATCCCTTTTTATAGTTAATTCCCAATCACATGAGCGTGGTATTGCTAAGATGAAGCACATGCATGCGTTATCATGTGCCTAGATTGACAAATGGAAGATGTTAATAATTCAACGTGTGCATGGTAGCCATTTTTGCCTGTTTGAAAATCTACTGGCCACAGCAGGTATGTAGTGATTGGCCACATTACATATCACAAAACTTATGAAAATGAATAATTGTCCCCCACAACTCTTGTTGTGTATTATCACATTATTTTATTCCACCTCGGGTGCTCACTATTGAGCCAAGACATCAGTTGAGTATAATCGTTATTATTATTACAATCAGTATAATATATGAGGAGCATTAGAATGATTTTTACAACTGTACTCACCTGCACGTCATATGTACCATTTAGTAAAACTGGCCTCTGAGAATTGATGTCCTGTAAGACACCTGAAAGCACTGAGCGATTCATCTTCTGGAAATCTTTGGATTGGCTGAACTGTACCATATTATGAAGTGCCAAGATTTTGGTATCAAGTTCAACATCTTGCCTGGTACGATTATGGAGGCCTAGATGGTATTTTCGGAAGTGTTTGATCAGGTCTGTGGGGTCATTCCCGTAGTAACCATACCCACAAATGTTGCATTTGAAATCCTGAAGCTCGGGGGATAAAGGTGCTGAATCGGAGCTGTCGTTGACCAACAGGACAGCTTGGGATTTGTTCAGCCCTGTGCTCCCGTCTGAAGGCACTTGTAGGTTTTCGGAGGCCATTGTAGTTGGACTCGAATCTACTTTAGCATTTTGCATTGTGTAGTCTGTAGCCCTTGGTGACATGTCGTTTTTATCTCTTGACTCCAAAGCATCCCCTGATGCAGCAGAGACCAGTTCTTGAGTGTCATCGGCATCTGGTTTTATTGGGGATTTTAAGGGTTCACAAATCACCCTAGAATCTGCCGAGTACAAAGCCAACATATTTCTGTCTGTCACCTCGTCGTAAGCATTTCTGCCTTTAAGTTGGCTGTAATTAAATACAGCCCTTTCGCTTAAACCCAAGCTTTCAGAGTCCTTTTTAAAGCTGGAGGACGCTTCTTGATCATTGGAACAATGATCATCACTGTTGTGTTCTACGGAATCGATCTGTTCGCTATTTTCTTGCATCGGATCAGTGGAAAATTCCTTATTTCTGACAATATCTTCTCTCTCTGGTGCAGCAGACTGCGGTATCTGTGCCTCGCCTTCACTCGCAACGTTTCTCAGAGGGGGATTCTTTTTCCGGACCATATCTAGATTAAGCAAACAAAGAAACATGAACTATCAAGTAAATCAAATCAAATGATTATAGTATATGTACTCCCAAAAAAACCTTTTTTTTAATGTTTTCATCTAAATGCACAGGTAATCATTAATGTTCTAATCATCTGCCACAAGATTAGCTTTATTTCCCAATATTTCTTCCTCTAGATAAAAAGAGGAGCAGGCTGACCATTCGGCACTGTTACATATATACTGGTTTACATTCCTACTACTTTCCGCATATAAACATGGTTTATTTACTAGACCTAAAACTTGCAGAAGAAAGAAAAGCCAGCAAAATAATCTGGATTAAAGAGGTACTGTGTGTCTTCTTCACATGACAAAAAAAAAGATCCACCGTGTCTTTCGGACCCAACGGTCAACACTCGTGACCAATGCCTCTGAAAATCTTCTAGCAGAAGATCTGTGGGAAAAGATCTCTATCCGGCAGACTGCTCTACTGAAGATTGACAGCATTTAGTTATTGCAGTAGGTAGCAACGAGCCTTCATAACATAGCATTATGCTTTTTTGCATGAAGTCTCACTATGCCATGTTTCTGGATGTGCATATTAAGAGGTTTCCCTTTGCTAGCAGAAGTTAATCTTTATGTCCATTTATTCATTTACAAATTACCTATGAGCGCCATCGCAGGTACTATTCAAATCTGAAACAAATAACTCCCTACCCCATAATCTACTGGTCTACTGAGAAGGTAATAAGTGCAAGAGGTGGATGAGCCAGCCATTGGGGAGCTAGCCCAGAACCTAGGCTCTTGCTGATCTGCACATGTTGAAGGGCTAAACATTAAAACAGAAGATCTGATTAAACCATTATGGTTGGGACTCCTTCTCTCCTAACGAGCCAAGTCAGACATTGGGCTCAGGCTAATGTTGTCTTATCTCGCTATAACGTTTGCCTCTGATTGCAAAATTGGTAGTTGAGAGTGCCAAGGACCCACTTTCTAACACACAGCAATAGACCGTTTACAACACTTAAGATGGTCCTAGTCAATGTATCTCGCCCTGACCTAGGCTTCCTCCTACAAACTGCACTATAGCCTATAATAAAGGAAGGCAACTTTCTTCTCTAATTCTTGGCTTTTTTGAGATCGCCACAAAATCGCAGTTGAAGGAGGTCTCTAAACATAATAAGCTGTGTCAAGGTCAGATTAGTTATACGATATCAGATCAATACATACAGGCAAAACTTTACCAAACTTTTTAAGGGTCACGGTAAAGCGCATCCAGTCACCAGCTACAAGCGCTGGTCTTTTAGGATCCTTTAAAAAAAAGTTTTATTGCGATAAACACGTCCTCCTCGGCATGTAAATATAAAATATGCTTAAAAAAAATCAAATAAGTGAAAAAAAAAAAAAATCTGCTTTTTCTGTCCCTGTGGAGTTTATCAAACTGATAGAAAGTTTAAAAGTGCATTTAAAAAAAAAAGTCCCTTTTCTCTGGAAAAGATTATCACAATCATTTTTCACCGAGACATATTATGTAAATATAGCGGCATTTGCAGTGCTTTAAATTGAGGAAACTATCCACAAGCAAGTCATAAGCTAGATAGAAAAAGAAGGAATATAACCACTCAGAACGCATTACCTCCAGGAGAAATAACAGACTGCATAATAAGTTTTCACTGTGTGCCAAGAACTTTTTCAATAAACATTTTTTTTGGTGAAAATAGGTCTCATTTTTTAATATTACCTAGCACTTGCTTCATTCCCGCGTCGCCTTTCCTGCACTATTAATAATTATTAGTACTAAATTAGCATTTGTGTCTAGGACATAGAGGCGTCTGAAGTTCACAAGACAATATCTAAAGTTTCCATAGTTATTAACAAAATTAATTACCCCTATTTATCAAACAGAGGGAATGTCACTTTTGTTGTTAAATATGAAAAATATAGCTCTAAATGTCAATAAAGCAGCGTCAGGTAAACAACCCTTTCGTTTATAGGATTATAGGCAATGCTAATTAAAGGGACAGTCACAGACCAAGGAAGGGCAGAGTTATTTATCGATTTGTCATTATGTACACAATAGAATTGACTGTAGCTTTCTGCCGTAGTGATTTTGTTGCTTAAGAACTCCTAGCGGAAAACTAAAGGTTATAAAAAAAAAAAAGTAGAAAAAAACAAAAAAACAATGTAATTCTGATGAGCCTTTTCAAGTTGACCTATAGGATGAAACGCATAAAATAATCTTGCTGTAACTATGCTGGGAATGTTTAAAGGTGCTGTTTCTCTCAATCAGCTGAATTTAACACTTTTCAACTTAAATACAGCATTTTATTTTGAGCACATAAAATGTTTCTAGATATGTTTCTGGCAAAAATTCTGTCTCATTCATATTTATTCAAGGAATGATTTATTGTCATCAAGCACTAATAGGTTGTTCCAAAAGAAACGGGGGGCTTGTCCTAAGGAGAAGCTGCAGCGCCAGAGCTGCAGCAGAACGCTCCCTCCATAGTCCAATGATTGGCTGCTTCAAGAAAATTTAAAGGGGCCCCTACACTATCAAACGCATTAATGTGCATATGATAGCTGAAGTGTTCCGTTAAGAATGAAAGAATAGGAGAGTGAATGCATGAGAATCATAATTCTAAATTATAAGAGATTCCAGATTTGTAATACTGTGAAAGAAAAACGGATAGAGAGGAATAGGAATCAGACGGATAGATTAATTACAAGAATTGAACAGAAACCGACAGGAACTATACAAATTGCTATGTATATGAAACCGAAAGTTACAACACACAAATGTTTTGAAAAAAGGATATGATTTCACAATTTTTATGCAGATTGTCTTTGATGTTGACATTTACCTAATGTCAAAGTTTTGAGATCAGTTTACTAATTCACGGTATTTTCTTTTCTGTTTAAATGGCGATCGTAGAAGAGTCTGAAGGTTGATAATGCATTTTTTACGCTGATCACTAAACACTATGCGGGAATTTTTGTTTTTCTCAGGATGGTAAACTAAAGCCAAAAGGCCTTCCAGATACTCTAGAGTTCTGCCTTAACTTAATCACGGCACTCACATATATTCAGCAACGACATAATCGCACTATAACTATAACGGAAAAAAACCCTGATATTAATTTAAAAAATAATAATAATTATCACAAGCGCCGGATAGTGTCCACAAGGCAGAGACACCTTATCTGTTTGCAGATCCTTCTGTAACAAGTATGTCTTCACGTGTTTCAACATCACTATTTTCATATTGTCATATTTTAAGAACAATAAGGGAAATTATTTTTACACTGCCTATAGTAATGGTGTTACGGAATCTAATGGTGTCATAGATGGTAACCACAACTATATCTTTCCCATAAGAAAACGATGACATCATAAAAAAAATCCTTAACCAAAAGAAAATTAATAAAAATGGAAGTGAAACTAAAAATCTAATTATCTAACAGACAAGATCCATGAATAAAACTAAGAAAAATGCATCCAATAACACTCATATTAGAGCAGATTTTAAAATAAAGGGTTAAGACCCGCAAACTATCTAAGAGCCAAATGGACGGCCTAAGCATTTGCTTTTAGCGATAAATTATAGACCTCTGCAAATGGTATCAAATTATTCACAGGGCCCAATTCTCCATGAGATTATGAGTGTCCTGGAATCAGTCAAACATATCTGTATTTTGTCATGCGTGAAACACAGTCATTTATTTCTAGTGCTATGAAGGTTCTAATAAAAAGCTCTAGGAATCTTCAATAAGACCTCTTTCACCATGAAAATCGTCTAAGAGGGTGATGGTTGGTGTTACCGCGTAAAAGGGTTTTAACGTTTTCACTAAGAATGTCACCCTCTGTTCTTAAGTGAAGAACACTTCTGAGTATCTATATTATATGTTAGTATAGCTAGTCATGTATTCTTTCAGCCCAGTATTTCATACATCTATCTATGATGGGGAATAAAAAAATAGAGGTGAATAACATTTACTAAAAAACATTTACCTTGTATTGAAAAGGCGATCATGAGAACCAGAATAATGGTGTGAAATAAACATAAACATAGGTAGTATATACAGAATCCAAGCACCGGGCACATCGGATGCTGGAGCGTATGGTCAGTGGCTTGCTGTGCCCAGCCACACGCACTTACATCATCAGGCGGCCGATGGCCTTAAAGTCCCAGGGCCACCTTGTCATTGACGCTCTGCCCATGACAAAGTCTATGAGAATATTAAATTTCATAGACAAAGAATGTTTATAATTAATTCTAAAAAAGAAACCGAGAGGAAAAATGGTTTCTACCATAAAATATAACAATATATCTATGATGTGTTACTGTTCAATATATATTATATGTTGTAGAACATCATATTCTATCATTAAAGGACACCTCTTATATCCCTGATCTCCATTCTTATGCAAATAAAACTTACCTGTTCTAATTATGTTTTTGGGTTTTTTTGTTTAATATAATCTCTTTTTTGTAGCTTTTTAAAAGCAGTTTTGGATAACTCATTGCCATCTGTAAACACTGTGGGTAACAGATAGTAAAAAATCTGTGTTAATATGAATATCTCTTTCCAGAGATTTTTTGAGTCACGAAAGGGAAGTCATGCAAAGAACAAAATTAAGTTTGAACGGCTTAAAAAAAAAAAACTCATTAAAAAAAGTTAAATTGATCAAAAAACATATGTCCTATTTTACTGCATCAGCTCACTCCCACGCTATTCCTTAGCAATATTGATTATTTTGTAAGACTAAAGGAAAACTCTTAAGTCCAATTGCATTGCAAAGTACCATCTTCAAACGAGCCATGTCAAATAAATCACTCATTAATTCATAGCAAATTAATCCAAAATAAGATCTCTTTTTCCTTAGAATACATTAGTAAGTTTATTGACGGGACAATCAATCTCCCTGACGAAAATGTGGCCCCTGCTTAATGAACATCTTCTGTTTCAAAGTGTGGCTTATTTTAGATTTCGTACAGTGTGCTGTTTTAATTAAACTATAAAAAATGATTTCTAAAAGTCTGAGATTTTGGGAAAAGTTCTAAAAAAAAAAAAGAAAATAAATATATGTTAATTGAACTAATGCGTTTGGTGTGTTTCCAAGATCCGCGTGCAGCATCTATAAAATACCACTTAGCCTTATTCAAGTAGAGAAGAGAGCATTACATGTATACGTTCAGCCTTTTAACTCTTTAAGTGACCGATGTGTGATCAATCTGTATGTTCTCTATTTGGTGCTTAGAGGGTGGTTAACCTCTGTAGAAGTTGGATTATGGAATTCTGTGGAAAACTGGGGTTTATTTACTTAACTACAGTTGATTAGACAACATGAAACCCCTTAATGACAAAGCCTGTACATGTACGGGCTCAAAATGCATTGTTTTCAATGGGTTTAGGGACCGCCCATTGTCCTTAAGGGGTTAAAGCGACATAACTTTATATTATGCCGAGCTAAAACCAGTGAGTTTCCATATGTACTGAAATGTACTGACTCTATCCACTACATATGGGCAGCATGATGGTATCACATAATGTTCAACCCATGACCATGTTACACGACGAGAGTTGTGCTTCATGGACAGTTTCGGTCACATGTCTTGTTCTCCCCATTTCGGCATTTAGCATGAAAAACTCCCAGCATGCCCATTAGATTATTAAAAGGTTGCTCTTGTTTGTTTTGACAAATCTGGGATTGTTGCCAGCTCCGGGTTTCTTGAGATGTCCCTCAACTTTTAAGTATGGTCAAATTGGCCATTGATGAATGAGAAATGAGGTTGGACCTAACTGTGACTGATTATTTAGTGAATAAACCCCCTAGATAAATGAGGTGCAGGGCATGCGTTTGTCAATGCCGGTCAAATGACCACCTCTAAGCTTCTTCTAAGATTTTCTGGATTTTGATAATTTTTTATGCAAAACCTTTAACAAATTCTGTCAATGCATACGGGATGCAACTGCTGCTGCTAAAAAATAAAAAGAACTTTACTGTATACAACTGGCTGGGTATGGACGGCTGTACACACAATTTGTTCTAGGCAAAGAGCCTTAGTATCGAATTACATTCAACAAAAGTCTTTTACTAATGGATCTGCTACAAGCAGAAATTTTCTTATCTGTGCATTTTAAACCCTAAAAGCTACGATAGCAAAAGTAGATTTTAGCCAGAAAATAGTAATTTAAAAGCTTGTTTGATTATTTATAGCAAAACAAGAGAATATGCTTTTTTTGTTTTGTTTTTTTATCCCTGGGCATTAAAACCTTTCCAGATTTCTTGGTTGGAATTAAGTATTTTTTTTTATATTTCTTGCAACATGTGCTTTAGGTGTTTAATTACTATTGTTTGCTAGATCTGTGAATGGTGTGGAATCTTATACCTAAATACAACATTCCAACCCTATCATCGTGCTTTCTTTACAGTTGCTTTCAATAAGACCCTTAACAAGTAAATAGTTATCGCCCTTTCCTGCTGTTTGAATCCACCAGATATATTCACCACCAGCCAGCTCTGGCGTTGGCTCAGGAAGTGTTCTGGGGTAAAGATCGACTCTAATGAGGCTCAGAAAGTTCTTCCATTCATCTCAATGAGAACACTTTTCTGTCACTGATTGGCTTCTTAAAGCAGCCAATCAGTGGTGTGGAAACAGAACTACGGATAATGATACATGATTGACAGGTTGAAGAATGTATGTTACGTTGGCGGTCCTGCATGGGACACTATCCCTTTAAACACATAACAACTTAATTGTGTATCACAATACTGTCAGCCATGGGTCATGGCAGAACCAGAAACCCTTTCATAAACATATAACCATTGCTAAACATAGTGATTTAATGCTAAACTTTTATGTTGGCCTTTGTGCCATAAAACACCCGACATTCCCTGGGAAAATTCCATAACGCATGTGTTACTGCAATTTTATAATGAATTTTGCTTGTAGCCTTTGATTAAAAAAAAAAAAAAAAAAAACGATTTCTGACTCTTTTTTTTTTGCCTTTGATTGTTTATAATAAGAATGGGTAATGCCAAAATCCCTAACGTTGATCTTTGCCATTCAAAGGAAATTTAATTTAAATCTTGGTGATTTTCCAAAATCATAAAACACGTGTACAAGAAAAAAATGTTACATTAACGGGTCGATAAAAAAAGAAAAATTTTACAGTAAGAAGGCGAACGGACATATTTTGTCTTGATGTAATAATTCTAGATAAAATGACACACATGGTATCCATAAATTTGTTGAGAAGTGTTTTTTACGACACGTGTATTTAAATAACATTGTTAATAAGAAAGGGCTACATGAAAGGAGGTGTATATTATGTTATATATCACTCCTACAGAAGTCAATCTCATACATATGGCAGTTTTCCGATTCTACGCTAATCGTTTCTGCCTTTAAAATGCTTTCTAATTTAAAAAAAGCCTTCTGCTTATCAAAAATAACAAAAGAAAATGTGGGAATTGTTGAGAATGAAGAAGGTTTGGCAAATAAAGTTCTGCCCCTCTGCGAAGGCGATTTAAGAAAAGAAGAAATTCATAACGATATCTGTATAAAAACAGAAACTGACGGGCGATAAGACCCATTCCAAGTCCGCCCATCTTTCCCTATTTAAAGACCTTAACCAGTCCTTGGTCTTCTCTTAGATGGCTTAATTCATTGACCCATTATTGCTTAGTTAATATTAAATTCTCTATAAGACCATCTGTACCGCTGTGGCAAAAATACAATGACACGCTCATTGTGCATGGTGAAGTTGGGGATATATAATATGCCAGCCCACTTCATGGTTAAATGAACAACACATCTCCCATAAATAGTTTTCTATACGCTGTTGACTATTATACAGTAAACTATATGACGCAGGGCAACTAGAACATCTCTAGACTGTAATAAAATCCATCCCATTTATATTTCTATTATTATTATTATTATTGTTGTTGTTATTTTTTTACTTGGTAAAACATTACTTCTTTGGATGCTTTTGGTGATTATCTTTAAAACAAGACGAGATGGGCTGAATGGGTCTTATATGCCATAAAATTTTATTTTTCAGACTTTTTTTTAAGAAAAAAAATGTATAGCTGGGACAAAAACAGGTTGTGCTGTATGTCGAAGGTGGAATGTCTGAAGCTGGTGGATCTCCAATACCCCGTCTTTACAGTTTCTTTTCCTTCCAGTGAAAGCCCTAAAAATCATGATGCTCTAGGCAGATGGTTGGTCTCCTCTACGGAAAATCCAGCCAGAATTCACTACTATCAAGCAGTATGGTTCTACTTTCTGATCAGTTACATAAAGTGAAGTCATCAGAAGCGTCTTAGAAAAAAAGAACATCACAATTTGTTATGTTTCCAGGACCTCCAGGATAAAATAAATGTGCCGATGACACACAGAAACCGAGCCAAACTCAGAAGATGAATCAGAACGTTAACCCAAAATATAGCTCATATATTCTCATTCCTTGTGTCTCATTATGTTTATCCAGGACAACATCTCTATCTCTTCTGCTTTTGATTATTTACGATGACTCTTTCAAAGACGTCAGTAGCATGATTTCCTAATTAAACCCTATGACGCATCATTTGGATGTGAAACCCATGTGGTGACTCTTCATATGATCTGGGTTATGCCAACCGAGTATCTGCTCCATAAATATATAATAATATATAAATATTTTTATTTTACTTTAAATTGAGGGCTGAGAGTTATAGACTTTGCACATTTCTGCTATGTTATAGTTTCACATATAAACATTCCATAAGTCTGCGTATGCAAAAACAATCTTCTAAAACCATAAACACCATGGCTGATTTTGTTTCTAAAGTTATTATTAAATTTTGATTGCACGACAAAGCTGTCATAAATTCCTAACTGGTTATACATAGTCCCATGGTTGAACAAGAGACTGGTACCTGTAGAAGAACGTTATCATTCACAATAACGTTAGCAGTGTGGGAACTATTGTGAAGCAAAGATACACAGCAACCGTATCTTCCATCTGAGATAAAAATGAGGAACTGAAATCTCAGCTAACTGTTCTTTGTAGCTCTGAGGGGTCGGGGGGGGGGGGGGGTAGATAAGTGAAACAATCTTTAGTGGTAGAGGGTAAGTTCAGTGAATTTAAGCATACATGGAACCAAGTATGGCTTAAGGTCTCAACATGGATAAAAAAGGCTCATCATATGTTCTAAATGGCTTGTCATCAAATTTAAATTATATGAAACTAGGGTATGAAATTGAAACCCAGCCCTAGGTCAGTTTTCTATTTTAAAATGATGGTGATGGCATCTAACGCACAAGACGCTGCACAGATATTTTTTGGTTGAAAATCCATTTAGAATTTGAAAATGGTTCAGTGTTCTCAATTCAGCTTGAGCTTAAACTGCCTGCTACCCTAGAATCCCAGTATAATATTCAGTTGAGGTCTAAGAGGTGATTCACTTGGGCGTTTGAAGAAGACCTTGTTATGTAGAACCACAACCAATGAATGGGCGGCAGAAACAGACTTCGTCAATGGGAATGGGATATTAGAAAGAATTTAGTGATCCCTGGTATTTGTATGATATGAAAATCCCAAGGAGGCCAAAGTTTTATTACTTTTCAACAGGTGGCTCTACTTTTAATGTCAGTTTTCAACATCCATGCCAAATACCTGCTGGTAATCAGGAACGGGGTAGCTCAATAATAAATCAGTAGAGGTCGGCTAGCATAAAAAGCATTGCATGGTAGAACTACCACTTCTCGTGTGGTCATTATATCAGGATGTGACTGTTACTGCACCTAATATTTAACAATCCATCATTTACTGTTTTTTGGTACATGTGTTTCAAATCCCCCATTATCAATCTTTCTCAATGTCATAATGTAATAAGACTTTTTTTATGGTATTCTGTAGACTCATTTTAACAAACCATATTAATATAGAACACTATATCGTAACCGTTCCTTGATCTCAAATCACATCCCTATGCAGTGATGCCCTCAATCTATGTAGGTCTATGATGCAAAGGCTCAAAGTTCATCAAGGCAATTATAAATTTGCTATTCTAATTCCCATCATATATCTTTTGGTTCAATTGACTTCCTTTAAATGGAGAATGAGGCACTGTTAACCACGCTTTCACTAGGACATAATTTACATTTTTATTGGAGAGGTCCATTCATATTTCACTGCATTATAGCTCAGGGGTATTCAGCTACACTTAACATACACAATGATCATTATCTGTATGGAAGAATTTAAGCATCAGACAATTAACCGATTGTTTCCCCTTGCCTTACATGTTGCTGTACCGCTTACCGGAGAATCCAGGCAAGATAAAGTACCGCTAGAACAAAATTGCTCTTGCAAAACAAAATCGAGTTAATTATTTTCCACAATGTATTGTGGTCAACACCAGGGGCTGCTTTCTAAAACACAATCTTCCTAAAAATAGATGAAGACATAATAATAAGTATTATTCATTTTGAAGAATGTGCTTTGTCTCATTCGTAGTTTTACTGGGAACATTTAATTGTCTTGGGACACAAAGCCAGGCACTGGTTGGCTCTTACCAGTTTTGTTTTTATGTGATTAAACCGTCAGACTGGGGTTTATTCACTGAGTTGCTAGAAAGTTTGTGGTTTCAACTCCGCTCGTGTCACTATTCATTATGAAGGCCCAATACTAGCAAGTAGGGACGAGCAGGAACTGTATAGTGTATAACCTAATGGATGAGAAGACTTTGAAGAAATCCCCCTGATTTAACAATACATGATACAGGGCCAGCCAAGTTAGTCTTGCAGCAGCAGCTCACCGAGGACGGAACCTTCATAACTGGACTGCAAGCTATCCTGACCGTTCTCGTTCGACTGCAAGCTATCCTGACCGTAGAGAAAGCATAAAGAATAAAATGACGTATATACTATGGTTTATTTGCTTAACATGCCGGAGGGAGCAATTAATGCTTTGTCTAAGTAGAACAGCGCCGGTTCTGAAATCCGATGGAGCACAGAAAGGATCTGGTAGTGTAATACAATTTAAAGCAAAGCATAGCTTACTCTAGTCTTCTACTGCAAATTCATCACAATGTGGATTTTACGGGCTAGAGGTGTAATCTCTTCTGGCCATTAGTATAACATATTCTGCACTTTCATGTGGCCCTTCTTCTGAGTCTTTATCCAGCTGCACAATATAGTTTTAGGCCAGCACATGCAAGATGATGTGAAGGACACAAATGGTTACAGTGGGAAAGGCAATGGGGGCAGTGGGGGAGCTGACCTACCAGCTGTCCTCTTTTGAAGCTTTTAGACAACCACTGGAGGCTATTTGTCTTTCTTAACTTGCAATAACCACATAAAGATGTCAGGTTGAGTACCAACATTAGGCAGCAGTTGCACTCAGATTGGATCCTTTCTGTTCTCTTGTAATTGGTTTCCCATGAAGTACATTTTGACCAATGGCTGGACGTGTCCATCTGACATCACTGCTGTATGATTGTGACTTTATAACAAAACTGAGGGGCGCAAGAAGATGCTTCAACTTGAAGAATAGTCAAACAACCCCCTTTAAAAGGAATCTCCATGAGACCTTATTTATATGCAGAGACTATATTTCACTGCTTAGTTTATCATGATGGTCGGCCCTAGATTATCTAACACCCTAAAAGTCTCTGTCTCTTTCGTTAAACTGCTTGTTAAATGCCCCCTAAGAGTTTGCACACACAGGACAGGCAGTCCTGTTTCTTTAATTAACTTTCAGGTTTTAACAACTGAAAAACTTTTGTTCTTTAATAACATATTTAATATAAATATAATTAATATAATATATTGCATTCTACTTAACTGAGATCCACTCTAGCACTCAAAATGTTAATTAGGGTTTAGTAACCAATGCATGAAATACCTGAAGTAGCTGGGAATAATCACTAAATTGTCATGAGCTTTAGTTCTGCAATATAGATAATGATCATTGTGTACTTTAAGTTGTAGCCGGATACCCCTGAGCTATAATGGATTGTAATACAAACGGGCCATTTTAATAAAAATGCAAATGATATTCCAGTAAACGTAGCCTCTTTCCCTTTTTGCCTTTTTTGTCACCTTAGCTGCAAATGAATATTAAAAGTGATCAAAGACGAGAATGCTTTGATTACCAATGAGAAAGGCAAACCTCTGTAAATGTTAATCTTTTTTTGAAAGTGAACTTCAACAAAAAAATACAATCCCAACCAGCAGTAACTTCCTAGTCCTTTCTTTTTAATTGTCCCTGTTTAACTTTTAAGGCCAAGTTGCATGGAAATATATATATATATATATATATATAGTGTGTGTGTGTGTGTGTGTGTGTGTGTGCGCAGGTGTTAGCATTAAATACACCACTGGAAGTAATGTTAAGCATAGAAGAACGTGGTTTTCCAATAAACTCCCTTTATCTGCAGATCTGGAGGCCGCCATATTTAGTGTGGCGGGTCCTGCTCAAGCACCACGCTAAGCTGATTCTTTATGGAGATGCTAATGAAGTCCTGCTTGTCTAAGTCAGAGTGTCCGTGTGGATGATTAAGACTGAGCCATTCTATTGTTTACCACAGGCAGTATGATATGGAGTCAGGGTGTTTGTCTAGTAGATTGAGCTCTGAGGCTGATTGAGTTTGTCTAGAAGATTACAGAGCTAGAACACATATATATGACTAATATGCAGCTGCCTGACAACATTTTATTATGCAAAAACCAGAACTAATTTTGAATGTGTTAGTAGTGATTACAAAATAGAGGGGGGTTCCCCTTTAATCACAGCCTAAAAATATGGCTGAAGAACTTTTAAGATCAGTATAGACATCAGATAAATTACACGTTTTTAACGAGCAACATTTTTATCGATATATGGTTTAACCCCTTCATTCCCCTATAGACCTACCGGGACGTCCAAAAAATGCCCACAAAGAAACCCCTATGGACGTCCCGGTACGTCCAGCCCTTCGTGCAGCCTGGACTCCCCTCTGGCAGCAGAAGCCGGCATCGCCGGCTTTCTGCTGCCCGATCTCCCTTAACAGCTTCCGGCATGAAAGCCGGTAAGCTGTTACAGTTGAAAGTGCCCGATCGCGCAGTTGCAAACGCGCGATCGGGCATTCCCTTCCGGGTTACGTCACTGCTGACGTAACCAGGAAGGTCATCGGAGGACAGGATATCCACTGCGGGGATATCCTGCCCTCCGATGAGGAACAGAGACGCTGCGATCTCTATGCAGGTCTGTGAGGACCTGCATAGAGATCACAGTGTGATCGGTGCAGGGGGATCGCGGGGAGGGGAGTGAGAAACCATCTCTCTCACTCCCCCTCCCGTCCTGAAAGAGAAAAGCAGAGAAAAAAAAAGTTAATTCATTTAAAAATTAATATTAAATAAATCATTAAAATAATAATATATATAATACAAAAAAAAATTATAATGTGAGCTGTGATGTCATTGTGACATCACTGGCATGTTCAGGAGGTCCCTAGGAGGACCTCTAACCATTTCTGTGTAAAAATAATATATGAAAAATAAAAAAAAATGTTAAAAAATTAAAATAAAAAAATTTAAAAAAATAATAAAAAAATTATTAAAAAACCTTACTTCCCATTGCCCTAGCATAACATCCAGCCAGTATAACCCTTCTACCCCCGTTCACAACCCCCAAACCCGTTAAGCCATAGGCATAAAAATTATACAAAATTGTACACCTTATAGTATGCTCCCTGGTGCTGGGAAAGTCTGGAAAATCTATATAAATTAGGTATTTCTGAAATCAGGACACCTGAATTAATAAACTTGAAGGGGATTTTCCATCACTTTACCTAATTTTGTGAGGATTCAGAGGGAAAATGAAAAAAAAAATTAGTTTATTTTTCTAATCTTCGCTAGTTTTTACTAAATTTCTCATTCTAAATTTTCAGCTAATCATCCAACTATGGTATCAAACGAAAGCTCTATCTCTCCTTGAAAAAACAATATATAGTTTACATGGGTACACTATTCACAGGAACAGAGGATCATCGCTAAACCAACATACCCCAAAAATGGCAAAATTGCTCTGGGCTTTGAGGTACCAAAAACCCCTGGGATTGAAGGGGTTAAACCAGTGGCCTGTTGACTCATTGATCCTCGGTTGGAATTTGGGCAGAAGAAAGGCCAAAAAAGAAAACTACTGTCTGTGCTACACAATATTTACATACATGATCAAAAACTTTCTGACATTATCTTTTTTTTTTTTTTTTTTTGTAAAATAGACACTGTTTTCTTATCCTAAACACTAAGAAAATAGTGGTATTTACGGGAGGTACGGGTGCCTTCAGCTTCAATAGCCTGTTAACCAGTGTCATTTAAACCTCACCACATGGCAATAATGAATATCCCTAATAAATTCCAGAGAGGTCATACCCTACCATTCATTGCAAGCATCTGCCAAGCACACAAGCAATTAAAACAATCATTCTTTTTCATGTGAAAGGTATTACCCACCAGTGTATTGGTGTGAGGGCCTATGGCTGGACGTTAAAATAACATGTTTTTGTTTACCAAGCAGTTTATGGACTGACGTTCATTTTAACTCGCAGCTGTTCTACGTGGAAGGTAAAATGAAATAAAAGGCACATTTCTGTTCATATATCCCAGACTTACTTTGGAAAACCGGGACAAAACCTCTATGTTGTGTTATATTTCTGCTATGTTATTCCTTCTAGAGTGTAAGCCTGTGAGTAGGGTCCTTTCTACCTAATGTATCAGTTCATCTTTCATCCTTCCATTCTAGCATTGTCATACGCCTTGAATATATGTATTATTATGTTATTATTATTATTATATTATATATAATATTATGTTATGTATTGACTGTAGCACTGCATAATTTGCTATATAGCTAAATGCACTATATAAATAAAAGAAAATAATAATAATAATAATAATAATGTGGGCACAACTGGGTCAAGCCAGACCATCAGTAACTTTACCCGTCAAAAACATCTGATTGTTTCAATTGCACACACGCTTTTATTCATTTCACCCTCTCATATAAAACAAAATGTTAATTTTCTAACAAACGCCCCAAAATAAATTGGAATGTGTAATGGACAAAAGAAAAATAGTTTAATTTGTATTTAATCTTCAACAGTGTCCCTTTTAATTTAGGAAGGTTATCAGCATCTACAACTAACTCTGGTTACTGAAACACCATCTATTCCCCTTTTTAAACGAAACAGGTTGAAGTGTAAAAATATTAATTAGTGATTACAGCGTCCAGTAATAAGGAAAGTACACCGCAATGTTGTAATTGAGCAAGTTCCACTCTGTTTCTGTTATTACAAAAGAAGGGGGGAAGCATAAGGAAGCATTGGTATAATTTCAAATAAAAAAATATATATATTTTTGTTTTCTCCTTGTTTCAACAATATACGTGAATTTAAAAAATATTTTTTTCTTAAAAAACATAATAATAATAATACCACATACAAGGGTGGTGGATTCTGTACCTCTGTTGTCCTTACTAAACACTAACCCAGCGAAATGTGAAATTCCATTAAGGCCCACAATATGACCCAGGCTGACTATTCCTTAAAATTGCATGTTAGAGATCAGGTTGAGAAATTGGGACACCTTACTCTGCGGTCAAATTAGTTCAGAGCATTGTATCTCAACGTGAGTCCTTGAAGACCAACTAAGGACCTAGGATCTACCAAACTGTGTTACAACCGTGGTCTCCACTGCATATGAACCATTAGTGGTACCATTAGTGGAATTTGCTGGAGAACCAACATAAATAGCAAGTTTTGTTTTTATGTAAGCTAAATCACACTTACTTTATCTGTTGACTTGGAGCTCACCATTGTAGGTCATTGTGCCATGACTGGGTACTATGATACTGGGATGATTTCTTTATGGTACAGCGTGTTCAGTCCTTTACAAATAGACCTACAAAGGCGATATGTTCCCCCTGCAAGACCAAGACGTCGGAATTTTATTATTCATTCCGAAAACACCAAAGAAGATTCAGGTCAGTTTTATATAAAAAACAGAGATATCAGAATTATATACACAAACAAGTCAAGTATATGGTAATAATAATAACCGAGCCCCTGCTTTACTTCTGCTTTGATGATTTTGAATGGTTTTCTGTTACAAATTATAGCAATTGTCATTCACATTGTCATTTCAAACACTGAATGACTGACTGATTCTTTTCGTGTTAAGTATTTTTTTTTTTACCATACCATACAAGAATTTTTATCTTACTGTATTGAGGTAAGATGATTTTCAAGATCTAGTTTTTGATCTTTGTTAATTTGTTATAAGGCATGCAGTGAGACCCAACGGCAAACAACGCCTGTATAAAAAACATAGTAAATAACTATACAACAGTAAATAATCGTACAGCGTCTAAATAGAAATGTTATTCTTATACGTTGCTTCCCCTTAGGAATCTCTCTCTGCCTGGGTGGCTAGCCGGAGTTATTTTTACTATTCCTCCTCTATTTGGATAGGGTCACCATTAACCAACTGAAATACAAACCTAAAAACCAAAGCCTGAATAGTTTGTGCACTTGGAAGACCAACAGAATGTTGGTACAGATCTATTTAAGAGCCAGGTTTACACATTTACATATTTCAAGTAATGCGATATAGCGAAGAAATATCAGAACAGATAAAACGGTGGCCTTTTGTAACAGATACACATAAAAATATACATATATGAGTAGCCTGTGAATCCTCCTAATTCTCCGATAAAAAAAATGGCCGTTCTTCTTCTTTGTTAAAACATCAGCGTGACAAACGCAACTTTTTAAAAACTCATGTCACCTTAAGGAAATTCATTTTTTTTTATATTAAGAATTTAATATTATGTTATTATGAAGTAAACAACAACAATTAATTCGAAACCGTGATATCCTCTCTTGATCTTTAAATTTTGTTGTAATATGTAAAAAAATTGGTATGCTCCACAGTTACAATTTTTAGCGGTTGGGATTTCTTTACTCGCTGTAGCGAACAAAGCATATTGGCAGGGATTTGTAGAATATTGAAATGATTTGATCAAGACGAACAGTTATCTATAGCTATAGTTGGAAGTTAGAGGAAAAACCAAAAAAGCAAAGGTGTTAACAGCAGTAAAGTTCTCAAAAGTATCAAATCTAGATTGTTAGCTCTACCGACTAGGGACATCCAATTTGAATTTGTATGTTTTGCTTGCGCACGTCTCAAGCATCTCATAATTACTGCAATGTTTGTGTTTAACTTTTTATAATACTGTAACATTCTAACTTCTACGTGAATTCATTTATATATAAATAAATAACATACATTCTGTAAATCTAGAATTTGGAAAGCGATGCCAAGTTCGCACTGCTCAAAGGCTGTAGACCAATAAAATGGTTTGATAATTTCCACTTTCAAGCTAAAACCCTCTTTTTTTTTTGTAAGATTTATGAATCATGAAATGTATGTTGTGCAAGTCCAGATTTCGCTACTACCCCCCCTCCAAAACAATATACAGTACAGTGGACGGGGAATGAGTTACCGAACAGCAGGGTGTTCTGATTTATAAGCAGTGTGGACTCCCATTAAGAGCTCATCTGCTTCTAATAAAAATAAAAAAATAAAATAAAAAATAACTACAATCCTGAAAAACAATTATATGTTTATCACAAAAATAATGAGGTGAAATTAAAATTTTGATAAAACTTACTTGCTGGAAAAAAAAAATAATAATATATATATATACACATAAAAAGAAAGCATGGGATACAAAATAAATACATCAATTATTTATCTAATGTTTTTATTGTAAAAAAAAAAAAAAGTCCATGTATGTAGTTTGAAAAAAACAAACAAGTAATAAATAAAAATCATGATCTGAGATAAGGAACAAGGCACATGCGAGAAGGGAGGGGGCAAAGACCAGCTTTCCGCAATACTTCCTGTGATTAAAGAGCTGCATTGCAAATCACAAGTCTCAGCTGCACCAAAGGCTCCTGGAGATCCACGCTGAGCCAGGCTGTCTGCACCGGGCTGCTCTTCTTAAAGGGGAACCGTAAACCTCTACGAACTATTTTTTAAAATTTACTTCTACAATTACTCCACTTTGAAAATTAGTTTCCATAAATATTTTGTTGCTTTCTGTTTCAAAACAATTCAGGTATTTCTGCAGCTGCATATCAGGCCAATGTACTAGGGAAACTCCCTGACCGCTTTCCACCCAAACCTGCGATGAGCAAAAAGAATGGCTCAGACTTAGTCACCCAGTGGGACCCCCTGATTGGATTTAATCGGATAAACAGGACTTCAGTAGCAGACTCAGCTCAATGGTGTTTGAGCAGCAAAAATAAACTGAAATGTCACAAGACTCCATGTGTCTAGATAAAAAAATGTATTGGAACAAAATGTAATTAAAATACAATTTCCGTGGGGCATCCACTTTAATCCCACTAGGTGCTACAGGACCAGCGTTATAAGGAAACGCTGAAGGATCTCAGACCGTATAGAGACAACAGAGAAGATGTGACAGGGACATTACACGAAGGGGTTAAATAAAGCACAGAAGGAAAGTGTATTTCAAAGGAGGCCAGAATGATGGGTAAGAGGTCAGAGTCTAAAAGCAGATGGCCAGATGCTTTGGTGTAATGTGAGAAAGTACTTCTTAGTTGAAAGTGTGGTAAATAAGTGGAACAGCCTTCCAGCAGAAGTGAAACAGGTTAATACACAGAGAGGGAATGTATGCTTAAAGCTATTCTGAACATAGTGCAGCGGCGTATTCTGGCCCAGCTCGCCTAGGCGTTGCGTGGCAAGTCCATAGGGGGCAACCGCCACACTCAATGGGCCAACTATAACGGATGACTCTCATCTCATCCAACTGGCCCACTTACACTATGGATGACTGTATCTCACCACAGTAGAGCACTAACATATGGCTTTAAAGTTAAAGGGGAAAAACAAAGAGTTTACTGTGAAATGGTTGCTCAGCTTATGCGTCCACTCTTGGAGTCAGGACACTATATTTATGCCGCTATGTCCCTAATCTAATAATTGCTATATCTCTACTAAATTCAAACATTACATTTTAGTTAAATACATTAATAAACCCTGTTCTGTTTTGTTTTTGTTTTGCAACTAACGATATTTCATTACGTAGGGCAAAGAAAGTTCTGTTTATCAGTGACTGAGAAGGTGCATGAAACGTGAACGGTAACAAGGCCCATATTGTTCACGGACTTCCTATTACACAAAGAACAATCACAACTTGCTGATTAGAGTCTTTTTAGCGTAATAGAGCCCGGGAAAGGCAATCGCTTACATATTCTAGACTAAAGAGATAAAGGAAAAAGGTAATTACCTTCATTATTCTAATCTAGACCACAGGATAAGAGCTTGTGTTGTGTCTGAAGACGTTGATAGTAATGTCACATAATAGCAGTATACAAGGTAGACGATAGTGTGGCATGAATACAACCAGGGTAATGTTTGGCTTTTAACAATACGTGTGATGTGGGAGTGCAAACACTTCAGCAGCCCTTCACAAGCTGTAGCCATGAATTATACCCCCCATACTTCCCAACTTCTACCCCGGCGAGGTAGAGTGTCAGTGCATGTGTGCAATTCTGCGCATGCGCAGTAAACATTCAGAAAATGAAATTGGGACCACGGAATTACGGCCCCTAGTCTCACTGTCGGGCCAAGCTCTACCTCTCTCCTGAATAGCGGGATAGAGATAGAGCTCGGCTGGGCTGCGGGATAGAGTGGTTAAATCGGGACTGTCCCACGCAAAGTTGGACAGTTGGGAGGCTTGTGTCCCTGTAACTGGGAAGATTGTGTAATAAAAGTCAATGGGTGAGGACACAGGGTGAAATCACACTGATTTAACTATACACTATACAGGGCCAGCCAAGCTCTTCCTGTAGCAGAAGCTCACTGGGGTAGGTGCTTCATGATGTTTAGTGAAGTCAGTGAGCTGAAACATAATTCTACTGCCAACTCTCCTTTTAGTGAATAAGCTCCTCTGGGTCTAATTTTGTTGGAAAGATCTGTGACTAGCACCAGTTTTCCAACCTGGCCTGGCACTCTCCCCCAACTCAAAGCTGTTCTAGATAGGTGACGAAAGAGTTAATAGCGCACCTTATGTTAATAAATAACCACATTTTGTCCAATGTGACTTTTTTAATTTTGGCTAGTATAATATAAAATAATATAAAATGTTGGGGGGGGGGGGAATACATATTACAGATGATTTGTCTTGTGGCATAAAGCGAGTCTAATTGCTAATTGCCTGAAGAGGAAGTGACTGCATCTAAAACGGCTTAATCTGGGTACAATTTCCTATCCTCGTGGAATGTATGCCTTTTTTGGGCTTTGGCAAGAGTAACAAACAGGTAGCCATGAAGTAGAAGTACAACTTTCTTAACACGTAGACCAAGTCCTTTAAAAAAGGAATAGTAAAGTATTTTTGCCATGAATAAGTGTTAGAATCAGCTGCCAGCTCCCTCTCCTCGGCAGAATGTTCCACCTGCTTGCCTCCATCCTTTTAGGTGTGATGGCACTCTAGCCGGTTAGTGTGCCAGTGGCACAGGTGTATCCTGCTTGGGAGGATGCAAGCACGTGTTCCTTTTGCCAGGCCTTGCTATTTGCCAGAAGCATCTGGCAAGGGCATTAACAGAGTAAAACTGATTATTCTTAAATAACCTGGTGTTATTTCTTCTCATTCCAAATAAGTTATGCACGTATTTGATAAAATCAGAATTGCTGATGTCACTTAAGAGCAGCAAATTCTTTTATAATACCGCAGCAGCATATTTTGACATATTCAGCATGTTCTACAGTGTTAATAACAGGCGTAATTGCAAAACACACCAGCTATATCAGATTGGGTAAAATGTTCAACGAAATATTGAAGAATTTAAATTTATTTTAACTTTAACTTTATAGTGCAATAACGTAACTAGTATTAGGTAGCAGATACAATATAACATGGTTCAGGGAACCTAATGGGTCGATAAACATTACAAAGGATGCAATCTCAAAATATTGTAGTGATGTTAAAAGACAAGCTCTACAGTATACACACACACATATATATTTGCTCGATTATAAGACGACCCCCCAAAATCTGAATATTAATTTAGGAAAAAAAGAAAAAGCCTGAATATAAGACGACCCTATAGGAAAAAAGTTTTACCAGTAAATGTTAATTCATGTAAACTATTACATTTTGCTCTGAAAAAAACCTCGTCTTATAATCGAGCAAATACGGTATATACACATATTTTATAATGCAGAATACTACAGGCACACGAATCAATAGTTGGTGGCATTACAAGTTTAGACATACCAGAACGAAGTTGATGACGGCCCATACTTTTGGTCTAAAGGCAAGCTTATAGTATAAATATACATAATACACTGGTCTAGACAACAGATCTTCTTCTACTTAACTTACGGTCCATACGTAGGTTGAGCCAAGCATTAGAACAATCCTCATAATGAATAGTAATGTTACACTGGCCTGCCAAAACGGACTGCAGAGGAATGGAAGTTGTAAAACTGTCTACATAATTTATACTTTAAGAAATGCTTTGAAATCACAGGAATTTTTTTATTTTTTTTTAAAAAGGGTAGAAATGGTTGCAATTTGCTAAGTACTATGTCGCTCAAATATGATGTTCAGTAGTAGAAAACAAGACTAGATGAAATAAAGTTTGCAGAATAGAATATCTATGTGTAAAGTGTTTAAAAGATCCCATGTATTCTTGGTTCAATCTCTTAAGCATGAATAAGTCATTATATACACCCTTGGTGGGAGTTAAAGAGTAGGTAATGACAATAAAGTATGGCAGAAGGGTTTTCTACATATTTTGTGGTCAACCAAAGCAGTGGTCTTCTACTGAGATAAAGACTACTAAATTTTGGGTATTGTATAGATACTGGGGTCTCAAGTTACAGTTAATGTAAGCAGTTCCAATAACATCTTTTTGAAGGTGGTATCGTCATTCGCAGAAACTCCTAAAAAATTTATTTCAATACAAATTTAATAAAAATGATTGATGTTCTATAGTGCCTTCTAAACATCTTGTCCATGTGTTGGTTTTAGTACGGCTTTGCCCACACAGAAAATAAATTCTGTTTATAGTACAGGTTTGTATAAAAGAAATTTGAAAAGACGATCAGATCTGTCACTAATTTTATTTATCATTTGATGAATTAATTTGCCATCCTTTAGAATGGTACTTTTGCCTCCCCAAAGTTATTAAAGCCCACATGGAGATAAACATCCAAAGGAACAATTCAGCCCTTTACTCAGTAGGCAAATCTTCAGTATCATTCATAACCCTAGATGCCCCCAAATTCCGTTTACAATGAATGAATGAATGAATGAATAGCAACCCGGTCACAAATAACTTCCGGTTTGTGAAATCTGGGTTATTGCTTAGTGAATGATGATGCTGAAACATAACGCTACGCGTAAAACAACCATAAGTTGAGACAACCAAAAATGAGACAAAGTAAGTGGTTAATGGTACAGAAAGGTTTCCAGTGAGTTCCATTGAAACAACAATTGTGTTATTAGGCAGTTCTTATTTACCTGTATACAGAATTTAACTCTAATAACCAATGTTAAATGAGAAAATATATAAAGGGAATGGAAAGCAACGTGTTATATGCAATTATTTTAAATGAAATATTTTTTTCCAATTTAAGAACACATCAATAACTTATAAATATCAAATCTGAACAAACATATGGTTAATTTCAAGTAATGAAAATGCTTTGTATAAGATACTTAACAAACAATTCCTAAAAAAATCTTTATAAAATACTAGAAAAAAATATAATAATGCCCCCTGTTAGGCATTTAGTCCAAAAGTTCTGTTAAAAAATAATAATAATCAAGAAACAGACAAGACTGGTTTACTTATTTTACAAACATACCCCATAGGGCTTTACATATTCCATTCTATAAATAATAATTAAAAATAATAATTCATCACTCTCTGAATAATGATAAAAATAAAGTTTAACCCACAACATCTAAAGTATACAAGCTGTATTAAACACTAACAAAGCAAAGAACAGTGATAATAAGTAAGTGACTAAATAAGTGAGTCTTAAGAGAGTGTAATAATATATACTTGCTAAGCAGCAATATTTAGACGTTACAGTGCCAGAAGGGTGTAGTAAATGTGACATGAGTGCAACCCCAAAGGATTAATGTCTATAGCAAACTTATAAATCAGCGTATGGCTTTCCATCTACTCACAGCTATACTATTCCCCAAAAGTCATTTTCATTTTTTTAAGCAAGAATTGGAAACAGGGCTGCTGTTTGCGGGGGGGGGGGGGGGGGGGCTTTGTGCCCATTCTTAGCAAGGGGCAATCGGGGATTCTACTTCCCCTCATGCTTGTGGGCTGGGAAAGCAGAGCTCTGGGATATAACAAAGTATCTTGGATGTCGAGACGAGAATGGAGGAGAGGTGCGGTATGCAGACATCAACTCGGGAGCCTCCTAAGTGCTGGGGCCCTCCTAAGTGCTAGCTTAAGGGCGGCCCTGAATGTAAAACATTGTCCTTTAGGTCATTGCCTTTGAGGACCATGATTAACTTAACTATCATTTATTTATTTTTATTTATTTTTATTGTCCACCATTGAATCCAGTAGATCTCCCAATTTGAAGATGGGATCATACATGTGCAACCTGTGATCTTGTAATGTGTGTATACATAGCTCCTCCTGGATAGTTAAGGACCTGATAAACATATACCTCAATGTACTTAATAAGGGATGGCATCCCCTAAGAGACATATTATTACTTCTCTATATGTAAATAGAGTTACAGTTTCTATATATGTTTGAAATATTCTTAAAGCCATGATGAGTTCCCAAATGCCAAGTCAAAGTGTACAGCGTGGATGCTATAAAGCCCACCTTACACCCCTGCCCTTGCAACTGAGTGATGCCCAGCTATTTCTATAATTTTGTTTGATGTTAATTACAATGTTACGTTTTTTTGCATTGGATTCCAAAAAAAAGGACTTTCCCAGCCCATACGTAACTAAGTAGAAAATGAGTTAAAACAACGTATGCCCATTAAGTTTATTGAGTTTAATTCATCATATTAAAGTTAAATATAATCAAAATGTGCAATTTAATGGGCTCTTCTAATGGGGGGCTTTATGTCTTATGTTTGAGTCACACATATGTGATACGACATGTGCATGTACAGACAGCAAGTGAATGCCACCAAAACATTATATATATATATATATATATTATAGACAGATTGCAATAAGGGCCAGAACTTTCCACTAGTTGATCCCTGATTTTCCACCTACTCAACTCTAGTAGGTTGAATTACTTTCCCTTGTCTAATCATTTTTCTTTCGACTGGCTGGTAAAGCTTAGCGATATTTTTCCATCCCGAAATCCGTTTTATGTTTACATTTATATAAATTACCAAAAAAAAAAATGATATAGGCTCTGCCACGCAGAAAGCTTTTTAACATTTTATAACACAGAAAATACAGGGGGGTAATGCAAGGCAGAAAGATACACGGCGTGTTCCCCAGAATATTGTAACATTAAAATAAAATACATTTAAACGAGAAATACAAGCTGGGCTCATCCAGGCCATTTGACCTTCCGTAAGACCATCATCTTGTCATTCTACACATCTGTGTACTATGATGTCATACAAGACACCATACGACCAAGAAATGGCTCAACAGGTCCTGCTCTGTCTACAAAAAATAATTTTGTTCTTCTTTCCATATATTATTAGAGATGTAAAAACACAATATATGGATATTACACAACGCCACACTCTATCACTGCTTCCTCACGCCGGTAAGGCTTTTTGGACCTATGGCAAACAAGACCCACCACGCCGAACACTCTAAATGGCTACTTTTACAAGGTGAAGGAAGACTTCTCCCGCTACTTAATTAAATGATCCCTCTTAATTCATTCTGTACCATACAAGCTACGCATCAAGAAAGGCATTTTCTTTTTTTAGAACAAAAAAAAGGAAACCTAAAAACGTCACCGAGGCTACTGCACAGGTTTCCAAGTCTATTAAATACAACAAAGGACTAGTGATTAATAAGTTACATAAACCAGATCTGCAAAGATTCTCAAATATCAATATTAATCAAAGCCTTGACGCATCAAGCTATGCTAATGCAGAAATTGGCTTGGTACGTCATGCCGTCGTAGGGAAAACACATACACGACTTAATTAATACAAATGCAACATACAGCGGGATTTTCTTGTATGGAAAAAAAAAAAAACAATTACATCAGTTGCCTTGACATAAAACAAACAAACGGATGTAAATTTCGCATGTAATCATACGAACAGACTTTCTGTAGAATATTTTGTTCCAAGCCATGCAAATTAGGAGGACAAGCAACACAGACAGAAGAAAAAAAACAATTCACATTCCTCTTCTCTCTGTCTATTTTGGGGGTTTTTTTTTGTCTTGAGAAAAAAAGGAAATCCTTGGACAGGCTATCCCAAATCAGGCAGACACACGGGGATTAGAGGTCTAACTAGGGAATACACAGGAAGATAGGGATAGGGGATCTGTCTGAAATAATTCACACTGATTTCTGGATATACGTCTCGGCATAACATTTTTACTAAGTATGACAAATGGAATTTTAATATCCATATGTATTGCTCTATCCAGACTTTTTTTCTTCTTTTGAGCTCATGCATTAAACACGTGCTTCGTTCAATGAAATGCCCCGGTGTCTGTTAAGACACAGATCGCAATTTTAGGGTGCAGAGATTCCCCTATCACATTACGAGTGTTTCGGACTTACCCTGGCGTCGACGCTTTTTCTTTTGCTTAACCAACGTTGTATCGCATTTTGTGCGGCGTCAGTGCTACATAAGAATAAAAAAAAAAAAATTAGGGAAATAAAAAATCTTTTTTTTTAAAAAAAATTTAAAAATAAAAATAAAATGTTGGAAAAAATCCAGCTGGCTCAGCGTGGTCGTTTTCCTCGATTAAATGTACATTTTTTATTATTATTATTTTGGATTTTATGTAAGCTCTCCTGTCGCTGCAACTTTTTCCACTGGATTTACTTAATGTCACCATGCCAAGCGCTGCTGCAATAGTGGTACATCCTCGCACAGTTAACAGGAATAGGATTCTCCAGTGGACTACAATGATACTGGCTGCCTGAGGGTTCTAGGAGTAACAGTAGTAGTATGGCTACTATAACCCTATAACGCTGTTACTAACACAAGGCATTCCATTAACCCTTAAGAGGCACAACAGTCAAGAGGAAGGTGAAATAGGCCACAGCATCTTTGTGGATTCCTTTAGTTCATTAAATAAATGTATACAGTTAAAGGGAAAATGGAATCTTTTTCTGGATTGGAACTGCCTTTTAACGTACAGGTTATAATACTTAAAAGGCACCGTAAAACCCAATGAAAGTTGCGAGAAAAGAGTGAGGGCTTTTGCAGGTAAATTTTTCCAGGCTTCAAACCATAGCGTACAAGGGGTTAAAAAACAGATTTCTTGCATACTATATATAATTTGATTTTCATAATAACAAAGGTAACTAAGCAGTTAAATGATTAAGGGCCTCTGGTCTCTCTAGGCTGTTTGGAGCCCTGGCTGCCTGAAAGATCAATAGATCGAATTATGTATTAATAAATAGAATTATGCATTAATGTATATTTGTTATGTGTTGGCGCTTTATAAATAAAAGGTAATAATAATAATAATTATTATAATAATAGAAGGAGACAGAACGGGCAAATCTTCATTTCTCAGCAAATTTACCCCTTTAAACCAGATTCAATTCAACACTTGCATTGCAAGACTGATATTATTTGTACGGACGTAAACATGAAGAATTGGGTGAACAAAATTGTTTTTGGCATTAAACTTTTACCATGTCAATTGTCTTGAATTTTATGAAGTTACGGCTGCAATAATAATGCATAGTCCGCAAACTGATTATATATATATATATATATATAAACTATATATATACATATAATGCACAAACCCTACATTATTTTAAGGAATCGTGTTTAGAGAAATAGAATAACCATATGGTCCGTGGTCGCGCAACATTACATCACCCAAAAAACTATTATACAAATTCACTTGATGGAAACTTTGCCAATGAAATTACAGCCAGGCAGACATTACTACATCTGTATAGAGCAGCATTCTTACGATATACTCAGCCCTCCCAATCCATTTACAATAAATAAAATCCTATTTCACAAAACCAATGTCTGGATCGAAAATCCAATCCTTGACAAAAATGATGTATGCTTTACTGTTTATGTGATGTGCCATCCTGTATGGCTATTTGTTATTTAAGATACATGATACGTAGACGAGCACATACTTATTGTGGCTTTGGACTTTATATAGTTAATAAAGTTTTATACTACATAAGCATGCTCCAATTTCTTTCATGCGGAGAACCGCACACTTTTTAGCCAAATCTGGCTAGACAAGGGCCATACTTTTACCGAGAGGGTGGTAGATAAGTGGAACAGCCTCCTATCAGAAGTGGTAGAGTCTAAAACAGTGAGAGAATATAAACATGCATGGGATAGACATAAAGTTGTTCCACATATAAGAAAACCATGGATCGATTAAGGTCAGACTAGATGAGCCAAATGGTTCTTATCTGCCATCGGATTCTACATTAACAGTTGAGGGCTGCATCTGGCCCTGGGCCGAAGCTTGCATAACAATGGTGTAAAAAAAACAACAAAAAAAACAAAAACACAAACACACACAAAATGTTAGAAACGACTTGTTTCTGTAAGTCAAATAGTTATGTTATATACTACTTGTTATGTTCTGTTTACCCATTGTACAGCGCTACGGAATATGATGGTGCTATATAAAAAAATAATAATAATAATAGCGCGTTGCAAGTTAATAAGTGTTCAAGTGTGTTTTATTACCCAGTATCATCCTGATAACTGCTGGTTTATAAATGCCGTCCATCTTTCTATACATGTACAGACATACACCAGTAAAAGCATTAGGATAAAAGTTATCACGAAAAAAAACAGATTTCATAATTGTTTAAGAATAAAACGATACGATGCTTTATACAAACACTCACAGTATGTAAATGACACATCATTCTATATAGGTACATATATATATATATATATATATATACACACACAGGCAGAGAGTGTGACAAGATGATATATGGAATAATATAATTAATTTAAATAGAAATGTAATTTGTAATAATAAAGCTTTTCAAACATATTCTGTAGAAGCTCTATAGACACAACTGCTCTTGGCTAGTTTGAGCACCTGTCTAAACGCCTGGACAAATACTTATTATATCGTCAACAATATCCATCCAACAGAATGACCTATATTATAACCTAAAAGCTATACTTTTTTAACACAAATATTAACTTCTACAAGCTTTATAAGATGTTTTCAAGGGGAAGAAAACATTAAAAGTATTTCCAGAAATGAAATTCTATTAATAAAAAAAAAATTACAATAGTAAAAAAAAAGTCATCAATAGCCAAGATAAGTATACTACCAGAATATAAAATTTAGAAAATTAAATTCTCCTATAAAAAAAAAAAAATGAAATATAAAAAAAAAAAATCGAACGGCATGATAGGAATAGCAAATGCATTCTACATGAGCCTTCTCTATTAAAATTAAAAATAACAACCTCAACAAAAATAGTTATAAATAATATAAAAAGTATATTGAATAACAAACAATAAAATAATAGTAGTTGGCCGTTAAGCCGATGTTACGTGATTTCTTTCCCCCTTTTTTTTACCCCCTCGCTACAACCACCATTGTTTATGCCAGCCTTTAATGTTCACAAAGTCAATACCCAAAAGGAAATGTGTTCATCCCGTTTAGATAGCAGAGTTTACCATTTTGGGCTTTGTATATGCGTATCACAGATGATTTAAACACACCACAACTATACCGCCTGTTTAAAAATATTCAGATATTTACACTGTTAGATCACTCTCGGTTTTTTTTTAGATCTGAACTGGTGCCAAACTGCCAAAAAAGTACACAAATCAAAATATGTTACCTTTGTTCAAACAATACTCCTGTTCATTATATAACAGAAACTGTCATCCATAATCTCTCGCAAGCCAGGCGCTGGCAAACACTTTAAGAACGGGGTGGTTTGAAATGGTTCGAGGCAAAACCGAAAGATATCTTTAAGTAAACCATTGAGGAAAACCTAAGAACCCTTGGAGATTTTTGAACCTCTACCTAGAGCTCCTATTCTTTTTTTTTTTAACCTAGAGGTGTAATTCTGACGACGACGAATATTATTACCGTTATTAAAGCTCTCGCAACATTGGATCCATTCTGTGCAACAATTTTAAAATTTAAAATTATTAGCAAGCGATAATAGCTAAATCTCCCATAAAATGACTTTCAAGGGATTCGCCCTTTCCTATTGGAAGTATTGGTCTGTATTCTTGTTTTTTGTTCTTTTTTTGCTTATCAGAAGGGGTGTTTATTCATCCTTTTGGCACTTAAAGGATTTAGCAATCTTAAAGCCTTCATGCTAGCGTCTAGCACATAATGCACACGCCTTTCCTTTATCGCATAGGATCGTTTTTTGGTAGCGCAAGAGTTTTTTGTTTCATCGCATTCCAAATATGTTAGATTAGATTGCATCATGTCATTTACATAAGAAAGTAATCTGGGTTTCCTAGCCTGGAATATTTGAGGGAAGCCTCAATCGTTCGTGATAGACTAGGATCTTGGATGTAAAACGTAGATTAAAAAAAAAATAAATCCAAAGACGTCTTGGCCCGAAACCATTGGGAGGGTTACCACTATGAGCACGGCACTATTGAATTATAGTCTTCCGCGTAGGGTGGTGCCCCGTCCCATTGGGTGGAGTACCTAACCTGAAGGAATGAAATACTGGCAAAGGCCAGCGTTGTTTGATAATGTTTCCTAGTTGCCAGGTCGTGATGCTACACCAACGTCAACTCGTCTGGTGTCTACTGCCTCGCGTGGATTAATGCGTAGAAAGCTGTCGTAGTGGATCAAAAGATTTACATGGTGTTTCCCCAAGAAACATAACAATTCCTAATCACATCCAGTTTCTGAGATCTGAGTTCTACGGAATACATTTCACTTAAAATCATAAAATAAGTTGCAATGTAGGCCAGAAACCCAGCAAAACCCAGCAAAACCCCTTTGCTGACTCGGTAGTCAAATCTTTCTGTGGGGGGGGGGGGGATAAAAAAAATCACCATTTATTTATTCATTAGCTTACGGTTTTGTTAAAGGTATTAGGTAATATTTCGATTACTAAAAAAGTTACCCTTTTCACAATAAAACTATATAGTACAAACAAAAAAAAAAACATTTTAGCTCGATGCATTAATATACAGCACTTTCTAATGATTTTACTTTTATACTTGAGAAAATACAGCATGTTTTGTGTAACAAATGAGAACACTGAAAGCTCCACTTTAAAAGAAAAATGACATTTCGGGTCTAAATCAATTCAATACTTCCAGATGTATGGATCTTTAAATGATTTCAGTTGCAAACATACAGTTTCAGCTGCTAAATCTGTTTTGCCAAAAATCACTTTCCATTGAAAAATTCATTAGCAAAAAAAAAAAAGTTATTTATTTTTAATTTATTATTTATGTATTATTTTACATTTATTCATAAACTAACAGGATATTTCTAAGGAGGAACAAAGAGTATTAACCCTTCCTTTTTCAAAATCAAAGTAAATCAGTAATTCTACATACATATACATATACATAAACACGTATATATTTTGCATGTATGTTGAAGAAGACCGTCAATGATTTCCAAATACTTTATTCCGAATATATAAAGTTAACTCTTCGGTGTCAGTAAATCTATATTTGAATCATTTTCCGTAAGTTGCAAACTATTTTCACGTGGAGAACTTATTACATATTAATATCGTCAGCAGAAAATGATCTTCTCTGTGTCAATTTTCTTGTTGCTAGAACGGTGTAAGATATTTTGTTTTGCCCTGGTTTGAACTGATGGTCACAGCGTAACCCCTTCAAAAGTCACGTATATTTTTTAATCAATTTTACAGTTAAAAAATCGTGTGCATGCCAAAGCTTGCGTGCGTCATTTTTTTTTTTTTTTTTTAATACTGAAAATCTGGAAAAGTAAACTATAAGAAAAAAACTCATTTACATTTTTTACAATCATTTTCCCCTTGCGTTATATCCTAGTTTATAATAAAAAAAAAATATATATATATAAAAATAATAACAAGCCCTGAAGCATGTTTCCATCACTTTAACATTAATAAAAGGAAGTTTTTTTCTTCAATTTCATCTGTTCACCATTTCTTTGGTATTAGAGCTATTGCATATACACTACACGTCAAAAAGTTTATGATTTTTAAAGTTTCTTTTATTCTTGCCCCTCGGTATTAATTGTGCCATCCAGCATTATCTATTAACCCCTTCAGGCCCTCGCAAACCCCAAAAACATTTTGATCTGTTTTTTTAAAACCTCACGTTGCCTCTGATTATTAAAAAAAAAAAAAAAAAAAAAAAAAAAAGATATAGCTACAATCTGATTTGCGTGTTTTTGTGAATGATTTATCGGAAGGATGTTCTTTATAAAATGGTTACAGGCTTTAAAAAGAAGACTAACGCGGAATTAATGTGTTGGATGATGGTGGAATTCTTCATCTGCTGCCCTAGTACCTAAAAAAAGTAAACAGCAGAAAACTTTCTCGCACATCTACACTTCTTTACAAACCAATCTAACAAATGATATACAAGATGTTAAGCCAGAGCAAAAAAAAATAAAAAAATTCTTACACCGATTTAAAAATAGCTGTATCTACAAGCATAAGTGATTTATTCAAAGTAACGTAACACCACCCCTACACACTGCAATAAAGACCATTCAGCAGTGTCCAACCTAAGCCCTGGGTCACAAACATTGAAGGGTCCTGTTAATAGTAAACATTTTCTGGTGGTATTTCACAGGTCTTGTGTAAATATAAAAAACAAAACTATACGTAGAACAACAACGTTCACACGTTTAGAATTTACAGAAGGAGGGGGTGTTATGAAAGATATACATTCGGCATCAAATATTGAAGTTATCAGATGTTACCATCCTTGGGTTAAAGATGATATGTGTAACACGCGTGAGACATTTGTACATGAAGTACATGTATGCCTATACTAGAATAAAGCTTTTATTCCGACGTATGATCATTTAACCCTTAAAGTGTAAGAGAGTTTCGAGCTAACTCCGGTCAGTTTAGCTGCTTTAACTGCAATAACAGTCCGTCTTAAGTTTTAATCTAAAGCCTAATGAAACCAGTCGAGGTATCTGCGTGATCCATAATCAGACACCAAGTTCTAAAATCTTTTTTACGACCCCGAGCAAAACGCTTGGGAAAGGGGGGGGGGGGGGGCTCTGGTGTAATAGCATGTTATAGCTGTCTTCTGTGTGGTCAAACATCCTAGTGGTAACATATGTGTAGGGCCTCCTAAAACCAATGGGCAGTCAGTGTTATGTTTGCCCCAAACCAAAAGGACAAATAACTTTTGTAAACTTAAGCAAAGTCTCAGGATGGGACGGCGTTGGAAGTCTGAACTGTCTTTATGCCTAAATTAGAAAAAAAAAATTAATATTATAACCCGTTATTCTTTTTTTTTTTTTTTTTTTTTAAGTGAGGTCTTCAAACTTGCCCCTTCACCACCAAGTTCTCTAGGGACGGGTATGGCTGCACGCTGCTCAGCAAAGGGGCTGCTCCCACACACTGGCACCCAAAGGGTTAACGCATAGCCTACTGCCACCTGGCAAACCATGCGTTTACTCACAATCGAAGCCCCTTGTGTCGCTTATCGGGTTAAAATGGCAAAAAAAAAAAAAAAAAAAGAAAGCAAAGCGGGCAGGAGCCCCACAGAGTTACTACAGATCAGCATATGGAAAATGTACCGAGTTTTTATGTTAAAGTATCTGTCTAGCATTACGAACTCCAATTTGACTTGTGAGGTGTAATATTTGGGACAGAAACGTCTGCGTTTACAGTTAACCGTGCCTGCCAAAAAATGAATCCAGACTACCACAATAGTTGTCTTGTGGAAACTAAATTAAGCAAAAGCAAACAGAGATTGGAAAGTTGTCAGTTGATTGAATGAATGGGTTCATTTTACACTCACGCAGAATATCTTAATCAGAATATATATCCCCTGCGCAGGGACGGTATTTTTACTACCAATTTGTACTTGTTTGCTTTTAATAGACCCGCGTTCACCGAGCGTCCGTACACTTCATCATTTCCAATCATGTTGCACAAAAATCTTATATGTTCACAAATTTAGCATGTCTAGTAAGCCGAAACGTAATTACAATTTACAAAGTTGTGAGTGACAGCCTGGCACCTCGTGGAGCTCCCCCCCCCCCTTCTCCATTGAAGAAGAAGGGGAAAAAAAAGTCTATTTAACCTCTTGGCTACCGGTGAGGCCTACTAACTCAAACAGGCCAAGCAAGCCACGGGCCTAAGCGAAGCCACAACTACACCATTAAAACAAATGTAAAGACTCGGTCGTGAATAGAAGTGAATACAAAGATAAGCTTTAGAAGTCAATGTTTGCATTAGCCACGTCAGAAAGAAGAAAAAAAAAAAAAAGATTCAACCACTGGAAAAGAAATCAAAATGGTTAGTATCATTTCCAGACAGTTCTGTCAGCATCAGAGGTTACAGGAAATAGTTCGTACAACTCGTATGTTTATACTACGACCTAAATAATTAACCTTTACGTGGACGTATAGAAAACACGGGGAAAATAAGACCTACAACTCCACGCGCAGGGTGCCCTTAAAAAAATAAAAGCGTGGACACTACAATAGAATATTTACATTATGATGTTGAATGAAAACTCTTAAACATTCTACATTATTCTCATTATGGACTTCTAAGTTTATTTTTTTGGGTTCTCGATAATTAGATCCATCTCAAAATATAACCGAAATGGCCACATTTCAGATGTTTAACTTTTTCCCTTAAAATCAACAGGAAAAAGAAACTCGATACCCCCAGAACCCATAGATTTTAATTGCCCAGCTAAAAAAACTTGACACAGTGATTAAGAATTTCCTTCACTTTTTTTTTTTTTTTTTTTTTTTTTTTTAAGCCTCCCTGAAGTCTGATGAAATAAAGACTCGAGTCTGTGATTTAAATATATTTAGACTTTCCATCTAGGTCCCAAATGGAATGATCCTTTTTCGCCCCTTGTATCTTCCTGACCTCCCCGTCTCACAGCGTAGAGTATATTTACATAAGTTGTACAAATACATTTCCAGACTCAAACCGGAGCAATTAAAAGTATTTTGTCTTGATTAGCATCAAAAAATTTTCCGCCAGTAGAAAACACTTACAGTTACAAAGTAGCCACCAACTTTACAACCAACCTTCATTCACAAAATGATTAACCATGTGTAATCTAATACGCTATCGGGAATAAGCAACATAGTATAAGGCGTCTATTTTTTTTTTCTTTAAATGCAAGTCTCCAAAATAGATTAAAAAATAATAATAATAATGAAAAAAATAAAAATAAAAGACAGAGAGAGAGCACAGGGCGGTCTTCATGCAGAGCTGTTAATCAGATTCTTTTCAATGCCTCCCTTTTATTATGAGAATAAGGCGAATTAAGTGAATACAGTGGATTAAAATAAAGACTAGTGAGTCATTGTATAACTGCAGCTTCCCCTAAAATAATAACCATGTATTTTAACAAATCAGTTACACACAGTTTCCTCATTCATTTTGTCCCATCTTAGTTTGACACAAAAACACATGCAGAAGTGTCCCCTAAGTAAGAGGCAGACATGCTTCTTACCGTCACCCTGTCAACCGAGAACTGATAAAACAAGGTTTTTTTGTCTTTTTTTGTGTGTTAAAGTAGATCAATAGCATACCTCATTGCCCCTGCTACTTTCCCCCAACACCCATCACTACTTCAATGAGAAAAAGTTTCCCAAACTCACTAATAAACATCATTGCTCCTTCGCCAACCCCCCCCCCCTCCTGTGTATTCTAATCACAAGGACTTTGCAGCAAACTGTTTCAGTTTAGCTCTCAGATATGTAAATAAAAATCAGATCCAGTAACTTTGTTTTTAAAAATAGAAGTCAAACCGAACAGACCTGGAAGTTACTCCATGAGCCAACCCAAAACAAAAACAACAACAACAAAAAAAACATAATAATCTCATACAACAAACAAAAACTTGCATTCTCTCTTTTCCTTTTTCCTGAACTTGACCCTCGACAATCAAGCAGGGCTTCTGCACATTAGATCAGGACTTACTGCCTTTTCAGAATGCCAGTGCTGCAAGTGCTGTCGCCCCCCCCAAAAAAAAATTATAATAAATCCAAAAAGTCCTTTTTGCCCCCCCCCCAATCTCATATGATCCTCGGTGCATCAAAATACATGAATAATATTAATAATCAAAAGTCACTTGTTTGGGTGCATGCCCCCCTACACACACACACACACACACACACACACACATACACATACACACATACACACACACACACACACACATACACACATACACACACACACTCACACACACACTCACACACTTAAGATCCTTAACGCTCTGAGAACACACCACGAATGCAACAATGTTTACGTCTCCAGAAAAGAGAGAGATAAAAGGAGAAGGAGAAAGAGAGAAAAGAAGAGCGAGAGAGGGAGAGAGCATAAGCTCCTTTCTTTTCTGCCCTGATCTGTTTGCTGGATCTGCCTTTCTGCCCCCCTCTTACCTGTTGATTGATCTGCAGTAACCCCAGCAGCAGCAGCAGTATGGAAGATGGTGGAGATCTAGCTTGAGCCATGAACCATTTCCTTGTTGTTCTGCAGAGTTGATCTTTGATTATTTTTTTGGAGGATAGGGGTTGAGGGGGGGGGGGTGGGTGAGAAAAGGTTTCCTGTTCCCCCCAACCAGTGTGATCTGTCTGAGTGCTGAGAACCCAGACACTGAACAAGGAGTAGGGGTGGAGATCCAGAAGGAGAAGGCTCTGGATGCACTGGCTTTTAATATTAGATCCCTGGATCTGGAGCAGACTAGATTGCAGAGAGATCAGTTCTTTTATCAGAAATGTTATCGCTTGTCAGGACCTCAGTCTCCGAGCATTACGTCAGTTTCAAGACACCAACACTATTAATATCAAAGAAGCCTTAAGCAGAGCATAGCGCCACCCCCGACTGCACGGTCTTAAAGGCACAGCGTCCTCCCACATCCAGAGACAGCAGCAGAGCCCGGCGCAGTGAGCACAGCAAGACAGGACTCATGCAGAAAATAGAGGGGGAGGAGGAGGTGGGGTGGCTGGGGACAGAGAGAGAGAGAGGGAGAGAGAGAGAGGCAGCCATTCACCCCCCCCCTTCCACCCAACCCCCCCCCCCCCCTTTACTCCAGTTCATTTTCAAGTTGCATTGTGTTCTGCAGGCACAGGTTGCTGGGTGAAACATTACAAAGTTGTAAATAATGAAAAAAAAAAAACAAAGGGAGGTGGTGAGAGTGAAATGTGAGAAATCATCTTTTTTTGTATTTTTTTTTTCTTTGTTAGGGGCATTGTTTGCCCTGCATTCTGATATTCTATGGGGGTTTTTTGGCATTTTTTTTTATAGAATTTTGATTAAAAAATACTCAATTTTAAGTAGGTGTGTGTGTATATATATATATATATATATATATATATATTATACAGGAGTTGGGAAAGAAAGTGAGTTACTGAAATCTTTTGTGTGATGGAATTCTGCTAGTGAGAGAGAAGGAAAAAAAGAAAATGCTACAAAGTATCCATAAGAAATATGTTTAGCAAACAAATCATTTATAATTTATATATACATACACTTATTATGTGATGATTATTTACCATATGTTAATTCTAGCAGTATACTGTATATTTATGTATATAAATCCCTCTCTATAGATAGAAAGATAACTAGATAGATAGATAGATAGATAGATAGAGATTATAACTTTACACCATTAACAAAATTAGTCTGTTTGTCTGCCTGTCTATCATCTATCCATCACTAGAAAATATATTCTATCATTTATTTAGAAAGAAAGATCCAAGGTAGATGATCATTTGCATTGTATATATATATATACATATATATATACATATATATATATATACATATATATATATATGTATATATATATAAAGCAATATGTCTAGTTTCTTTTCTGATTTGAGTTATACAATATACAGTGCACCATATGTGCATCTGGCACTGATATGGTTAATAATTAGTGTACATATTGCTGGTACAGCGTCTGTCACATTACAGCATTTAGTAATTGACGTAAATTTTGTTCTGTTAATGCATACATTCACAAGCTGTTAATCAGCTTCATTTGAAATAAGTTTACTCTTCGCCAAAATTCTTTTTAATAAAACATTTGAGCACAGAAAGTCCAGCTAATCACATTAATCCTGTGTGCTTGCATTTTAACATCTGGGCTTAAAATGTGCGGCTCCCCTATACCTTCTTCCCAAAATGATAGCAGATTAACCTCATGGTGTCCATATTGGTCATATGTAGATTTTAAAAGTAATTTTTGTTTTTATGCAAATGATATAAATATGATAATGACTGACGCATGTTGAAGCCAAAAAACTACTTAAAAAGAAATCTATATATATATATATATATATATATATATATATATATTATATTTATCAACCATCAACCATCAACCACATAATAAGTAAACTGATTTTTTGACACTTCTTTTAATATATTGCAAAGATATTATATTTGCATATATTTTTACATATATTTGCATGCCCGCAGCCACTCATTTTCCTACTACGATAAATTCCTTTGTCATTTTTGTTGTTCTCTCCCCATTTTTATTTACAATTGTGAGTGCTATAAATCTACATGCAGATCAATCTTTTATTATTCATTTGATTTCCCTTTGCTTTATATATTACCCTGTATTGCAGAAAAAGAAGTGTCCAATACTTAACTGGCACTCAAACATTCCGCAGCTTTTGAAAAATGAGCCTGAAAGATTAAAATATGGCTTGTAGAATTATATAACATTTTTATATCATTTTATCCCAGCAACGATAACTTATTAATTTTTAGCTTTAGGGGAATTCTAATATATTAAGGAACATTGTGCTTTTTTTTCCCCCAGCCACCCGCAAGTTTTAGTAAAATGGATTATAAGTTACTGCAAGTAAGTAGTGTGAGTTATTAACTCTTTCACATGCTTCTCCGACAATATAACTATATGCAGACTTTAAATCTATGGCATGTTCCAAGTTTTTAGCTTTTGTCTAAAAAGAATAGAATATATATATTACAAAATTTGGACTTTCTTCTGCGATAAATTTGAATATATATTATGGTTATCCTGGTGTATGAAGATCTTTAGACCTTTCCTGAGTTTTAGATATTTTTTCTGTAGTGTCAGATAGTAGGGAACACTTTACTCCAAAGTTTAGGGAGACCTAGAACATTATTCCACCGTGCAATTGGGTGCCATAACTTAATCTCCTAGGGCTCCTATAGGAAAGTAAAGGAACCTAGTTCCCCTAGTTTTAACTATTCTTCTTTAGCCTTAATTCCAGCGGATGAACACCTCGAGCATATTTTGCCCTTGTATGATAGACATATGTAACCCTAGGTATATCACTAATGTAACAGCATTCATTTAAAGCAATCCAGATAGAATTCTCTAGTTTCCAGGAATCACCAGAACTAATACGCAACAGTCTTTTGGACTTTTGTACCTACTATGAGGTCTTGAACTCCACCTGCCCATATATATATAAGTATACGTAACATGAACTCTTCATCTTGAAGAACAAAATGAATATATCTTTTTTTTTTATATTTTAGGTTAAAAAAAATAATAATTTGAATTTATAAAACATTTGTTGAGACTCATTTGTATACCAGCATGTTCATACTAGAGACCGTCCTCATATCCTATAAGTGTTTTTATTACGGATCCCTACATCACAGTTATTTTATTGGAGAGACTTTATTTGTTAAGACAATAATTAATACAGAAGATCAGATTGTATAGATTGTAAGCTCAAGAGACCAGAGCCCACTTCCCCTTATGTGTTATCCTTATAGCCAGGCTTGTATATTGTCAGGGTTAATGTTATTGTTAATTTTACTGTCTGCCTATTGTAATAGCGCTACGGAATCTGCTGGCGCTCTATATATAATGTAATGTTATTATCTTCGAAAGAATAATTGTGTTACATTTTGCTGGCCTGTGTGTGTCCCCGTTCGTGCACCTCCCAAAAAACCCAAACTTTTAATAATATGTAGTTATTTTCTTGTCCTCTTATGTAAACTTTTTTTTTTCCTATTTTTCGACTAGCCCAAATTCAAGCCATTCTTTCTAAAATTAGGTTTGAAGTATTAGACGCTTCCAGTAATTTGCTCAATGTGTGGTTTTTAATCAAAAATACCCCTTCATTCTTCATTTTGACAATAATACACTGGATTTATCAAATGGAGGAAAGCACTTTTTATTGTACAAAATCCCAAACCAATTCCTACCACTTTAAGTTTTCAAACAATTCAATTTTATGAAACTCTAATATATTTTTGTTTTTAATTTAAGCCATTCACCCCCCCCCCTTCTTCTTTTCATTGAGTGCTTGGTTCCATTCTCCCAGTTAGCACTAGTTAAAGTCCTGATCCAACCTGCATTTATCCATCAGTTTTAAAGAGTCTGTCACACAAAGGATCAGTGCTATAATCCTTAAATTCAAACATCATGATCACATGAAAGGAAGGCGAGACAGTCACCAAAACCCATGGTAGAACCGGAGAAAAGCATTCTAGTTTCTGAAATAGTCCTCAAAGATGTCTATCCAGTACCTGCTAAGTCCCAACGCCTTCAAGGCATGTTACAGGAGAACCTCAAGCTGAAAGGACACTTGTTAATTGTTTCTGACAATCAGTAAAGTAAATGTTACTGGAGATTCCTAAATGAGGTGCCTATTATACTTGAGCAGTTAGTGAAGAAAAATGTCCTTGTGGTTGCAGTGTTATGACTGGGGTCCAAACAATCCTCCTATATAACATGATGGTAGAGTCTTGTGTTACCAAAGACTGGTTGTCTATCTACTCATTTATTACACAAAAATATTATCGGTATTATATTTTATTCGTGGAGTATCATCAGATTGTGTAGCGCTATTAGTAGGAAGGAAAATACAAAACAACCAATAATACGGAAAAACATAAGACCGGCTGATACAGAAGGGATAGAGCGCCCTGCGCTGATGAACTTACAAAATATTAAAAAAGAATAAATAAATCTTCGGAAATTACATTAAAAATTATACATTATAAATAGAGAAGTGTATTTTATAAATAATGTATTTACTTTTATCCAAACAATACAAGTGGTTTACCCTTATAGTATATAGTACCCAGGTGATTTTTACCAAATTAAGGATTCTGTTCCACTTAGACAAACCGTGAATTGCTGTCTACTAAACATATAAGCCGCAGCAAATCTTGCATTTTACTCTTTTTATCTGACAGTTTAATCCATAAGAACAACACAGAAGCCTTTTCACTTCTATGGCAACAGCCTATCAGTGCTAGCTTTTGTGTCATGTGACAGTAAAGTGTTTTGGGGTAAAACTGTGAATGAGCGAACTTTATAGATGATTTTCAAAAATTACACGGGACGGGTTTGTGCAGGCAACAGCACATATTTAGCTATAAAAAGTGTTAAAATGCAACAAAGCAGGTGGAACAGCACCTTTAAGTACAAACTGTTTTCCTATGAACAATTCTATACCATACGGGTAGCTTTATTATTTCTGTTTTGACTTAGGCAGACCCAATAACCCGCGTTCAACGTCTTGCTGGTGCCATAAATGAGATGTAGATCAAGAGCCACACAATTCTCGGATTTTCTTTTATATAGAAATCACGGTATTAAATACTCTAATGGGTAATACGACAATAATAGACAGTTTATTACCTAACTCTGTGTATGAGCTATTTTTGTTGCCTATAACCTAAATATTTTCTGCTTGCCTCGGCGTGGAAATTAAAGCGTCTAAAGCAAAATTGGGGACCATAAATTTATTAGCAGTCAAATTTCTGCATCAAATGAATTAGTAATCATTTGAACCGTATGTATAAAACAGACTGTTAAAATGGTATCGCTTATTTCGTATATTAGGGTATCATATTCCTCTATGAAATTAGGTGCTTTCTATAAACAATTCAGTCTTTATGATCATTTTTTTGTGTTGTAAAAAAACTTTTTTGTCTGAAAAAATTCAGACTATAGTATATATATATATATACAATGAAGGTGTTTAAAAGTGATGAGTAAATTTGTAGACACCTTTCTCCCTGAAATGCGTTGCTTTGTTTTGACCCCCGGTAACAATTGATGGCGCGTTTCCCCCTTAGGTCACAGTTCTCGTCAAAGGATACTTTGTGGTTAGGTTTGTTTATTTTATAAACTCCGTTGCCAACTGTCCATTTTGTAGCCGTCTTGAATCTGTTTTCTGCACTGATTTCTAAATGTGCCAGATGGCAACTTCTACTTTCCAGCTGAACTAACATCCTCTTGTTATATGAATTATGGGGACTTCTTCATTAACTTACTTCAGCATCTCGCTATGTCCAGGTTGACTTTTTTTTTTAATCCCAAGAAGTAACATCTGGTGGCTTAGCTCACTTGTGGTGTCATCTTGCATTTTGTTAAAACAGACCAAATATGAGAAGTTTTGCATTTAACCAGTCGGTTTTTGTCTTAAATGTAGGTGTTGACCACTCTTTTATTAAGGCATTGTACATTTACAGTACATTTTAAAGGTATATGCAAACATAGAATATGAACGTTCTGGCCCATCTAGACCGCCTATTCTTCCTGCTATAAAGACTCAAACCTTCATCGGCCCTTGATCTTGTCTTAGAGGTATGATAGGCATATGCCTATCCCATGCATGTTTAAATTCCCGCACTTCCCACTAATCTACCACCCTCTCAGTAAAGGAACGCTGTTGGGCAAAGTTTGATGTTTCTTGCCTTTGGAAACATACCCACCGATTCACAGTCCTTTTTTTTTTTTTTTTTTTCCATGTGTTTTTCAATCCTTGGCTGTGTTATATATGAGCAACACCTCCATATAAAAATATATTCCCTAAAAGAGTGTTTTTGTTGGCAGATTAAACATGGAAAATGAAATCTCAATAACAATTGAGATCCAGAACACATACATAACCCCCGTACAAGACTAAAATGTACGATTTATTCAGCTGGTAGTCTATCTGGAAATAGAAGACTACTATAAATTATAGTTTCCTATCGGCATTATTGCCCTCAATATTAGAACTTTTTATCAAGCATCGATGGTGATATTCCTAAATAATATAATCTTTTTTTTTACGCAGCTAGAAGACGTTAAACTATAGATGCAACTTAGAAGAACGCTAATGCTTAAAAGTTATTACGTTGATAAGAACATCCTTTTCGTGGTTGCTACAAGAACATTTTATCTTGTTTCAAGTGCACTGAATCAGGATAAGCAAAATCGCACATACCTTTTCAACACCACCTCCCCGGAGAAGAATAATACATTTTCTATATTCCATGTAAATCTTACAAAGACTTTTTTTGTCTTTATGAGCATTTACTGCTTGCTCATAAAATATAGATTTCTTTGGAACACAACACAATAGCTTACTTTAACAAATGTGTTCCATCTGGTTGTATGACATTTCATTTCTTTAATCTTTTATCAGTCTTTTATGTATGAGTACCATTTGTTTTATTAATATGTTATACAGACAGAAAGACAGTGAATGTTTAGAGATATCTTGTAGGAATCAGATGCAACGGGCACGAGTCTAATGCTTCCTTTTCATACATTGGTTTGTCCATTATAATAAATGATGATTATCACACTGGCTGAAAAATACTGTCTTTCTATCTCTTTTTTTTACATGGGTCAAGATGCGTATCAAACCTTTTTGTCCGCATTTATTAAGACCTGGAATATTATGGCAGGTTCCAGCCATTCTGCGCACATAGGGACAATCGTGGGATGACGTTTCTAGTAACCATTATAGGATCCAATGGAATAATTCTGAATCTTCCTTATTTAGAGTTTTCAATAACTTGTTTTTTTGCTTCAGTTCCCTTGTTTCTTTTTTTCGGTGGGGTATATTGATATAATCAAAGTCAAGTGTAAGTGAAACATGGCGTACCTGTAAAATAGTAGAGGACGGGAGGAAATAAAAGTGTTTAAAGCAAGTTTAGTGGGAAATATTCTTATTTGTCAGAAAAATATTTGCAACTTGGGTTGCAACTCATCAACGGCATCAAATGTGGACGTCAAATTAAAATCTCTCAGTAGTAAAGATCCCAGACTTCAGATTTAGGAATCGTTTGGTGTCCTCTCAATAGGCCTAGAGCTTACTGTATTGTGAGTTCTCTGGGATCATTGGATTGTTTCTTCAGGGTTGGGACCAAGGCTGTAGAATCTCTGACCATCTGACCCAGCTTCTTGTTAGCATCGTTATAGTCTGTTTTTTTCTTTTATAGACAAAAATGTTATCCGTGTTTAAAATTAATATTCCTAACTTGTATGTATGCGTGTACGTTTTTATTTACATATGAATACAATAAGGGCAGCCATATAGAAAGTACAGTGGTCTACAGACATTTTGATTGAGGCACAATTAGCATACCTGGGAACTTCTGGGCTCCGGCTACCCTAAAACTTCCCTTGCGGGACGTGGACAGGACTGAATACTGATGTCAGCGGGCGGTCCTGTGATGTCAGTGGGAGGTCCCGCTGATGTCGGTGGGAGGTCCCGCTGATGTGGGTGGTGGGCGAGGAAATACCCCCATTTAAAGGAAAAATGCGGAGAGGAGCGGGGTGTGTCAAGACCCTGCTCCCGCGACCCAGAGGATTTGGGTCTTGACCCGGAGAACCGGAGATGCAGTGCTCACCAGGCAATCTACGGGTCAAACCCGGAGAGTTCCCAGGTATGACAATTAGGCATGAATGAAGGCCCTTGTCCATAGAGCTTACAGTCTAGATAGTAGCAGGGAGTGGGCAGCCCTACAGATCAAGGCGAGAAAGTAAACACAATTCTGAAGTCATAGTTTATAAATTACTGCAGTGCATTACTGCACTTATATGGAGTTCTGCATGTATTGGTGGTTTCAATAAACAAATTTACAAAAACTATTGCTGTTACCATGAAGAAACAAGGTACTTTTGAATTTTTTTTCTTCCAAAGATTGCTAAAAAAAATCAGTCATTATTAAGGCACTTTTTTTAACAATATTATTACTATTCTATTATTCAGTTAATATAATAATATATAACTATAACACACTAATAGATTGTAAGCTCACATGGGCAGGGACCTCTTCTCTGTCTGTACCAGTATACCCTATCATATGCTTGATATTATTAAAAAAAAAATTATTATCAGTATTAATGTTGTTAGTTTTGACTTCCATGTTTATAATGATGTAATAACACATTTTGTGTTTCTTTTAATTGTGTAAGTCAAAATCCCTCAACCGTGTTAAACAAATTCCTATCATTTTTTTTTGTCTAGTAAAACCTGGTAAGAATCCCTGAAAATACTTTATTACTTAAACAAATAAATAGCGTTATTCCCAACTATTATCGTCTATCATCTGTTATAAATATCTTATCATCCTATTTTACTCTCTTATCCATCCTAAGAATGTGTAATTCTTTTGTGTATTGCCCTATAAAACATTTGTGATGGAGTGTTTCATGGATTCACAACCATTTCTGTGAAAAAGTATTTCCTTTTAATTCCCCTGTGTCTTTGACCCAAGGCTTCAGGCAATGACCTATTTTTCCAGCACTTCTTTTAACCCACTAAGGCCCATGGGGTAAGCAATCCTTTTAAAAGGGCTGGGTCTTGTACTCAAAGGGTTAAGATATTCCACCTCATCCCATCTATTTTAATGACACTTTTTCATTTTAATTTTATTTTTTTCTTTCAAGCAGGGGTTTCGACAGAAGAGATAAAATCGTGAATAATGCATTCTGATATATTTTTTTTCCCCCCCGAAAGTTCTTTTAATTAGTAGTCTGTCTTAATTAGTTCCAAATGTCTAATAATAAAATGCAATAAAATGCACATAATGAAATACGTTACAAATTAAAAAAAAACACACGTACAGTTTGCTACAGTGCCTGCAAACAGATTAACTTGTTTCTAAACCAGAATTATAATTACCGTTTAAATGTGCTTGAAATCTAAAAAGGAAAAAAAACAAAAAACTTCAGATTTCGGTGAATTTCTAGTTACATATTTAGAAAATATACACGGTGTGGCATTTCAATGTTTTGTGTAAAAAGTCTTTGAATGAACTTGAAGCTAAAAAAAATATTGCCCACTCCAGTTCTTTGCTTGTAGAATCCTTGACAAAGTGTGTCGGATTTTTAAGCCTCACAATTTGTTTATGTCCCTCACTATTTAGAGGCAAAGCCCCACCATTTTACTTTAATTCTGGTATCATATCATATTTTTTTAATTATTTTTTTAACACAATTATAGTTTTTATATAGTATATGTATCTGTGTCTAGTTCTGTTATTTTATCCCCTCATCTACCAATCTATATCTATATGGTCTTGTGGTGAATGAAAGTATAGCTCGGTCTTAATCACCCAGAGGGACCCCTGCCTCACGAAAGTCTATGGAGGAAGAGACTTTGTTAGGGAAACAGGACATCGTTTGCATTAATATAAAAAATCAACTTAGGGTAGTGTTTGAGGAAGGGAAGTCACACGAAATATCGCATAACTTACAGTGTCGGTCCTCGGGTAAACAGATTAAGGACATTTATTGGAGCCGTTACTTTTCTTTACCATATTTAATTCTCAAAGACAAATATTGCTTTTAGTGAATGTCGCATAGCTTCAGCTTCTGAAATAAGAGAGGACCTTAGCCAAACAACTGATCCTCCTAAATAAATCCTTAATGGTGGCAGATTTTCAGGATCGTCCAGGGACTACTTCCATATTCCATCTCCAGTATAGGAAACATTAGTTGTCCTAATATATACTTTCCTTTCATATAAAGAAGAACATAGAAATCCCTGCAGTCGTACCTATTTTCATTTTAGTCCCTAAGCGCTAATCAAAATAAGAGGACCTAATGTTGTTTCAGACATGTTGCCTGCAGTTGCTATTCGTCCTCTGAAAATGTCACCCTATTAAGCCTAAAAAAAAATTACTAGGCCCTAAAAATATCTACCCTGGTCAACATCATTATAATAGACAATTTATTTTATTGATTATTGCTATAATGCATTAATAATATTGTGTTTAAGAAAAAAAAAATCATACTTAAGGAAAGTTAGGTTAAGAGGAATGGGTTGAGTGTGTGCTTGGACCTACACTCCGAGTGTCCAGTAACCACCAGAAACCATCCAAGCTGATCTCTTATATGCAAAATTCAGATCCATGACATCTTATGTGCGCTGCAATCTAACCAAAGAAATAAAACCTGGATTTGTAAGACATCTTACTTCACCTAGAGTATTGTGTCCGGTTCTAGAGGTTCATTGTCCAGAAGGTCTTTGGCGAGACTTCACAGGAGGGCTACTGAAATGGTGGTTTGTTTGAAGGATACAAAGTATCAGGAAAGACTAAGTTATCCCAACATACATATGTTGGAGAAATGAAGGGAGATGTAATAAAAAAAAATGTAAATACATAAAGGTATTTATCAAAGTACAGCAGAGAAGTTTATTTCAAAGGAGGAGAAATTTTAGAACAAGAGGTCATCATCTAAAACTAGAGGGTCAGAGGCTTAGATGTAATGTAAGGAGGTTTTACTTTACTAAGGTGGGTGGTAGGTTAGTGGAACAGCCGCCTAGCAGACGTGATAAAGGCTAAAACAGGGAGAGAATTTAAACATGCATGGGATAGACATAAAGCTGTCCTAAACACAAGAACTGATTACGGTTTGAGCATTTCCACCAGAAACAATAGAAAGGCTCGATGGGCCGAATGGAATCTGCCTTCAGATTCTACGTTTCTGTGTTTTTATCGCCTTGTAGCCAGACTGTGATAAAAATCTCCAGACAAAAATACACATAACACAGCAGCGTATGTGGAGGTAGCATGCTTGCGCCTATACATGTACTCTATACATATACAAAAAAAAAAAGTGTGACATTTAGATTTTGCAATCCACATACATTTGTTAAATCATTTCCTAATCTAAGTAAATTTATCATCGTGTATATTACTGCATCGCCTGTCTAAAATTCCCTTACCTTCCTATTTGGCAATTTCCCCACAATTTTTATTTCTTGACAAACTCATGCAGTCATCGGAAAGAACTAACAGTTACTGTTTACTCTCCCCAGAACTAGGAGACTGCTGCCAAAATCGCAGGGCTCTCCAGCTGCTTACTAGCTGTAACAAGATTCTAAAGGGGTATATATATATATAAATATATATGTATTATATATATATATATATATAGTTATACATAGACATGGACACATATATATAGTGATCAGGCCTGGACTGGCCGCCTGGCATACTAGCAAATGCTGAGTAGATTATTATTATTTATTGATTTATATAGCGCCACCATATTCACTATTTATCTATCCGGGCTGTAACTACCACTGGGCAAGATGGGCAGGTGCCACAGGTGCCAAATAGGGAGGGTGCACTTAAGCACCTGCGGCATTCCTCCGCTTCTGTGAGACATTATATTTATTTAGATTTTTAGGTTTTTTTTTAATAACAAACTGGTACAAATGGAGAAGAGGGTCTTGCGAGCTTGCAATCTAGTTGGTGGTTGAGGGGAAACAGTAGGAGAGGACGGCTTGGATGGGGATGCGTTGACACGGTCCAGATGATCTGTAGAGGTTGTTGAACGTCCAGATGTGATGTCATCGCGCAACGAGACCTCTCATTCTTCCACAGGCTCCAAGAGCCCTAGTTATGAATCTGCTGTCTATCTATTCCGTAGATATATGTAAATATATATAATTATATTTGTTTCATCCATAAATATAGAATAGGACAATGTTTTGCAAGACAAGCATAGGAATAAATACAATAATTACAACAGACAGAAAATAGCATATACATATATCATTATTTTAATAACTACTTGTTAGTATGAAATAAGGTATCACTCTGGTAACTGGCGGTACATTAAATAGTCTTGCCTTAATGGTTGTCCTGTAGCCTTTTCACTCCTTTGGGCCTAAGGTTTCTACCTTTGCCAGGAAATGACAGCATTTATATATTTTTTTAAATCATGAATAAAACATTCCATTATTATGCTTTGTAAATATAAAACTGTGGCTCGATGATAAAGTATAGCCTTCTTTTTTTCTCTGCGTCAAGCAGATACAAGAGACGTTTGATAGAAAAATGTTTCATTGTTTTAGTGGTGAACATTTCTATTTAGATAGGACTGAACTTCAGAAACTGTTTCGCTTGTGAAACACTTTGGAATCGTGTGGTATCCTGATTCATAAAGTTCACTGAGTTAGTTGTGGTCAAGTCTATATTTCTGTGCGTAGTCGCAACTTCTCTTGTATGTGGGTGGCATGATAATAACAGAGAAGTAATCTGAATTGCGTCCCTCCATGCAGTGGGGTATTTACCCTTGGGGCTGCCCTAGGTCCGACCTACGGCAGTGCCCCCCACCTCTCCCCTCTGCATCCATAATACAATAAAAGTCACTAGACATGGAGTTTATGACTTCATATTCCAGCGCTGCGTGTCTGAAAGGTGCCTTTTAATGCAGCAAACAGAGGCTGTATCGTAAATAGGTCGGTTGTGGAGATCAAAGGTCTCCAATGGGGAGGTCAAAGATCTCACCATCATGCACATGGAGGGACACAGAGGGGCTTGATCGCCTAAGAAAGCAATCTGCCCCCCAGTTTTGTAGCAGAGGGACTGCCACATTTGGGTCTATTCACTAAAAAGTTGAGTGGAGTCAAAGGGTTCCACAAGTCCTCTCTCTTTCAGAGCTTTTCTCGTAGTAACAAGGGTCAACTCTGGTGCAAAATGCAAAAGTAGAGCAATCAAAAGGGCGATTGCTACAATGTTTATCACTTTACCTCTGTATATGTAACCATGCCTTTCTTTTACTTCATTCTACAAATTTTTTTGCTGGGAAATTTTTTGAAGTTAATAATGTGAAACATGAATAGATACAATAGGTAGAAACCCTACAAATATTCCCTCATCCTCTTCCACTTTTGTTCGGAGGTGGCTACAATAAAAAAAGATGTCTTCAATAATATGCAATGTATGTAAAATCTCCTATTTAAGGATCATAAATTACTCTTTTTATCCTAAATAGCTTTAACCAGCTACCCATTGTAGAAGAGGTGCTGGAAACCTCTTGCTAAGTGGTGACATAATTATTTCCTTCTGACAAAGCCTGCCATACAAGGTATATCAAGAACAGATGACTGAAGCTCAGCCTATGAAAAATTCCATTCTGAGTTGACCACTATTCACGCACATGCTGCATGGTATATACACTACAGCTTCTGACCAAACATGACAAATTCTTATATAGAACAAGTTCCACTGCCTTCCAGTGATATTTAACAGATAGGAACAGCTAGATCCTGTTTAACTTATGTATTTTTAATCATGAATATTGCGTTACCTTCATTCATATTCATTGTTCAGCACTGTTGACTAAGCAAGTGCCCTTCACCATGGTTCCGCAACTGAATTCAACATAGAGAGGTATCTGGTGTTACCTTTCCATAGAAAAGGTCTAAACTTTGGTGAGCTCACCTTTATTGGTGCTTCAATGGGTCTAAGCTAGAAGAAACTCAATAGCCGCCCCTCAAAAGGTACCAAGTTTGGAGTTAATTAATTTTGTTAGCTTGGATTTTTAATCTACCTTGCTGTGGATAAACCCAAAATCAATCTCAAAAACACATTTAGAGTTTGGTAAAGTCTTGTAGTGGAATATTGGATTGTTACAGATTAGACTGTTGCATAACCAGGAGATACTCAGCAGGACCCTCGTTACCTATTTTTACCCAGAAATATTGCCAAGGAAACTATAGCAGTAGCCTAAGGGGTGAAAGGGTAGCTGTAGGGACCTGATTTACAGGAGTTCAGGTGCTTCTACACCCATGGACCTCTGTCTTGCTGTATAATGTGGGACATATCTGCTCCTCCTTTGGAATACATCTGCCCTTTCTTGTTAATGTACTCACCATAGAGACTCAGTTAGGGTATGTCATCGTGTTTGTTCCATGTGCTTGGGGCAAATGGGAATAGAAGAAAAGTCTGAACCTGATGGGTTCGGAGATCTCGCTGCTCCTGTGCATAAGTTCTAGCACACTCCACAGAACCCCCTGCTGCCATATGCACAAAGCCGGAGAGAGGACACGAGTATTGATGAGGACCATCTAAATATTTCGTACACAAGTGCCCCACCAACATAGTTAAACCTACCGTACAAAGAAACATATTCAGCTACCATTGATCTTAAAAAAAACATGAGAATTGTAGATTAACAACCTCTTCTGAGCTACTTGTTGGACATACAGTATATGCCTTTTACAGGGACTTGAAACCAGTAACTCCCTGGTATGTTATTATTTGAATTATTTCAAGTTCTCAGCTGGCTGTTAACTCTTGCATGAACCTTCAGTAAATGTATTATTTTCTTAATGTATTTTGAAGTAAAACTAAGGAAACACATAGTGTTTGTTAGACAGATTAAATCGAGCACTGAAATGGTTTAGTGTTATGGATGTGATGTAACAGAAGACCTGAAATGCCCCTTTCCGACTGGTAAAAGATATAGATTGTTCTGACCATCTGCCACACAGATTAACCATTTTCCCAAAGGGATTTTACATAGCAAGATTTATTGGGAAAAAAAAAACTTAAACAGCTTCTTAATATGGTTTAAAATAACTGAAGAAAAGTGTAGATATTTAGAAATGTAGTTTGTACATTGAATGCCGGTACATTTATAAATACAATATATAAAATATATAAATATATATATATATAAATATAAATATATATATACATACATACATACAAGTAGTTAGAAATTCTATTTAGAATCATTTAAGGCAATCTCTAAAATGTCTGTATTTTTATATGTTTATTTTTATTTAAAACAGTATAGCAGAGAGTTTTATGTATGTGCCAGTTTGCATATGGCTTTTTTTTTGGAGACTACTATTCCTATCTTTATAGCCTAAACTTAAAGAAAATAAGAGACAGATGTCCAATTTAAATGCTTAGATTCAGAATGCCTTTGTTACTCTGTTTAAATTATGAATATTATCAGTAAAAACTATAATATATAATATAATATATATATATATATATATATATATATATATATATATATAATATAATTTTTTTGGTCTTGGTAGTCAAAAAAATATATTCTTGGGTAAAGAGAAATGGTAGAGTAAAAAAGTATAGATAAAAAAAAAAGAAATGTGACATTCATATTGAAATTTTCACCAGCATTGTTTAGTGTAATTGTTTTATGCAATAGGTGGTTTGAAATTTAGAAACCTTTGCATGGCTGAGTTCAGTGAGGTCTGGCTAATATTCCAAACCTTATCCGGAATCGTGCACATATTTATTATAACCTTGGAAGCTTCACCACATATATCTTGGTGAAGTTTGTATTGTATGAGTGTGTGTGTGTGGGGGGGATATCCTATATGGCACTATATTTTCTAAATCTAAAAGACTTTTTCTATTTTTAGGTAAAAGACACCATTCAATGTAAACTTTCTTGGACAACCATCAACACTGTAGTCAAGGAAATAACATTATATATATATATATATATATATATATATATATATATACCGTATTTGCTCGATTATAAGACGACCCTGATTATAAGACGACCCCCCAAAATCTGAATATTAACTTAGGAAAAAAAGAAAAAGCCTGAATATAAGACGACCCCAAAGGAAAAAAGTTTTACCAGTAAATGTTAATTCATGTAAACTATTTTTTTTAATAAAAGCTATGATTGAGAAAAAGATTTTTTTTGTTTTTATTTCTTGTATTTTCCAACCTGTCCCCCAGTTACGCACATCTGCCCCCAGGCTTGCCACTCCAATATGGCACTGTGGCCCATGATATGCCTTTTAACCCTCTATATGCCACTGAGCCCCATGGTATGCCTTTTGACCCCCTATGTGCCACTCTGCCTCCAGAAATGCCTTATACCCCTATATCCCATTCTGGCATTTAGGGGGTTAAAATGCATATTATGGGGCAGAGTGGCATATAGGGAGGTATAAGGCATTTCAGGAGGCAGAGTGGCATTAAGGGAGTTAAAAGGCATTGTATAGAGCACTCTGCCTCCAGAAATGCCTTATACCACTATATGCCACTCTGCCATTTAGGGGGTTAAAAGGCATATTATGGGGCAGAGTGGCATATAGGGAGGTATAAGGCATTTCAGGAGGCAGAGTGCTCTATTAAATGCCCCCTTAACGCCACTCCAGAAATGCCCTATGCCCCCATTTAACACACACACCCTATACCCCCATTTAACTAACTAACTAACACACACACACACACACACACACTCTCTCCCCCCCTTCCCCCGCTCTCCCCCCCTTCCCCCGCTCTCCCCCCTCTCTTACCGGTGCTTCCAGCCGGGGCAGCGGGTTGACGTCGCCTTCTGCTGCAGCCAGAAGGAGGTGTGGCTAGCAGCGGGGGTTTGTATGCGTCCGTCGCGTATACTTTCCCCGGCTGTCAGAGATCAGAGTTCCCCGCACCGGTGCGGGGAACTCTGATCTCTGACAGTCGGGGAAGGTCTATGCGACGGACGCAGACAACCCCCGCTGCTAGCCACACCTCCTTCCGGCTGCAGCGGACGTTGTCTACGCGGATCGCGTAGACGTCAACCCGCTGCCCCGGCAACACAGCAGGAAGCACCGGTAAGTGTGTGTATGATGGGGGGGGGGGGAGTCGGGTGAGACAGGAGGATCCAGGTCCCCTGCAGCGGTGCGGGGGATCTGGATCTTAGTCTCCTAATCAGACCTCTATTTGAGGTCTGATTAGAAGACGACCCCGATTAGAAGACGAGGGGTATTTTTCAGAGCATTTACTCTGAAAAAAACCTCGTCTTATAATCGAGCAAATACGGTACTTAAAATGTGCTGTCCTCAGTAGTATTCTAGATGTGTGAGTGAAGTATTATCGGTATTAATGTATGTACGCCCCAGTCTGCACAAATGTTATATAGTTATAGCACTATATATATATAAAATACTTGTGAAGAAATACGTGTGAAGAAACAGGGACTGGTAAAGTTTTTTCAAAAGTGACAAAATAAAATAAAAAAATTTAACTGACGACAAAACAGTTTGGTCATGATAGCGGGAGTTATGTGTCACTGGTTGCCCTCTGTTTCACATGTGCAGGACTAACATGTCGTCATATTTTTTCCTTGGACTTACTCGAAAGTTGCCTGGAGCGCCAACCTTGCAGGGGGTGCCATAAGGCTTTCTCGAATGTTAGCCTTCAACTGTATGTTAGAGACTTAGCCTAAGACACAGTCAGTCTAGGGTGTGAGGAACCCTAAGACCAACTATGCTCTTTCCTCACTTTTAAAGGTCCATTATTAAAAAAATACGTTTGTCTTCATGCTCCTTTTTATTCATTAACGCGCTAAACCAGGGGTGTCGAACTCCAGGTCTCGATGGCCGGAAACCAGGCCAGACTTTCGTAATATGCCAGAATGGGCGCTGGCACCCTCAAAACGGTTTGAGTTCTTTAAATCACTCATGTTCTAAGTGAGGATCTACCAAAATCCTGGTCTGCGTCGGGTACTTGAGGCCCGGAGTATTACACCTCCGCATTGGATAACCCTGTTGGGCCTAGTTACCGACAAATGACTGGGAAGGGAGGCAGACTCCTCCATCTTTGCTATTGGACTTCCATTCTACCATTGCTATGGTTGAAGACTTTATATGTAACCCGTTTTTGTACATAATGAAATTACAACAATTCATCCCATTGTCTATTGGTGCACATTTTACATTATTCACTTTTATTTTACTTTGTTTATAAACCTGGAAAAGTGCAATTACCCTGAAGGGTAATCACAGAGTAATCACCGCTATGTTGAGCTGGTAAGCACTATTGCTTTAAGGGTTACTTTGTAAGACGAAAGCAAATAAGTGTGCAGAAATAAAGGAAGCTTAAATATATTTTCTTTACTTAGGGATATAAATGATTAATGGTAATATGTCGTGTTCTAATCAAAGACACTATGCTTTCTCACTGTAATATAACCTGAATCAATCTACATGTTCAGCAAACGTCTTTTCAAGATGGATGTAAAAATATGTTTTCCATGCTAGAGATGTTGAAATAGGTAATAATGGTAAATACAGAGGCACACAAAAATACATACATATATATATATATATATATATATATCCCCTTAATGACAAAGCTCAAAATGCATTGTAGTCAATGGGTTTAGGGACCGCCAGTTGTCCTTAAGGGGATATATATATATATATATATATATATATATATATTCAAATTGTTCTCACTTAAGGTATAAATATATATATAAAATATATGCAATTAATATAGTTTTAAATAAATTATAAATAATTACATTATTTTGTTTACTATAAATATACCTTTAAATTATATATATTTCACTAATTTGCCAAAAACATTTAGATCATTTGAATATTCTTAGCTTATTTCAATATCCCATGATTTTATTATTAGGTTACTTTATTATATATTTTATAAAAATTTAACACTGAAGTTTCCTGTATTTCTTATGCTTTATTTTTTCATTTCTTTCTTTTTTCATCTTTTTTTTTTTCTTTTTAATTTATTGTCATTTTAAGTTTTTTTTTTACAAAACATACACTTATCTTGTGCTTCCAGTTTTTTTTAACCCCCGTCATTAAACATTATACCCGTATGTCCCGATTCGCGTTCGAAAAAGAATTATCACGCCTTACATAATAAGGATTGTCTGCTGAATCTGAATAAATGTCTCTACTTGTGAAACTAGTCAAAGGAAGCACTCTTTAAACTTATTAACCTTGATCTGAAAAACATACCACGGGGAGCACGTAATGATCTGTGCTTTTCTATTTTGTCTGGAGGCTTAGTGAAGGTAGGAACAGATTTTATTAACCAAACATTTGTGGAAGAGGAAAGTTAACACACAACAGTTCTTCAATGTAAAAGTAATATTTAGCCGTGTGCGCTGACTTGCCCTTATATGCACTTCGTGCCGTATTCTACAATAACACTGGGTGCTACCTTAATATTTCATCTGGGTTTGTCTCGGTAAAAGATAAATGCTTTGCTACACCCATAATAGAAAGATAAATAGACACAGCTATTTGCTACTTACACAGCGAGAAACAGACTTGTGTGATGTATACAATGTAATTATTGATGACATATGGACAACATGGGAGATTACATGCACATATAAAATGCAATTGATAGAACTGATTCATGCCGACAAGCACGGGGATATTTCCGATGTAGGTTAGACAACTCAACCATCTCGCAGTGTTCCTAAAGAGATGTAACCGTAAGACTGGCAATAATTACGTCTCGCCCCTTTAAGTGCTTTCTGTCCTGTGTTTCGGATTTACGCGCTATTGTAAGTCTCTCCATAAGAATCGCTCTACTTATATTAAGCGTCGTAATGCAATGAGGCGACATTAACCCATTTCATTCCAGACCCCTAGAGAAACTTTGACTCCTTTAATGCTGTAAAATAAGTTAACCGTTTCTGTTTGAAGGGATCCTGCATGGCAGCGAAAGGATCTATTATGTACAAACAATGAAATAAGTGACTGTAACATATATTATTATTATTTATTATTTATTTTATATAGCGCCATCAAATTCTGTAGCGCTGTACAATGGGTAGACAGGACAAAACAAGTAGTATGTAACACAACAATTTGACTTACAGAGACAACAGGTGAGGAGAGCCCGGCTCAAGTGAGCTTACAATCTAGAATATATGTGAACAATGATTTTATACAGACGCTTACTTGTCAAATGACTATACCTTTTTAATAGTGCTACGTTATACAGTTTATATATACCCTTTGATTCACTCTTCAGGAGGCAGATATTGTTCGGAGGGTGTAGATTATGAAAAAGTTAAACTTTTTTTCCACGGATGAGCTGAAATAGAAACATAGAAACGTAGAAATTGTCGTGAAATAATAGCCATCCGGGTGTAAAGATTCAGACCTTAATCAGTCCTTAGTCTTGTCTAAGATTTAGGGTAGCTTTATGCCTATCCCATGTATGCTTAAATTCACTTTCTGTATTAGCCTCTACTACGTCTACTGGGAGACTGTTCCACTTATCTACCACCATTTTAGTAAAGTAAAACTGCCTTACATTGCAAAACTCCAATTGTACTTGCTGAATAAATGACAAAAGCTCAAAAAAGTAAATTCTGAAAGATCTAAACTGCCTCAAGTGAGACAAAAATAGAGTATAGATTAAGAATGATTCAATGTGCACATGTATTAATATGTCAGCATATGTGGGCATGATGTCTTAGTTATTTAATCAGACTTTAAAAGAAAAAAAGAGAAACGGTGTCGGGGAAAAGTCCGGCATAATTCAGAGGATTTCAGCGGTTTAACCTTTGCAATTCCTGGATTGGAAGTCGCGTCATCTGACACATATTACATTTTTAGCAGGCTTACCAAACTTTGCACATGCGATACAAAATTCATTGGGTCTCGTAGGAGACGGAATAGTAATTATTAATGAACACGCAACCCAGGTCTGTAGCAGGACAGTAAAATATGCGAATATCTGGAGAAACGCACCACAGTTACAGCTGAGAGAGAAAATATACCCCATGCGTACGTGTGGTGTAGTAGCCGCCTGAGGGTGAGTGAACACTGCGTTGCCAGTGGCCACATCCCGACAAAACCATTTCGACATTCATATGTTTTAGGGCAGTTTCCAGTGGCCATCTGTTAGCAACATGGTCTGTTCATATACAGCTTGTACCACGTATAAAAAATCCTTGGGAAATAAATAAATGAATTGTTGTTAATGGAATTAAAACGCAAGAGGGAGCTTTCTTTAGGGCAGAAAACCTTGACAAGGATACTGCTAATTTCCCCTCATGCTCAGATAAGGGCTGGCACCATTTGGCCCAAAGAGGATGTAAGGTCAAGTGAGCCCTGCCACCCCCCATCCACCATAATTAACACATTTACATACAAACACTAATCAACAAACTAACCCTAACATGCAGCCATACACTCACTCTAACACACACACAACGTACAGTGCAGAAACACCGAAGTTGAGGGTGGATAAAGGGGATTTAGCCCAACTAGTCCACCCATTTAGCCTGCTGTAGACCTTAGAAAGCACCTACTGCTAAATGACCACCAGGTCACTATGAAAGCTGACAGCTACTCCACAAATGCTCCACCCCATAAGACATATTTACATAATATTTGTACTATTTATGCAACATCCTGACTTGATCCCTTCTGTGCTCCTGTTAGGGGTATCATTATGCAGTCTCTTTTGTTAACATTGATGCCTGCATTCCCCTTTTTAACGGTTTGATGCCATTGCCACACCAGAGAAGATCAGACACTTAGAATCATATTAACCAATGATGAATAGAAAAATACATACCGGATATCCTTAGTCCATGCCGTCGCTCTTGGGTGTCTATTATGCAGCATCCTCCTTTCATGAGTATACATAGCACTGAGAGTTGTTCCTAGCTTCAGTTCTTCACAGTATTCCTTTCATGGGGAATAATTCTAAAAAAAAAAAATGTCACTTTATGATAACAACTGTTGTAAACGTTGCATAATATCTTGTAAACAAACCCACGTTTGTGACACTGGAGAAAAGAGCTCTGATAATCTGTCTGCAAAAGTGTTAATAGCAAAGCAAGATTTGCTAAATATCCCCAAAATAAAGTAAATGAAGAACATTAGGGGAAAAAACAATAATATTTCTGCCCATCTGGCTTTAATGTTGGTTATTGCAACATAAAATATAACAAGCATAAAAACAAAGTAACAGATAATATCACTTTCACAATTTCCAAACAGAAGGATATTCATTTGAGAAACAATAGAATTGAGATATTATTATTTGTTCTAAAACAGAAAAATGCACACCAGGAAAACTAAATATAGTGTAGTATATTTAATTAATAAAACCCCAAAACAAGCCAATTGCTCACAAACCAGACCCACAACAATGGTTTGGGTGTTTGTAGTGCAAAGTAGCTTGACTTTTTCATATATGCACAGTCCTTTCTGTAGTTGTCTCCATAGAACCCTTCCACTGGTGTTCACGTTGACCACCATTTTGGATCAGATAGACAGGCCATGCTACCACCTCATGCTCACTTGTAATGATGGAAGACAGATGTTCTCGACATTGCCTCCTAAGCTCAAATATCTCTGAGTTTATAAATATGCGTCTTTCATTCCAGGATCAGCATCAGAGTTGGTCGTAAACCAAATGGCACCCCGGTCAACAACACTCTTTGGGACCTCCCTCCCTTTTATCACTATTTTTGAAGAGCTTTACATTGCTACACAATTATTGAGTTTTTAATTAATATAATTTATTGTAAAACAATGTCATCCACTTATATCTATCAAACTTGTTCAACACTTACAGAGAGGATGCCCATCAGTGGAGGAAAGAAGGACACAGTGATTTGGTCCCAGCTTAGCTTGCCTAGTTGAATATAAATGTCTCAGTAGCAGTGGCTGTGATTTTGACATTTTCCGAGTCAATTACATGTTGACATAAGTAGAAAGTACTTGTCAATATTTGAGTTTTACTCTTATCTTACCTTGTTCTTATCAGAGAGCCAATAAAGATAAGGACAATCAGTAGGCAGAAGGAAGGGGGGGTTATTAAAGTAAACCATTGATTAGTCTCTTTTGACAGAAGGTGAAAGAGATCAGCTAGACTGGACCAATCAGCTTCAAAATCAAAATGTACATCGAATTTCTTTGTTCACTTTAAGCATTCTCAAAACAAAGAAGAAACCGATGGGTTTATCTGTAACTTTATCTCAAAATATAGTGGCCAAAACAGCATTATGAGCAAATTCTAATCTATAATAACCTTTGTCCTAAACGTTGTATCCAATTTTATGTTGAAGGTTCCTACTCATATCTTTAAAAGGACACTCCAGGGTCCAAAGCAGCCTGACTAACGAAGTGTGTATATTAAAACAAAGTACTTGGTGAGTATTTTAATGTGCATTTTACAAAATGTAAAAAAGAAGCTGCAGCTCCAGAGCTCTAGCATACTACCTCTGTCATCATCTGACATTTTTGTGTCATGGATTGGAACTGAGTGGCAACAAAGTATTTCAACTGGGACGACATACGTTTGGCCAAACACACCTGATTCAAGCTAAATAATGTGGAGGGGACAAGGAAAGGGGCAAATGGATATGGGAAATTATAAATAATCCCTCCATGAATTTGCAAGGGGGGCCGCAGATAAACTTAAAGGAATGAGTAAGGTTTCATATGTATTAAGTTACTTAGTAGTGTCACATTATTGTCTGTCCCTCTTTGGTGACATCTAATTTGTTCTGGCCATTGTAAGGTGGGGGCAGGAGAAGATGAGATAACATCAGCAGTGGAAACGGATATGGTGACCTGTCACCTTTTGCCACGGATCCAAGCTTTCTGAAGGTAAAATAGTCCAAAACAATTACACTGATTGACAAACAAAAAAGTACGTAAAGTAATGTTTTAAGTGGTTTTAAAAAATTGCTGATTTATTTTGCCGACTTTTTCTATCTACACAGTGTATATTTCTTCCACCGAATGGCCAAAAGTTAATCAAACAAGCATATAAACGAAAGAAAATAATTTGTCCTTTTTATTTGCCTTTTTATTATCCATATGAGCATCCCATTGCATTCTTAAAACAAGCTTCCATTAATTTGTTGTTTTTCCCAGTAATACATTTGAAATAAATAGAGGGACGGGACAACACCCATAATGCATAGTCTAAATGTAAAAAGATAAAAATCATAAATATTTAAGAGTATTTTTTTTGTGCGGCCATTTTTGAATGTAATAAGCACGATTTCAGATCATTTTTACAGGGCTCCATAGGACCCCATGCCCAATGGTTAGTTTATGTTTATTTGAGTAGAAATAGGCTCGATATTATTCATGCAAGAGAATGACTTTAATTATACAACTGAAATCACCCAACTGGCAATGCATAAAACAAATTGTAGGATGACAATGGGAATAGGAAATCCACAGCAAATCATAATTATGCGCACGTTCTTGAGCATGGCGGAAAAAAGTTAACGTGTGCGAGAAAGTTAGACAATAAAAAGATTAAAAACAAGCAAAAAATAAAAAAATACAGTAGACAAAAGCTTTCAATTCAGATATTTTCAAGTACTTAATACCATCCAATAGTAATAACTTCACCCTTGCTATCGTTAGTTATTTAAGCATTTCAAGAGATCTATTTTGCTTGTGAAATGCAAGTTAAGTTCCCATGGGGGAAAAAAATCTCTTTGAGCATAAAATCCACTGCAGTATCCAGTAGGATAGGATTGAAGCAAACCTGATTTTATCTCTTTTCCCTTCTCAAACACCACACTTTCTTTAGTCAAACTGGGTGATTAAGACTGAGCCATTCAGTTTTCCCACAGGCAGTATGATCGGGAGTCATGGTGTTTGTCTAGTAGCTAAACTAACAGAGTGAGAACACATACAAATGGCTAATATACAGCTGGCACTTTAAGGCTTGATATGCTGCGTGAGTGGCTCTACTACTGTGCCTCTGTCTGATGGCTAGACCGGGGCTACTAGGAAGTATGCTTGAATGTTTCCTTACCTTCTCTGACGACCACTTCCGTGTCTCGCAGCTTTGCTGCCATGTCTTGCATTGTGTTGTTCTTAATCTTCTTATTCTTCTCTTTTCCTTCTCTTTTTTTCTTCTTTCTTCGTTCACATCTTTGTGGACATGACCTGCTGGGTGAACTTCTGCTCTGGAAGCTCCGCCATTTTGCCATCAGATAACCTTGTGTGAACTTCCTCCAAAAAGGCAGAGCTTCTGGTGACATCCTCTCCACCGACTGGAGTATCGGGGCAGAGGACGTCCCTGGAAGTGCCACCATTTTAGAGGAAATTCGCCGGGAGGTTATGTTTGTGGAGATACAAATGAGGAAAGAAGAGAGAAAATGGTAGACACATAAGTGGAGCTGCAAGACACAGAAGTGGTCAGCAGACAAATTAGGGAGACATTCAGACAGAATGAGAGAGCGACAAGAATAAAATAATTTGAGAATGAGATTCTGAGAGAGGATGAGTGAGAATAAATGAAGGCATTGGACAACAAATTTTGTTTCCGAAAACTAAAATGCCCCTAATTTTCATCCAAGACTAACAGGCAGGAACGGAATTTGTTGTCCAAAAAGTAATGGGCCAAAAACAAACCGAAAAATTAGCTCCCCTTGTACATGTCTACTGGGAAGGACTTATGATGAAATATTTATATTATCCTTTAAATCCTTATTGCTTTCAAATTCTATGGATGCTTGTCACATTTTTACCTCTATTCTACATTTTAACCTTAACGTCCTAAACAAAATGGGCATATATCTGGACTTTACATATGAGCAGGCGCAAACTCCTGTGCAAAAGCACTAATATTTCAGTAATGGCATCATATGAGATGTTATTCACAGCAATCACATTTCCAGCTACTGTATGTTATTATCCTCTTTTGCTTAGTTCATAAGTACATCTCTATGAAGCTGTTACACTACCCTGGTAGTCAACTCCAGCCTTCTAAACTCCCTACAACTGCAGGTCCACCCCAGCAATCTACTTAATACAGTACATTACCATGAGGATGATAAGTATTCTACATCTCAAGCTTTCCTTTTTATGTAAGTCTGAAAACCTGTAATCGCCTACTACAAGAGTTACATATTTTAAGAAAAAAAAGCAATTTTTTTGCATTTTTAAAATAACATGCAAGGTAATGATTATATACTATGACAATTTCTATTTTGTCACCGTGTTATAGATTTCTTGATACAATGTTAGTGGATATATGTCATAGCACTTTTCATTTTAGATGCTTAACTTAGGGTAATTTATTTATATCAGAACTCTTAATGTGCTATCATTATCATACTGCTTGAGGTAAACAATCGAATGACTCTGTCTTTACTACCCAGGTAGTGTTTTGGCATAGGCCGACCAGGAAGAAGCCCCTCTGCCCCATAACAGGGAGCCTGATAGCCTCATTGGGCTGTCAAACTCCCTGTAATGCCACTACTCACGGGTCTCCCCAACTGGCCCACTGGGCTGTGCTGAGTCCCCCCCCCCATGCTACGCTTCCTTTAAAAGTGGAGCACCGGGATATGTCATATACTAATGTCCAATAGAAAAAGAGGGTGGAGAGGGTCCCAACGTGCCCAACGTGGAGAGGGTGGCACAAGACGCTGCCCTGGTTTAGGCCTAAGGCAGTGCCAGATGTAAATATGCCGCTATGTATACAGCACTGGATTTTATGCTGGAAGAAAAAAATATTTTTCATTGAATGTGAACTAATCTGCTGAGTATCTCTTGGCCTATGTGAGTAGCCATGAGCTCAGCCCCCATTAGACTTAATTCGGTAGCTCAACATAAAATGTCAAAGGGGCTCTCTAATGATACCACCATTTCTTTTCCCACAGAGTCTTTATTCATGATGAAATTCATTATTCTGTTCTAAACATTGTTTAAAAAAAACATATTCTCAATTGTTTCGTCATATAAACGCAAACCATTTTTTATAGGTTATCATTAAGCCAGAGCCTTTCTTTAATTTACTTCTAGATTTCTACAAGTTGTCATTTACAAGCTTTATAGCTTAATACATGCATTAACATTACTGTCTCTGGTGGTATTTAAATTAACCCTGGGTTTAACATGTTTTAGATGTGATAATGCCGCATTATACACTGCAAAAAATCTAAAGGTAAAATTATAAAATGTATAATGATATTTAATTATAAATACAGTCTTTATTGGCATAGCGAAATTACAATTTTAATATATATAAGGTTAGAGACTGCTTTGTTTAAATACTGCTTAATACATGCATTAACATTATGGCCACTATATTATGGGAATAAAGTTACTAAATGAGACCAAGGGTGGATTTTTGGGTTGAAGGTGCTTAATTTTCTGAGACTGAGATTTTAATATTCTTTAAATGACACGCTTACATTTTTTTATAAGCTATAGGGGACAATCGCGTCTTACTGTTTATACTTCCCTTGACTCGGTCTTGAGTTACGGTTCATTGTTTGATTGTATTTTACTTTATTTTCATTACTTTTTATTCATTTATTATTTAAAAAATAAGTAGAATCTTGGCGGCTCACTGGTGGCGCAGGAAAAGAGGTAAGAGGCTCCTCAATTCAACACCTCTAATGGCAAGTGAACTTACTGACGCCATTTGCATGGGCCAGTAGTCATGATCCCCCATACCCATTTGTCCAGGAAGCCCCTTAGAAGGAAACATAAAAAAACTAAAGAAGTTGCCGTTTGGTGACACGTTAAATTATATAAAAGCCAGACACTCTATTAGTACAGATTACGATGATCTCGCAATGGATACCATCGGATTCTTTCTTTTATGGGGAGAGGTTAAAACTAGACTTTCACAGAGGCTGCACAAGTCTACAAGCAGTGGTTCTGGATCAATAAAACTTTTTAAAAGCATAGTTCTAGCATTTAGATTTGCTATAACATGTTACTTCGTGACACCGCCTTATATGAAAAACTGTAAAACTTAACAATAACAATTTTAATTAACGATCTTAACCTTTGGAATACCAGGGAGGTGCGCTACTTTTTGCATTGCTCATTTACTTGGAAGAAAAAAAAAATGCTAAAGTCTTGGTCATGCCAGAAAGTATGGCCACTGAATCCTCATAAACATCACTTTCTTATTTATGTTTACGTATAATTCGGTATAATGTGTTATAAATGTTTCTGTGTATTCAACATATAACACAATTGCATATATGGCCAATGTAGCCATATATGTTCCTGATTTACATGGGGTAATTATCTGACGTTAAACAGATTCCTTCCAGCATAACGATAGCATCTTACAAGGAGGTTAATGAGCAGGACATGACAGTGGACAGAGAACAGTTCAGGCAGAGCCCAAAGAACATCTTACAACTCGGATCACATACTATTCATTTAACTAACCTTCAAATCAATAACTCATCTTGGTATATCCTACACTTTACAGTAAGGCACACTAAATAAACATATGAAACCGTGTTCTCAGATTGAAGCACATATTTCCTAACTTTTCGAGCACTGCCCAACTGTCCTGTCAGCTGCCCATTTTTTGGGGGGTGCCGGTGCAAGGGCAAAATTCATTGATCTTCCCTGACTTGTACTTTTAACTCGTAACATAGCCTACCACGGATACTGAATCACATTTAAGAATGATATAGATATAGATTACCATATACATCATCAACAACCCAACAGCAAGTATTTGATACATATGAGTACAGAATTCATTTAGTCACTCAAGAGGTTACAAGAGGTTCTTTAGGACTTACTTTATTTGTGTGCAAGTTTACTTCTGATATATACAATATATAAATCATGCTCTTAAAATGTGACTTGTAAGGGTTACTAGTCCAGGCCATTCATTCCTCTAAGTAGTAATTAAAATTCTCAAACTAATATTCACCTCTTACTCTTAAGCACTAAAGTGTCTATTTTGATTATTATACATATGCTCATTCATCTGTGGTAAACTGCTTGTTGTCACGGACTGGGTCCAAACAGATGACTAAAAGACCCAGCGCGCCCAAAGATTGTATGCAGGAGTCACAGTGCAGTAGTGGAGATGGACAGGGCCTGGTTGCAGGGCGACCACACTCACCCAGGAGTTGAGCACCTAGGGATGTGCAGCCAAACACCAGTGCCCTGATATAGCAGCGGATGTAGTCCAGAACAAAGTCAAATCCTGCAGGAACCCTGGAACAGGCATGAGACATCACACAAGACTCATATGCAGGATGCTGCAGGCTGGGAGTATGGAAGCTAAGCAGAGAAATATAGCAGACACATAACAAGCAAGGGACAGGGAGACCAAGCACGAAACATAACCAGACAAGATATACATAACACAGGGCACAACAGGGAACAAGACAGGACACCCCGCTGCCCGGGATACAGGACAGGACACCCCGCTCCTGGGGATACAGGACAGACTGACACACATAAATACAGAAACTAGCCTAGGACTGTATGATAACTATTGGAGATTCCGTCACATCTTATGGCCATAGTATTCTTAGCCCACCACTACGCCAAAGTACTCCAATGACGGCGGGTCCTAACGCTAATCCCTGCTGACAGAGGTACGAAACAAACTAAACATGTAAACCAAACACATAGCACTGACATACCTTTAGACTGCAGACTGAGACAAACAGAACACACGGGTGGAGCACACCTTATAAAGGAAACAGAGCTGAAGCAAAGAGCTGAAGCAGGAGCAAGGAATGGAAGAGCAGAACAGAGCAAAAGGAAATCCAGGAATGGATTGAAGCAAAACAGGGAAATTGAAACAAGAGCGAGATATGCAGCTCCGCAGCCTGGGAAGGACGTGACACTTGTAAGACAACACATGGGTCATTCTTTAATAGTGTAGTGATGTTCCAAACACTGATGCTTACCTGACGCTGTCTGACGCTGGGTTTACCCAAACACCCGATACTTTATCCATGAATTATAGTGGTCTTCAATTTTGGGAATTTCAAATACTGGAGGCTTCATCAGCTGCTATAAAATTTTACGTTACATATAATCCCATATTTAACCCCTTAATGACTAAACCCGTACATGTACGGGCTCAAAATGCATTGTTTTCAATGGGTTTAGGGCAGCCCATTGTCCTTAAGGGGAATGGAAACATATTGATAAAAACAAGAACAGTGTAGATTAAAGCTCTTTTATTATTTTTTTTAAGTTTAAATCTTTTAGTATGATTGATCAGATATTACGTTATCAAACGGAAGTTAATCGTCAATATACATTTCGATCCAGCTATGGTGGGATTTTCAGCTAAAAACCCCCCAAACTCTTTCTATATCTAATACAATCACTAAGTTCACCATTTTTTCTCTCCACATACTTTCCCACATTTCATCCAGATTCAAGCAAGACCTCTTCCGCTTAAAAAGATACCACTTGAAACACCCTTTTGGCCTTCGCAAAACCAATTCAAACGTCTTATTGGATCAGACCTCAAAGGCTTGGTTGACATCAACATTCTATTTTGACCAAATGAAGATGGTCTATAAAACTTTTATGTTTCTTTGTTGCTTTGATGGTTTACAGATTCCATGTTAATAGATTGCCCTCCCATTCATTCTAACATTGGAATGATACATTTTAATTTGTGTGATAATTAAGTTTTGAAGATATAATTGATAGCATATTGAAAAAAAAATATTTTTTTTTTTTGTTTCTTTCTGTTAGGCAGATGATACACAACATATTTTCTTTGTAAACGTCTGTAAATAATTAAGTGATGGCACTTTATTGTATATTTCCTTCACCTTCATCTGGGATTTTCGGAAGAAACTCTATGGTAATCCCTCTTCAGGAAAAAGACTGACTTTCATTTATGGCTCAAAAATAATTCTCTATTATCTTCAGCTGTATTATAAGATGATTAAAGGCAATCTGCCCACATTAATTTTAGTGACGCCTAAGAAAGTTCACCCACACCCTTTATACTTATCATCTCTTAAGCTTGTGACTTAATAGTTTTAGCAACAAAATGATTTGATAATGTTATTCGGTTTTCTTATTATATTTGAATAAGTCATTTTTTTTTATTGGGCATGTTACAGAAAAAATGGCAATTCAGAAAACAACACATATTTCTTTAACATATGAACTTAAAACCGAACTAGTAAGTTTTAGCAAAATGTGTATACTAAGTACCTATAAAAAAATAAAAGAACTACATATACATATAAACAAAATGTATGGATATTTAAAGAAAAAACACTATTTAAGAATGTAGGTATTAATAACTGATTTCTCTTCCAAGAATTGCTTTGTATATATCATTTTTCACTCATCATCTGTACTTTTATGAGAATTATCACAAAATAATATATAAATCAAAACAAAAGCAGTAATCCTCTGGCTTGTTCGTAAACTGTTTCACTTAGAAGCACATCAGCGTTACTAAATCACTTGCACATTTTTGTGTAGACATGTAAATCAAAAACTAGACCGCCAGTTGTACAAGCTTGCCCCACCCTGGCTAGATGAAGGCTGCTATTCTTTCATCTTATCAGCTATTAAATACTTCAATTATATCCTAGACATGATCACGCCTTTAACATACTTTAAAATGTACTGTATAACTGATATCATTTTTACCTAATTAATTCTTTATAAGATTAAAGGGGAAGTCTCCAAAAAAAAAAAAATTTTTCTTGAGCATAAAATGTGGTGCTGTATACAGTAATGTAGTTTAGCACTGACAAAATCCTGGTTTTTAGCTAATTTTAAACCTATAAATGTCCTTCATCTGCAGATCTGGGGGTTGCTATTATTGTCATGTAAAAATTTTGGGTGACTTTCCCGGTTTAAACACCACACTGAGCTGATTCTTTATGGTGATGCTAATGAAGTCCACTCCTCCATAGACTTTCATTAGTCAGAATGTCCAGCTTGGTGATTAAGAGTGAGCCATTCTAATGTTTCTTATAGGTAGCATGATAAGAAGGCAAGGTGTTTGTCTAGTAGATTGGGCTAAAGATAACATAGCTTGAACACATATATATGACTGATATGCAATAGCCTGAAAATAATACAATAATCTGATACATGTAATAAAACATGTGCTAGGAGTTACAATTTAAACCACCTGGATAATATCTATGAATGGATAATACAATTATTATATTATTAGTATTATCTTTTATTTATATAGCACCAGCAATTTACACAATACTTCTAACAGCACACAGTACTTAGAGCAAAGCTAGAACTGACAGACTAAGATGAACCCATACATTACCTAAAAAGGGCCCTGCTCACAAGCTTACAATCATCATTATGTATAGCACCAACAGATTCTGCTGTGGTATGAATCGTAGAGACAATCAGGCCGGATTGACTTAGGGGCTGATGGAGCTGCAGCTCCAGGCTCCTACCTTAAAATAGGCCCAGTCAGGACCGAACTGACTGGGCCTATGCGGCCTCTACGGCCGCATTAACGCAGGGCATAAGGGGCACCTGCCCCTTAAGCCCGCCGCAACTGCGACCGGGTCCACCACTCTAAGGGGTCGGGAAGCCCCCACCAGGGCCGGCCTTATGGGTGTGCGGCCGCACAGGGTTTAAATTAAAACATCGGGGTTTTTTTTTTATTACTTTAACATCCTCCATGTTGAATAAAGTTTTTGTTAACTTTATTTAACATGGAGAATGTTAAATAAAGTTACCCCCCCCCCGATGTTTTAATGTAAGCCCTGTGCGGCCGCAGACCCCTAAGGCCGGCCCTGGTGGGGGCTTCCCAGCCCCTTAGAGTGGCGGACCCGGTCGCAGATGCGGCGGGCTTAAGGGGCAGGTGCCCCTTAGTTAATGCGGCCGTAGAGGCCGTATAGGCCCAGTCAGTCCGGTCCTGCCGCGGGCCCGGCCGCAGTTGCCGCTTGCTCCGGCAACAAGGTAAGTAGGGTGAGGGACGGGGGTGCAGTGAGAAGGGGCAGAGGGGGGTTAGATAGTGAGAAATGGGGAGAGGGGATAGATAGTGAGAGGGGGTACATAGTGAAAAGGGGTACATAGTGAAAAGGGGGAACATAGTGTGAAGGGGCAGATAAGATGGGGAGAGGGGGTAGTGTGAATGCGTATGAGAATGAATGAATGAATAAATGTGTGGATGAATTGTGTGAATGCGTATGACAATTAATGAATTCATGTGTGGATGAATTGCTTGAATGATTTGTGAGACTGCATTAATGAATGTTTTAATGAGTAAATGCAAAGATGGTACATGAAGGGTGGGCTTTAACAATAAATAAATAAATAAATATGGGCTGCTCAGGCTTAAATGCCCAGGCCTATTTTTTGTCCCAGTCCGGGCCTGGAGACAATGAAACATTTAAGTAAACCGAGGCAGATGGTGTGGAAGGCGATGGTAATATTAATCACTTGTGTAACATAAAAGAATCTGGCTGCATTGGCATTATAAATTGAAAGAATACATCTACACATGATTGGATGCAAGGTAAGAAATAGGAGGTTGACATATAATACATCTCTATGATGATAAGTGACATATCTCAACGAAAGAACAGAGAATAAAGATGTGCAATGCATTATACAGTCAGAAAGAATGTAAATAAATAAATGTACATATATGTATAAATATAACGATATTATTGTATCAACAGTTTTCCATAAATTCAATTAACGCAGTATTCATGTTTTTACTTTGCTTTTTATTAAAGCCAAAATAAAAAAATAGAAGAATTCTTGGAATCTGTGGCAGTTACAGCTTTGCATGTCCTAATTAAATCAGATTAATACATTAAGTGACTCATAAACAAGGGATTTAGTATGACTAATACCGATATTGGGTAACTGATTGAACATAGAAGCATATAATTTGATGGCAGATAAGAGCCACTTGCCCCATCTAGATTTTAAATGTTTCTGTTGGTGGATGTGGTTTTTTTTGGGTTGCAGTTTGGTATTTTTCTTAACCGGACAGACATGTTGACCTAACAAGCCATTTTTATGCGTTGTGATGGGAAATCTCTAGGGATTATAATTTCTGATGTCTCTTTTATCAGAGCACTATGGAACATGAGGGCGAACGAAAATAAAAGAAATGAGTTTATTGGTGTAGTAATTGACCTATAACTATTCTTCCTTTTTATGTAGCCTTGTTACAATCATATTAATTATTTAGAGTCACCACTGATTCACAGTGATTGGCAAATTACTAATTTTACCAGGTGCGGATTTTTTTTTGCTTATAACTGGTAATTGGTTTTTAGGTCATGCGTTGGTTATATACTTTTACAGTATCATGTTGAACACAATGTAACAGACACAGGTATTCATAGATGTCTTATTTAGTATCGGGTCCTTTTTACAAGTCGGAGCACCTAGTATTAGTAGGAAAAATAAACTTTACCTCTGTATACATCACTAAAACCAATACCCTTGTGTTATGAGAGCCTACCACACCACATGGATGTAATCCTTAAACCACAGTCGATTAGTTTCACCTTTCCACTTTGTGAATGCAACTGGTCTAATTTTATTATTCTGTATTAATGTGCAGGATACTGGCGATTTATTGCAGCTTTCCAGATTAATACTCTAGTTCAAAACATTAATTTATTTTATGTTCAGAGACAAAGGTAGACTTTTTTAAATGAAAAAAAGCATGTACTGTAGATGAATTGTAAAAGTATAATTGTAGAAGTATAGTGAGAAGACAATTTAAGATAGACTTAATGAAGGTTAGAAGCTCTTAAGGTACCACACAAGTTGCAGAGGTGTACATCCAATAGACCACCATATTTAGGAAGTTATCGCAAATTCATAATTTCAGAAAGTGGCCAAGTGGTTGGGAATGACAGCTAATATTCTCAACTGAAAAAGGGCAAGGTTGCCACATGCAGAGCTATGACAAGCAATGAATACTTTGGGGCTGACATATACTCTGGAGCTGCTTCATGCTTTCTGCTTTAACCGGCTTTTAGTTGGGTTAATGAAGATCCAGAGACCTCAGGCTCAAGTAGTTCCAGATAGCTGGTGTGCTTCGCCACAGAGCTTGAGCTTGCAATTTAAAATACATCCTGTAAACTCATTGCGGGATGCCGTCCAGCCCCAGGTCAATGATGACAGTGAATGAGATGTTCCAAAAAGAGGCAAGACAGATTGTGATTCCTACATGTTCCTATTGTAAACATGGAAAAGTATGACATTTCGACCTGCTGCACCTTCCAGAAAGGAGCAGGAAGCCACCCTGGGTTTGATAGATAGAAGAATACAGGGATTCAAATAGAGACTGATGGAGCTAAAGCGCCTGGCCCATGTATTCTTAACAGGCCCATTTGACTTCATAGTTGCAGGTGGGAGAGTGTCAGAGGTGCTATTGGTAGGCTGTTCCTCCAGGCCACTGTGGGTTGCTATACAAGAGAAACTCCTGGTACAGAGTATATTGTGAGCTCATGTTTTTTCTTTTTTAGAATGTGCCCACTCCCTTCTTTTTTTATATAATTATTTTCTTCTTTTCAGCTTCAGGCCCACAAATCCTGAAAAATAATTACTAGAATGGTTTACATAGCCCACAAAATTCCCAGTGCTGCCATCTATTGGTATGGGTGGCACTGCCCACAGAGCTCAATACATACATGTTAGATTGTGCTTATTCTTGCCAATAACTGAGAAGATGGAGTAATAGGGGAAAGGCTTGGTTAGACATGATCTTGAGTGAGAAGCTGTGTGGATTGTAATGGTTTTGGTGGAGACGGTCAATAGCAGGAATGGGGATGGGGTGATGCTTTCCAAGATGATTGAGCAAAGGTAGATGGGGGACAGAGAAATATAGGGGTTGTTTCTGTCTGACTTTCTTAAAATAATCAGGAAACAATACTCCTAATACCATGCTTTAGCCCATCATGTCCCGTAACATGTCCTAGTTAGCTCAATCGTTTCCCCAGCGTAAGTCATTTCTTGAAACATTAACACCAACAGATATAAAAAAAAAAAAAACAACAAAAAAACAATGAGTCATAGTGAACAAGTGTCAAAGCTGCTCAGTTTCTTTTTTTAACTACTGTAGCAGAACATGACATTAATGTCCATGGTATAATTAAAGACATAGGTGTGCATAAAGCAATTAACCAGTGAGTAATAGTCAAATGAATCTGAATAATTTTCAGCATTATTATGATATTTGACAGGATTGCATATAGTTTTTATTAGTGAATAATTCTTATAGGACATTCAGAATATAGGTCATCAGGCGGCATCAAAGAACATCAATGGAATCTTTGGAATAGCACTAATCTCAGGTGGTGTCGGAGTGAAAGCAGAGGTTACAGCGGGGGTGACCTCTAGTGGTTGTGTGGAAGCAGGTGACTCTGGTAATGGAGAGGACCTCAATGGAAACTATTATGTCTACTATCAACTAGTTATATTTCCATAATCGGTATTTTAAGGATGGGAGGGATGATGTTACATTTATATGAATTCCAGGAACATGGGGCATATTTGGATATTTTTCTGTAACTGTGAAAAGATGGAGATGCATAGGAGAAGATGCAAGACACGAGATATCAAATAGATAGGGATAGTTTTGGTTGCACAATTAGGACCATCGTCTGCTTTTTAATAAGGAGTCCGTCTTACCTTCCAGCAGATCTCTGGAGCATTTTTTTCTCTTTACAGTTGGACAAAGCAACCACATAATACTCCACGTAAAGCCACTCAAATATTTATTTCCACCACTGAGTTCTCTATATGGGTTTTACAATATAAAATAAGGCTTCAATGTTCCCCTTGACTACTTTCAAGTCACACATAAGCTATAAAGAGGTCTTCTGAATGCTTATAGTAAAACCACCCATAAGAGTTACAGCATGATATAGATAATTGGAACTACCTTGCTTTGTACTGTGAATAAATAAATGTACCGTATTTGCTCGATTATAAGACGACCCCGATTATAAGACGACCCCCCAAAATCAAAATATTAATTTAGGAAAAAAACAAAAAGCCTGAATATAAGACGACCCTATAGGAAAAAAAGTTTTACCAGTAAATATTAATTCATGTAAATATATTTTTTAAATTTCCTTTTATTTGCCAACCTGCCCCCCCCCAGTTATGCCACTCTGCCCCCAGAAATGCTTTATACCCCCCCTATTTGCCACTCTGCCCCATGATATGCCATATACCCCTATATGCCACTCTGGCATATAGGGGGTTAAAAGGCATATCATGGGGCTGAGTGGCATATAGGGGGTTAAAATGCATTTCTGGAGGTATATATGCATTTCTGGGGGCAGAGTGGCATATAGGGGGTTAAAATGCATTTCTGGAGGTCCAGAAATGCATTTTAACCCCCTATATGCCACTCAGCCCCATGATATGCCTTTTAACCCAGCATGTACTGGCTGCCTTGGCTTGATAGGAGTGTGATTGCTGCTAACAGCAATCACACTCCTATCAAGCCAAGGCAGCCAGTACATGCTGGAACCTGGGGATGATAGTAGTGGGATTACAGCCTCCCTATGCCATGCTACAACCCCCACCCCCCTTACACATCCATGCTATCACACACAAACACACAGTCACAAACATTTAAATACTCATTCATTCCATTAATCACACATACTTCACACATTAATCACACATACTTACCCCAAAACCCTCCCCCACCCCCTTACCTGAACTGCAGATCTCTCACTCGAAGACTTCTGCAGGGGACCGGCTGTACCAGCAACTTCTCTGGCCCCGCCCCCAGAGGAGGGAGGGGGAGAAAGAGTTCTGTGAGGAAGCTACAAGCTTCCTGTCCTCCTGCTTCTAACGGAAGAGACGCTGCTCGCGACCGGTAAGCAGCATGGCCCCAGCCATTTTTTTGGGGTCTGATTAGAAGACGACCCCGATTATAAGACGAGGGGTATTTTTCAGAGCATTTGCTCTGGAAAAAACCTCGTCTTATAATCGAGCAAATACGGTATTAGTATTTCGACACAGGTATTTTTTGGCTGACGGCTGCAGCCTTTATAAAGATATCATTAAAAAAAACAACTTCTCAGTGTAATTGATTAGTTTTGTATTTATAGGCCACTAGGTTGTTTGACACTTATAGAGACCGAGGAAGGTTAATCAGTGGTGAGCCCTTATATATATATATATATATATATATATATATACCGTATTGGCTCGGATATAGGCCGCCCCCGTATATAGGCTGCACCCTAAAAGTTTGGTGCTTTTTTAAAGAAAAAGTTTTTTTCTTTAAAAAAGCACAAAAAAAACATGCTGCCACTCTGTCCCCCCCCCTGAGATATGCTGCCACTGTCCTCCCTCCCCGAGATATGCTGCCACTGTCCGAACCCCCCCCGAGATATGCTGCCACTGTCCGAACCCCCCCCCGAGATATGCTGCCACTGTCCGAACCCCCCCCCCCCCGAGATATGCTGCCACTGTCCTCCTCTGCCCCCCGACTTACCGGAGCAGACTCCCGGGTGTCTTGCGAGGCCGGCGGGGGACATCTACGCAATACGCGTATACAACTTCCGGTGCCGGATGTGCCGGCACCGGAAGTTGTATACGCGTATTGCGTAGATGTCCGCCGCCGGCCCCGCAAGACACCCGGGAGTCTGCTCCGGTAAGTCAGACGGGGGGCCAGAGGTCAAACGCATCGTGCGGTTAGACAACTGCACGATGCGCTTAGACAACCTCCCGTGCCGTGGGAAGTGCTGGCAGGGGAGGCTGTCTGAGCGTATCGGGGAGTAGGATGGAGGTCCCCTGCAACTGCATGTCCCGGGCGTCGGGCGCTAGACCCCGAATATAGGCCGCACCCCCACTTTAAAGACTTAAAGTGGGGGAAAAAAGTGCGGCCTATATTCGAGCCAATACGGTATATATATATATATATATATATATATATATAAAATCTATGTTTTATGATAAAGGTACGCACGTATTTTATTTTGTAAGGGGCATGAGTCAAATTTGATTCAGAAGTTTTGCGAGAAATAACTTTTTCTTTTATATCTGCCATCTGTCTGTAGGTCATCTTAGCTGAAACTTAATAAACAGCCTTTCTTGATATTATATTTTATTTTATAAGGTTTTGAACAGTCCATAAAAAACAGAATCTGAAATAAAGCATGAAGCATTTTTTGTGAGGATCTTTCTTAAAATGTCTTCAGTTTTTACCCAGCAGCAAATACATCTTATTAAAAATGAATATAAAAATATACATTATATTATACATCCCATATTCAAAATAGCAAAAGCGGGGTTTGCTTCTCAATTCAATGTGATTGGTATATAATAACTTAATAAATTATGATGTAACTTATTAACATACAGAGGCACATAAACAACAACTTATATTTGTAATGTATTAAGATGAATGGATAGCACATAGGCAATAGTGAACTTATCGGGGTTGTTAATGCTTTTATGCAACTGGTAATTTCATTCACTTTTTTTTAATGATATGGCATTTTTTAATAAATTAAAGCACTTGAACAAATTATTTTATTCATATACTGCTAATATTCTTATTACATTTTACTAACCAAATAAAAATTTACAATATACAAAATTAGCAACAACATGAGCAGACATTAGACCTACGAGCACAGGAGGACAACGGGTCCTACTCTTGCAAGCTTATAGTCTGTTGGTACAAGACCAAGAAATATATTTAGCGCTTATAGTGATACATATAGTTTTAAAAAATAATAGTGTTGTTTGAAGCTCTTTGGATTGGTTCTTTATAATGTTTACGCAGAGAAGATAATTGCCATGCTGCCTTGGTAGAATTATAAGATATTTTATGGTTTCCCATATTTACCCATCTATAATGGTCTCTAGACCATTATCTGGTCTGGAAAGGTGGTAACCAAATCTCCATGAGTATATATTACGGAAACACATGGAGACGTCCGTACTTGTTTCCTTGACTTGACTGATGTACTCATGAGAAATGTTCTTTTGTGTAGGCTATGCTATTTATGCTTGATATTAGACTGCACAACACAAGATACCCAAAGACAGGTCAATAGAGGTCATAATGCCTTAATAGAAGAAGCTGTGATTGGTAGCATGATTGTGGGTCATTTTTACTTAGGTTCCTTTTGGATAAGAATGCATGACGTCTTTAAACATGTGCCAAACAAGTCTTTATGAATGACTTAGACATGTAATGCTGGATAAAATAACTCATCATGAAGCTACTATGACTGGCAACACCACATGTTGCAGCCAAACCTGAAATCTTACAAGACAGACCATAAAAAGCCCTTGGACAAAGAATGCAATGATATTGTCGTTCATGTACAAACATCAGAAACTTTACACCTTTTACCAGTAGGTCGATATTTCCGCAAATTTTTCAGTACTGATTTTATGGGAAATTCCAACTTTTGATAACGATAAGATATTGTTACTGGAGTAATCCTTCTTCAAACAGGATTTTCTACTGTGCCTTAGCTAAGGGGCTTAAATATTATGAGATCTGTGCAGAATATGTGGTAGACTATGTAACTGTAACGCAATTCTAATTCACTTATATATATATATATATATAGGTGGAAGGGAGAAATAAACTACAGTAAAAACTCAGATTTAGGGTCAAACCTGGAAGTACTGAGATATGTATGTCAGTCATTGATAGGAATGGAAAAAAATATGCCTTTGCATTCATAAATTTGAAATTACCCAAAGGAATCGTAGCTAACATATGCAGGTCAAAAAATGACCTTACCCCCCAAGTGCGATATATGGTCCAAATGACTTAAATTATTAAATGCATAATAAATCATATTTATATTTTGATAAATGTTGGGTAGTTTTGCTTTTTCCACACAAATTAGTGAAATTAGCAACGTGGCCCAAATTATGGAAAGTTCAAACTTGTGTGTACATGCAATTCTTAGAGGGAGTATCGGATGCCGTACAAAAAATACTTGACAAAAGTGCATTCATTGTTTTTAAATCCCAGATTCAAGGCAATAATTACTTCCAGTTTGTTTTCTAAGAAGCAGTAATGCTACTTTATATCACAATCAGGAATTTACGTACTGCTGCATGTCATTATGTACTATCCTGGAAAGCATTAATCATTTAAAACTGAATCTGGAATACTATTCCATTTGTGAGTTAGCTCTAATATTAGAGAAAAAAAAGCTCTGATAGCTAGACTTTGCTTTATCTGCAACCAATCCGGTAATGCTACAGATCATTTTGTAACCTTACAGTACCTTATTTTTGGTATAACTGCTGTGTTCATTCTTAAATGAGACAAGTGACAGCTCCGTTAATGTTTCAAAGCATTCAGGCCCGGACTGGCCATCTGGCAGTGGTAAATCAGGTGCCGTAGTGTACAGCCTTCAAGTGGCAGGGCCCTCTTGTGATCCTCAATCTGGCCGTGGGGTTAATGGTATGGAAAACTTTCCTCTTTGCCGGTGCCTGACCTAGATTTTGTCTGATCTTTTCAGGGCAAGGAGTCTGTGCTTTCACGTTATGTTGTGATGCCAAGGGACAAGCCTGAGCGGCTCTGGAATGGGCAATTACATTTTCAGTCATTTGTCCTCTCTGCAACAGGAACACTTGTATAAAAAAGATATTGTATCAAGTTGTGTGAAAATGGAAAATTGAAAAAGGACATAGAAACAAGGAAAAACCGGCTGAAACGTCTCACGACATCTTTGACCCCAAACAGCTTGCCTGTGCTACCTGTGCCATGAAACAGCTTGCTGGTGACATATTTGACCCCAAACAGCTTGCATTTACCATTATTGTCCCAAAACAGTTTGAACGTGCAACCTAACAGATTGTCTTTGCCATTTTTGTCCCCAAACAGCTTGTCAGGGCCCCTAAACAGCTTGTCTGTGTGATCTTTGTCCCCAAAACCTTGCTTGTGCCATCTTTGCCCCATACAGCTTATCTGTACCACCCTTGTCCCCAAACATGTTGTCAGTGCACCCAGACAGCTTTGTCTTTGCCATCTTTGCCACAAAAAAGCTTGTCAGTGCCCCTGATTGTCTGTGCCATCATTGTCCCAAAACAGCTTGTGTGCTATCTTTATTCCCAAACTGCTTGTGCCATTGTTGTCCACAGCTTTTCAGTGCCCCCAAAAGCATGTGCCATCTTCACCTCCCAAAAGCTTACCTTCCTATCTTTTGTCCCTAAACAGCTTGTTAGTGCCTCTTAACAGCTTATGTGTGCTATCAAACCCCCCAAAAAAGCTTGCCAGTGCCCCAAAGAGGTTATTTGTGACATATTTCACCCTAAACAGCTTCCATGTGCCATCTTTGTGTCCAAACAGCTTGTCAGTACCCCAAACAGCATGTCTGTGCCATATTTGTTATGAATCAGCTTGTTAGTGGCACCAAATAGCTTGTCTGTGCCATATTTTGCCATTAAACTGCTTGTCAGTGCCCAAACAGCTTGTCTGTGGCAGGATAAATGTTAGGGGGTTATGATCTAAAACTAGAGGGTAGAGGCCTAGATGTAAAGTAAGAAACTTTTACTTTACTGGGTGAGTGGTAGATAGGTACAAAGCCTCCCTTAGGAAATGGTAGAGGGTACTACAGCAAGGAAATTTAGACATGCATAGGGTAGGCATACGGCCATACTGAATCTATATCGAGACCAAGGACTAATTAAGGTCTGAGTCTTACATCAGGAAAAATAGGCAGCCTCAAATGGAATGGTTCTTATCTGCTTTTAAGTTCTATGTTTCTGACAGAGATTAATGAATTAGCACAAGTGCATAAAGCATGACCTTAGGTCAAGGTTCTTATTTTCAGCACCTGTCAAGCAATCTTCCTTATGCAACATTTTAAACGCCACCGATCATCCTTTTTGTACTTCAAATGTTTCTTATCAGAGGAGAAAAAATATGGGTGAGAAGTGAGTGAAGCACATTACATCTGATGTAGAGCTATATAAAAATATCCGTATTCTTATTGGAAATGGGAGTTTTAATATATTTAATACACTTAATACAAATATTTTTTATTAAATTACAAAAGCGTGGTTTATGAAAACTTGCATTGCCTTCAAATAGATTATTGCAAATCCGTTGCTGTTGTACTGGTAAAAAAATATGAAATTAATTGAAAATATAAAACTAATCCTAACCTATAATCAAACACTTTCTGGGATATAGAAAATGTTCTCTTGCCTTCTTTGATATAATGATATATTTTCATTAATATAAAAGCTTATAAGTAGTTTTGCTAAAATTTAAATATAAAGTACAATTTTATAATAAATGCTGAATAAATCAAATGCAGCTCAGACTTGGGTAATGTTTGGAATTCATATAGCCTCACTGTAAGAATTATGTTTTTAAATTGACATTCTATGTTTGAGTGTAGATTAAGGATGTTTCCCAATACTTCTGTATATATATATATATATATATATATATATATATATATATATATATACCAATGGCAATTTCTGGCATTACCTTTTAACAGATCCTTGGGCTAATGTAGAGTTTTCAGTTTAATCATGATGTGTTAGAGCTGCGAATTTTACAGTAGTATTTAAAACATACGCGGCAGACAATAGCTTTTTGTTTGTCAATGCAGACAGGCTGATAGTTTCCAAAGGTTTTGCCCGAGGCAGTTGTTCTTAAAAGGAGTTCTATTCCAACTTCTGCTCAAAAGAACTCAGTGCAAGGTTGTTTTAACCCCTTAAAGACAATGGGCGGTCCCAAAACCCATTGAAAACAATGCAATTTCAGCCCGTACATGTACGGGCTTTGTCATTAAGGGGTTAAAACATCTATTTTTCTATGAGATGTAATCAGAGAGAAGATGCATGTACATTATGTATGAAAACGGTCTTTCTTTCCAAATGTTCTTTTGGTAGGCAACTTTTAAATCAGTGTAGAAATTTAACTCGACAAAACGAAAAAGTATATATTACATCTCACAAGTCTAACAAGGTGTCCTGTTTTTAGTCTTGTAAGTGACAGAAACAATTCTTCTTAGGAATGCTTTTTCTTAGCATTCTTTAAGGTTTTTTTTCTTTATGTGAGTAATAAAAACATCTTATAATAAAAATAAGCACATATTTGCTGGTAGTGGTATATATATTATTTTTAAAAAAGCTTAAAAGGCTAGAACCTTAAAAGTGTAGCAGGTTATAATAGCAAATAAGCCTGTGGTTATTATTATTATTATTATTATTATTATTATTGTTTACTCTTTATGGATCTACATAGTGACATACTATCTCTCAGTGTTACACAATAGGATCCAAAATAACTAATAAGAATTTGTGAATCAGCTGCACCAACCAATAGACATCGAGAGTTACATTTACAGAGCAGAGGAAATGATGCAATGGCAAGGTCAGGGCAACCATCAGTGGGGTACAACCAGTCCCCATCCTTGGGGGTTGGGGTAGCAGGGGACCTTTCACAGAGACCCTCATTGGCACGCTACATGGGACTGCACGCTCGCTGCCCACTACCAGTGACTTGGCCCTCACATCCGACTATCAGTATCTGGGCCCTTTGATGGGGGCATGGTTAAAGGTAGGACTAGTGTGTGATTAGGACTAGGTTGGGGCCAGGGGTAAGAGTGTATTCCGGCTTTATCCATCCACCCACCATAGGATGTACTGAAGCAGATCACTGGAAAATGACCTTATACATTGCTTGGTCGTGTGGGAGCTGCGATTTGTGTGCTGCACAACCAATTTCACAGCTTATAGGAGAGAAGGACAGCGTCTGAAAATATGGACTGTACTGCTTAAAATGAGACACTTGGGAGGTATGAATACAGTCAGTGTCCTCCATTCTGTCGCATTGTCAAGAGCAGCTCTAACGGTTTTTGGTATCCTCATAGACGTAGACTTTGGTCGTCACGTTTCTACATTTGGCAGAGGTAGATGAAAATCTGTGGTGTTTGTAGCTTGATGAACTGTCTACTTAACGCCTATGGGAATGCCTGTCTTTCTATTCTTTACTGTTACTGACTGTTTCATCCCCTTCTGCAACTCCCTAATAGATTGTAAATTAGCAGAAGCTGCCCTCTTCTCTTGCTGTACCACTACATCTGGGTTAATATTATTGCCAATTTCGTAAACCATAAAACTTCCCCTATTGTATTTGCTCAACAGAATCTGCTTGTTGTCAATGTAGTTTTAAAAAAAAAAAAAAATCAGAGAGTAGAGGATAACCAGTATTGCTCAATGAAGAAATCATGGATCCACAGAGCAGCTTCCCAAGTAGGAACAATCTAGGAAATAGAATAGAGGCACAGTGACTGTATTGCACACAAACAAATACAAAATACTACATTCGGAGATGAAGAGGTTATTCCAAAGGAGCACGTTAAACTGGAAATACAATTTATTTGCTGGGAGATAATTGACTTATTTTCTTTTCAATTTACATTACATTAAATTTTGATTATTGAGTGCCAGCAGATTCAATAGCGCTTTTACAAAAAAGGAAGTGAAAACTAACAAGAACAATAAAATTGATAATAACATTGACGTTCATTAAGACATATTGGTACAGAAACAAAAAGAGGGCTCAGCCTAGTAAGCTTGTACAGTAATATATAAATATGCACTCTGTGCTGTTTATTTGAACGTTTGGCCTTCTCACCCATTATCTGCATAATGCTGTTCTCTGATCTTATATGCATACCTGGGAACTTTTGAAAAAACATACTGTATTTGCTCGATTAGAAGATGACCCTGATTATAAGACGACCCCCCAAAAATTTGAATATTACTTGAGAAAACAAAGAAAAAGCCTCAATTTAAGACTACCCTATAAGACAAAAGTAGAAAGAAAACTAGTACATATTAATTCACATGTAAACTATTTTGTCATACTTAATAAAAACTATGATTAAGAAAAAAAAGCATTTTTTGTTTTTATTTGCCAGCCTGCCCCCAGTAATGCACATTTGCCTGACAGATATGCCTTATACCCCTTATATGCCACTCTGCCCCACTGATATGCCTTATTCCCCCTATTTGCCAATCTGCTCCCCTGATATGCCCTGATATGCCCCCCGGATCCTCCTCTTTAGCAGCCGGTGAACGTCTGTGCAATGCGCATAGACAACCTCCGCTGCTGCTAGCGGGTACTTCCGCCGGGGCTTCTATGGTGGAGCACCGGAAGGTCATGTGACGCCGGCACTCTATCATAGAAGCCCCAGCAGAAGTGCTGGCAGCAGCGGAGGTTGTCTGTGCGCATCGCACAGACGTTCACTGGCTTCCAGAGAGGCAGATGCAGATCCCCTGCAGCGCTGCGGGGGATCTGGATCTTAGTCTTGTTGTTAGACCTCTATTTGAGGTCTGATTATAGGAGGACCTTGAATATAAGACGAGGGGCATTTTCAGAGCATTTGCGCTTAAAAAAAAACCTTGTCTTACAATTGAGCAAATAAGGTACTTGTTTTGAAATATATAATCTATGCAGGTACATTATAGGGAAATAATTGTTTAAAAAACACAACATAAAAAATGGGGCCTGTAACATAGAATAGCATTGGTCCTTAAAATACATATACTTTGAATATGTAAAAAAAAAACTAATATACCTCTGGCAGTTAACTTACAATATAAAAAATAACACTAGATTTTCTTCCATAAAGGATTATACTTGTGTAGATTTTCTTTAAGATTTTGATTCACAGTATATAAGTACATTTTGTCATAAGATTTTGGCATAATGCGCGCTGGAAAACAGAGCCAATTACACTGCCAACCACACCCCAAAATTTGGCACAGGGGATGACGATAATTTCTTTCCACAATATCATTTAATATAGTGAGCAAACAATAGGCTAACATATGATTGGTGCTTGATATTAGTAACCTGACATGCTGTTTCATCATCCTGACCAAGTTCTGCAGTTTAAAATAAATGCTGTTTGCTGTTTAAAATAAATGCTGTTTGCTGTGCATATACACTTGCCAACCAGCTGAGTTGTGAGCTGTTCATTCTATTCTAAGTATATCAGAATTTTTTAAGCAAAAAAATACATTTTTATTCAATTATACAAAAAATGTCAGGATACAAAGTCCATGTAGAGTATTTTTGTTACAATGTTTATTGTTATTGGCAAAATTAGCAGGGCAAATTTGACACAATTTACAGTTGAAATTGAACACAATGAATAGGGACAGACGCCTCAGTCAAAGAGCTGTACCCTGAACATGAAAGAAACTGTTCACCTTGTGTTGACCTACTGAGTAAGCTAGGGCATGAGGTGATGAAAGGCAAGCTGTTTGGGGGGAAAATGCACAGACAGACTGTTTGGGATGGGTTAATAAGCTCCTTGGTGGCAAATATGGAACATGCAGGCTGTTTGGTGGCCCCGACAAGCTATTTGTTAGCAAAGATGGCACAGACAAGGGTTTTGGGGATACTAGTTACGTCCCTGGGTGCATTTGTTCTTTCTCTGAGCAGGGGATTGGTGAAATGGGGGAGCTCCAGGTAGCCATCCTTGGGAAGTTTTAAGGTATGTTTTTTTTAACTCTTAAAGTGCCATTTCTGACAGCCAGCAATTGCGCCACCTACAAATCAGCACTCTGCGGTCCAATCTCCATGATCACATTAAGAAGTCATGCTAAAACTTTATTGTAATGTAGGGGATGCTCCCAGATGAAGTATCACCCATGAAGAAGAGAGAAAGCTGCAGATTGGTCATAGACTGGTCAGCAGCTTCTTTAGCGATAAGGAATAAAATTGAAGTGCTAATATGGCTGCTTATTGCCATGGTAACAGATGCCTTGGGGGAATTTAACTTGCCAGCATGCTGCTATCTGACTTTAACACTCATCACTCTTAGATTGAATACTGATAAGAGTAATAGGAGCTGTCACTCTTAAAAAGTGGGTACTGCAGAGGTGTTAAAAGGCTGGCACACTCGTGTGCCGATATATTTTGTAATGTAGCTTCCACGTGCTATATTGTATACTGTGACCTTCATTAGCAGTGTGTACAATCATCATGTATGTACAGCCACAGTAATTGGATGCATTTACTTAGAGGGGGTGATTCAGGTTAGAAAATGATTCAGGTTAAGCTATTTTTACTAAGTAGTTTAAAAAAAATGAGGTGCATTTCTTTTTTGGGGGGCAGATTTTTACTAATATACCACCATACAATACACAATTTACCCTAAACAAGATATCTATGAATAGCTTAATTTGCCCCAGGTTCTCAGATTATCATCCAAATGAGACTATAGTGAATCTGGCCAGCGAAAATGTGCCCTGACCCCCGGCACTCAAAAGGTACAACCATTATGTCAATGGATTGGCATGACCAAAAGCCCTGTGTGAAATACAGCAGTGTTGCACTGGACAAAAACATACATCATGTATGTTACATACGTACAGAAACCTATGTAAGCAACCCGTTGTGTTTCAGACCAGCTATGGATTATGTTGCAGCTAGAAGTCCATATTTATTGACATCTGCTCATTCTTTTCAGAGGACACACTACTATTTTGTCATTTTTTACATGAAAAAATATGTAATTTATCAGGATTTACATTAAAAAAAACATTTGCTGGCACTGGTGGACCTGGTCACTTTTCAAACTTATAAATTAAATTAAGCTTATAAATTATATAAAATGCAGACAGTCTTCTTATAATATGTAAGGAACAATTCTGCTCTTTCCAAATTCCAGATATACTCTATGTGTTATTAAAAAACTTCCGTAGGAAAATAATGACCTCTCAGTGGAAGTCAGTATCACAAAGTATCCGAACGTCTTAATCTAGATATCCTCCACCTTGTGTTGCCTCAACTGCCGAAGGAACCTGTCTTAATACATCTTTAAAGATTATGTAAACTTGCATGTTTAGCAAATTAGATACACATTTAATTCCGTGGGTAGAATGTTCCTTAGAAAGCTTTGTTTTAAAGAATTCACATGTAATCTAACATTTGACAGTAAAATATTGACTCCTGAACTATGATCTAAATTATAATTAACAAAAACAACCCACCTGATTCCTGCACTATAATAGAGAGTGACACTAAGAGACAAAGCCCTTTCTGTTTGCTTTGACGTAGAGGACGGATCTATTTCCTGTAATCCAAAGTGTCAAATATATGAGATCATCTGATAAATATATGAGCTCAAAACATCTGTAAAGCACAGCTAAATTATACATAGAAAGTGTAGAGAAAAAATGCATGCATGCATGTCGCAATATGGTCACACACTTGGTTTCATGGCTGGATAATGTTGGAATCTTCACTTGTTAATGAACAGTAAGAAATCCACAAGTAAGTGCAATGAAAATACCACGGTATTTGCTTGTCATTGACGGAAGACTAAAGAAGATAACAGATTATACCTGAAATAAAACTGCACAAGAATGATACCAGCTTCTGCAATATGGTCAACTTTTCGATTTTATGTGTTCCTGCACATTCGCTTATAAACATGCATTATATGGAGAAAAATATTGGGACACCTGACCATTACACCAACAGGGGCTTTTATGACATTGCATTCTGAATACAGAGACATTAATATGAAGTTGGCGGCGTACTTTACACCACTTCATCCGACACTTGGCATTGTTCTTGGTCATGTAAGGCTTACATGTATCTGTTTGGCAGGGGAAACCCATTTCATGAAGCTCCCGCCACACAGTTGCTGATATTAATGTCAGTGGAAGTTTCAAACTCTTCAGATATGGAGTCAGCAGACCCTCAGCACTCGGTGACCCCGTTGCTAAATGCTTCCACTTTCCAATAATACCACTTACTGTTGGTCGTGGACTATCTCGCAGGGATGAGATTTCACAAACTGACTTATTGCAAAGGTGGCATCCTGTCACAGAACCATGCGTGAATTCACTGATCTCTTCAGAACCTTATTTTTTTCACAAATGTTTGTAAATGCAGACTGCATGGCTAGGTGCTTGAATTTACACACTTGGAGTAATGGGTCTAATTGAAACAATTTCATTCAATACCCAATACTTTTGTCCATATAATATATGTTATGTTTATGTGTGATGTACTTACAAAACGTAAGAATACAACATCTGTAATAAGTCTGTCCACAGACCCTCAAACAATCTAAATTAAAATATATGTATAGAAATATACAGTATATATTCATTGTAAGTAACAAGGTAGCAAAACTAGAAAGCGGACCTGGCTTTGCAGGGTGGAAAATATGACCTGACTCCCTGCACAGGGTTAATTAACCTGCTGTAATAAATTAGAATGTAAACACAGAGGAACAGTAACTCTTTGTCTTAAGAATTGTGTTGAAATGTATTAAATATTATCATGGCTAGATATTGCCAATTCTGATCGGAATATAACACATTTTATTTCAAACACAATAATGATAAAGGAAAACAATGAACCTATATCTATTAATGTGCATTTTTATTCCTAATAAGGCCTTTAGAGTTTTCCATATTTTGCAACAGGAACATTATATTTTGGCAATGATACCATATCCCTACTTACTAATCCAATGTTCTTTCCCCTCTGGCAATGCATTAAAATGAGCTTTATAAGCCACTCATTGATAACATGTTTTTCTTTTCTTTCTTCTTTGTTGTGTTCCAGTCTCTGCCTCCTTTTAAGTAGTGCTGTATTCTGTATCAGTTTTTTCTTCCTAACAAGGCTATCTGTAATCGCTATTAAAAGGCTCTATTGGAATTGGCATTGTTCTGGATATAATTCCTCTCTCCTCTGTCTTTTTATGCATTTGATATTTTGGAACATTAATAGAAACTGGCTTAACCCCTTAAGGACAATGGGCGGTCCCAAAACCCATTGAAAATAATGCATTTTGAGCCCGTACGTGTACGGACTTTGTCATTATGGGGTTAAAAGCAACTGGCATTTTCCTCTTTTTAACTCGAGTCATTTTCTCGGAATTTGCCCCTTTATCTTTGCATCATGTTTTGTTGACCAACATATATGTTATTTATGAACAGTAAAGCTTAAGTGATATATAGGTGGTGGAATGAAATCATCTCTAATAATAAATCAGGAGAGCTTTTTCCCCTTTCCTTGGCTTCATCTCAAGAAATGTGTAAGAAGCCATTAGGGCAGCCGGACAATACAAACAGCTTATTCTTGCCTTGTCTGTAGACCTAGCATGATTTTGCCCTAGCAGAAGGGTGATTTGTTACATATGTCTCAAGTCTTAGCACCCTCTCTGCTTGCAGGGGCTCCAGTTAAGTACTGGGATTGACTCCAAACCATTGAATATTAGATTGTGGATAGGTGTTCATTGCATTGGCATGTTGCAAAAACAAAGAAGACTCCTTTCTCTTCAATTATATATGTATTATTGCACCTATTTATATTTGAGGAATCTCCAGGTTTGCCCCAAAGCCTTTGGGTATCACCATGGGTTACCAGGCCTCTACTTATTCTTCAGGTCTGATGAGTGGCATTTAACTTTGTCTCCGGTTCTATCCACTCCCTGTCTATATCACCAGCTATTTCCCCGTGCATGGTTAAAAGTGCTGTCCCAATGTAGCTACATGCCCGTCCTTCCACCCATTTGGAGCAGGAGAGGGAGAGCTCCAGCTAAGCCAGCCAGTGACACTTATCACTCTAGGACTCATTTAGAAAGAAAGCAAAGGACTTTTTTTGGTAAATCTTCCTTGTGCAGTTTTGACCTAAGGAGGACATTATGTTGTTTAAAAATAAAAAAGGTCTCTTCACACATATTGACCAAAATATATAGCGGTAATTTAATTCTTCTGTACTTCTAAAAAACGTGAATTTAAATCAGCTACGTTCTTCCGAGAAAGAAAATAAAACTCATTATCTGGGAAAGATGCTAACATTTCTCTTGTTTATAAGCCTTGAGGTGTAACTTTTTTCCCTTGGTAACCAAAGGTGTAATCTTTTACTGATTAACCTTAGATCTTTAAGAGAGGTTCTTCTAGACCAGGCATGGCAAGTTTGTGAAGAGTCTGCATGACTCTGACGTAGGGATTAAAGGACTTTAGATAAATCCAATGTAGAGGATAGATAAGAATAAAATATTCCTACCCAGAGGACTGTCGGAGCTCAACAAACTACAATTATTACACATACTATACACCCTGTAACTACGAAAAAAAAGTTAATTATCAATACCGCTTGACATTCTCTAATGTACTTAGTCCAAATGTTTTCCCTTTATAGATCAAAAACTGTAACTGTATATAGTTTAAAGAAGTTTAAAAATGCACAGGTCTCCAGGTTTAGTTATTTATGGACTGCCATGTTTATTCAGAAGAATAATTGTACAGTATAGGTCTAGAAGTGCTTTATAAGGTGACATGATATGTGGTCTCTGACAAAGTTTTGTGCACTACGGTAGGTTTAGATTAGGAAGTAGACAATACATATGAAGCCATATTTGATCATTTTAGTCTGCTTTTTAAGTAGTTTTGTATGAAGGATATGTTGAAACATTGTCTACATATTATAGTGAACGTTGATGCGAGAGGTCTACAAAAAATTGAATTGGCTGCTTAACCTGTAAGAAATATTATTTTATTAAATGTGCATTAACAAAATCATTCCCGAATCACATGATTATATGTAATCATTTTACACATGATTTCCATAATGGGTTTACCAGCTCTTTACCTTTTAGATGATCTTTAACATTCTAGATGGCCTCTACAAGCTATGAAGTCCTACAATACAGCTTTTACACCAAATGTAGTCCATTTCTATTCAGGTCAGTTTTACTATTCCATCCCATTTTTTACATAGCAAAGATTACATGTCTAATATTAATTATTCATTATTTTTATTTTCAAGCTTATTATTATAAGCTTATTATATATATATGTTGTGACAAACCCTATAGCATGAGGGCCATACATGTCACTTTTAGGGGTCCTAAGCACAGTCCTCTAGGGCAATCAGAGTCAGGAACAGCAGCTTTAAACAAAACAGCGCTTTATTTTAACCACTTAAACCCCAAAAACCAAATCATAAAAAGAAAACCTAGCTCCCAATTGGAGCCCTCTCTAACTTAACTATGCTGGTCTAAACTGACCGGCCTAATCACCCACTACCTCAACCTCCCAGCCAGACCCAGCTACGCCAGGCTCTGGAAAACCTCCCCCAGACAGCACACAAAATGTCCAGGCAGGTATTGCCTCACTTGGCTCAGGGATTGTCTTCTTCAGGGCCTCTCCTTGCCCTGGGAGCACAGGGAACTTCCTCTTCCCCCAACAGTCTCTCTGAGTATCAGGCTCCAGGGGTTTTTAATGCCCAGCACCTGTGCCTGACGCCGGCCTCATAGAAATCCCGGACCGGATCCTGCAGATTTCTTGCCTCCTGGAAAACCCGGCATGGAGTTTCCACAGAATGGGGGAATGGAGCATTGGCCCACCCTGCTCTCCAATTGCTCCACCCCAGGGACCCATATGTATAATCTGCATAGCAGCTGTACTCAGATGCCATGCTAATCATCTCCCTGGGGTTCACACGGTCACAATGTTCAGAAAGAAAACATCCAAATTCCATGGTCAGAAAAAAAGGTTAAATATTCACAAATGCAGGGTGCGTACTGTTATTATTACTGTGAAATGTAACCAATATGTGTTTACCATCTATAATTTATATTTTTTTCCCAGTCAAATGTGGCATAATTTTTTTTAATTTTAGAACTATGCAGAATATTCTGCATAATTAAATATTGAGACTGGCAAAATCATTTAGAGTTCTAGCTTATGGATCATGGAGATAATTTAACAGCATAACAAAAGTACAAGATTCAAAATACCATTACTACATATATGTAAATTATTATTCTAATTTCCCAAGCACCTATGCTATAATACTGATTTATCTCATACTGATTTATATATATTTATATATATAGATATCATACTGATTTATCTGATTTATATATATATATATATATATATATATATATATATATAAATCAGATAAATCAGTATGATATTTCTGTGTTTTAATTCAGAAAAATTATTGAGTTGGATATAATGTAAATACATTTATCACGCATAATTGAAAAGCAATCCTCCCACAGTTAATGAATACGGGCCATATTCTCTCATATTTTCCATTGAAATCTATGTGAATATTGCTTCTTTTTTACATTGAATTCAGCCCATTGCTTCTGTATTGTAATTCAGAGCAAGCCAAACACATTATGGATGTTTCCTATCTAATACTTTGTTTGAAGATATAAAACCAATGCGCATTAGAGATAAAATATTCTATTTCTCAAACTAATGGTGTAAATCTCCTGTAATGTATTCTAAGTGTGTAATATGGTACATATACCGTATAATCCTCTTACTGAAATATGAATACACAGCACATACTAATAGTCACATGGCTACGCTTTCTCTCTTTTGATTAGGTATGGAAGCCGTTCCTTGCGATAATGTGAATGATAAAGACATATCAATTCTCCTTTGTGGTTATTCCTATTACCATTTCCTTATTTTCAAATGTCACAGAAGTATATTAAAACAAATAAACTACATTTTTTATTTATAAAGGCGTGTTACATTCTGTCTAAAATACTATTTTCTTGAAGTCATTATTTTAATTTCTGACAGGATGGTGGATTGTGGTATGACAGCAGGTGATGGATTATGGAAGATTACGGAATTTCAGTAACTACAGTGCCAATGTATATGGAAGATAGATGCAGCTGGCTATTTGATAACTTCGAAGCTTTACATAAATATATTTAAAATATGATACGCATTATAGCGATACGCATTATAGCCTATATCTCTGACTTGACAAAAATATACAGTATGTTGATCCTACTGCATCCATCATCATATTCCTAACCATTTTAGCGGTTCAGAATAAAAAATAAATGGGGAATAAACAATCCATATATTTTCTACTAGTAGTAATGTATCTTTGGCTGGTTAGAAATAACTATGAACAACATTGTGATAAATTGTGGAGTTATTATCTATGTTATTCTTTAATGGGATTTTTCTAGTTATTCTGCCTGTCCCTGGGGTAGTCTGTTCTATTTTGTGATATTTTATTTCTATCCAAAATTTAAAAAATCTGGAATTGCACCCAGAGAGATTTGGGTTACTTCAAGCAACTGAGCAGCCGCGGTTCTCAAATTTCTTGGAGGAAAGAGCTCCCTATTATTTTGCTTTTTGCAACCCTCAAGAACCCACAGTTTTCTTCTAGACATCAATCTGCCACCTTATACAACACCAACTGGTACGTATCAGACACAAATTATAGACATATACTATAAGAATACTGTGGATTTGAGTATCAGTATGGAACATGGAGCTTTAGTTTAAATTATAAATAAAAAGACCAGCAGAAATATGGTGTCAATATATCAGTACATTTAAATAAATAAGAACTGGTGCACAACCAATGGATCTTCTTTTCTTAGGTTGCTTTTTGTTGATGTCTGTCTGTATGGACATAGGTATTTCGATTTGAATACATTTAAATGTGTGGGTTTGAGGGCACAGACAGGCTGTTTAAGGGGTAGAGGTGGCACAAGTAGGCTGTTTAGGGGCAGAGGTGGCTCAGACAAGTTATTTAGGGGCAGGGGTTGCATAGGCAGGTTGTTTAAGGGGCAAAGGTGGTACAGGCAGGCTGTTTAGGGGCAGATGAGGCACAGGCAGGCTGTTAAAGGGTTAAATGTGGCACAGTCAGGCTGTTTAGGTGGCAGAGGTGACATCAGCAGGCTGACAAAGGTGGCATATGCAGGCTTTTGGGGAAAAAAGATGGTACGGGGCTGTTTTGGGGCACAGAAATGCTGTTTAGGGCAAAGCTGGCTCAGACAAGCTATTTGGCAGCAAAGGTTGCTTGTGAAGTTGGGGTCCCCTGGGGCAATTTTTCCTACAGGGCCCTGTGGTTTCTAGTTACCCTTCGATGTGGCATGTGGATATATGAGCTCAACCACACAATCAAATACGTGGGGTGGTGTCCAAATATTTCCATGGCTGCTTTTCATTCCCAGTCCGGCCCTGTTTTAAATGCAAAAAAAGAAACTTAACAAAAGAATCTCACAACTGGGTCTTGTTTAGGGGACAAATCAGATTTAGGAGTTGAATTGATTTGCTATCACACTTAAAGAAAACTCAAGCAAGACAATGACACCAGAACTGTTATGCATAGTGGATAAAACTCCTAGCTTCAATCTAAGGGTCATTCTTGTTAACCGTCACATTTAACAGTCACAATGTGAATATTGATACTTAAAATTTTTTTTTAGCCTTTTTTGTTTTTCTGGGATTTTTTGTTGTAGTGACGGTCAAAAACATTTGGGTGGTCTGATTTCTCTGTTTTAAATGGAGATGGTTTAACTATTTCAGTTTTCATTATAGACATTATTTTTAACACGCCTTTTAAGCATTGATCATTAGGCATTCTTTATAATATATGATCCAAATATATATCACACCCCAAGCAATATGTGTACAATTTAGTATGTATACTCTAACATGTATAACTCTACTCAACATTATTCTTTGCCTTTCATGATTCCATGCCATTTCTAACTATTTAAAAATTACAATAAGCATCGTATAATATCTAAGTAAATGAGAAAAGAGGGCATGAACTTTTGTTACTGCTTCCTGATTGAAATCACCACGGAAACAAATTCAGCCTCTGAAACCATCCATTGTTAGACTTCTGCCAGCAAAACTGACGTCGGAACACATTCTAATGGGATTTTGTTTGTCTTTTAAACACAACCCCCCCCTCTATATCATGTTTATATGAAACCTTCTTAGAAATTATATATTAATTCTATCATATTATTCATCTGGGGAACCTTGAAATTATGCATTAAAGATAAAATTAAACATTATGGTGTGTCTACATTTTACATTTCCATTATGTTTTAATTTGGAGAACTCAATTTTTAGATGTAAGGTTTTTTTAAGGATGGAATTTGCCCCTTCCTGATTTCCACTTAAATGTTTCATATAATGAAATTCATTTAAATATTACACAAAGATTACCAGAGTTTTTAAATAATGATTTCATGGGTTAAAGGAAAAAAAAAAAACTAGCTGAAAAAGTAATCGATAATTCAATTTTACTAGACGCACCCAGGAATGATCACTGCCAGTTCTGTTGAATCGAAACAATATTTAAATAGAACCTGTTTTGCAAAGTGATGTAGACTAAAAGTTCTCAAAAAGAAGCGTATGATGCTACAAGCTAAAGAAATTCAAGACCGATGAGAAACAAAAGTCATTGACATTTATCAGTCGGGAAATAGTTCACAAAGCCATTTCTAAGGCTCTGGGACTCCAGCGAACCTGAATTATCCGCAAATGGAGAAAACGTGGAAAGGTGGAGGACCTTCTCAGGCCTACCAAATTTTCTTTCAAGAGCGCATCGATGACTCATTCACGAGGTCACAAAAGAACCCACACTAACATGTAAAGAACTGCAGGCCTTGCTTTCCTGTGTTAAGCTCTCTGTTCACGATTCCACAGTAAGAAAAAGACTGTCCAAAAATGTCATCCATGGAGTTACAAAGAGAAAACCACTGCTGGCCAAAAAGATTACAACGGCTCACATTTGACCAAAAAAACATCATGATGACCCCAAACACTTTTGTGATAATATTCTGAGGACTGGTAATTAAATTAAAAGACACACTGCCAGTTCTTGCAAATGTTTGATTGCAGTTGTTATTGCCAAGTTTTAGGGGGCAATTGCTTTTTTACTTGGGTGATATAGGTTTTAAAGTGCTTGTATTTAGGGTTTATAGACTTTTTTTATACTGTTATTCCTTCTTTCTCACGTAAAAGGGAATGTGTATATCCAATGTGTGTGTGGTTTATACACAAGAAAACCATTACATAAGTTATGGTGGGTAAAGGTGATGGAAACCCTTCCACTTAAGGGATCCATGTATAAAGTGGATATAGAGGCAAAGGTGATAATTGTTAACCTTATTTGCATGTGTCTACCCAGAACCCCTTGTGGTTGTGGTAGCACCATGAGATTTCTGAGGGAAAAACAAGCCTTCTGGCATGTCTGGTGTCTGTAGATGAGTGTTTAACAATACTTCTACTACCCCTTACATTTATACACAAGGAAACGTTAAAAACAGGCATTTACAATGGTGTTTTTTGGTAGTGTTCCGTTTCTTCAACAGACTGTATTCTTCTGCCAGTTGACAAGTTTACTACTCTTTCGTTTTCAGCCATTGGACTTATCATTAGAGCCACTGCTCTTGGCCCCTTTTGTTAATTTCCTGGATCCTGTCCTACTCATGTCATAAGGCCACAACATTACAATTCCAGACTGTCTCTTAGACTTCATAACAGATACCCGTCTATCTGCGTTAGCCGCCTATCTCCAGGTAACTGGAATGTGGACACTCAAATCTACAGATTTAAAGGTGCTGTTCCACCTACTCTGCTGAATTTAACTTGTTTATAACTAAATTATAACTGAATGAGCATTAACAACACCATAGTACTGTTTATGCCCAAACCAGAGACATAATTATTTAAATAAATATTAAATTGTGAAACTGGGTTCATCCATTGGGCACTATCTTTACTTGAAAAGGCAGTGAATTGGGTTCTGTATTTAAAATTTGTATAAATGTAAAGTATTATATAATTATATTTCAGTTACAGCATCGGAATTAAGCTTGAAAAGGAAACCAGTTCAAAGTATTGCATGGATCTTCATTCTTAATATTTGTGCATTTTTTTCTCCTTTAGAAATTGATGAAATATCTTTTCAACCTTTTATTTTAAAAATAATTCTTGCCGTTTTACTCACATGGAAAGGCCGAGTTACACTAAGGGATTCAACTCCGATAGACGTGAGGCTACCGTTTTAAGCATGAATAGTTCAGAATTTTCAGACAATTATGAAGCAGTAGGTTCAGAGACAACTTCTAATACCTATATTCCTACATGATTTATAATAGATTAATATTAAAATTAAATATTGAATATACAACCACTGTGATTTTTTATTATAACTGCTACAAATCATGGGGAATTCCAGAATTATATGTAGGTTTTATCAGCAACGTAAGGGATGATGTGCTTTTATTCCATACTTATGAAGAACCCAAGTTTATCAGCTGGGTTGTTTCTACCCTTTTAATGGTAGCTAGAGAAAAAGAACAGATAGGACAGCCCGGGGACCCCTAGGACAGATAGTAATTCCATTTATCAGGAATGGCTTTTACATTGCATATAAATATATAGACATGTTTTGTTATTAAATATGAATTTATATTGATTACCAGCTTTCTGATAACTAGGTTATTTTTCCATAAGTGACAATTACTGTAAGATTGTAAGACGGTTTATAACAAATCTTTGCTTATTTTAGCCCTATTGTGTATAGCTTTCCATTTCAACATCAGATAATTATCATTTGCATAGCCAGAAATCAATTACTATTTATATATCATATTCAATGAAAGGGTATTAGATGAGTGGAACAGCTTCCAAGTAGACACAGTAGAGGCTAATACAGTGAAGAAATGTAAACATGCATGGGATAGGCACAGGGGCGTAACTAGAAGCCTCAGGGCCCCGGTGCGATAATCTGTTAAGGGCCCCCCACCCAACCCAATCTACCCTCCTCTTACACCATCTACCCCCTCTGCCCCCTTCTCAGGCTATCTACCCTCTCCCTACCCCCCTTCTATCTACATTTTTGGTTTTTGTTTTTTATTTCCTTTTATTCGCCCCCCCGCCCCCCCCAGTTATGCACATCTGCCCCAGGCTTGCCACTCTGCCCCCTGATATGCCTTTTAACCCCCTATATGCATCTCTGCCTTAAAAGGCATATCATGGGGCACTCTGCCTCCTGAATGGGGACAGAGGTGACACTGGGGAGCTGAATGGGGACAGGGGTGACACTGGGGAGCTGTATGGGGACAGGGGTGACACAGGGAGGGGCTCATTGGGGACAGAGATTACATGGGGGGCTGAATTGGGACAGCAATGACATAGGGGGGCCGAACTTGTGAACACATACAGACACAGAGATTTCTTTTTTTGTTTAATCATTTAAACAAATGATTAAACAAAAATCTTGTCTAAACGATAAGAAATCTTATCTAAATGGCCACTGGGTGTTGATTCGGCCGGCCGGCACTACTTTAATACTTTTTTTTGTATTATTTAATATGGCAAGCCGGACCGGCATCAGCACGCAGTGGCTGTTTAGATAAGATTTCGGCCGCCCTGGGGGGGCAATTGTCCCTCTGCCCAGCACGCCACTGGTGCCGGAGGCGGCTTCCAATCCTGCTCTGCCGGCCGCCAGGCCCACAAATCTGCGGGCCCACCGGGAAATTTCCCGGTATCCCTGTGGGCCAGTCCGGCCCTGCTTGGGCCCCCTTGAGTGGCAGAACTCCAGGGCCCGGTCGCAGTCGCGACCCCTGCGACCCCGGTAGTTCCGCCACTGGATATGCGTATGTCTGTCCTGAAGATGAGACTAAGGACTTATTAAGGTCGTCAGGAAAACAGGCAATCTAGATTCGCCAAATGGTTGGTATCTGCTGTCAGATTCTGGTTTTATGGGTTAAATCTGCATTGTATTTTGTGAACAGAAAAAAGGTATTGTATATTGTTAACATATCCGGCTTTTTGTTATGCATTTTCTCATGATTTTTTGCATTGCGGTTGGTATGTCCCTACATTTATTTTATCCATTATATTATGTCCCATAACCTATTTCATGTTTGTCCATAATCCAATTTTCTCTTCCGAATATTCTTAATTTGTTTTGTTGCCGAGCTGTTCTATCCTGTCTTGTGCTTACAAATCTTCAGATAACCTGGAATTGTTGCTGGAGCTTCTATTTCTTGTTTATTCTTCTGGCTATAAAGCTAATTTAAATTGTATCTCGAAAGCAATATAGATGTGTTCTGAGGTTCCTTCCGTATACCGCCTGGATGAAATGCTGACACCTGAACACTGGAAGACACAAAGGGGTCCCAGCATTCAATAACAAAGCGGTTGATTACAGAAATGATGGTATTTGGAGTTAGGCAGCAGGTAGGTGACAGCACAGTGTCTTGCTTTAAAATATCCAAAACAAAATGTCTGGGACTGTACTTCTAAAGAGACTCTTGCAGGGCTAGGCACCAACTGATGGTGGTGATGGTGGACATTTACTGGGGTCCTTGGTGGACAATTTAAAAGATGTTTGTGACGGAAGCCTCCATCACTGGGGCCACTGGAGAAGTCTGACTGCCAGCCTCCTCCCTATTGACTATGGGCCCTGGGTTTGTAGAGACTTCTGTGGCTACCCCCAGCAGTATCATCTCATCACTGGCTGAGGGGATTATCTCCAGCAGACAGCCAGGATCTGCCACCAGGGAGAGGCCGCCATTCTTTGATGTTTAATGTTGTATAAATCAGTCTCCCCCCCCCACACACCTATTGTATTGTTAATCCCGTTACTGCCCCTGTTGTCTCTGAGAGGCAGATTAAGGAGGCGGTTTGTGTCCCAATATCTTGTTTTATGTTAATGTGTGTTTTGCTGGATATATCCAGCTCTGTGTGTCTAAAATAAATCAGTCTTCGTTTGGTTTTACCCTACACTGAGTCTCGGCTAGTGACTGGGGAACCGGGGAAAGTGTGTTGTCCCAGGCTAAGGGAGCATAAGACAGCAGAGGCAGTCGGTCGGACTAGCCAGCTCCGTGACAATGTTCTATCAACCTTCACAAACCTTGCCACGGACACAGGTGTCCTTGTATGGACACTTTAACCTATCTCTGTACTCTTGTTACCCAAACAATGTAAACATGGTGCACAGAATAACAATATATATATCTATACATTGTAATTGCACAGAAGTCGCAATGTATTCTGGACTAGGTGATAAGGCACCCCGGTGTGCTGTGGCTTAATGGGACAGTTACAGGGGAAATCTGTGATCTCCCGAACCAGCCTAGTTACACTATGGATAATGAGTCTGCCTCCATAGACTGCCTCCATGTGCTGCATGGATTTAAGGCATGTAGTGAAGATGACACCTGTAGAAGTGGCACTTGGTGGTATTGCCCTACATCAAGTCTATATCAGAGCCAAAGGTAAACGTTAAAACATACATGTATCATCTCATGTATGAAGACAAAGTCATCAATTGTAACATCACCAAATGTAAATTAACTTTTATCCATTGCAATACTTTATAAGGTGCCTACAGTCATGTGAAAAAAGTACACCCTCTTTGAATTCTATGGTTTTACATATGAGGACATAATAACAATAACTGTTCCTTAGTAGGTCTAAACAACACATAACAGACAACCTTAGATGAACAACACCACATCATATATTACACCCTATCTTTTATTTGACAAAAATAAAGCAAAAAAGGAGAAGCCATAAGTGAAAAACTAAGTACACCCTTACTGCTTCAATAGGAGCTGCTAATCAAATACCTTTGATTAATTGAGTCATCTACAAGTGTGACCATCTCTATAAAAGCCAAGGTTTTGGCAATTTGCTGGTCTGGAGAACGTACAATGCATAAAACCCCAAGTGTTACATCTCACACTCTACAGGCCTCAGTTAGCATGTTGAATATTAAAGGTCAGGGCAGTACAAAAAGAAAAAGACTGAACAAGTATGGTTTGTTTGGAAGGGTTGCCAGGAGAAAGCCTCTTCTCTTAAAAAAAAAAAAGAACATGGCAGCATGGCTTAGGTTTGCAAAGTTGCATTTGAACAAACCTCAAGAGTTCTGGAACAATGTCCTTTGGACAGATGAGACCAGAGTGGAGATGTTTGGCCATAATAGACGTTTGGTGAAAACCAAACACAGCATTATCAGCACAAACACGTCATTCCAACTGCCAAGCACGGTGGTAGAGGGGTCATGCAACAGGACAATGATCCCAAGAACATCAGAAAATGGCTGAAAAAGAAAAAAATAAACAATAAAGATGTTGCAGATCTAAACTCGATTGAAATGTTGTGGCAAATATTTAAGAGAGCTGTGCATAAACAAATGCATGCAAATTTCAATGAACTGAAGCAACTTTGTAAAGAAGAATTGGCCAAAATTCCTCCACAATGATGCGAGAGACAGATGAAGTCATACAAAAAACAATAACTTCAAATTATTGATGCTAAAGGTGGTTCTACAAGCTACTGAATCTAACACATGGCTTCTCCATGTTGGCTTTATTTTTGTGGAATAAATCATGCCATTGTGTAATGTGTCATGTGTTCATCTATGGTTGCATTTACCTAATTTTTAGACCATTGATGATTGTTATTATGATACACAAAACCATGGAATTTAACCCCTTAAAGACAATGGGCGGTCCGTAAACCCATTAAAAACAATGCATTTTGAGCCTGTACATGTACGGGCTTTGTTATTAAGGGGTTAAAGAGGGTGTAAAATCAATAGAAACAAATCTAAAAGTAATTTTTTTACTTGGTCTAACATTGTAAGGACAATCACTGAAATCCTTACAAAACTATAGCAGCTAGGCCAATTTTTACAAATAAGAATTTGAAGCTAGCAGAAATCTATACTCTCTCAACCCACCTTAATTTACTAAATGAGAAGAAGGTTGGATAAGTCCTTTTTAATTTAATCAAATGCCGACATTCGTTTTAATTATCTACTGTTCGGATATCTTGACCTGCTTAACCGGTTTCTAGCCAAGCTTTATGTCTCAGTCTGCAGCCATACAATTAAATTTGGCACTTACTTATTTGGTTATTACACCAGCCCCTTGGGCAAGACAGTGACTGGAACTGCTGACACAACTCGTGATTCCACACATTGAAGGAAGTAACATAGTGCACTTTCCCAATAGCAAATAGTGCAGATGTTGCGCAAAGACAATACTAAATTACCTTCATAAAATGTTCGATGCCTTCTGCAGTTCCGTTTAAATAATGCGATAAAACCATACCTATACTAAACCATACCAAACCACACCTAAAACAAGCAAAGCTTGAGATCTAAAGTACATATATGATATACACAACAGTCTTCTAGACAGACACATTTAAAGAGTATACTTAAAGGGAGAGTTTACTGTTATTGAAAGCCCCACTGAAAAAAGAATGCATATTGAAGTTCTCAGTGAGTACTTTCTCTTCCAAAATGCAGCTACCCTCCTTTTCTGCAGTTGAACAATTCATGCCACTGATTAGTGTCAGGAAAGTCAATGATAGCGCTTTCAACGCATGCACACAGAGATGTGAAGAGACCCTCGCCGCACTGTATATCGAGCTAACGTGAGCGTATACTGATTGTAAATAGTTAATGCGCCTACAGATGTTTACGGACGATTATACAGCTGAGGAGTGGAGAAAGGAGCCAATTTATATGGGGATTCTGCAGAATTTGCTAATGGGACACCATGAACATTTAAAGGGAGCACGCAGCTAACATATGCATTATAGTGCAAATGATGGCTGAAGTGGCCATTTAATAAACTTATGCTATTTGGTCTACAAATTAGATTTATCAAAAGCCTAATTTGCATACCAAATGTTTTGTTCTACCTTTTTTGAAACCTTTTGCCTTAGATCTTGTTTCCCAATTCTAAAATAGAATTTTATTGCACTTTTAAGCAAAATGTCTAAAAGTGCAATCATTGAGAAAAAAAAAAGTGCAGACTATCGTAGTTTAAATTATTAAAAAAAAGGTGTCTAGGAAATTCAGTATTTTAGTTATTTACTATTGACAATCAGTCATTAAAAATAATAGTATTTTATTCTAAGGAACCACTATTCTAGGGAAGAACAATAAAACTTACTTTAGCTGCAAATGATCAAAAATGGAATTCATTTATCATTTATTTATTCATTCTGCAACAAATCTCTACTAATAATTTGTTTTTATTTTAAGTATTTTTTGGAGGAAATGTGATTTTCAGTCGTTCTTTCACAATGCCTTTCATAAAGAAGTTGTTCAGAGGAAAAATGTAGCTTACCATTTCCAAGAAGTTCCGTGATATAGCATACAGTCGCCTAATGATTAATCAGTTTGTTTGCATTTCAAAATGATGTTTACATTAACCTGGGCTTAGCTTCCTCATAATAATAGCCATGTTTTTGTTCTCTGTAATTATTTTAATTGCATGCAAAGATAAATATCCATGTCTGAACTCAAAAAAAGGGACTTACAAAAAAACAGCATCCAGTAATACGAGAAATAAGCTAAATTAACTATAACATGTGCTCTACTGGTGTGGGCTACGATTCACTAAATTCGGAATTGATAACATTTAATTTCAGTAAATCCGAAATACAAGTGTGCCAACGTGCAAGCATGAAAATTATAGCGTGTGTTAGGGGGCTTAGTTTATAAAGAATCGAGAAAACATACAATATTAATGAAAAGTCAAACTCCTGTGTCTAGGAGTAATTTATGCAATACTTACAATATTGCAAATATACAATGCCTATTGATATTGTATAATCATAATAGTATGGTAAACTTTAATTAAAATGTGGGTTATATTTGCAAAATTGTCTACTGAGATGTTAGATGAATAAACGCATTTTATGTATATATGTATCTTTATATTGGAAATATCTGTATTTTGTAGGATTTTGGCAGCTGGTGGTGGTAATAGTAGAAGGTAATTGTCCCCTGGGACCGTCCAAGTTCTTCAAAGCCAGTCTAACTAGGGGCAGCTCACTATGGGATGAATGGTGACCTCACAAGAGCAGCAGAGTAGCTTGCATCACAGTAGAGTAGGGCAAACAACTGGCTACTGGTAATAGTGTGTGTGAGTGAGTGCTGCGTGTGTTTACGAGTGCGTGTAGGTATGTACCTACAATGGAAAAAAAAAATTTCATTCAATACTAATGGTATGGAGGAATATTAATTATAATGATTCAAATACCAAAACTTTATTTATATTTCAATAAAATGCACTAGAAATTTATTTAATCATAAAAATACTACCCAATTTATTATGTCAATCAAAATTATGAAGATAAAAATATTATGCATGCACATGTTGCAAAGTTTTCCAGAGAATTTCTTTCATTGAGCTATTTCTGGAGTGTTTCCAGACCTTCAAGCCATGTATCACTTCCCAAAACAGCATCACATGCACTAAGAGATTTATTAGCAGTTGTTACTTTTTTCTAAAAATAAAAAAATAAAGTATGGTAGAAAGCTGACATTTTAAATAATGAACTTGGCAGAGACCCGTTACATAGAAATCTTTTTGAAACTTATTTTAATGGGATCAAGATACATACCATTTATTTTATGCTGTGGGAGCATGTCCCATAAAATGCTGTAAATCCAAATGTACATGCCAAAAAAAGAACAGGAACCTGTAATGTTTTGATAGGATTAGAGTTTGATAGAAACTGGATTATTGTACACGGTTTGTGATCAATTGGAATAAGCGTCTCAAAGCAAAGAGGGTTTTATATGTGAGGGAATGAAAGATATGAAACTTGATTAGTTCCAGAGAATGGGTCCAATTGAAATGGTGTTCAGATTACGGACAGACTTTATTTTTACATATTGCTCCCCTTTTGTGGGAAAATTCCCACTGGGCCAGTGCCCGATGACGCCACCTATAATGGCTGGACTGGGATGACTTTAAGGCTGACAGACGCCAAATTATGCAGGTGCGGCCGATGGCTGAATATGACAGGCCGGATATTATGATTTAATGCTTACGTAGTGTGCGGCACAGTTGGTGCCAGTTGGTGGCACACTGGAGTGGCAGATCTGGGGAATATGGGGCATTTGCTGGCCTGCATACCTTCATTACCTATAATCTCTGTAGTGTGCGGCCGCCGGCTTTATACACATAGAAGTCTCCCTCTTCCTGATATTAATATTTATTAACGAATAATCACTGCAAACAAATGTACCATACAACACAATTACATTCCTTCAGGTCTTTAATTTGTACTTTTTCCCTATCGAGCTGATTTTCAAGCTGTGCAAACAATGACCATTTATTATGCGCTGCTTTCTGAAACGGCTTTAATGTACCCGAAATCATCTGATTAGTCTGAAAAATTGTCATGTTATTTTTAATTTACAGAATAAAGTTTTAAATTTATTTTTATTCATATAAAATTTTGCTGAATTATTTTATATAAAGAAATGTATGCTGACTCCATACTTCGACTAGAATAAAGTATCAAAACGTTTTTTTTAGCCTTAAACAAACCTGTATAGAATACTATTTATTACAGTAATAATATAATAAAATATAAACAACTGTTCACACTACATTAAGGTACTAGTCCAGCCATCATATGCACTTTAATTTAAACTTTAAATGCATGGGGAGATACTGTAGATACTACCATATTTGTCCCCAAATAGATTGTTAGTGCCATTTTGCCCCAAACATCTTGTCAATGCCATCTTTGTCCTGAAAACAGCTTGTCGGTACCATCTTTTAGCCTGAAACAACTTGTCAGTGGCAGGGGCGTAACTAGACGCCTCAGGGCCCGGGTGCGAGAATCTGTTAAGGGCCCCCCCACCCCCCCAAAAAAACATGATTTTTACCCAACAATTTTTTTTCAACAAATTCAACAAATTCAATTTACATATTGAATCATATCTGTAAAAAAATCAAAGAAAAAGGGGCGCATGTACAAAGGGCATAATCCAGGGGTGTCCAAGTTTTTTCTGCAGTGGGCCACTTCATCAGAATTGTATACGTGCGCGGGCCGCACTCATTTTTCACTGTGACAAAAAATATGGCCTTTAATAAAATATGCAGATTAAAATAAAGTAAAATGTCACAAAACCTTTACTCTTCCTCTCACTGATTTCTGGGCCTTGAAAGTTTTGCGACTACAAATTCAGGATTCCCTAGATTTATTCTAGGGATGAACTAAAATGAAAATTCTGGACCAAAACATTCAGGGTTCACTTAGCCAAAACCGAAAATGACCCCCACCTTTAAAAATAATAATAAAAACTCACATGTTTAATAAAAGTAGGTAACACACAATTGGACAATTAGCAATATAACTTGGCATGATAGGAGTGTGATTGCTAACAGCAATCACACGCCTATCATACCCAGGCAACCAGTAAATGCTGGTACCTAGGCATGATGGGACTGTGCTCGCTGTGATTGCTGTTAGCAATCACACTCCTATCATGCCAAGTCAGCCAGTACATGCTGGTACAGGGTGGCTGTAAGTGATGTGCAGACCCCATACTGCTGGCAGCATCACTACACAAGGGGGGCAGCTAGCTAGGTTTCAGCATGTACTGGCTGACTTGGCATGAAAGGAGTGTGATTGCTAACAGTAGTCACAGTCCCATCATGCCTAGGTTCCAGCACTTACACATCCATCCAGTAAATGCTGGAACCTAGGCATGATGGGACTGTGATTGCTGTTAGCAATCACACTCCTATCATGCCAAGTCAGCCAGTACATGCTGGTACAGGGTGGCTGTAAGTGCAGACCCCATACTGCTGGCAGCATCACTACACAAGGGGGACAGCTAGCTAGGTTTCAGCATGTACTGGCTGACTTGGCATGATAGGAGTGTGATTGCATGATAGTAGTCACAGTCCCATCATGCCTAGGTTCCAGCACTTACACATCCATCCAGTAAATGCTGGAACCTAGGCATGATGGGACTGTGATTGCTGTTAGCAATCACACTCCTATCATGCCAAGTCAGCCAATACACGCTGGTACAGGGTGGCTGTAAGTGATGTGCAGACCCCATACTGCTGGCAGCATCAATACACAAGGGGGGCAGCTAGCCAGGTTTCAGCATGTACTGGCTGACTTGGCATGATAGGAGTGTGATTGCTAACAGCAATCACAGTCCCATCATGCCTAGGTTCCAGCACTTACACCCTCATTCAAACACCCTCCCCACCCCCTTACCTGCACTGCAGCTCCTCGATGCCGCTCACTTCAGCAGGGGGCGCGGCCTCCCTCTGCCTTCTCTGCTAAAGCACAGAGGAAGTAGGATGTCACGTGATCTTCGCTTCCTCTGTGCAGTCCAGAAGACCCTCCCACAAGTAAGTAGCAGGGCTTGAGGTGCGGCTCGCGTAAGATCGGTTGCCCTGGCTGCCGATCTTATGCGGGCCGCACCTCGAGGTCTCGCGGGCCGCATTTGGCCCGCGGGCCGCATGTTGGATGCCCCTGCCTTATTTAAAAAAAAAAAAAAAAACGGAAAAAAGATTTCGGGCGGCCCCTTGGCTTGGGCCCCCCTGCCGCCGGGGCCCGGTCGCAGCCGCGACCCCGGTAGTTCCGCCACTGGTCAGTGGTATCGTTACCCCCAAACATCTTGTTAGGGCCATCTTTGTGCCTAACAGCTTATTAATGGCATCTTTGTCTCCAAGCAGGTAGTCAGTACCATCTTTGTTCCCAAACAGCTTGCCAGCACTATATTTGTGCTCAAACAGCTTATCAGTGCTATCTTTGTGCCCAAACAGCTTGCTATTGCCAGCGCTGTATCAAAACAGGTTGTCAGTGACATATTTGCCCCCAAACAGCATTACAACCCTTCCGACTTTAAAGATGGTAACTAGCTCCTTTTGCACCTGAGGCAACAACAGAAAGTTGTGCCCACCCCACATATATATATTTTACAGGGGTTATTTTAAGGACAATAAATAATTAAATAACAAGGAAATTAATGATATTAGCACTACAAATTTACTCAAACTAAGCAATTTCTTTTTACATCTTGTGCTGACCGGGCTCGAGCAATTGTTTCACATGAGTTTAATGGGACATTTGGGACAATTAGACAATAAAGTAACCATTGGCACTATAATCCCCATTATGCATTTGCAAGTTTTATAGCATAGCTCTCACCAGCATACAGTTAACCAGACATATATATGATACAGTGCAGCTCATAGTGAGCAAAAGCATATAGTGAGCCTGACATATGTGGTACAACATGAATACCATTATATTGAGCAAGACACTGTTATTTGTACTGCATAACTCCAATCATTATATATTGAACTAGACAATGATAGTGCTACAACATAACTTTCATCATTACATAGCAAGCCAGACAATGACAATGGTACAGCACAAATCACATCATTAAATAGTAAGACACTGAGAGTGGTGCAGTATAACACTTGCCATTATATACTGAGCCTGATGGTGGTATGGTATAACTCCAACCAATATATACTAGACATGTGCAAATGGGTCAAAATGTATATTCATACTGTACCATATATGTCAGGCTCACTATGTGCTTTTGTTCACTATGAGCTGCACTGTATCATACCAATGTCTGGCTAACTGTATGCTGATGAGGACTATGCTATAAGACCTGCACATGCATAATGGGGATTGTAGTGCCAAAGGTTACTTTACTGTCGCCGCAAGCACTGCCGGTTTACATCCTCTTCCCCGATTGCAGGATCAAGGAGGATGTCACGTAGCACCGTCATTTTGGCGGGAAGTTCCCGTCACTGACAGCGCCAACTAAAGGCGATATGGCGGTGCTTGCGGTGATGTGCTCTCTCTGATCTTCTAATCGGGGAGGGGAGTTATGCCCATAGAGATGGGGATGAAGAAAGAAGAATAGAGAAAAGAGAAGAAAAAGGGAGAAGATAGAAGATGCAAAAGTTGACAGAAGCTGAGAGTGTGAGTGAATGTGTACCCACACATTTTGGCTAAAGTTTCAGGGGTTTTTCAGGGGTTCGTACGAATCATCGAATTTACCAACATTCTGTAAATAAAAGACACAGATGGTGGTACAACATGACTCCTATCATTATATAGTGATCCAGCATAATTTTCCTTCTTCTGCTTCTTCAATGTACTAGAACACATCGGTGAATGATACTGGTTCTTCACTGTGGGGTTTTATACCCACCACTGATATGTCTAGAATTTAACAAATAATTGGGGAGATATCATCAATTCATTTTCGAATTTACCAATGATTTACTTTATTGTGAGGATTGTCTTTGACTCCTTGATGTTTAATTTGGTCACTATCTTCTCATCCTCTAGATTTTAAACTGGACAGCAGAGCCATCTTTTACCTAATGTATCAGATAGTCTCTCAGTTCTAGTTCTGTCTTACACTGTAAGATTCTCTGTGTAAATTTTCCATGCTGTATAAGTAAAATATAATAATAACTTCTGTTGTATGTTAAACTTTTAGGATTTTACATGCAACTTTGTGTAATAATGAAGTCATGTGTTTTTGTAATTGGCGGTTTGGTGTGATGTGGCAGGCTCGTGTAGACATACAGTTATAGTGCCATTAAAAGTTCTAGATGTCAATCAAAATATGAGAGTAATGATCATGTATGCTTTAGCTGCAACATTTCTATTAATAACCTGATTGATTTATAACAAAAGAAAATAACATTGACAAGCAAAGTTACAGCATAAATAGTTACATGCAGGTATTTAAAAATTAATACGGACATTTAGTTTTCACAGTGGGCATATTTAAAGTTCTCACTGTATATACATTATTCTTGTACTTTCCATTCTTACTTAATTTATAAAAAATATATATATTCCTGTTTATTATGTTTTTATGTAATAAACATTATTTTAGTGTTTGAATAATATTTTAGATTTAATACTTTGACAATTGCATATTACACATTGACTTTAAATAATGTTATATTCATCTTTTTATATGTCCAGGAGGATTCTTTTGTTATGCATTGCATGGGTTTAAGGTTGAAAAGGGGAGAAGTTATGGCTGTAGGAGGCCAGTGGGGGAACTGATCAGGAAGAAATTAATTTACATTTGAAAAAGTGAACAATATTTGGTGTAAAAGAAACAATGCCCCCAAAATACATATTTGGTATATATATATATATATATATATATATATATATATACAGTGGCGTCGCTACAGGGGGGCAAGGGGGGCAATTTCCCCCCCTAGGTTATTCCTTGCCCCCCCTGTTGCCCCCCCCGCCGAATTTGTAACCACCCAGGAGAGTCCCACAATGGGACTTTAACCCCTTGACTGCTAACGACGGCATGGTGCAGTCGCTAGCAGTCCCAGTCAGGTGCTAACGACGGCACCATGTCGTCACTAGCACTACCTTACCTTGATGGAGGTCTGTGGACCTCCATCACCACCTACTCCGGCGATCTGCCCCTCAAACTGAAGGGCATCACCGGGGCCAGCCGATCTGCCCGGTGACGTCTCGCGCAATGACGCAAGATGGTTGATTACAAAAAGCTAATGTGGTGTATTAGTAAAGCTTTTCTATCTTGAGACATTATGTGCTCTTTGAAAACGTAAAAATTTTACCATTTTAAATTACACGTACAGTATAGCCTATTTGTTTCACCATGAAATACATTTATGTTGGTCTGTCGTGTCTACTGGACTGTATGAAATTTAGGGAGAAAGTTACGTATAGTGCATAGGACTATGTTCCTGCTGTTTGGGTTTAGTTTTTCACCTATTGAGATTTAAACATTGCCGTCTTTAACTTTTAAGGGAGTATATCCAATATGTTAACAGCTGTAAAAACGACTACAAGGAAAATAGAGCTGAACTAGAAATTGGCCTTTTAATTTGTATTCAATAAGGCTTGTCTGTTTTTGTGCAAAAGTAGGCAAAATTACATGACATTATTCAATAAGTGTTGTCTAATGTGGTCCCAAGACAACAATAAGTAAAGTACTATATAACACATGGAGTGATCGATTCTCCAGCTGCATGAGTTTAATGGAATGAATGTTAATAATCTTCTTTATGCTATATGCACAAACTTTATGAGTTCCCTTAAACTTCTATAGATTGAAAATACTGAAGAAGAATTGACTTTTTCAGTAAAATATTTTTGATTAAAAAATGCACAATAGAAATTAAATCATTAATCATTCCATAGACTGTGTTACGAATAAATAGTCACTTGAAATTTCAGGCAGAGAGAAGAGATTTTCACAAGACGTATACAAACTATTGGACCTATTCACTAAGAAGTAGAGTGGTCACATGTCCTCACCTGCAATTTGCAAACTATTCAAATTTTTTTTTAAATACATTAAAACATGCATTTAATACTTAAAAAATAAAGAAATAAATATGGATAGATAAGTGAAGAGGAGTACAATTGTCATTTTATTAAGCAAAGTGGTACAGATGATTTCTCTCCTCCCCATTTGCAGTAGTCTAAAGGGTAATTAAAACCATGGTGGAGGTATAGATCCTACCCACACCTTCACCTCCATTTCATGCTATCAGGTGGCATCTTTCTGCTGCACCTCTGAGAAGGAGAAGGCAGGTGTATGCTGTAGGGTGCTGATGCATCACACGAAGATGTTGGTTGTCTGCTCCTGCTCTCTGTTCTTTTTTGCTATGTATATTAGTAGGTTCTGCGCAGCCCCACCTGCCCCACAGTTTCCTCAATAATGGTGTCCAGAGACGGCTTTATGGTTTAAATAAAGTACAGTCTCGCCAGTTTTGGGGTACTTTTATGGAATCCCCAATATTTATGCCTCAGATATGTGTTTTTTGAATAGTATACAGTGGGCATGCGCTGAATTCTTGCTTTGTCTTAAATGAATAAAATAACAAAAATACCTTCCAACTTCCCCTTAGTAGAGAAGAATAAGGTCCATCCAATGCATGTTTTTTTGATGACAGGGAGATGGACATTGAAAATCACTCCAAAAAATTAACAGATGTGTACTATTTGAAACAAAAACACTACACCAAAAAAATCCCATCTTCGAAGCAAGTTGTACAATGACCCCTTATAATGTGGGTCTAATACTTCCATTATAGCCAGAGTAAGACAGGACAGGAAGGCGAGAGGCATGGGATTTACTCTGTACCTCTCCAAAGGGTATGACTTTACCCCCTGTCCTAATGGGCAGGGGATGGGAGTGGGGACATATGTTATCTGTATGCTCCAGAGGGCATTTCCTGGAATGAGATGGGGGCATGCAAATGTACAGGATGGGCTTAATGCCACCTATAGGTTTAATCACATGCTTCAAGCCTCTATTCCACTACCACTGGAATAACAAGGGTGGTGTAGTAAGTCGCTATATCACATAAGGGTTATTTAAGTCTCTTACCCCACATGGGTACTTACTCTGCATTGTGTATCCTTAAAGGGAAGTGTGCCGGCATAAGATTTCACATCCTGGCACTCATCATAGAAGATGGTGGTCGAGGACATACGTGGTTATGGCTGGCTAGGGCACTAGGGCTCTGCCCTTGACCAGGCCTAAGAAATACAAAAAATCACCATGCCTATCCAGAATAACAAAAAAATAATTATAAGTTCATTAAAAAGGTTTATTCTTGTCGCATTCTGACATTTGGACCATCAGGGCCAGAAAAAACAATTAACATTAACAGGCATGGAGACGCCAAAATCCACCATTGTGCATGAATCATAGCAGTAGAACCATCCTGTATTAATAATACATACGGTAGTATGTTGACTAAAACTAGCTTAATATATTGATTATTCTAAGAGCTGTGTGTCTGCCATTGAAAGAATAACTGGCACTAGATACATAATTCTACAGTTGCAAAATAAAGAGGATGTTTACAGAAGGCCTCTTAAGCAATATAAGAGACCTAGAAACTTTGGCCATGAATTAATAATATTATATAATTGTGATCTATAAAAGTTTGCAGACAAACCACATGACTGCTTTGCTTTTGCAATTTACCTAAGAAGAATAGAAGTAATTGAGGAGAGTCTCAGGACCCGGCTGACATACTGCTACTACTGACAAAATAAGTGATTAGAACAAATCTACTCTTTGTTAGGACATACGTGGCAACTAATGAAAGTAAAACAAACGATGAGTATATTATGGATAAAATACGCACAATTTAGGTAAGAGTATCTTATGCTCTGTGCCTTCCATAATATGTTTGCTGGTGACTTATGATTTATCTACCCCTGGTGGAGGTACTAGTTAGTGTTTTTACTATTTACTATCGACGGGCCTGTAGATTTCATACTGGAGTGAAAGGAAAAGAAACAAAAATGTGTTACATTTAAAAAAAAATATTTTAATATATTTGTCTGTTAATACATGATACTAATTATACTATAAAGATGGGTTAAATCATTTACTGTGACAAAATGCAGACATTTGCTTATTGAGTTCAACTTTGCATTGATTAACCTTTAGTTCATAAAGGACACGGGATAATTGGACATTGTTTACTTAAGTGTTTTGCTTGGAAGTCAAATTTTGCATTTTAATTAGTAAGACAATGGAAATTCACACATAGGGAAGGGACAGACTTTACAAATTATCTCAAGATGCGTCCTAAAAAGTGTGGGTATCAGTATTAACATTTTCAGATAATTATGGTTCTTATTTTAGGACCCTATTTGACAAGTTCTAAGAATATTTCAGCAGATAGGATCATGTAACACGTCTCTTTACCTCATTTCCTTCTGCTGAAAAAAATCAATCTCTACTTGGTCTTTGGCCTTGTCATATATTCAGGATAGGCAAATGCCTATCCCACCCATGCTTAAAGGGGCACTCCAGTCATCATATGCGCTTTAATGAATATGTTAGCTGTGTGGACCCTTTAAACATTAAATGTTTCATAAATTCAGTAGGTGATTTCGCATTTGACCCTTTCCCAACCCACCAGCCAAATGCCTTGTAGGAGATGTGTTCTGCTCGACACATCACCCTGTACTTGACACACTCACTCTTTAAATTGTTTCAATGCACTAAACTCTACCACTTACAGTTGAAGGATATTCCCCTTATCTACCAGTCTTCTGCAGACTCACCCAGGGCCTCCATTAGAAATCTCAGGGCCCAGTAAGTATAGGAAACTTATGATCAATGTTCCCTCAAATTTTTCTTGGGTGGTATGCGCAGAAAATTTCTGTTGTGCAAAATTTTTCCCAGAGCCAAAATTTTGTGCGCACAATATGCTTCTACAGTCCATATAAAGCGAAGTTGGTGAAGCTGAAAAAAAAAATCACATTGCAAGGGGGGAGCTATATATTTCCAACCCTTTTGACTCCGTGGTCTATTTTAAAGGTGAAATTTTTTTTTATTTTTTTTTATTGGGAAAACTGCATAGCTTCTGTCGTTAGGAAACCATTGACAGGGGTACAGCATAACACCTATCACTATATACTGAGGCACACATTGACTGGGGTACAGCATAACACCTATCACTATATACTGAGGCAGACATTGATGGTGTTGCAACATAACTGCTATCGATATATACTGAGCCAAATATTGACAGTGGTGCAGCATAACTGTTATTATGAAAATTCTGGACCGAAAATTCAGCATTCAAATGACCATCCCCTTTTAAAAAAAACAAACACTTTATTAAAAATAACACACCAAAATTGGACAAAAAAACCAACAACAATATTATATATATATATATATATATACATACATATACATATAATTGCTAACAGCAATCACACTCCTATCATCATATTAATGTGATTACAGCCTCCCTATGCCATGCTATCCCCCCCCACTTACACATCCATGCTATCACACACACACTCATTCACAAACATTCAGCATAAACTACAGCATCACTCTCACACACTTACTAATCTCACTTAATGTTTTCCTACCTTTCCTCTGTTACTTTTCATCCTCCTCTTCGTTCTTCCTCTTGCCTCTTCTTCTTCTGTGTCCTGTCCTTCCGGTGCAGTGAAGATGGTGGGCGTGGCTTCAGTTCTGACATCAAATCCCGACGCACAGCATCAGTTGCCGTGCGCATAGCAAGGGAGCGGGATCGGAGGTCTGCATTAACAGACCTCCCGCTGCCTTGATTGATTTTAAGCCGGTTGGGGTGAGATTTTTTATCTCCCCAACCGAGCTTGCTCCTCCAGCGGCGGACATTACTGTCCGTCTCTGGAGGAGTGCCAGCGTCACCCTGGACGGCACCCTGGACTGACTGCCCGCCTCCCCAGCTCCCCGTTAGGTACTGTGTGCACAATGTTAGGACGTGTGCGCTCCCTCAAAAAGTTATGTACGCGCGCACAAGCGCACAGCTTAGAGGAAACCCTGCTTATGATCCAATAAAACAGATAATGACACCGAACAACTCAAGTGAAACCTTGGAGTAAAGGATAGGGGCGTTATATACTAGACCTCAGCAACCTTTTAATTGAGGGCGTTTACCAAATTAATAATATTAATTAGATGAGTCCGATTAAAGCTAGTTCAGGTTTTAATGAAATACATGTAACTGTATTTACTTATAGGGCAACATTTGATACATTATGCAACCAGGACTTGTGCATGGGACATTGGAATATTGTATTCATAAATATTTACGTATACACCAGATTTTGCTGTTTCAGGGAACCTGAATTTTTTTATAGTTCTCTGCACCATCTTAAAATTATTTTCACTCATTTTATTTAACCTACTGTATGTTTTTAGTAAATTCTGACTACCACGGAATTGTATTTGATAAAATCATTCTTGTTTCTAATTGCATATTATACTTTTATAAACCGGAGATTCAGATAGTGTCAGAAATGTATCAATTTGGACTAAAAATGGGGTAGTATACACAAAAAGTTTATTTTTATTCTAAACAGGTGAATGCGTCAACATCAGTGATTAATTATATGGGTTCCAGTTTAGGAAGTCATTAATCTCTCAACCTAATAAATTCCTCAGTAAAGTAATTAATATTGATTCCTAATTTATTTGTAGACTTTCCTTTCATACGCCTTTTTGTAGTTAATAACATGACAAACCTAATAAATAAAAAAATAACACATATCTGATGGTTAATGATGTGTCAAAAGCTTCTGTTTACATGGAGCTTCTTAACACAAGGATTTTGGAAACAAAAGTAACTTTAATGTTAAGAGGTTAACCAAAAATATACCAAAAATATTACGAGTGATTTCGTAATATCACCTAAAATCTGATGTTTAGTAATTCATGGGGCATATTACAGTGGAATAAGCTTGTGCTGTGGTTCTATATTGTAAAGTCCTCTTTTGATTGCCATGTACTTCAAGGAAGGATCTACTTTGGAGCAGATGTTGAAGTGAACAGGCAAAAAACAGGCAGTATGAGTGTGGTTGGTGAACTTATTTCTTTCTTCAATTTATTATTCATTGAATTTGAGATTAATTCAATTAAAATGTATGGGGTATCCACATAGCATCTTAAAGGAACTGTTTCATCATTTTTGTTCTTACAAATTGCTTGTTAAAAGAGTAGATGTAAGCACCCTTTACCAAAATGCTACAAAGATTTGTAAGCAAATATTAGATTATTAGATTATGTCTTGTTTTAGGATGTGGCAAAAACATATGTGGGAGCCCATATAACAGTGGGTAAATAATGAAAATGTAACATACTTTGGGATCTATTCACTAAACTGTGAGCGCTTTTGAGTTTGCTGCTGCTTGAGTTTCCTCTCATACTTTGCTGCTGAGAGGGCTTTTAAATCCAACTCACAAATTTACAAAAGCTATGCAGCTAAACTTACATACTCATACACACCCACATGCAGAAGAGAATTAGGCAGTCCAGGGAAGCCCCGTTTAATTTTAATCTTTTTTTTATGTATTTAATATAGTGAAGGGGTACATTTTGAGAGATACAGATGAGGACATGCAAGTTTACGTCACATGCCCTCATCTGTAACTCAAAAAACGTAAAGTCGCAGATACTTATATGCCCTTTCAATCAAGTTGTTTGGCAAATCTTAGCATGTGATGGCATGTGTCTAGACAGTCGAGCATACCTTTGACTATGCTAATCATTTGACTTCTTAGTGAATATTATTATATTTCTCCACTTAGAGCTCCGAAAGTGCACAGTTAACTCTGAATTGTTTTCACTATATGACACTATGGTTTTTTTTACAAGGCCTACATTAGTACACATGTATTTATTTGCTTAACAAATCTATATAACATTTGTTATAGTGAATGTTGCTGTTTTAAACATATCACTGTTGACTTCATGCTAGCCTCTATCGTAGCTGCATATGGGAATCAGCCACATATAGATGATTTATAATTTTTACTTGACATTGTTAGTGTTAGCTGTACAGGAAATTAATATACATTGTAATAATCAGATATTTGTGTAGACTTTAATATTTTGCAATTTTATTTTGCTCCCCAGCCAAACACTGTTTTTTTCAATATTGGATCAATAACCTCTTTAGATTAATCTGGAGCTTAACAAAAAATAAATTACATTGGTATAAGTATTTTTGCCAAGATGATTTTGCACCTTTACAATTTTTACAATGCATAGTTGGATTAATTAAAAGGGATTAAAAAAAAACAACAGAGTTTTGTGGCCAGGGGTGTCGCTAGGGAGGGGGTTACTCGAGCTGAAGTCCCAAGTCTCAACTTCATAGCCCAGAATGGAGACTCTGAGGCTAAAGCATACTTTTGCAGCAGCGTCTCTATCAGGGGCTATGAGGCAGCTTGGGAGACCATAGAGCTCCCTGTAACCCTCCCCAAACGAATGCTGAGCATCCGTAAAGAACACCACATCCTGGCACTCAGCACCTGTGGCGTATATGGGGGGTGGGTGGCCACACAGCATAACCACATAGGAACAGAACTTGGTCATGTAATGTGAGGTCATGTGACCCCACAAGTAAAGTGAAGTGTATAGTTGAGCTGTGCGGTGTAGTGTCATGTGTTTGTGAGCATGCACGTATGTATGTACATATGTTTGTGTCTGAGCATGTATGTGTATGTGTAACTGTATAAGCATGTATATGTAAGTGTGTGTGAGCATTTAAGTGTATGTATGTGATCATAGATGTGTAAATATTTGTGTGTGAGCATGAATGTGTTTGTGTGAAGGTGTGTAGGAATGTATGTGTATATGTAAATGCATGTTAGTGAGTATGTGTACATGTGTGTTGGCATAAATGTATAAGTCTGTGCAAATGTGAGAATATGTGTCAAAACGTGTGCCACTGCATATGTATGTAAGTTACTGGGGGAGAGGCAAGGGAAATTTGGGGGGCGGGGGATAGAAAGATGCCAAATACAATAATGAATAAGAGTATAGTTAGGGAGAAAGGAAAGAAATAATGAAATAGAGTAGTGCTAAGAAGTAGAAGGGATAATGGAAAATAGGTAGAAAGAGGGGAGATAAAGTGAAATCAGAGAAGAGATAAAAAGAAATGGAAGAGATTAGGTTTTTGAAAAGAAGAAATATAAATAAAAAGAAGAGAAAACTGAGAAAGGGGAAAAAGAGAGAAAGGGGAGGGGCAAGAAAGAGGAGGAGAGGTTTACAGAAAGTTAAGTTAAGAGAAAGAAGAGGAGTCATATAGAGGGGAGAAAAAGATGAAGAGAAAGGAGAGAGAGAAAGATGGTAAGAGATAAAGAGAAATGTGGGATGATAAAGAGAATAAAGAGATAAAAAAGGAAGAGATAAACAGAAAGGGAAGAGATAGAAATGAGAGATACAGAGAAAGAGGAGGACAGTTAATGAGAAGGGGAAGAGATAAAAAAAATGAGAGAGATAAAGAAAATTGTGAGAGGAGGAGATCTAAAAAGCAAAGGAAGGGCTGAGATAAACAGCAATGGAAGTGATAATGAGGAGGATTAAGAGGAGACCTGAGACTCTGAGAGGAGACCACTGTGGGTGAAACCTGGGTACAGGGTAAATCCTGTGGGTGCAATCTGGTTGCTGGGGCAAATCTTGTGGGTGCAATCCGGGTGCTGGGGCAAGTCCTTATGTACATATTACAGAGTTAAAAATGGGATGTCTAAAGCAGATAGACTTAGTTGCATATTTCATATTGGTTGCTTGAATATGAAGAAATCCGAATTTAGTTAATTTAGAAATGTTTTGCAAATATTTGTGTATATATATATATATATATATATATATATATATATATATATATATATACAGTGTGTGCAGCGACCACAAAGCTGACTACACTGCTATCAAATCTACTGTGGGCTCTAGCCCGGGATCCTTTGGAGATCTAGCAACGCCCCTGTTTGTAGCCTTACAGGATCATGCTTAATTTCAGCATCGCTAAGAAAGTCACATAAAGATAATAAAATAATGAAATTACATATCAATAAAAATCACAGATGGGATCCTTTTTGTGATTTGTTTCCCATGCTTAAATATAAATGCAATTTTATTAAATTGTATTTTATTTAATTTCTCCTACTTCTTTAAAGCAATTAGGTTTTATAAGAACTATTGTATGATATTTAGCATTTAACTGAATAGAGAAATGAATAGCACAGCTGATAATTATGTACCAGTGGACATTGCAATGTAATGAAATAAGGGTTACAATTCCTAAGGCTTGATTTATTAGTTGTAAAGGCTCCCTCTTGATAACATTATTTTTTCCAGATAAGTAATGAACTGGCTTTTTAAGCAAGTTTGATATACTGCCTATTCCTTGTTGTTATGCAAATAAGCCTAAATGTTAAATACATTCATGTGAACTAGAAAAGTACAGTTATTTTATAGCAACAGTAATTTAGTAAAATCGCTAAAAATACTGGATGCAGTACATATATTGAAAATGATATGATTCGGCTACTTGATTGTAGTTAAGTGTCAGGATATTAGATCAAGTCATAAAATAATATATTTTATGTGCATGCAAACATCCCACCAGTCCAACTGATGCCCACGGGGGGGCCAGCATGGGCTATAGTGGGCCTTGACTGTTGTGCGGAAGAGGGGTAGGCTTTTTGGCGGGAATTTCGGGGGTGGAGTTGGGGGTAGATTATATAAGTGGCTGCTTTCCCGGTCTCAGGTACCATTTTTTGTGGTTAGCTTACCTGTTGCGTGTCCCACCCTCCCTCCCTTTTTGTTTTGTTTGAAGGTTTGTGTCGTTTGTCACAGTCTGTGGGGCGGCAGCTTGCCAGGTATCCAGGGGGTTAATGTGGTGGTAAGTGAATGGTTGGTAACATCTGGTGGGAGGTTCTTGGCTGTCAGTGCTGGAACCTCAGGTCAGGGTGGGGGCATCTCGGTATGTCCCTTCCTTAAGTGCCTTCCTTAAGTGGCATTTGGTTATGGTACCTGGATTGCTTGGCAAGCTTGGGTGTTTTATTGTATATATTTACATGTTGGTGTTTTGAGTCATTGTCCTTGTTAGCGCACCTATGTTTATTGTTTCAGGTTTTGGCGTGACAATGACTCTAATAAATAAAATTGGCTGTGGCCTTTTCTCATCCATATTTATGGTGCGCGGTGTCATTATTGGGGGGTTTTTAATGGGGAGTTAAGCCTAGCCCGGAGAATCGAAGCTACAACAGTCAAAAGGTAGAAGACTGTATGGCCCTGAACTTCCATCTGGATATAACATGCTTTATTTAATTTGCTTATACTATGATTATGATGATGCCACTATTCATAAAGTTCTAACAACGTTCACAACACGACATAAAGAACCCGATATGTGGATAATTGGTGGTGCTCCACATGTGGGATATAGAATGTGAGAATAACCTTAACCATATATCTTATGTTTACGATCTAATCAAGAGCCCAGCTAACCCAGACATTCTCACGTGTCTAATATAGAGTACCAAATGCAAAAATATTAATTATACGGGATATGTTGTGGGGCTACAATGGCAAAGAGTCAATGGTATGCTTACTTATGGGAAGTGATGAAAATATAAGAGAACAACTCAATATGAACCAGCTCAAGAAATATTACAACAATAACATGGTATAATAGAGTTATATCAGACAGTGGGGAGGTTAGTAAACGAAGGCGAAGGCGAACACGAAGATTCTTGGTGTTGTGTGTCTTCGTCTTTGTATAGGTTTTGCCGCCGCCTGTTCATATGTTTGGTATTCGGGCTGAACAACGAAAATGCACCCTTCGTCTACTTATTAAGATGTGCTTCTCTTTTTTTATTTTTGTTAATGTAACAATGCATAATGTTTGACAAATGTTTGACAATGGCTGGTGGTAGAATAAGTACATGGAAATAGTTAAAATACCAGCATTTCAAATACCTTGAGGTGTCTAGTTTTCAAAAATATATGGTTTGATGGGGTAAATTTAATTGCCCGGCTTCAAAGATACCCAAAATAGCACATGGGGGAGAATGACCAGATTTAGAGAAATTTTTTTTTGAAATAGCAAAACACTACCGCTACTTATTACAAATAGTAGAATCTATTTAGCAGATTTTTTCATTAGTTTTTGCAGATGAGTAAAATATATTTTTTTGAAAGTGAGAAAACTTCATTTTTTTTAAAATACACCATATTTTATCATTTTTTATAGTAAATTAGATGACATGATAAAAATAATGGTATCTAAAGAAAGCCCTGTTATATAATATATACTATATAATGTGTGAGGCTGCACAAAATGAGAAAGAAGAAAATTACAGCAACACTGAAAAATGTTAAAAGAGCCATTGTCCCAAAGTGTACTAAGAGTAAGAAACGGTCTTGTCATTAAGGGGTTAACGAGCCGGTGGGACTCGGGTCCCAGACTTGTTTTCGTCTGTGTAAACGTAATTTCTAACAGAGTTGAGTGTAATAACGCATTCATATTAGTTGTAGAGTACATCCCATCTTCAAGAAGAGTTTTACGGCTGTTTTCATCATACGGGAAATGGCAGTGGGAAAACAAGGACTATGATAACCTTTGATCCCAGCTTAATTTGATTCACCCATGTGAACTGATCTGATGGAAAATGTTATCCATGAAATCTGTAGGCATTGGTCTCCAGAGCTCTCTTGGCCGAACTGTCTGATAACAGTAAAGATAGAGCATATTTAAAAGTTTTTCATTCATGACAAAAGCTCTCAGTGCAGCGATTTAGTATGCCAAATAGCACAGTAAGGAATAACAGATTGACTTGGTATTCTGTACACAACGTGAAGTAAGCAAATCCTTAAGGTACAGTTCTCCCCTCAAAAAGTATTTTAGACGCTAAGTAGCAAATTACAACGATTCATAATTTTTTTTTCTTAACTCAATAAATAATGCAACGAAAAGTTTATTTCACTGTCAGATGTGTAACATAAGACATGGTAAAAAAAAATTGTTTTGAGAATGTTTTGGCATTAATAAAAATTTTATTTTGAACTGAGAAATTGTACGGCGTTGTGATAGTCTAAAGAATTTATAATAGATAAAGGAAAACATATTGCGAGAATGCAGGCTGGATACAAAGGAAAGGGGAAGACCCCCATTAACAAGTCTTGATAATTGCCCTACGTTTATAAAGCGGTTATCTAGTGTTGTTACAATCAGGGCCGGCCTTTGGGGTGTGCGACCTGTGCGATCCGCCGCGGGGTCCGAAGCCGCCGCCGCTGCTGGGTCCGCTGCCGCCCCCTCTGCACCTAAATTAAAACATCGGGGTGTTTTTTTGTTTTGTTTTTTTTTTTATTTATTTAACATGCTCCATGTTAAATAAAGTTTTTTTTAACTTTATTTAACATGGACGATGTTAAATAAAGTTAAAACAAACAAAAAAAACCCAATGTTTTCATTTATATCCCGGGCAGGGGGCGCCGAGCGGTCGCTTGTGAAATTTTCAGCAACCGCTCGGCGCCCCTCACTCTCCGTGACTCCATCGCGGTGCCGCGTTTTATGCTGAGCCCAGAATATTCCGGCAGCTGTGAAGCGCGCACCACGGGAAGACGGACGTCTCCCGCTCCCACCGCTGGACTAAACAAGGTAAGTAAGGGGAAGGGGCAGAGGAGAGGGGTCAGTGAGAAGAGGGGGGGGTCAGTGAGAAGGGGCAGAGGTGGTAGATAGTGATACAGGGGGATAGATAGTGAGAAAGGGGAGTTTTGTTACAAGTTTTTATTCCTTTCTTTTTTGGGGATCGGGGGGGCGCCAGAGGAGTAGTCCGCACAGGGCGCCAGAACACCTAAAGCCGGCTCTGGTGACAATAGATGACATCATAACATTAAAGCATACTGGTACAGAATGAGAAGACGGCCCTGCTCTTCTGAGCTTACAGCCTATTTGGTGGCAGAGAGGGAAGTGAGAAAGTACGAGAGGACTGTTTGAAGAAGAGTGAGTCGTATGGATAACTTTGTTTATCTTGCAGGAGGATGGCTTATTTAGGATGCGGGTTGAGGGTATTAAGAGGGAAGGTTCTATGTTTCTGGGAAGAGGTGGGTTTATTAGAAAGCATTTGAAAGTAGAGTAAGAGGGAGAAAGTCTGACAGAACAGGGTAGGGAATGTAGGGAAAGTGGTATAGCACGGGTGAAATCCTGAATACACAAGTGGGAAGAGGTAATGACAGTCAAAGAGAAAGGCAAGTGAGGGCTTCCTGTGCATGCACATAGAGGATCAGTTGGAGCTGACTGTCGGTGACTATAGGATGTGGGTGCAGGCAACAGCAGATGTACTCAGACAAAAAGCTGGGGGGGTACATAAAGAGGCAAATGCATGTTGGGGGATTCAGCAGAGTATCCCTGTTGCTTTGTAAGTGAGACCACATGAAACAGTGCATGTAAATGTGATGGCTCAAGTGTCCTGTAAGGCCTTCTTTCCCAGAGAAAAATCCCATCTGGTGTCTTTAAATTAGCTTGTTTTTGTAGTAGCCATTTTGATGTCTACCTTAATCAGAACTACTGGTCTCAAGATGGGACAATGAACAGGCCCTCATCTTCTTCCGGAGCAAACTTGGTTTGCAGCACTGGGGAACGCCAATCCCAAGTGTGAATTCACCCAGACTAAAGGATTATTTTAAAGAGAAATTAATTGTGACAAATAAAACTATATTAAATGTTGAATTTGGTCAGCAAAAGAAATTACCTCATAGAAAATAAACTGGGTTATTGTACAGAGCTGTTTAATATTTAATAAGCTACAACCCATCATAATGAAGACTTAGGGGGTCACAAATGTATCCATTCTCCAAGCAATATGATGGTCACCACTCTTATTTTAAATGGTTAAGTACCCACTATGGCCTGCAATAGACAAGCATGTTTCAGCATTCAGAAAGAGGCACTCAATGATAATATTTAATGTTTATAGAACGATGGGGAATTGTTTAAAAGCAGAAACTTGAGAAAGTAATCCTGCATTCGCAAATTGGCAGATAAACAGAATTAAACAGAGACATTTAAAACAAATAATGTAAGTAACAAGTCCGGGCAATAAAAGGGAAAACAGTAAAACTAGGAAATAATATCAAACAAGACATAGTAAAGATAATGGATTAATCAGACACTAATGGTTGGTTTTGTGAAGGATTTCCAGTTAACACTGGTAGTGGGATGGCTTGCGATTTCCTATCCAAGCTAGCAGGCATTCATGGACAAAAAGTCCAGAGTTCGTTAACGTACAAATGACCACAAAACCATTGAAATGTTGTCCTGTGTACCCACCCTTGTACATGCCTGCAGTTTGCAATACACACATAATGCCACTCTTATGGACACTCTATGTGTCAAAAGCTTTTTTTTTGGATATGGGCTTTACCAATCCCTACTGTTATAAGGATGATGATTGAGAAAACTCTAGGTTCAACAACAAGTCTCAGCATTGTTGTGTCAGATATCAGGGTAAATGGTTTAAATATCAGGGTCACATGATATGAAGCTGACTCCTTCGTAATCTGTGTAATGGTATTTCAGCTATTGTCATAGCAATGGCATTAACTCCGGTGCCTCAAATAGCTGGCAGAGATTTTGCTTGACTTTGGCAAAATTACTAATGAGAAGGTAGAATGCCGTTCTGAATGTCCTGTAGATGATTTTCATGTTCCTTAGTCCCCCAACACCTGAGATCTGCTGTAGCTTGGCCAAAGCGTATGGTTAGGATCTTCTGTCTGTCCTGCTTGGAGCAGAAATTACAGGTAGAATTTTATTTGTTAGAATGGGAAGATTGTAAGCACAGGCACTATAGATTTTTGAATTTATTTATAGCTGAGTGAGACATTGTGAGCTTGAGCACAGTGCCTGACTTTGCCCAGCACGTTAAGTCTGGAGAATTGGGAGCTACAGCTGGGCTGACTGAAATCCCTCTTTCACTCATTATTTTAAGTTATTGTCTTACTTATTTTGCCAACAAGTCCTCCTTCTTGGATAATTAAACCTTCACTATTACAGAGTCCAGAAATTCTCCCCTAATACAGCTTTTCGGTGTGTCCTACTTATTCATCTTTTAAGGTGACATAACACACATTTTAATTGTAGACAGTATGATCTCTTTGACACATACCTGTCCTTTAATCTTTCTTGCAGCCGCAATCAACAATTTCACCCCAGGGCGATGGAGACACAATATGGAAACATACAATTTGATGGCACATAAGAACCATTTAGCCCACCTAGTTTGCCCAATTGGCTAAATGGTTTCTCCCCATAATGGAGACCTGACAGCTCGGCTTTTCAAAGAAACGTAGAATTTGACAGCACATAAGAACCATTGGCCCATCAAGACTTTGCTGGACAGAGTATCATAAGGGCCAGGGAATGGCTAATACCAACATTTTAGCAAACTGTGAAATAAACGCATGAGATAGCTCCTGAAAAAACGTTACCCATGGTTTACTTTACTCTAATTTACATATAATTTAGAATATAGTTACATATTGATTTAAAGAAAAATATGACAATGTCTAAAAGTAGAAAAAAAAACTCTTTATAAGATGACTGAAGAGCCAATATGGCATATAATATAACTACATTATGAACTGTGTGCATTTATTTATTTATTTGATATTTTGTTATCACATCTATTCAGAACTTTTTTCTAAATTCTATTAACTGTGAGAAATCATGTTTTATTATCATGATTACCTTGATATACATTAAACAATCATTTAATTGACAGCATTTACCATCAAGAAAAGTATATGTCGTAATTTTGTTTTGAATAGAGAAACTATACCCTTTTTATTACTACCTACCACACTTTATCATTGATTGGTTAGATTTGGCCCTAGGACTTTGTTAAAAATAAAACCCATTATTCTTTATTTACCTCCAAACATGTTCTATCTGTTTAACATCTAAATCTAAAATTGTCAGCTTAAAATCTAAAACGGAAACAGAGCATCTGACTTCGGTTTCCATACAATCTTTTAAACTAGACTCTTCATCCTTTAAATGTTTCATTGTAGTTGATATGACAACTTCAAAAGGAATTACGGCATTTTAGGAATAGGTAATTGATATATTGTGCTTTATACCATAATTATTTTGGTTGTGTATGAAATGGGACAAAATCTTTTAATCTTTATTTTCCTGTGCACCATAAAGTACTTTCAAAGTTCTCTTTTTGGATTAATTTAAGAATGGGGAATGCCAGTTAACTAAATATGGAGATAGATAAAGATGGATAGATAGATAGATAGATCGATAGATAGATAGATAGATAAATAAATAGATAGATAGATGGATAACATATTTGAAAGAATAATAAAAAATAAAGTCTTAAAATTATTCTTCACTATTGGTTCTTCACCAAAAATATCTACATAAATATATTTTTTCTTATAAAGGATATTTTTTTCTTATCATAGCATCCATCATTTACACCTAAACTGTTTAAAACATACAGTTATTTTCTGTGAATCATTATAATTATTTATTGATATATAGGAAATCCTTAAAACGTTATGTGTCTGTATGTATCAGTGGCTTAGCAAAAAATGTTGAGCCCCCTGCAAGACGTATGGTTGGGGCCCTCAAGTTCCTCCTGCACACACACACACACACAGAACATACACTGGCCATGACAGACACTCACTAAAACATTCTCACTCTATCATCACACCTCACTCCTATCACACCTTTTACACATTACTCCCATCACGTTTATCATACATCACTCCCTCACAACTATCACCCATCACACCCCACTCCCTCACATCTACCACATATCACACATGACTCCCTCACTCCCTCATCTCACCTATCACACATGACACATCACTCCCTCATGCCTATCACTCTCTAAATGTTTCCCTAACTTCTCTGTCTGCCGACCACTTTTTTTATATAATTGTGAAAAATAAACACTACAGAACACTGTAAACGCTGGTAATTATGTTTCCAAAACAAGGACAAACACACTCATCAAAGGAACTTTGGGGGTGGAGAGATTCTGACTTGTTCTCAGTTTGTTTCAAGAATGTTATATCCCATTATGATCATAATTAAAAAAATAAGAATAAGTATTCAATGAAGTTTGATTCCAATTATGTGTCTATTTTCCCCCTAAGGACAACTGTCAAATATTCCATTTCGCAAACAACATACGTTTATTAAGAAATCTTTATTAGAGACAGATATTCAAAATCTATTGAAATATAACATCTGCACAGTTAATTATTTAATTACATGTTAAAGTTGGGCTACTGGATATAGTGTACTTTTTATATCTGGTATTGGTAAATGAACCTCTTTTCTTGCAGTTCTTAACTGTCCTTTTGAAAACACTATGGATAAGGTTGTAACATTAAAATAATATCTAAAAAATATACACAAACAAATGCTTAAAACATTCTGCATCTCCATTATGTTATATTTTCAGAATGCCCAAATGTATCTTTGCTGCAAAATTGAATGCCTCTCATTGTTACTCCAAGCAACCTGTGAAAGGTATGTTAAAACACAGAATGTATTTGTGTTCCTGCATTCCAATGCCACCACCTGGTCAATTATTGCAAGTCCTATTGTTATGTGCTGGTTTATTAGCGTTAAACTATGAAATGCTGTGTCCCAATAGTTTAGTTCTAATGCCAATACATTTAGAAGGACATGTCAGTCCTTTATTCTGATTCAAGCAATTGTTATTATAATTATTATCTTTTTTATTTATATAGCACCAACAATTTAAACAGCGCTTCTTACAATACATATATTCAAGGGGTATGACAAGACTAGAATTGACAGACCAATACATTACATGGAGAGACCCCTGCTTGCAATCTTATTAGCTCCGTCTTTAATGTAGCCTCTTTTTCATGTTTTTACAGAACAAAGAAATGTATCAGAACAGTGATATTATTTATTCCATCATATTCTGTAGCACTATATAATTTACTTATTTTACCTTAGTTTCCTCTTCTGCACTGTTTCATCATTTTAACAACACTCAGAGGAGGAGAATCTAGCCATTTTGGAGGAGAGACATTGAGTGAACTGTCCAATCAGCTCACTCCTGTCATATCATGCTGAGGGCTTGTCCAATGGCTGTGTGGCATCTTTCAAAGGAAAAAAAAAACAGTCTATTGATGGAGAGCCTATATAGGAGCAGAGCAGGCAGGGGATCCGTTCATTTCACTGTGACTGCATATGTGATACTCCTGTGCTGCATCTGAACATCTGACTGGAGGTGCTTAATGTTGATTTCAGTACAAATTCAGGTTCTAGACTCCTTTTGTTCCATAACATATATTGTGTGCATATCATTATGTATTCTACATATTCTATGTGTATTCATTCCTTTTTAAATACATTTAAGCATCACTCACAAAATCATTATCTCAAGTTTTTTTGTCTTGTTTTCAACTGCTATTTGATATAAAATAAAATATTTAATATATTCTTGAAGTTTTGACCAAAAGATCAGTAAGCATATACAACTGTCAGGCATACAAATGTATTAAAAATTTAATCTTATTTCATAAATTTGATAACAGTGCATTTCTGAGAATGCTTAAAGGAATGTATATTAGTTTATCCAAGAATATAGAGCCAACATTAATTCATTTTGCATGCCAAACTACATTGGTGAAATGTTTATTCTTCAATAAAAGCTTCCAAATCTGTTGCTTATTTGATTTCATGTAAGATCACAAAGTTCCACATAGACACGCGTAATTCTTTAGGTGTATATTTATGTACGCATTTTCATTCAGACAAGGTTAAAGACCAAAAACACATGTATATAAAATATTTCGTGGCTTACAATATTAGGCTTAGAAATTAACCAATTCACTTGCAAAGAGTCTCAAATTATCCCTGCAAAATAGATGGAAACTAGATGAGGAATTTCATCTTTAAATCATTATTTTTCCATGAAGAAACCGCATGGCTGGACATTAAAGCACAGTTGTATCATTTCATGCGAGCTTTGTTTTAGCTTTTGGAATGGAATTACATATTAAACTGGATTAAATGTTCTTTGATTTAAATAACATAGAAAAAAATTACTTTAAAATTAATTAAAGGGAATCTGGAAAAATATTAGCCAATTGTTAGCCATTGTTTATTACATAACAATATAATATTAAAGAGAGAGAATTTGGGTATGTTGATGAATCCTTTATTAATTTGTAAGCCAAGCCCTATTTTATTCAGGTTCATTGCCGAGCAAACTAGGTTTGCGTTGATGTCCCTGCGCTGTTTGAGGTTCAGTGCAGAGATGTCTCCATATGAGCTCTCATCTTGGTGTATACTTAAAATCATGATTCTAAAAGAAACACAGAGTCCTGCCAAGAACCTCCAGAAACAGAAGTCTTGGTCGTTATTATAGTTAAACCATTATTTGTGAAATGTTAAAAACTATGGATGCTGGATTGTTTTATTTTTTGGTTTTCCATAAATCCAGAATAACAGTCATAAACTGAAGATAATAATGAGAAGAACAGCTAATTATGGCTGCTTGTTCTTACCATGCGACTTAAAATGCATATGATGGAAATTAGAAATGCATTGAATTATTCTACTTAGTTCAGGAATGAAAACTAAAACATAACAAAAAAGAATGTCTTCAAGAAAAACACAATAAGCAGTACAGCATGGAAAGTGACAAAATCTCAACATTTTTGCAAATGAGTGTCTAAGTACATTATGTTGATGCCTTCAACAACAATGAAGGAAGGTTGACAGGGTTATCAATTTAAACTAAAATTGTTGGACATAAAAAAAAACCCATATGATTTTCAAGGCTAAAGATGAAATAAGTGGTCAAAGATCAAGATTTGTATGTGGACCTGTACATCTAGTTCTAGATTTAGATACAATTCTCCATATCTTGATATGGCCATACCTTGGAACTTGCAAGGTTCGAAGCATGACCCCGGGTTGGTTTCTTCCATCTCTCAATGGAACGGGTGAGGATCGCGTCCACTCTTCACCCAAATTCTGCCTATTTTCCAATTACTCCCCACCAAAGATAGGCAAACTGTGGCTAGCCATATTTTGCCAATTATACCTAATAATAAACAGTATCTAAATATTATCCATTACTATCTCGATAGAAAGACACACAGACAATTATTGAAATATTTTCTGCAAATAAAAAGGTCAAGTATGTAAAGAGGATTTTCAGGATTTAAAGGAAAAAGAATAATAGGTTGTAGACTAGAAGTCTAATAAAATAACACAATGCCACCGGCTATGGCAACTGAAACGGCAAAGAAAAATGATAGGATTATAGCTGTGAAAACAGTGTTGACACTCCAGATGGTTTACTTTTTTACAGTATAGCATTCCGTTCACATTCTAAAGCACAGAAAATATGATTGAGTCAATAAAAACATCTGTTTTCTCATCAGAACACCATTACCATCTGTACAGATGGGTCACAGGTGTAGATCAGATTAATTATCCGCACCTAAAGAAAGATTTCATATACTTAATCTTCTATATACCGGGAAAGCAGTTTGTTAAATGATGTATTTTCTGTTAAAAAAATTAAGCTATCACTGAAGTACACATTTTTAGCAGGTAGTAATATAGTAAGTGCGGTAATAGCAATGAAGAAAAATGTTAAAAAATGAGCATCCTAGAGTGTTATTTTCAATCAAATAAATAATTTAAACAGTTTTTCCTTAAAGCTAAATAGCCAGGTGAGAATATGTAATATTCTTTGTATCTCTACCTTACAAAAGACAAAGATAGGTATATGTATATCTACGTGAGCCGTGTTAAGATGCATATATTATTTTGTGGGGAAGATAGTTATATTTCTGCAGTAACCCCAGGAGTATGGAAAGAACACCTTTTAATGATCTTTTCGGTGTTTACACAAGTATTGGAAGAGGGATGAGATTGTCCCAATCCTTTTACTTTATCTTATAATTTTTCCTGTCTATAAATAAAAAGAAAAAAAACATCTTTAATTTGATTGTTCTTTGCTCTGAAGCTTATGGAATCTTTAATCAATCTCTTTAATACTTCCATGCAGGCATTCACCTTCTATCAAGTTCTGTTGACTGTAAAAGCATTGAGATACATTATGCCGATTCAATATGGTTAGAATACATAGGAAAATATCTTTACTAATCTGATTATGCTCATTTCATTTGCTCAATTGAACATATAAACATTTTTCTCCTGTTTATGTAAACATTATTATGACTTTTAAAGCTATAGAACAATGCGATACACATACTCAGCAGCCATTCTGAGCTCCGAAAAGAAGAAACATAGAGGGAGGAAAAGGGACGCGGAGATTTCATTTTAACCCCTTAAGGACAATGGGCAGTCCCTAAACCCATTGAAAACAATGCATTTTGAGCCCATACATATATGGGCTTTGTCATTAAGGGGTTAAGCAGAGAGACCTACAAAAGCAAACATTTCATTAAACATATCTAAAACTGCCATATGGTATGTTAAACATATAGGAACTATGTTCATGTACCGTTGAATAGTGTGTCCGGTTTAACTTCATGTAACAATGTCGTTAAGTGAGGACACTTATATCATTACTTTAACTGCAATCAGTATTAAGTGGCCACACTTTAGTTTAACTGACTCTTCAGGCGCAGCACTTCTAAAAATACACAGCCTTAAAGCTTTCATGAGAATGTTTAAAATAATTATGTCACTTCTAAAATTATATTTGAATAAAACATTTTATTTTCACAAATAAAACCATGTAGGTGATGGAGATGTCTATGTAAGGAAATGGCAGCCCAATTTATTATCACGTCACTTAAGGGACTCCTATTTCTCCTTAAAGAGTTTATCATGCGCCTTTTAACAGGCTTCATAAGCTGAATTGTCATCAATGGATGGACATTACAGAATATTATTTTTTTTTTTTATTATTTTAACAAAGAGTGAGTATTGAACATGCAGAGTGAGTATCCCCATGTTCAATATATTGTTAGATTCACAGAGAGCAATGACCAGCTCCCTGTTTGAAGATGCATTGCCATAGGATTCATTGGACCCTATTGACTCTAATGTTGTCCATACAATATTGAGTATCTTTTTGATTGCTAGTTTTTGTGTGGCGTTAGTGGTAGTAGTAGTGATCTAGGCTAGCATGCTAGTAGCACCAGTAGCCGGTAATAGCTCTAGCAGTATAGTATAGATTAAACCAATTGAGTTAACAGAGATATAAGGTTAATATGTTTGAATGTCAGCTGACAGATGATAATAGACCATAGACCCATGATATTGGTTTGTCTTTTTGAATGCCTGTTTAACATTGTCGGGTAGTAGCAGTGACAGTTGTGTTACTAGCAACAGAAGCCAAGAAACGATGGCTTGTGTCTTGGTATATCCCCTTCAGCATCCCAAGACATTTTATCATTATTATTACTATTATTAATATTATCTTTTATTTATATAGCGCCAACAATTTACGCAGCGTTTCTTACATTTTAGAAATTTTTGGGAGTGGACAAAGCAAGGTCCATAAAGACATGGTTGGATGAGTTTGAGGTGGAAGAACTTTACTGGCCGCATAGAACCCTGACCTCAACCCCATCGAACACCTTTGTCAGGGCCCGGGTCAACAGGTCAGAGTAGGAGCCCAATTGCAGGGGATATCTGAGGCTCTGTCTGTACTCCGAATTGCATATTGACAGACAGGTAAGTGCAGACAAGAGATAACAGTCACACACCACGCTGGTATACAAGAACAGATTATATTGATGAAAGCTGGCTGATCAGGAACAGGACCAGTATATACAGTGGAATAAAGCATAAACATGGACTGGGAAGTCTTGCCAGACAGGTGTGGAACTGGAGGCCCTCTGGCAGGGCACACGGCATGAAGCCCACTGGTAGGGCACACGGTAGGAAACCCTCTGGCAGGGCACATGGCAGGAAGCCCACTGGTAGGGCACACGGCAGGAAGCCCTCTGGCAGGGCATACGACAGGAAGCCCTCTAGCAGGGCACAGGGCAGGAAGCCCTCTGTGCAGCTGAAGTGGCCGGGGCCCGCTTTGTGTACCTGCGCTCAGAAAAGCCAAATACGGTATGCAGGAGAGTGGTTAATATCAAGCCGGGTCGGTAGCCGAAGGACACAATAAAAAAAAAAAGCCAAAATGCTATGCAGGGGAGTGGTCACAATCAAACCAGGTCAAAAGCCGAATTTCAGAAGCAGGATGCTAGAAACAATTCAGGACCAGGTACAGAGCCACAGCAACAGGCTGCTAACACTGCAATGGAAGGGCCCAGCAGGTATATAAGTGCAGGGCGAAACTCAGGTAAGCAGGTGCAGGTAGTCAGGTGAGATGATTCCTGACTCCTCATACGAGAGAGTGGCCTCTAGAAGTTGCAAGGAAACATGACAATGTGTGATATCAGGAAATGCAGGGTGGCAGGGTGGAAAACCTTTGGGATGAACTGGAATGGAGATTGTGAGCCAGACCTTATCGTCCGACATCAATGCCAGATCTCACAAATACTCTACTGGATGAAGGGGCAAAAATTCCCACAGAAACTTCAAAATCTTGTGAAAAGCCTTCCCAGAAGAGTGGAAGGTATTATAGCTGCAAAAGGGGGGCAACTACATATTAATGCAATGTCATCAAAGTCCCAGTTGGCCAGGTTTCCCAACACTTTTGTCCCTATAGTGTATTTAATATATAGTCATTTTAAGCGAATGTGTTATTAATTTATTTGTTCTATTACACGCACAAAATGAAATTATGTTTTTACTGAATGCCAACTAACGAAGTACCCATATAATGTTGCTTGTTTTTGTGACTACCTATATTGTATGTGTTTGATTATTTTTACTTCTAGTTTGGCACTGGTGCCAGCCATAAATCATAGAAAAGCAATTATCTATAGCAAAGCTCTTGCTTTACAAAATCAACATGATTAAAATGACAAGACAGGCAGCCCAGGACCAAGGGCAGGTCAGGGCTGAAATCTTCATTCATTTCAATGCACAGATAACCTGTGTATGCCATTGGAACACGGGTCCCATAAACAAAAAACAGGGATAACAATAGCAAAGCAGAAGGGTCTAGAATCTTTGCCAAGTGAAACTCATTGGCTACCCCTAGTCATCTAGGGCCAAGTTGAAAAATGTGTTTACTTATTACCATAATTAGTATTTATGATTTGTTTTATTAAGACAATAGCTTACTTTTTCTTATGTTCCCCTACAGAACCTCTCATCCTATGTTTCGTACACCGCAATAAAGCTCAGCTGGTTAATAAAGGTGTCATCATTTCTCCAACCAATTACTGCGTCTCAGGAAATAAAGGAAATCAGAATCTTTGAAAACTGTTGACATGTTACAGATGGCCGGAAATTATATTAGTCAGTGAGTATTCTTTTGTCTTTCGGTCTTATCATTCAAAGGCATACTATTCTGAACTGAATTTTCTGTCCTATATACTGGACTCTTAGCATATTCATGAAAAATGTCAGGATAGATTAAAAAAAAAGTGATTTTCAAAACTTTTTTTTCTGGATGTGCCATGGTCGCTGTCAAAGGTTACATTCATTTAGATTAGCAAAGCCGGCTAAATATTTAAAATAATTCACTAAGGGTATGGCTTTAGAGATCTCATACCTTTTTTTCATATTAATATTCATGCAAAGCTACATGAAAGACCAAAATGTAGACCTGCATCAAAATGACAAAAAGGACAACCGGCGGGGGGGGTTGAAGGTAAAACCGTACACTGAGCCTTCTTGCGTTGGTATCTTCTTTATAATTATGTTCAAGAGCAATATGCTCCAGACATAGGACAGCACTGCCCTTGGAATTGTGATTCTTCAATAATGTATCATTCCCTTTGGAAAGGATGTTAAATGTATTACCGATGTGATTTTTTAAAGGGGGTTATCATAGAATACATTTCAATATTATTTTGTCGATAGAATTTATTTCTTCTTTCCTGGGAAAACATGTACATGTTATTTATGTTTTGAATTTCATCAATTCATTGACTTAAGACCTAAGCGTTTTCTAGGAATTGTTTGCCATCATTCCATAGAAAATGTTGCTAAGATTATTTAGCAGTTGGAAGTACATATAGTTTATAATTTAATAAAATGTAATGACGTACCCATCCAGCACCCCCATGACATCAGATGGGCAAATTGTGAGACCTAAGTGGATGAGTATCTTGAGGTCTGGTGGGTGAAGCCAAAGGTAGGAATGGCATGGTTGGAGCTGTCACCACCCCCTAACTAACCCGGAAAGCCACTTCATAGCTCCAGTTGAGCAAGGTGGCCACGTTAGAGCTGTAATAAAGGTCTGGGCTTCATGTTTACAGCTCCCTGTGCTAGTCAGAGACATCAGAGGATCTCCCAACAAACCCAAGAAACTCAATGCCTGAAAAAGCAAAACAGTGGAGCAGCTACCCTTGGGGCACTTGGGAGTTATGTTGATTTAAGCAAGAATGCTAAGGGAAAGTTACATTCATTCATCATCATCATCATTCATCAGGATTAGCAATTAAAGGGGGACATTCACTATTACAGATTTTAGCATAACTGAAATTATCTATTAAATCCTACCTATGGCTTGTGTGTTTTTTGTGATCAGATTTTGTGAGACACCCATCTGAGTGACCTACAAATACTCCCTTTTTCAAATACCTTTGTTTGAGAACCTAAAATAATGCAGTACAACAATCTTCACAACAATCATAACTCTCCGAATAATTAGTAATCATAATTTGAGAATACCCTTAAAATAACCAGAAGAGAAAAATCATAGCTTAGTCAACATATGACATTTTTCTGCTATATGCAAAACTAGTCTATTGCAATGTAATGTATGGATTAATGTATGCAGAGATACCTTTTATGAGTGTTTGTACCTTAGGGACAAATGTGATGACACTAATTTCCTTCACGATGAATTATTCTTTCCAGTGCGTAGCAGTAATCCGTATGTAATGCTATATGTGAAGTACCTTTAGAGACATTAGTATCTATGTTCCGGAAGCCAAATCATAGTCGTTTTCTACAGGTAATCAAAAATCATCCAATTAAAGTGCTGGAATTTACATATAAATAATATTAATTTGCAATTCAGATATTTTTTGCATATGTGTTAAAGGTAACCCCAAACAATTACTTTGGCATCATTATCTAAGTGACGCTGTGAAAAGACCTAGGCAAATTAAAATATAAATTACCTAACAAAATCATCACACAAGAATCCTGTTGGGTAGTTATTTTGTGCTAGTTGTGATTACAGCGTTAGTATTGAAATGTGTAAGAACTTCTAAGCTATGTTGTCCTGACTAGCAAATAATAATAAAAAATATATACTTTTATTAAAGAAATAATTACAATAATAATAATGACAATCTATACCTTATTTATAATAAAACTGTAAATAATATTATTGTGTATTATATATAATCAAGCCGGACTGGCCATCTGGCACTTACGTGGGAATGAAACGTAGCGTAGGGCTGCGTCATCATGCGGCCACTGGCCTTAAAGTGCCAGGGCTGACTCGTGATCACCAGTCCCACCCTGTTTTGGTTTGATCATTAATGGAATAAATACATAAATTCTTGGTGTCATCGTAAGTTGCATCCAAGCCTCTAATCTTCAAGTTTCATTTCAGGATCTTAAAATAAATATATGATATATATATATATATATACATATATTTTTTATATATATATATTTATTTATATTTTTATATATATAAATATATAATATTTTGTATGGGTATCAAGCTCAAAGCAGACTTCACTTAGTTGGTAATCAACAAATAAGCTCTTGTCTGCTTTCCTTCCTCTGTGCTGCATGCCGCATAACACATTTGTTCCATTACTTACATATCCATTCAAAAAGCCCCTTTTGAACTGCCCAGTAATAGCAGTAAATATTAAATCTGAAATCAATACATTCCTGTAGGCTACATCACCTTTTCACTAATTGTGGCTTTAACCCTTGAAACGTTGTTTTTTTTTCCAGAGTGTAATTTACTGGTGTTATTTGACTATTTTTGCCGCTGGAAGAATACTGTTCATTCATTGAGAGTTATCCACAATTAACAGATGACTCATTCAAAAGGGAGGTAACACAGATAGACATTTCTTTCATAGTAATAGTTAATGAAGGCTCTCTCAAGACACGATGTACCCAGGAGAATGCTATTCTGATAGTCTGATAGATGATTCCTTGTGTGGTTACATTATAACTTCACCTAATTGCATTGACTTTCTTGTTTTAAATAGTCACAGATGTTAAAGAGGTTTCTGGTAATAATTTTGTGGTCTTCCCAAGTCTTTCCATCAACTTAACAAATTGATCTTTTCAGATTGTTTTAGTTTTCTGTACTCTGTACGACAAATAGTATTATTTTGTTCGAATTTTTTTTTATGTAAAAGATTATATTCAATACAGGTAAACATTCATTTAAAACAATGCATATTTACCTGTATGAACCTACACAGTGAAAAGCATTAAAGACACAGATATATGTGTTCTTTTTGTTACCAACCTTTTCTTTGGAAAAAGTTTTACTATCGCTCATGGCAAATCATTTGATGTTGTAACAATGGCCTCAGGTAATTATTTTATCAGAATGTAAGTACTGTCAATCTAGCCAGGTCTCTACAGAAAATAAAAAAAAACATTTTAAGATTGTTTTTAAGTCAAATTTTGAAACTGACGTTATTTTTCTTGTCATTATTTGCCTACCAGTTTTTCTTGTCATGTAGGCTTTCTTTATATTATTTTGAAATGCCCTACCAAAAACCTTGGATTTTGAGTCCAATAACTAGAAATTATAGAGTATATTACCATACAAATGAATCTTATTCATGTATAAATTATGTTCTTGTAAAGGTCTGCCGCAGGTTAAAAAATAAACCTCTTGTAGCGTAGGTAACAATAATAACTGTGGAAGAGAACAAAAAGCAAAATACCCAAAGCTCCAGACCATGTCAGGCATACATTATGTATTCAAATATTGATGATGTGTGATATTTAAAACATAATTTATTAGTTACTTAATGGTTGTAGTGCCAAACATTACAATAGTACCTTTTTGCAAGTACACAACCACTATCGATATCAAGATCTCATAGGATTCAGAACGTACAGAGAAGAGTGAGGGGTCACATGAATTGTAAGAAACGATAAGTTTAACAAGAAGTTAATTAGCTCTCTACTGAGATAATATAGTGGACTGAGACTAAAGGTGGGCTGGTTTGTAAACATTCATACTTTGGAGTTCAATTTTGTGTCTGATTAAAAATGGTAGCTGCTAAGAATGTCCATATGGGCCGTCCATAGATCTATAATTGGCCCTAAAACGACAGGGATATAATCATAAAATATGACATAAGCAATGTCTACAGCAAAAAATGAAAGCGTGCCATGCTGCTAACCATAAATGTTGGCCAAATTTTTCCTACAAAAATGGAAGAGTTAGTGAGAGTAAATGCTTTGTCTCAAATGACCTACAGCTCACTGACCAAACTCTACCATTTCCCAACTGTTATTTCCAAATTAAACAATTCCATATAAAATGATTGGATATTCTCAAAAGTTTTCGACTGTACTTTATTATCATGGGAGACAAAGGAAAGCAATCTTGTATATGGTAAAAGGTGGTGATTTGAAGTACTTCCAAGATGGTTTGTAGACCCACATAATATTGCACCAAATGTACCGCACATCGATCCATGCATTGGATTTCTAGATAACTGAACAGGTTTATTTAAAACGTCAATAACTCTCCCTAAATAGGATTCTACTGTAGGGGGCTGTTTGGATACAGAGGGCATTTTCCCATTTTTTTTATATATTATTTTTAACTCCTTTGTTTTTTATGCTAATATTTGTCAAAATCAATTAATCTACTGAGAACGTTGATTGATGAAATGTAAGTATACAGGTGTCCTACACATGACCAAGACAACAACCAAGGGTTTGAGGTCTTGCAACATGAGAAAAATGGACAGACTAGATCATAAATCTTTTTAATATTTCTTATTTGTCAAATACTCAATATCAAATATTAAAACAATAAGCAATTTATTTAGTAGACATCTAAAATTCTATATTTTGAATATATTATTATTTGGTTACATCACAACTTTACGTAACACAATTTGATATTCAATTTGATATTCAAATTCAATATCCTTTATTTCAACAACACAGAAACATAGTAATATAACAATTTAGGGTGAAAAAAGAATCAAGTTCCCCAAGTTCAACCTTTCATTCATCTATTTTCACTGCTTTTGATCTTGAAAAAGGCACACTGATTCCCAGTTGTGTCTCAACAAACTATTTTTTCTCAGCCATTGTCCTCTTTACATCATTGTGTACTACAGACATACACTGGAAAACCACAAATAAATATGATTTATTTCTAAAGGTATTATTCTTATTATTTTTATCATTTACTTATGAAGCAGTAACATATATACAAGTTAAAACAACATTTGTCCAAAAAACCCAAAAACCAATGTCCTCAAAATACATACAGTACTTGGTACATATAGAGAACAGGCATGATAAGTCTAATGGTTAATTAATACAGAATCACTTACACTCTTACTCACACTCTCCTTCTCCCATACTCACTCAAGATAGCAGATTAAAGATAGAAGAGAAGGGAAAAGATAAAAGATAGCAGATGCAGAAGCCAAAGCATTCAGAGAAGGAAGCGAGACATTAAGAGAGAGTGAGAGTCAACAAGAGTGTGTGAGAGGGTAAGTGAGAGTGAATCTGGGCCCCCGGGCAACGAATTTCGTTCCTGAATTAGAAATGCCCCTGAATTTGCAGCCGACCGAATGGGCAGGGAACGTAATTTGTTGACTGAAAGCGAATGGGCCAAAATCAACCCTAAAATTTGCCCAATTTATTTTTTCCCCATTTGCACGTCTATTGAATACCTTTCTATCTTGCAAGTAACTTGTGGTAAAATGGTGGCTTGCAGAGGTGTTAAAAGAAAGCAAGATAAAGGAAGGAGAGAAATTACCACAACCATACATCGGGAACTCTCTAAATGAGCTGACCCTGAGACTCTTCAAATATTAACCTTTTATTAGCCCACGGTCAAGTCTCTAGTGAATCACCAAATGTGTTACCCAAATGTTTCTAATACAGGTTGTCATGAAAACCTTGACTTGTCATTATTTAAGTTATTTAAGTTTAATTGAGTCACCTGCATTCAAGCAGGGATATCAACCATAACATACTCGGAGCAAAAACACTAACTGGGGCTTTTATATTTGATCAGCAGTGTATAAAAAAAAAGGAGTCAGCTCCAAACTGTGTGACTCTGAGAATATGCTCCTTCACCCAGAGACCTTGAGATTAGGACAAAAAGCGTGAGAGTTCCCAGGTATGACCACAGCCACAAAATGGGCACAATTACTAAAATTGCTACTAGTAATTTATAATTTGTATGGATTTATAATTTGTGGTCCCTGGGATATAAATCCTGACTTTTATCCAGCCCTTGGACGCCATTTAATTTCTATCACTGACTCTTTTTTTTAATTATTATATTTATAGTACCTTTGTATTTATATGAGTAATGACATAAACATTTATTTCAACAAATTACAAATGAATTGAATATTTGCACACCGAGTCAACAGACTAGGAATACCTTTACAATATTAACGTTTGATGGAGATAATTTATATTATTTATTTTTACTATTTTCTCCAGGCACATTTTGTCATCATATCTGTAGGGATACACTCTAAAGTCCAATACTACACCACGAAAATCCAAAGATCTCCTTACTTACCTATACTAATTGATCCCTTTGCAGCGTTCGGTGCTGTAGAAGACTCTCTTGTCATTCGCATTTTAGTCTCTGTAGGTAGCCGAAATCTAGCTTTATCTACAGATTTAACCCACAGTTCCCTTTTTTTTTTCGCCGAACGTGTTTTAGTTCCCGATGGAATTGTCTATTTGAGAACAAATGTAGTTGGCTTCATAGTCTATTATTAACGGGATTTTGCAAGTCAACTATATTGGCTCTTAATAACGGTTCCCTTTTTACTGGGTAATAAATGTTTATTGTTCCTCTGCAACAAAATAACAGAATCATAAACTGCTGTAAAATGTATAAGGGCCAGTATCTGATCCAAAGAAAATGATGAGGTCACCAACTGAATACAATGGAAAATAAGAAAAAAAGTTTTGTTATTCCCTTTAAAAAAAAAAAAAAATAAGAAGGAAACAAATAATTAAATGGACAAAGCCAATGAAAAAGGAAAAGAGATAAAATAATATGACCTATATATTTTAATAATGACCTATTTATTTAAAATATAGTCTTGGTGAAAATACATCCATGTGTTTTATCCAATCAGGGACAGTTTATGGACCTGTTATATATTCTTAAATTACTTTATTTAATTGAGCAAGTTGAAATATTTCTTCATTATCGGTACATTATAATAAAGTTCTGTCTTAACAATAGAATAGTGGAGTATTATAATAAAGTCATAATAATAATAATAATAATAGAATAGTGGAGTATTATCATAAAATGCGTCATTATAATTGTGATGCAATGGTGTTCCTAGCTTACGTTGATTTTTGAGTTAGCAGTTATTTGCTTACCTTCCTCAGATACTTTATTGCCACGAAAAATAATCCTTAGGCACTAGAACATATGACCTGAGCCTTTCTTTACATCTTGTTAGCGCTGGGTGTAAATCTTCCTCTCAATTTTACAGATTCCCAGTAACTCCAGTTAAAACTTGATTTCTCATGAAAGGGGTTGCTTAAAAAAACATTTTAATTATGCACCTGAACCTATACTTGTTATGCAAAGCAGAGCTTTTTGCCACTGGTGTGTTGTGTATTAGATGTTCAAGTAATTGATAGTTTGTTGCTACTGAGGTTTTCCAATTTTTTTCTCCTTTAAATTGTTTCCCACATGTAGGGGAGGGCAGATGGCTTTTGGCCCAGGGTCAAGTACAGCCAAGTGCTTGTCCAGCCCCCCACCACTCTGTATCACTCCCCATCAACTCTCCATTTACACATACACACTCTCTCTAACTTGCATGAACACTCACACACACACAGTTACAGCGTAACCTTACCATGTCTGGTGCCTCCTGTTAGCATATGTGGGGCCACATACTGTCACGTAACGTGACCCCACTGAGCACCTGATTCCCAGGGCAGGCCAGGGATGTGGTGGCATAGATGGGCTGTATGACCATGACATCATAACTCACATGAGGTTTCAGGAAACACCTGTGTTGTGACATTACCGGGCAGGAAGTGCCCCTATTATAATCACATTTTCAACCGTTACCCATCAAAACAATAATACTCTTACAAAACCGATCTAACTGTGTTTATTGTGCGGGTTTTTATTTTTCGGTAGTGCAGATTTCTTGTAGATTGGAGACTTTTGTTAAGAATGGGAATGCCGTATGTTTTGTGCCATGTTGGCTCATTACATGGCCTGATTATCCCAGATCATTTAGTTCTGCAGCTGTTAACGTTTGCTCGTCAGGACATATTCTGATTGATGCTTTACGGGGATGCACTGTAGCTGTGAGTCCCACTCTCGCATGGCCCCAACCCGTGTTTATTTAAATCTACACTAAATTAGGAGCGGTAATTAAGAACATGCACTTGACAGCAGGGTCTTATAATATAAATTGCTAAGTGCTCTTTTACACTAACCGCCCATAAATTTATAACAAAGGTGCATGCTGCCCAATTATATTTGCACTTGTATAGATCATTTCTAAAATAAATAAAACCCGTTATAATTAAAACAACAAATGAAGCTGAAATATTAGCAATATGAGATATATAAATGTTATAAGATATCATAGCAGAGTGGTTTATCTAGATTAACCATTTAATTAAAAGAGCAAGATAGATTTACATTTATGTAATATGTTTTCAAGAATTAACCATTTTTTTAGTATTCCATATTTTTTTATATTATTTGATATTGCACAGGTTTTTGTTTTTTTTGGATGTTATAGCCATTCTACGTATTTGCTCACAATTAAGTGTGCATTTGTGCTTGGTCTAAATTAACTCCTTACTCCAGGTTTATATTTTTTTCATATATAGCCACATAAGACAGCGTGTTTATGTGATTATATGGGAAAACGTGAAGGAAGGATATATATATATATATTGGTAGAGATGAATGGAAACCGGGCTGTATGTAATAAATGTAACCATTATGAATTATTCATAATACTTATGAGATATGAAGAAGGAACATGGCATTAATACATGAGTATGTTCCTGGGTAAAGTGTAAGGTAAATTACATACAGAACAGAGTTATATGGAAATCCTAGGAACAGAATACTAGTTTTATTATTTATTGTTTCACATTGCGCCATCATATTCCACAGCGATGTACAACGCGTAAACAGCACATAACAAGTTGACAATTTCACTTACGATTTATGTAAACTACGTGATGTATATAAAAATAATATTTAAGCGCCTCTGAAGAGTAAAATTCCTGCAAAACACTATATAAAAATATAACAATTTCTGTAACACAAAAAATAACAATTATAAGTCATATTTTTTGTATTATATTTAATTTATTTTGTTTAAATAAAAACATTAATTCTAAATAATGTTAGAGATGATAGGTAGATTAATAGATAGATAGAGGAGTCTGTTAAGGTGTTTTTTTTTCACATTCTGTGTCTTTTCTGCTAATAAATGTAAGTTAACTTGAGAATACATTTTCTGTCTATTTATCTTACTCCAGGAATTAATTTTATAATTTTCAAAGCCGTTATAAATATTTCTTTCCTCAAGCACAACATCGCTGGATTTAATTAAATATGTTCCTGACTTTGGATCATCTGCTTTAAATATTAATGAATTGCATCTTCTAATAGACAGCCAAGAATAAAGGTTTTCATTTCAGACTTCATAAAACAACCATGGGGGGATCTTCTTAACACAATTTGTCATTCTTTTGTTTCTCAGGGAATTTTATTTATAGAGAGTGAATGCACAGCTGGTAAACTTTAACCAATTTAAACTCTTTGCATACAAAGTTTAATTAATTCATGAAAGGCGACAACTCTTGCGGACTACCTGATCTAAAATTATCCAAAATTTGACTACACAACATAAACCAAATTCTATTATAAAAAATATGCATTGGTTGTTTGTAAAGCAACCTGTAATATTTCTTTTTTTTCAGTACTCTATTTTCTGCATTAAAAAAATAGGAATGGCTCCAGAGTTTTAGATACGTTATCCAAAAAGTTTTATGAGCCCAACTCTAACTCAAGGGAAGGTTTTAAAAAAATGTGTCCCATATATTGTCTGTTTTACAAACATATTATTTAAATTAACATAACAATAAATTAATGGCACAGTAAGTCTTATCTTTATCGTACTAATAAGACTCCCACAAATCAAGGGGAGGCAAGGAATGTTTTTAATCCGCTTAAATGTTAGTTTATTCTATAAATAAGCATATTCTAGGACCTCCGGTTAATGCAAGCTGAATTAATGTAAGTTTTTTTTTTTTTTTACAAACTAATTTTTAATGCCTAACTTGCTTATGGAAATTACTAATCAGCTTTCTTATGGAAACTGTATTAATAGCATAACGTTTATACAGTACACTGAACTCTGCAGTACATAGTTATGTAAAGTATGTGGCATTTACATCAAACCGTTAAAGGTGCTGTTCCACCTATTCTGCTAGATGTCACAATTATGAAAATGCATGCAACTTTTCCTAAAACAATTCAATAACCCAAAATTTCCCAAAAAAGTAATTCTTGAATCATATAACATACTGTCTCATTCATGATTTTTCTGGTAATAACCTTAAAGGCTATAGTGTCCATTTTATTAAGCCCCTTGAGGGTGAAACGCGTCAGGTCCCTGTCATTTGTGTGTTTGTTTTGCAGATTGATTGTATATTCTTTCAATTGTTTTTATATGTTCAATTATGTATTTTATATCTTGATGCAATAAGCATCTATTAAATATATTATTTTTATACTCTGTAACTTGTTTATTTGTTCTGGAGCTAGTGCATACATCAGAATTTATAGATTTTGGATATTTTTAGTTTTGCTATTTAGGTAACACTACCAACTGCTAATATTGCAGCAGTTCCCCTATTACATTTTTTCTCCCTTGATTCTTTCTTTGTTTTATTTGTTATATTTTACTTTTTACTTATTTTTTACTTGATTTACATTATGGCGGAGCCCAATAACACTGTTGAATAATACGTAACTGACAAATTAAATCACTTCCTGTGATTAAAGGCGATTAAAGGTTCACTACAATACGCATTGTATATAGTGCATATGATTGTTGAGTGTTACCTTATAACCTTTTTAAAAATAATTTTTATCCAAGTATATCACAACAAAAAAGAGACTATGATCAAAGTTTTAGGCTGAGATGGGTCTCCTTACTTACCTATTCATAAAGCCTGGGTTTAGAATATGCTCCAAGGTGAGATGATATTGAAAGATAATTCCTTATTATCACTATCTTGTAATCAGATCTCTTACAGAGTGGAAAGTGTAGAATTCTTGATAAAGCATTCTAAGTTTACAACTGAGGCTAGATTACACCTAGAACAAGGATCCAGGGAAGAATGGCAAATTATATCCTAAATAACTGGGTGAGCCTGAGCAACCTTCCACCAGGCACTCAATGACTTTCTCAGACATGTCTTGCAGGACCCCCATTTTAACAAGATGGTCTGCATGTTTGTTTCTCTTAATCAAATCCATTCTGTCTCACTAATAACCAAACTTTTGTTACTTGGACTTCATATATATGTGTGTACGATGGGTTTGATGAGCAGGACTCTACATTACGTTCGGCCATACAATTAAAGCACATGGCAGATGGCAACGTTAAAGATTGAAGAGCTCAATGGCAGGCTTCTTCTGTAAAAGTCTTTTTTAAGTATATGCTTGTAGCCGGAATTAATTAAGCAAACAATTAGAAATTATTTTCATTTTAAGTGATAAAGCTGTCATGTTGAACATAAATATCCCCTCCCCACGTAAATCTGCTCAGCTATGGGGTATACATTAAGTTACATTATCATGATGGTGCGTTGGAATTTTTTTTTACCAATTCCCTTTGATGTTTGCAGTCGAGAGCCAGCGAGACTAGAACCACCACGGAGTGGTTTCAAAGGAGTCTCCTGGTAATAAAGAAAATCATTTTCAGAGGGCATCTAATTGAGCTGGTTTTGATTTTCTTAATGAAAAGTGAAAGTCTGATATTTAGCAGCAACCAAACATTTTTACAGTCTGCCGTCACAGAGACACTGATGCTTTGCAAATAAAATTAAAAACCTTTCAATAAAGATGAAATGGTAATTCAAAACATCAGAATTTCCAGACTGTTCGTAAAAGAAATTCTTTCATAGCATAGAGTTTTTCATTAGACAGTCCATGTACAATACTCTCTGCCCAAAAAGAAAATATTGTATGCTGTATATTATACATGAAATTATTTTTGTAGTGCTCCAAGCTTGTCCATCAGGAAAATGATGGATAATTAGAAACTATCAGTTTCCTAACACTTGATAATAATGAATACATGATTTCATAAAATCTAGGTTACTGATTTTTTTGTAGATGCCCAACGTATTCATAAAATAAAGCATGATAATTTTTAAGACTTTAAAGTCCCGTTCTTCACGTGTATTCTTCAGAAGCTTGATATCTTTCTTTTTTTACCTTCACAGAAACTAGCTTCATTCAAAATATTTGATGGATTACCTTCAAGAGATAAAATATATACACATAATATAAAATAACTCTAATGATAATATATATAAATGAATAATTCTCATCTTCTAGAACAGACTATTATCTCAATGGAAACTTATCCCGAAAGAGCAATGTAATGGCTGAAAAATACTATTTTTCCTATAGAATATTGTTTTTCAGATTTATTTCGGCTCCAATATCATTAATTTATTGTTATTATTATTATTATTAAAGTGAAGTAACATAAAATTGCTAACCGCTATTTATATTTCTTTTGTAGATTAATTACCGCCACTATGGATGTACAGGCTAATTTTTACTATCTTGCATCAGAAATGTATAAAGCACAATTCTGGATCAAAAAGTGGAGCAGTCCATGTAACAACCAACAGAATGTTATTGCTGGTTGACCCGAACTACACCTGCAATTAAATGGCTGATATGTATGCATCACATTAAAATAGTTAGTAAATGTCGCCAAGTGGTATAAAAAGCTAGATAATTACTATGAAATAGTTGGGGAATATTAGACACAGTTTGCATAATTAAATGTATCTATATATAAAAAGGTACCAATTATATGTACCAAAAGGTACCCTGTTACCCACTATCACAAATTAGTTTGTGTCACTTTGATATTATTCTAAACAACATGTTTTATTATTAATAATGCATATAAATAATATAATATAACAGCACATGAGCATGGTGGATGCTTTGTTTTTGTGCACGTGTGGATGAATGCAATTAGATGTGGATGAATGTAATTAATTATATTATAAAACATTAAATGTTTAAAGGGATAACATACTTGATTTGGTATCTGATATTTAATTTGGAAAAAGAAAAGAAATAATAAGGTGTGTCTCATACTGATTCTATCCCCCTGCTGTCTTCAATTGAAACATGATGAGTTTCTTTCTATTGTCAATTTTGCTGTGTCTTTTTTTGGACCAGTCCCTGAAGCTTTTTATGTTTTACTTGCAGTTCTACACATATACACCAGGGTCTGTAGAGTAATGACTTTTATGTAACGTTTACACCTGGGCAGCATCCTTTATGTGCTCGCTCTAAACAGACTATTTTGCAAATATTTATCAAACATGACTCAGTTATGACCATTAAACATTGTTGCCTATGTCATTGTTAACCAAATGTCTGGAGACACCATATTATCAGGCATTTAGCTTAAGCTTTCCCCATGGCTGAATGGTGCTGCTCTCCCCCATATAATTACCATGTAAAACAGTATAAAGTTGTACAATACATTTGCATTTATCCTAGTAGCTTATGTCAATTCTTTTATATTGCCTTCTTTCAGTTGCATATTCCTTTGGTTTCTTTTGACATGAATACATTTCATTGTATATATTTTCAGTGCAATCATCTTGTCTAATGTGTTCCAAAATAACAGCTTGTTTTGGGAAATGCATACTAACTCTACCTAACTAACCTAAACATGCATGGAATAGGCATTCAATTATCCTTTCTATAAAAAAAGACCAAAGACCAAATAATAAGGTCATTACATAAAAACAGACTAGTTGGGCCAAATGGTTCTTATTTGCTATCAAATTCCAAGTATGTTTCCTATAAATCAGTCAAAATGGTAGCATACTGATTATTCGGTCTTTATTATGATTTTTTATAAATAAAATATAATTGGATTTTGTATCTCTCTCTCTCTCTCTCTCTCTCCCCCCTCTCTCTCCCCCCTCTCTCTCATATCCAGCAGTAAACTTAACCCAAGTTTAGATATATTAGTGATTACAGCTGATTATACCTTATATCCTATGATGATGCTATATAGGACTGCATTCATATACAATGGAACTTACCTATTTGGCTTGAAATTGTCCTTTACATTATATTACATTTATTTATAACGCGCAAAGGAGAAGAGGGCTCTGCTCTTGCGAGCTTACAATCTAGTCGGTGGTTGAGGGGAGTGAGACAATAGGAGAGGACTGCTTGGATGGGGATGAGTTGATCTGGTTGCGATGATGTGTTGAAGCTGTTTGTTCAGATGGCTTGATTAGGATGATGGTTGTGAGCACTATAAAGCAATGTTGTACGCTTCCCTGAACAGGTGGGTTTTTAGAGAGGTTTTGAAAGTCGCGTACGAGGCAGAAAGTCTGACGGAACGGGGAAGAGGATTTGAGTGAATGTCTCTCTTGTAATAAAGTGCATTCTATTGAAACGTAATGCTACTATGCTATTACTATTGTACATGGCTTTATGCATTGTCACACTATAATTCTAATCATACGTTATCATTAAGGATATCTATACCGTATTACATCAGGTGTGGCTCCACCATAAAAGATGATCAGACAGCTGGCTCTTAATTGGAGTAATGGTTGCTTAGAGGATGAAAGGTGGAGATTTATACAAGTGTAACATAGGCTGTTTCTTTGTAACATAACTAATGTGTTCCATATTTATTCTTGTTACATTTCTTTTGCTAAGGATTCCATTAACCCCTTCGTTCCCCTATAGACGTACCGGGACGTCCAAAAAACACCCGCAAAGAAACCCCTATGGACGTCCCGGTACGTCCAGCCCTTCGTGCAGCGTCAGGGACACATCCCTGCCGCTGCACGGGAGACCAGGCTGTCGTTTGACAGCCTGGACTCCCCACTGACAGCAGAAGCCGGCTTTGCCGGCTTTCTTCTGTCCGATCGCCTGTAACAGCTTCCGGCATGAAAGCCGGTAAGCTGTTACACTGTAAACTGCCCGATTGCGCAGTTGCAAACGCGCGATCGGGCATTCCCTTCCGGGTTGCGTCACTGCTGACATAACCCGGAAGGTCATCCGGTCACCCTGCGGGGATATCCTGCCCTCCGATGAGGCACAGAGACACTACGATCTCTATGCAGGTCTGTGAGGTGAGGTGCAGGGGGATCGCGGGGAGGGGAGTGAGAAACCATGTCTCTCACTCCCCCTCCCGTCCTGAAACAGAAAAGCTGGAAAAAAAAAACGGTTAGTGATTTAAAAATAATATTAAATAAATCATTAAAATAATGATAGAAATAATACTAAAAAAAATTATAATGTGAGCTGTGATGTCACTGTGACATCACTTGCATGTTCAGGAGGTCCCTAGGAGGACCTCTTACCATTACTGTGTAAAAAAAAAATATAAAAAATAAAAAAAAAATTAAAAAAATTAAAATAAAAAAAAAGATAATAAAAAAATTTCTTAAAAAAACCTTACATCCCATTGCCCTAGCTTAACATCTAGCCAGTATAACCCTCCTGCCCCCATTCACAACCCCCAAACCCGTTAAGCCATAGGCATAAAAATTATACAAAATTGTACACCTAATAGTATGCTCCCTGGTGCTGGGAAAGTCTGGAAAATCTATATAAATTAGGTATTTTTGAAATCAGGACACCTGAATCGATAAACCTGGAGGGGATTTTCCATCACTTTACCTAATTTTGTGAGGATTCAGAGGAAAAATGTAAAAAAAAATTAGTTTATTTTTCTAATCTTCGCTAGTTTTTACTAAATTTCTCATTCGAAATTTTCAGCTAATCATCCAACTATGGTATCAAATGAAAGCTCTATCTCTCCTTGAAAAAACAATATATAGTTTACATGGGTACACTATTCACAGGAACAGAGAATAATCGCTAAACCGACATACCCCAAAAATGGCAAAATTGCTCTGGGCTTTGAGGTACCAAAAACCCCTGGGATTGAAGGGGTTAAAGCTATAATCACCAACGTGCTACAAAGCCAGCTTTCTACACTCTCTTTGAATTCTATGGTTTTACATCTCAGGACATAATAGCAATCATCTGTTCCAGACCTGTTAGCAGGTCTAAAAATTAGGTTAATGCAACCTTAGATGAATAACAACACATGACATATTAGACCGTGTCATGATTTATTCAACAAAAATTAAGCCAAAATGGAGAAGCGATGTGTGAAAAAGTAAGTAAATCCTTATTGCTTCCCTAGGAATTAAGATACTAAGTAGCAGATAGGTGCTGCTAATCAAATGTCCTTGATTAATTGCTCATCATCTGCAAGTGTAGGAGGTCTGAATGTAAGAGCATTCAGGTGTGTGTTAACACAATGCCAAGGAGGAACGATATCAGCAATGGTCTTAGAGAAGCAATTCTTACTGTCCATCAATCTGTGTAGGGTTATAAGGCCATTTCCAAACAATTTAAAGTCCATCATTCTACAGTGAGAATGATTATTCAAAAGTGGAAAACATTCAATACAGTTGCCAATCTTTCCAGGATTGGACATTCCAGCAAATTCACCCAAGGTCAGACTGTGGAATACTCAGAGAAATTGCACAAAAACCCAAGGGTTACATCTCAGACTCTACAGGCCTCAGTTACCATGTTGAATGTTAAAGTTCATGACAGTACAATTAGGAAAAGACTGAACAAATATGGTTTGTTTGGAAGGGTTACCAGAAGAAAGCATCTTCTCTCTAAAAAAAGAACATTGTAGTGCGTCTTAGGTTTGCAAAGTTGCATCTGAACAAACCACAAGACTTCTGGAACAACATCCTTTGTTGTTTCAATGGCCCGGTCAAAGTCCAGACCTCAACCCGATGGAAATGCTTTGGAAAGACTTTAAGAGAGCTGCGCATAAACAAATGCCTACAAACATCAATGAACCAAAGAAACGTTGTAAAGAAGAGTGAGCCATAATTCCTCCACAACAATGTGAGAGACTGATAAATTCATAAGAAAACAGTTATTGCTATGGCTTTATCTTTGTAACTCATGACAAGGTGTAATATGTCATGTGTTGTTCTTATTGCATGCGTTGTTCATCTGAGGTTGTATTTACCTAATTTTTAGACCTGCTAAGGAACAGATGATTGTTATTGTGTCACATGACTGTATATATATATATATATATATATATATATATATATATTACCTTGACAAATTCAAATAAATACTTATCATAGAAATTGGGCATATCCATCAAAAGTAGTGCATGAAATATTCATGTTCAGGAATACTGCACATCCTGGTCAAGCTGTTGAAATGGTCTTTAGATATTATTAATACCAAATTTCACTGAAAAACAATTTAACCATAAAACAAATGTTTCAGAGGAACGCTTTTATTAACTTTCTTTAGTCTCAGGGAACAAAGAGATCACTTACTAGACAAAGACAGCAATATTATTTCAGAGGGAATAGAACTGACAAACTTGTAGCAAATAACTTACGTGCCCAAACTGCCAAATTGAGAATTTCATTTCTGAAAAGTATTGGAAACTGATTTATAAGACGTACACACAAAGTTGATAAATTTGCAGTACATTGCTCCAAATGATATCATTTGAACGATGACACTGAAGGAATAAAGTTTTGTTTTCTTGATGGTGAAAGCCTTTGTATTTACAGTAGATGACATACGGCCAACATCCTGGTTAATTGAAGTTTTCTATGATATTAAATAGAAAAAGAGAAAAAGAAATGTGTTGTGATACCCCAAAAAGTTATTTTTTATTAAATTATTATGTTATTTTATTATTATTATTTTATAAAATGTTCATGGCCAAGTTTGAAGCCCATTTAAAGGGAGTCTCCTGCCATCATATGCACCTTAATGCATATGGTAGCTGTATGGCCTCTTTACATTACTGTGTGGTCCATTTGGCAAATGCATTGAGGGATTCTACCCCAAATTAATTTGCCCCTCCCGCCCCAGCTAAAGGACCTGCAGGAGAGGCATTTGGCTGAACACATGTTGTACTCACCTCCAGTCAGCATCAGCGCTGGCCAACCAGTGGCAAGAAATGTCGACTTTTGGAACATGGCTGCAACTTCTTTGTCAGGTAAGAGGTTTATTTTTAGGGTTTTTTGTTTATTCTGGAAGAATGCACATTAAAATTCTCATAGAGGCTTATATTATGCATTCTTCTATTAGACTGTCCCTTTAATTGGATTACATTCTGTAAATTTGAATTCTTCTTTATACATAATTCAAATCTAAAATATGTATACTATTGCTAATACCATATTTGTTCGATTATAAGACAAGGTTTTTTCCAGAGCAAATGCTCTGAAAAATACCCCTCATCTTATAATCGGGGTTGTCTTATAATCAGACCTCAACTAGGTCTGACTATGAGACTAAGAACCAGATCCCCCGCAGCGATGCAGGGGACCTGGATCCTCCTGTCATGTGCATAACTGGGGGGGGCAGGTGGAAAAAAAAAGGAAATAAAAACAAAATATTTTTCTCAATCATAGCTTTTATTAAAAAAAAATTGTTCACATAGTTTACATGAATTAACATTTACTGGTAAAACTTCTTTCCTATAGGGTCGTCTTATATTCAGGCTTTTTCTTTTTTTCATAAATTAATAGTCAGATTTTGAGGGGGGTCGTCTTATAATCAGGGTCGTCTTATAATCGAGCAAATACGGTAATATATTTTTCAGAGGATCCCAAAAGAGAGCCCTTTAAATATTATTAACATGATACTGTATGAAACCTTCACGGATTAAGTAAGGACCAGTTGAGTAGCTTAAACATGGACAGTTCCCTTATAGCACTCTGGTCTAGGCCAAAACACAAAACATGCCCTTTATTCCAGCTTTAAAGAATCACACCTTAATCAGTCCTGTCATAGATACAGGATAGTCATATGCATATCCCTTGCATGTTTAGATTTTCTAATTGTATTAACCTCTATCACATCTGCTGGGAGAATATTTCATTTATCTACAACCCTCACAGTACAGTAAAACCTATCTGTACATTAACGCTAACTATAATTTAAAATGCATTTAAGAAGAAATTGATCTTTACTGCTGAGTTACAGCTAAGTTCAGTCATAGTTACACAGTAAATAAAGTTAAAAAAACCAACAAAGTCCATGAAGTTCAACCCTTCTACCTAACCACCCTACTGTTGATGCAAAAGAAGCCAAAAAAACCCCTAAAAAAGCTACTTCAAATTCTGCCATCAGGGGGGAAAATTCCTTCTTGATGGAAAAGGCAATCAGATTTCTCCTTGGATCAAGAAGCTCTAAAATATTAATGTTATTCTATTTATATCGCCTTTCTAAAAAATATCCAGATCCCCTTTAAAGGCATCTAATGTATTTGATAACCACCTCCCTTGGCAGTGAATTCCATACCTTTATTGTCCTCACTGTAAAGAATCCCTTCCATTGAAATCTCTGCTCTTCCAGTCTCAGAGGGTGACTCTTGTTCTTTGTACATTTCCGTTAATGAACAGGTCACTGAAGAGCTCTTTATATTGGCCCTGCATATATTTATATAATATTCCAATCCCCTCAATCATTTTTTAACCTGTGCCCATAATTGTACTGCATATAAAAGGCGAGGTCTTACCATTGACCTGTAAAGAGGCAAGATGATACCCTCCGCCCATGAATCAATAGCCTGTTTTATGCATGCCAAAACCTTATTGGCCCTCGCAGCTGCTGACTGGCATTGTGCACTGTTGTCAAGTCTGTTGTCTATCATTATTCCTAAACTGATAGGGTCTCGATGATCTGTAGAGGTTGTTGGTTGTTCAGGTGGCTTGATTAGGATAATGACAGAGATGGTGGAAAGGTTTTACAGTTCCTTAAAAAGTTGGGGTCTCAGAGAGTTTTTTAAAGTTACAGGGAGAAAGTCTGATGGAACGGGGAGGGGAATTTTACAGAAGGAATGCAGCAAGGGTGACATCCTGAATACGGGAGTGGGAAGAGGTAATGACAGTAGAAGAGAGGTGCAGAGTACAATGTGACACCAATGCAGCAAACTTGGTCTGCCAGTAAAATAGTGCAGTTTTCAGCAGTGATAGACATCTCAAGAATTGTGGACAGAGAGGATAGCGGGATTACCATAAACTCAGTCTTGGAGATGTTGACCATAAGGTAATGGGATGCCATCCATGATGCAATTCCTGAAAGGCAGTCAGTGACTCGAATTAGAAGAGAGGGTGAAAGGTTAGGGTGTTGTCTACATATAGGTGGTGTTGGAAGCAAAAAGAGGCCCGAGGAATGCCAACAGATAAAGGTAGGGGTAAGAAGCAAGTGAATGAGACTGTACAAGTGGGGTCAGAGGTAGGATTTGATCCATGAAAGAGCTTTGTCAAAGGACTAGCAGTGCCTGGCATTTTCTGTGCTTTACCTTAAAATACAGCTAATAGACATGTGCAAATGGGCCAAAAACGATTTGGACAAATTGAATGCTTTGTTTTTGTCCCATTGTTTTTTGGGCAATGAATTACCTTCCCTGCCCATTCGGTTCGGGGGCATTTTTTATTTGTAAACAAAATTCAATGCCCAGTGCCCACATTCACTGTCTCATATTCTCACTCTCTCACACTGTCTAAATGTTTTCCAACCTTCTCTACCAACTACTTCCTCAGAAAACATCCACACCTTCTTCTTCTTATATCTTTTATCTTCTCACTTCTCTTCTATCTCCAATCTGCTATATTCAGTCTTCTATCTTCTATCCACATCTCCGTGGACATAACCAAGCATGAACCTCTGTCAAAATGGTAGCGCTTCCAGTGATGTCCTCTCCCTGCTCCCCCAATCCCCTCCAAGGGGGAGAGTACGTTATTGAATTTTGTTCTCATCATCTAATGGTCTCTTATAAATATATCCACATTCCATTTATGATAGTTTGCATGTCCAGACAGTTATTGGTATCACTGTGAAAACATTATATGTAGCTGGTGCCATGACCTACATGAAAAGTGAAATCAAGATTCAAGGAATTGCATGCTTAACAATAAAATCACATACAGCAATTGCAACAAATAAAGTTGGGCAAAAAGTGAAAAAAAGTGCTTGTACGGGAATAAACTGTGCAACCTTCTTGCCTCTTTCCACAATAAATCCTGCAGGAATAAAAAAAAATCCCGCAAACGTGGTCAGAAACTGCCAGTAAGCAATATATATGTGCATGTAAACATCAGATACGTTACCTTTTTTCTCATCCCGGGATGTGCATGATTATTTTTCTTTATTATCGCTTCCCTATTGTTTAGTTGCTGATTGTTGTTGATTGGTCCAGACAGCCTTTATAGCATGGATGAAGGGATTGAAGATAACTTCATCACAAGAAATTGGTTAGATACTCTGTAGCTTTCCCACCGTCGTTCATAAAGCAAAGCTAAAGAAACAATGAGAGTTCAATTCATTTGAGTAAAATATCCAAGAAAAATTCACGGATGTCACTATTCACTTCTCTTTATATACGCCATCAAAAAATCTATTGTATTGGCATTCAATGTGAATAAATATTTTGCTTATTTATTTATAATCTCTCCCATTTATAAATAAAAGATTTTATTTTTTGGTATATTTAGCTTTGCTCATATTACTTATTTATGTATTTTGCTATGGTCATTCTTAAAGGACAACAATAGGCTTTCACAGTTTTTAGCATTACAAAATGAATTTATTAAAACTAAAATGGAGTTTATTTGTCAATTAGTGTTTTAAAGATAAATTTCATTTTAAAGTTCACCTTACGGGAAGCCGAGATCAGCTGCAGCCTGTGGGAAAGCCATAACGTATCCAATCAGTTTCCCGGTGATGAAGTTATTTCCGTTCTCTTCGTCCACCATTATAAAGGTTGTCTGGACCAATCAACAACAATCAGCAACTAAACAATAGGGAAGAGACACTCTTTTTGAGGGATACACATATACATATATATTGTGTGTTGGTTTTTTTAAATCTGTGAAGACATTTTCCCCATCAGACAAATAACATTGTAATCTTTTCAGAGTTCTTCTGTGTGTTAACCAAAGGAGGCTGTTTGTGGTCTACACCTGCTGCCACGGACATGTTAACACCTATTATTGTGCCGAATGTTTCCTGCTGAGATTTTGTTTTGGCTTATATGTCAGAGATGTAGGTTTGCCAAGATTATGTCAATGATAAAGGCCAAAAGTTTCCCCACACTTTACTGTCAAACTAAAACATGTAATTCTTTACATTTCAAACCCATGTGTGAAAATGTGAACTGTCTCTTTACAATGTTCACCCCTTTTACTTGGATTGCTGGCCTACTAGATATGGCCTACTAGATATTGCCGTATATTTTATAATCCCAAACAGTACACTGTAATTGATAAATCGCATTGCTAAAGAACACATTTGTCACATGTAGACAATCTCACCTCTAATACAGAAGAGTAGGAATAGAATTTACAAAACGATAGCTCAAATGTCTTTGGAGTAATGCTTTCCCGTTAAGCATGACTCATGCAAGAAAGATTTTGACTGGATCAGTTTTGTAGCAGATTCTTGCTTTTTGTCTCGCATTATTTGTTACATTTTTTTCCATTTTCTTTCCTTTAAATCCAATTCATTCCATAAAATATGACCCATACCAATCCAGGAACACACTGAGGGGATAATGTGTAGGTAACATTTTTCTACAATGGGAGAAGGAATTACCCGTGTACCTGAAAGCTTGAAATAAATGCATGCTTCAATTCTAAAATGTAAAGCTGGTCCATTTTACAGCTAGGGGTCTTCTGAACTGATCTTGGTACAATGTATCTCAGGCTGCTGTTTGCGGCACTGGGCCACCTGCTGGCAGTCCCAGTACTATCCCCACGGGAAGAGGAACTTGAAGGGGTTCACCCCATATGCCTTTGTATGCCTTCCTTGGAGATGGTTAGGACCTTCTGAGGTGGAGCATCAGAATGGATATGTTCTGCCCCAGACAAACATAAAGTGGCAAAACACAATGACAGAAAAAAGCAAAATATCAAGACTTGCCTCCACCAGACTTCCCCATATTAACCAAAACTAGATTTAATTTACTTGAAATTAAAACTTTTTTTCCAAACACGAATTCAAAATTTAACATGAGAAATCATAATTATTGAAATGAAAATATTTCTTAGTGCAAAGATACTAGTGTTATTAAAATAGTTCTATTTCCCCTAAATGATGTAACTTCAGGTAGTGAAATTAATGCTTTTCAACTTCTATTTACTTCACAAGCAGAGCCTGTAATATTAAAATAGTTACATTTAGATTACTGTAAAACAAATTAAGACATTATATATTGTTCTAAAATGGCAGATATTGTTTTAATTCTATGAAAAACATAGAATTCTACCTTCTAAGGGGGCTTCACAGAAACCCCTTAATCTGGAAAGCCATCCCTTGGGGATATTTTATAAATATCTTATGAGTGAGCTGGATGATATATCAGCTGTGATCCAGTGAGATCCATCATTTAAAGAAAAAAAGAAAAAAAAATCATAGTCATTTTCATATTATCAGGTGATTATCAGGTAGATTTTTAATTTCCTGATTTCACCTACTTTGTTATTAAATTAAATGAATTTAATGGGAATTCTGCTCATATCTTGTAATGTCATTATTTAAATTCTAGGACTCTTGCTTGGATTCAAAGACATCTACTTATTTAATGTAATCCTTGATGCATTTTTTATTATTTTAAGATCCTTATAATAGCATTAATCCTTATAAAACAATGCACAGAACATTCATTTTTTACACATTCACATATCATAAATAACATAAATGTAAATTAATATTTTAACATGAATCCTAAGCTACTGAAATCTAAAACCATAACTAAACATAAATGAAACTGTTGAAATAAAATATATGAATTATACAAAATATATAAAGAAACATATTGATGTAATGATTGAAGGCTTTATTTAAATCAAGCTCCTTGTTCCAAATTAATTTTGATCAACTTTATTGAATTAATTAACACCTTAGTAAATACCAGATCAATTTACTCAGCTCCCATTGCTCATATTGAAATAATGAAAATTAACAGCAAAGTAATTTCTTTTTTTTTTCTAATTCAAACAATTGTATCAAGCTTGAGACTTCATTTAAAAAAAATGGCGATTGACTAGCTGTATAGATGATATATAAAATTATTCAATTACTTAATACCCTACCCAGTAATAACAATGATTTTGTCATAAAATTATTTCTCGAGTTTTCCCAGGTAAAGTGACAAACTGATTTTATTATTAAATAAATAAATAATGAATAATTACATGCACAGAATAATTACGTTAACTCTCTCAATAACCTGCTTGAATACTAGACATATTTATTTCAATATGCAGACAGGTCACGCTAGCAAAGTAAGCTAAAAATTATGAGAAATAGCAAAATATGCAGACACATTAAGTGTGCGGGGAGCTCAAACTGTTAACTAGAGATAAGTGAATCATCCACACAGCATGCGATCCACTTAGACTCAGAAAGATTAATGTATCTGCAGCTTTCTCTCAATACAATATGGATTTGATGAAATTTGACTTACAATTGAAAATGATTTCTGCAGAATAAATAAATCTGAAGCCTGTTGAATTCATGCTTGATGTAATCACCTGGAATCATTTGCATGCATCTCAATAAACTAGCAGGTAGCTATCTTTTCTCATTAAAGAAAAAATCTAGCCATCGTATGCATATGATATCTGGCCGAACATATCTCCTGGCACGTGATACACTTATTATTATTATTTTTATTATTATCTTTTATTTATATAGCGCCAAGAATTTACGCAGCGCTTAATACAATACATATATTCAAGGGTTATAACAACACGAGAATTGACAGACTAAGACAAACCGATACATTAGGTGGAGAGGCTCTGCTCGCAAGCTTACAATCTAGAGGTAATGGGGTGACAAACATAAGGCACAGAGACAGGTGAGAGGTAGTGTGGTGGTTGTGTCAATGACAAGGAAGTTCTAGCAGCTAAGATGGTGCGGCTTCACTAAAGAAGTAGGTTTTGAGATGTTTCTTGAATGTTGGGAGGGTGAATGCTGAAGGTTCGGTGGAAGTAGATTCCAGAGATATGGGGCACGGAGTGAAATCTTGTAGACGGGAAAAGGAAGAGGTGATCTCTAGTCCTTGGTTGACGAGCATCGCTTTGGGGTCTACCATGACCCCAAGTGCACCTATGCAGAAAGCCTTCAAATTGATTACAGTTGTCAGACCACAGAGCAGGTGGAAAGCTGCATTTTTTACCTAAGGCAAATATTTCTTTAAAACTTTTTTAAATAATGCATATTAAGTAGTTTAATATGCATTATTCTTTGTACCTCCGTGGAACATGAAACTGTCTCTTTAATTCCAATAATACTCAATTTTCTTAGGGAACATAGTCATATTATTATATAAATAGGTTCACATTATATACATTTTTTTTTATTATACTTATATTTACCAAATTATGATCAAGAAAAAAATGCAGATTTCATACTTCTGTACGCTGGAGGAAAATACTTAAATATGAGGAATCCCTACTCAGGGTCAGATACCAGCTGTTAGATATGCCCACCCGGCCGCATGTTGCAGAACCTGGAGCAGCAATTTGGGCATTTGCCAACCAGCAGCAATTTGGGAATTTGCCCAGAGTGCCAGATGGCCAGTTCAGGCCTTTCTCTTCATGAAAGTACAACAGACACCTAGAGGTAGGAATTCAAGGAGCATGGACAACAAATAACTGGGTAGGGTTAATATGTTAAATGGTTTCCATTATACCCCTAAAAAAGTGTTCCGATAATCAAAAACCTTTTTTAAAAAAAATAAAATTGCACTTACATTTTTTTTTTACCAATTAGATTAGCGACTATTGAAAATTAAAAGTTCATTAATCTAGCGTCACATATTTCCGACTTTAGTTATGGCCATGCATTAAGTATGTATTTTAAAATAAGCCACTTCTCCCTGCCTATATTTCGGTGTCCGGTAGGGATTGAAAATACAGACATTAGGTAGCGCTACTCTTTTTACAATCATTTTTTGTCTGTTTTGATCTACTGAGTAGTTTAACAAAATTCCTCTATTAATAGGTTTGTTCACGAAACTGGATATTCTACATTCCATGTGTTGAGAATCAATTTGCTATTAACGCCTGTGAGACACAGGGAACCGAAGACATAACATTAATGCTAAAAACTTTTAAATTAAAACAGCTGACTTAAAATTCACTATATTTAAGGGATTGAAAATTGTATTTAAGGGATTGAGAATCTGTTGAGCATTTAAGCTTATAGAAATCTTTTCTTGGACAGAGCTTCCCGTACATATTAACCAACTGCACTCCCAGAACAAAATGCAGAATGCAGTTTGCTTCAGGATCGAGACCACCTGGCTGGGGAGGATATAGTTAACTTTGTAAAATCTGGTAAAACAATAGATATACTGGCCTGGAGTCACGGTGATTATTTTAAACATATGTGGAACCAGGTTAAAATGAAAATGGGAACTCGTTTTTAGTTTTGAAGTCCAAAGAAGTTTGTGATGCCTTTTGGTGGACCACTGTTTAAAGAATAAAATGCAAAGTGCCATAAACTTCCAAGACATCTTTTCGGGTATATGTACAATGTTCGGAGCTCTGTTAGTTGAATACACAGTAGAGAACTCAATAAATGAATTACACTCCCCTAAAAAATGCATTCACCTCCTAAGCTCCCCAATTTTTAAAAATAAACAGACCTCCTAAATAGGAACAGGACCCAACTCTCATTACACTGCAATGTAGCATGGCATCCTCATGGGTCCTCCATTAGACATCCTAGTAATGGATCCCTGGGTAAATGGGGCAGATTCTCAGGGTCATATAGTCTGGAACGGACTCCTTCCTAGTCTACACTGCTGTGACTGTATATGAGTTTCCCAAGTTTGAGCTTTTGCTACCAGCATGTTATGGCTGAAATCCATGCTTGAATACAGGTGACACAGTCAAGTGCATGAATCATGACACATCAAGGTATCTGTGAGGACCCGTACTAGAGTAATTTGGGTAACACATTTGGTGAGTCGCTACGTAGAATCTTAATGATTACAGGGTTAATATTTCAGAGTCTCAGGATCAGCTTATGTAGAAAGTCCCCAGGTATGGTAATGAAGCAGATTTGTTTTTATATACACATGAGTGAACTCACAAAGGGTGTATATTTGGATAATGAAATTATTCTCTGTATACATACCAGTATATTTTGTCTTTCCCATATCTGCACCCATATCTGCACCCTGTGTTTCCCATGTCTGCACCAAGTGGGTAGCCAAGTTAACTCTAGACGTTAATATGGTAACATGCACATAAACTTACAAAGCACCTTGTTTATTCCCTAATATTTGAGTTACGTGCAATTGCATGCAATGTTACATTTTATGAGTTTCAGGTGAGAGCAAACAAGTTGACTGACATGCCACATGTCAAAATGTATTCACCCATCCCCCAATATATCTTAGAATATAGTGTGAATCATTTGTATTGAAATAAACTTTTTGTACTGTATTTTGTATGGCGGCAGAGCTGTAAACCCGCAAAACACCTACGCTGAGAATGGATAATTAAAGTAATTTTTTTAAACTGTAACCTAGGTGACTGTAAATAGCTGTCAGTATCTAGAATGTTTATCATGACTTGATTGAATCAGGTCCTTTCTCCTTCATTTTAAGACTGTTATGCTTTAATTAATCAAATGTTATTTTTTAAAGTACTTTCCATTGACTATTTTGTTTTCACTTGAGGAAAAAAATCCCATTTAAGGGGAATAATAAGCAATTATATTTAATATTTCAATTCGGTGTATGTATGTGCTTTGATGAATAACTGTATGTAACTATATTGCCCGCGTTTTTGAAGGCGTGCCATATCCAATAGCCCAGGCCAGATTGATATTCCATCCCAAAACACCTGGTTCCGACTCAAGTGGTCATGATCAGGGCGGAATTAGCATTGGGTAAATGGAGCTGATGCCCCAGGCCTATGTCATTTAGTTGGTCCAACAGCAGCCACACCTAAAATAAAGCATTAGCAATACCTCACAGTTTTAAGGCTGTTGTAAGATTGTGTTGGTGGTGAAAGGAGTCGGAGTGGTGTCATTATGGGGGAAGAAGGGTTGGTAGGCTGGTACCTCATAGCGTTCCTGTTGGCTGCAACGTGTCATAGGGGCAGAGCCGGCCTTAAGTGTTCTGGCGCCCTGTGCGGACTACTCCTCTGGCGCCCCCATCCCCAAAAAAAAAGAAAGGAAAAAAATCTCCCCCCTCTGCCCCTTCTCACTAGCTACCACCTCTGCCCCTTCTCACTGCCTCCCCTCCCCCCGCCCCTTCTCACTATCTACCCCCTCTCCCTATCCTTACTTACCCTGTTGCCGGAGGGAGCGGGAGGCTTCCGTCTTCCCGCTCTGCCGCTGCACGCACTTCACAGCTGAGCGCCAGAATAATTCCGGCGCTCAGCATGAAACGCCGGCACCGCAATGGCGTCACGGTTCCTGAAAACTTCACGAGCGACCGCTCGGCGCCCCTGCCCGGGACTTAAATTAAAACACCGGGTTTTTTTTGTTTTAACACCCCTGCCCGGGACTTAAATTTAAACACCGGGTTTTTTTTGTTAAACTTTATTTAACATGGAGGATGTTAAAGAAAGTAAAAAAAAAAAAAAAAAAAATTGAAGTCCCTGTTGCCATGTCGCCCTGTGCGGCCACACAGGTTGCAGACCCCTAAGGCTGGCCCTGCATAGGGGAAACTGTCCGCTGCCGAATATATTGCCTACTTGCCCACCTAAGTGCCTATTCTACTTTTTTTTTTTTTTAATGTTCAGCTCCAGGACCACAAATCCTTTAATTCAGCATTGGTTGCGATAATAACCGCACATCATGAGCAGCAACATCACTCACATGCTGTCCACGACATGCCTGAGAATGTTGCACGCCAAAAAGTGCTTATATGATGTAAAACGATTCCAGCCCATCTGATAAAAGAGGACATTCTAGAAATTATAACAGATATGTAGCACAAATAACCTGTGAAAGGCAATGGTCTGGACAAAAGCCTTGGAGGGCAGTACTAAGGTCTTTATCCTCCCCTTGCATTAAACTGGCATGCAGCCATAATGTTCCCTGCTAGTTCCTTCATACCACATTCTATTTACTTTGAACAAAATGTCCGAATGTTGGGGATGCAAACAATAACTACATTATCTCACAAATGTTATGTGACATAAATAAGTACAATATCTCAAATATGTTTTTTAAACATTAAACCCAATTCCAGCATATTTTTTGCTTTTGATATACAACACACCTACTTTATCTCGTTTTTAAATCTATGAAGGAAAACTATTTAAAGCTTTGAAAAGTATTTTTTCTTTAAAAACCTGGAATATCTCATTGTGTGACAGCAATCCCCAAAGAGAAAACTACTGGTCATTTTCACTGTCAGAAAATAATGTGTGTAATATTAAACTGCAGAGCAGTTTCAAAGCAACGTTTAGAAAAATAAAAAAAAAATAAACATTTTTCCTCCAGAAATAAAATCTACGGGAAAGTACAAAATATTCCATCTTTGTGATGTTACTGTAAACATGTGATGAATGAGCTCAGGTTTGAGCATTTTACTGAGCCAGTGAAGCTTAGACTTTTCATAATTAAATGTGCAACAGAATGCTCGGGTTAATAAAACACATAGAATGCAAACTATTCTAATGCCAATAATTTCCACTGAGAAACTCTACAGAAGAGTTCGTAGATTTATTATGAACGGCTTTAGTCTTTTTCTGTCGGTGCATATGGAGCTCTATCTGTAATAATTCAAAGAGGTTCATCTCTTCTAATTCAACATGGGGTTAAGGGATTGTCGTTTGTCTTTTGAAACCTTTAATAAGGGGAAGGAAATCATAGTCCAAGGTAATTTTTCTGATTTACCGCACGACAAAAACACCAGGTGGTTAGCTATATAATGTAAAAATATTACCAAAAAATGTTCCTGCTGTGGGCTGCTCATCGCAGAAGTTTTAGGCACGGCTTCAAATTCCCACTCAGCTCTAAGCCTATCCAGCTGGGATATCTGAAAGTGTTACCATAGTCGATGACACAGAATACTATCCCATGCCTGTTTCGTTACCATATTAAGAATAGACAGAAAGTAAATCCCTGATATCCTGCATACAGCGCACTACGTGTATTTATTCGTTCGTTCAAGTAGACCCATCACCTGAAAGGATCTTTAACCCCTAGAGTGGCAGCTAAATTTGCCCTACTTTGCAGGCAAAGTGGACTTCCATGGACATCTGTGTAGGCTCTACATAGTTGCACTTTTACCGCTCCTCAGGCTGATCAAAAGCTTTTGGGAGGTTCAAACCCTGTCTTGCATGGGGAGAAGGCCTTCCCTCATACAGCGGGGCAGGTCTTTTGTTGAAAGGAGCTGCACAATTGCTTGAGAGCGATTGTCCAATAGTAACTCTACAAAATGCTGGTTTAACGGTAATTACATCCCAGCAGTCATAGGCTCAGGGCCTTAATGCAGAGTATATTTGGCCCTGACCCTCCTCCCTCATTGCACAATGGTTTAATGAGAGAGATTGTGCAGCGTTAACCTGTGCCGTGGTTGTGTCAAAGCTACATTATGCAGCCTATGTGATGCAACACCACTGACCTTGACTGATATGATCATGATTACCTATCCCCATACCTCGGAACTCTCCAGGGTTTGACCCGGAGAACCAGAGAAGCGGTCACAGACCGCAAGGGGCCTAGGACTGGGAGCCCAGAAGTTCCCAGGTATGCCCATCCCTCAGTGACAGATTTCAGAGAGAGAGGGTTCGTCCAGGTCATACAGAAAAACACATTGTATTATTATTTTTTTTTTATGTCTTTATTACACTGATTATTATCTGATAATTGATTAGTAACACTTTTGGTCGCTGATTATTGATCCTTTTCCCCGACTAATATCAGTGGCTTAAACTTTTCACTTACATGCAAGAAGAACCTCAAAATCTTTTGTTCTTTTGTGGATGTAGTAGGCCATCTAGAAAAGTAAGTGGTAAATCCTCCCTGCCCATGTATCACATACACCTGCTCCTATTCCCCCCACTTTCCACCCACTAAACCCCTCCCCTAAGTGAAGTTAGCCACACCCATTCAGAAAGTCACTCCCCCGAAGAGGGAGCTCTCCAGGTAGCCTTTCCGAGGGAAGTTACCTGGTCTGCCGATTCGCAATTGCTTTAAAAGTTGCAATATTTTTTTGCCATTCAAATGCGTGTATGAGTTGCAATATTTTTTTATGTTGTTTTAAAGCTAGGCTGCACTGCCGTTATTGCTGCAAAAATCCAACAGGCTTAGCAGGTGGGCACACTCGCCTAACTACTGGTTCTGGAATATTTTAATATTATAACTTGACTCAAGATCAAATTTCCAGAAATTTGTGATTGCAACCCTATTATAAATCACCTCCACTGAATATATATAAGATATATAAGATAAGATATATAAGATATAATACACATTTTTATATTAAATTGAGAATTTTTTGAATATCGTAAAGTTGTCTTTAGATGACAGCTCTGCATAGAAGTGAAAAAATAATTTGTATTGTTAACGTTTTGTTCTTATTCAAGTTTACAGAGCAATATATTTTCTTGAGTCTCTAAAGAAAAGGAAGATTTATTCCAATGCAACAAGCACGCTAATTAATGTTAGAAAGGATCACGGCAACTTTTATTAACACAGAGAAGCGCGATAAAGTTTTTTTTCCGATGGGTTTTATTTCTGGATATAAAAATTTACAATGACAACTTGTCATAAAGTTTTACTCCATTGCTTCAAGTTCAGGTTAACCTTAAAAATATCTTTGTTCAAAGTATGAAATAATTTATGGGACGTGGAAACAAAATGAGAACATCTTCCATGCATTGTTAGCGGTGAACGAAGTCTTGAAACCCAATCCAAACATGCATTATGCAACGTGTGTATGATGCGTCCAGGCATTAGGCTTTGTCGTGTTGCTAAATTAAACACTTTTCACAGGTGACCTTAATTTTGCAATAAAGTGTGTAGGAACATTCATCATATCTCATTGACCTCAAAAATCTGCTGGCCTGAATAATAGCCAGAAACACAACTAAGCCCAAAATGTTTGGCTCACTGCCTGGGAGGACACAATTATCTCCTAAGGAAAAAACAGAAAAATAACTAATTTTGGATATATCACCCCAAACCTGATATTCTATTGCCATGTTCCCTAAAGTTTCCAGTGGAGAAGTGTTGGGAAACGAAGGGCTACAAAAGTCCCCGTCCATCTCTATATAGGCATGCAGTTAGATCTTTTTGGGGTAGTATGTAGGTGTTTTTGTGTTATTGGTAAATGCAAAAATAAATTTTTTGATAGAGCGCCAGCAGATTCCCATAACACTATTACAATAAGAAGACAGTGGGAAAAAACAATCACATTGACAATGTAATTTGACATTAAATCAGATTTAAAAAAAAGGAGAGGGACTACGTGAGTGAGGATCACTTGACTATAGTAAGGGTGATTTAGAGAGGTCAGTGGCATGGAGACCTTGAAGGTCGGGAGGTTGGATGGCTCTTTATATTTAATAATGAATGGTCATAGTTGAAACCACAACTCTCCTTCCAGCTCTCCCTTTAGTGTCATATAAATGTGAAACTTGTTGTATTCAATACGTGGGGAAACAATAGTGCAGCTCCATTGATGAAAATAACTTACCCCTTAACCTCTTAATAGATTGGACGCTGTCAATGACAGGACCATCAACTCTGTATCGGCATATCTTAACGAGTGTTCATGTTATTGTTAATTTTGTCAAAGGCTATTATTATTGTTAATGTTACATTCTCCCCTAATGTAATAGTACTATGGAATCCATCTCCCTGTCTTTTTTCCACGTGTCATAAAAACAGAAAGATTTTGAAAGCCCCTAAACGTTATCTTTGGAATTATTCTGGATGACGTTATATATTTAAGTAAATTTCAAGCGACCTATTAGACCCTGGAGTCCATTAAAACAAAAAATGTATACTAAGCTGAATGTAGATTTCCTAGATCTTGTTAACACCAAGTACCTTAACAGACACTGATTTGTGAATCGAAAATGAACATAAACTTTGCATTTGAATGCATCATTTGTACTCATAAACGTTTAAGGAGTTTACCCTCGATTGAAGTCTAGACATCCATCCTTTAATGCTTTTACATTTTCCTTACGGCATTAAATATCCGTTTTGTTTGCCACATACGTAACACTATACAGAAGTTTTATGTATACCTTTTGTTTATTAGGTATAGTAACCAAGAATGATAAATAAATCTGAAAACTACAATTTTAAGGGCACTCCTGAGCTTTAAAATCAAAAATCTGTGCTTCGGTGGGATGTTTATCTAGTTAATGCACTTGTACTGTCAAAAAAAGCAAATTATAGACTTTGTTTGTGTTATGTCAACTTCTCGCTAAGAAAATATTACTACTCGCAAGAGACCGTTATGAATTTGTCACAGGAGGGCGACGGAAAAAAAGCATCTGCATCTCTGAGCAGAAGTTAAAGCTGTTCAGATTTATGGACATTAGTGGTCTAAAAAAATGTAAGTCCATTGCCTCTGACTGTCTTGTGTTTTTTCAGCACGTCTCTGTACACAGACACTGATAATCTGTAGTAGTATTATTATTATTGTTATTATTATTATTATTGTTATTATTATTATTTTTATTATATTATTTTATTATTATTATTATTATTATTTTTATTAAATGTATTTTCAGGACCAGCAATAACACAAAAAGTACATGTATTATAAAACAATATAATGTAATATTAAACTTTAAAATACATAAAAATACTACATAAAGTAATTGAGTTAATTTTTTATGAATACACATGTATTTTGCTACTGACATTCCCCAAAACTGATATAAACAAAAAATTGATTGAATTTCGAAAAAAAATACTTCCAAACAACAGGTATTTTTTTATTTTTTTTTTTTTAAGAGTCTCACATCAAGGATATGTCTGGTTATTTTAGTTATGCTTGTTGTATTCAATTTTAATTCAATAATCAAGAGGCAGAAAAAGAACTATTTGTTTCATGTTCCGCAGAAACTATGTGCATATCCTAACCTTCTTTGTGGTTTCGCATGTTAGTTGGAAAAAAATCAAATAAAGTAGGGATCACAGACCTTCTCTTGTATCTGTGGTTATCAGTGATCATTTACGGAACAATTAAGGGATTCGGAAAGAAAGTCATCCTGTAATTAAGGAAATCAGTGAACATTTAAATGTATAAGCAGAAAATTCAGGCTTTCTTTTCATTTGGCGAAGTCTGCCTTTTAACGCTTGACCTCTGTGATCACTGCAGAAAGAAGAACTCTTTCAAGTGAATGGATTATGCACCATTTAAGGGGAGACATAAGGTATACTGGTATTATCTGAGAGACGTGCATGACATGGGTTAATATTATGACTCTTAACATATAGTCATATTAAATATTTCAAAATGCATCTTTGTTGTTAATAATAATCATAATAATAAAATAAATAATAATAAAGTACTGTATTAAGAAATATATATATTATATATATATATATATATATATATATATATGTTGTATATATAATTATAATAAAATATGATTTATAGACCCATTTAAAAAAATCTATCAATTTTTTATACTATCCGTACGAAATAGTACATTCAGTTTGTTGTAGAAAAAAAATACATTCCAATATATTGACTTATTATTCTCTTCTTGCCCATGCACACGTTGCATTGCGAACCTGTGCTTTATACTATAAATAAACCTGATACTGTGATTGATGAGGCATATCACAAAAAAATGTAAAAATCCGACAGAGGAAGAAATAGGAAAATGCATTTTTAATGAACTAAGAGAGGATTCCTGCTTTATAAACCCATATCGCAAAAATGCAGATTTCGAATCAGCTGTTATTAAGATATATGAACTTTTAACGTCAAGCTGACCATTACCAGACCATTAAGTATAACCTTTCTAATAAAATAACTTAATAGTTTTAGTTGTGCAGACTTTAAATGTTTGGAGCTCATAAAATGTCAGATGCACTTAGAAACTAACAGCACATTCGGTAAAACACAGCTGTTAATAGGCTTCATTTATCACTTTTAGGCAAATGCTATTGGAGATCAGACAGCTGTAGTTTCAGGAAAAAAAAGGAAATTGTTTATCCCATGATCGCCTCGTAAAGGTGAAATAATCTTAAACCAGAAAGAAAGTTAAAAATGTAAGTTCCTTGCGATACTATGTAAAACGAGAAATGATTTTGGAGAACGGACTTTAATAATATCAGACCCGGTATATAAAATGTCATTGTTTGTGAAACCCTATGTTAAAAGAAAGTCACATCGCCGAATGTCATGATACGGAATTGATGCACAGTTCCTTAAAAACTGGAAAATCCATTAACTGGAATTATTCATACTGCAGCTATTATGAAAGAAAAAAAATATATATAAAAACTCTGATACACTTCTAAAATGTGAGGTTAGGTTTCAACACTTCTCAAGTGGGATACGGAATTCAAGAGCAGACAATGAGCTTCTTTAAGCTCTGACATACCAGTGAGTAGAGTCACTTTTCTAAGACCATGCCAACACACACACGTACGGCAATAAGCGGGGAAAAGCCTCATGCAGAGAAGGATGAAAGAACGTCTCATCACTGTTGACCTACCTCCGACTGCAGACAGATTGTGCTGCCATCACTTAGCCATGAGGCAGCTCTGCTTGGTCTGATTGTTCGCTTTAAAGGCCAAGAATGGAAGCTAAAAAATATAGAAAAACCATATGAAGATCCGAGGCCAATTCATTAAGTAAGTGTAAGGTAAATGTGAACAATAATTACGATACGCAAGTAGCAGTCAAACCACGCCATTTTAATCATGGACAAGAATTATAGGGCTATGGATGATTTTATTCCGGCGTACGAATGCCAAGCGGACAAACGTAGCCCTGTCTGCTTTGTGATTTGAAGTTTTAAGCTGCTCCAATTTATTATAAAAAAAAACGGGTATGCAAATATACCGTGAAAGGAAAAACAGAGAAATGGGGAGTGAGAAAGGAGGTAAGAGAGAAGGGGCGAACAGAGAAAAGCAGTCAATACCCAATGTGGTTTGAGACGTCACAGGATTTTTCAAGTAGCAAGAACAAATATATATATATTTTTTTTTAATTTTACTTTTTTTTTATCATGGTTCTAAATTATAAGCAATCAAGATCCAGACTTTTGGTGCAATTTTGACCATGATTAAGGGAAATGATGCAGACCCGAGGGCATGTTCATAGTCTTTGTGTGATTGTAGGATTATTGCTGAAAGATGTGCCATATGTCAATGCCTCGTCTGATTTAAAAAGATATATGCAGCACACCTAAAGATCTGTATGAATCTAACAAAAAAAAGAAAAAAAAAACAACAAAAGAATATTATTTAATACAGAAAACTAGGAAAAGCAAAAGCAAGATAATACCACCATGTGGAGTAACATGGAACTACACCCGCCTACACGGAATCAGAGGATGGTAACGCAGAACCAACAGGATAATCTAATGTGTTTCTTTTAAAAGCCACATTTCTTGTTTGTAAAGCAGTTATTTCTCACATTATGCCTTAGTTTTCAAACAATTCTGCTGCTGTCACTGATCACTGCTAATTACAGCCAAAATTGACAACAGGATCTCTCCTACTGGCTGCCAAGCAGACCAGATGCAGGTAAAAGAAACCACTTCCGTGCATGTGATGGCTCGAGGAGACAAAGTCCATCAACATTGCTGCTGCCAGTGATCGCTGTCTTTCTGTGCTTTACATTAAACATTAAGCAGGCCGAGGCAAAGCTGAAGTAATTACGTAAATGTTGTTTTTATAATTTTATTTTTAGCTGCTTGTTTCTTCTATTATTTCGTGACCAACAGACTTTGTACAAATACATTTTTTTTTATTCTACTGAATGATGGCATATCCAGTGTCGTATTTAGGGGAGGTGGAGGTATGTGGTCCACAATTGCTTCCCAGGCCAGTCCGACCTGGGCTGAATAAGAGGACCATTTATTTATTACTAGACTTGTGCATTCCGAATGTTCCGAATCGGTGATCCTTCTAGTATAGTTGGCGTGGAGGACTGATCTTGGTGAAAATGGTCAAATGTACACTTTTTATTACTTTATTTAGATATATCTCTAATCAAGAGAAGTCAGGAGAAGCACAGCTCAGTAAACCATTTGCTAGAAGGAAGAGATTGTGGGAGTCCAACCTTAACACATAATCAAGTTACCAGCACATTAGGAAAGATCTGCACTCTTCCGAGGACAGATCCTAAGACATTGTGTGGCTTGTTACCAATGTCTGCCACACGGTATTGAGGTAATGCTCACCTTTTACACCAAGGTGGTACTACCGACTACACTGAAGGCTCCCACCTAAGTGCACCACCATTTTTCTGGGCAATCTGGGTTTTTGCAGACAGAAACAGGGTACACTTTTGGGAGGAAGTATTATGAAGGTGGGCATTACTGTCTATTGTAGTTTGTGAGCAACCTTAGTTTAGGAATTAAAAGCCTCAGATGTCCCAGCCATGTGGAGACACTACATGATTAGATCCCCAATCTTGCAATCTCCAGAGGCTCAAGACTACCTGCTAGGACTCATATAGAGGTAACCAAGCTAAAGACTAACCCTGGATTTCAGGTTAGTCCAAAAAAGGCTTACAAATACATGAGTATTTATAAAGCTTAAAATGAATTTCCTTTTTCGGTTACTTAATAATCTGTCTAACATGCCATTCATTTATACATTTTATGAACTCTTAATTTCGCATCCCTATTGTGTTCTTACCCTGACCTTTAACCATGTCACAAAATTCCCTTTATCACCTTTAATTTCCTATTACATGTGACATTATCCTTATTTGACATTTCTTTTCTTGACATTCTTTTCAAGCAATTTCCTTAGCAACTTTTATCTTTTGCCAGGCATTCTATTTTCTTTTTGTGCCACTGAATATATTTAAATTTTCAGTGAGCTTTATAATTTTTGTAAGAAAAATAAAGAAAGGGTACTATTTTTGATGTAACAACTACAATACAATGCACTCTAATTGGTGGTACAATTGAGCAGTAGAGAAAAACATCAAATATTTCATAAGAAATTCTTTGTCCAACAAATATTTAATGAGATAGCAAACATGAATCTAGCCTACAGTCATAAGATTTCATGCTTCACTGCCTTCACTTGTTTTTCTAAATATGAAGGAAAAAAATGTCATTTTTGGAATATATTACATACAAAAAAATGCAGAATTTCTATTATTTTCTGTTGGTGTGTTCTACGTATATATAAAAGCCTTGTCACCATGGGCATTGTAGGTCATACTGGGAAGTGCTTAAATATACGTGTACTTTGATTGAACCTTTACTGTATGCTCCGCATGACTGGGAATTTACACCAATACTATGCAGTGTGCCGGAATCATCCCTTGTGTGGGAAGAGAGTGGGGTTGACAGAACAAGTTGAGTGAATGCAGAGGTGGGAAGAATCAGAGTATAGAGAGGAGAAAGTGAGAAGAAAGAGGGAAAAAAGAAAAGAATGAGAGACAGACAGAAAAGAAGGGCAGAGGGGGAGAAGATATAAAGAGGGTGAGAGAGAAAGAAGAAATAATTGAAAGGAAGGAAGGTAGGAAGGAAAAGAGAAAGTGAACAAATGGGGATAAGAGCAAGAGAGAAAAAAGAAAGTAAGAAATAGATTGTTAGGAACTTTAAGATTCAAACCAGCGATTCTGAGCATGGGATACCTACCCGTGCCACCACTAGGATGCTCTGTAGTCACTACGATCCCTGTCACCTTGACACTCTACAACGTAACTGGGAAAATGGTGTGTGGACTGATAAAACTAAAATTGAATTGCTTGGGATGGACACGGAGTACCGCGTATGCCGTAAAATGGGCACCGCATACCCACATTAAAACATCATCCCGACAGTGAAGTACGATGGAGAAAGCATCATGATTTGGAGCTGCTTGGAAGCAAGGAGGGCCTGGTTAGTTTTTTTGACATGATGACAACCTTAATGACTAAAACTCCACCTCCTGCGGACTACAGTTCCCATTATGCTTGGCAAGCAATTTAGTATAAAAAACTGGATGTGTTGATGTGTATGGAGCAAATGGGGTGTGAATGTACAGTAACTAGCGGTTGAAGCCTTGGTGTGGTGTTATTCCTCACATCATCATGGACTGACCACCATTCAACCAATTTGAGTGTCTGGGATCCTTCTAGTATAGTTGGCGTGGTTGGCCTTGATGACCTTGGTGAAAATGGTCAAATGTACACTTTTTATTACTTTATTTAAAGATTATGTCTAAAAATAATAGATAAAACTCCAATCATACATCACCAACTGCATTTTGATTGGACCTTGCCTTTAAGCCCGGCTCAGCGTGATTGACCATTCCCACAGTGACAAGGCTTTTGTATCTACAGATGTGCATTAAAATGGTTTAAAAACGGCTTTTTTAAAACCAGTGTTGTGTTAATGTTAGGCTTAGATCATTTAGTTTCTCATGGTGATTTTAATTTAGTAAACATAAAAATTCAATGGTGTGGGTGTGTTTGTATGTTATAAAATCGGCAGGCAGAGGGCCACTTGGCTGTAGTCATTACTGGCCTTCCACTTCTGCCTATGCCTTAATTGGTTGATTTTTCTAACATAGTAGGCGCTTCAGTTGCATTTCCTAAACATCTGACCATTGTAAGCTTCATAAAATATATAATTTTATAATCTTGCATATTTATTCTGAAATCCCTACCCATTATTGTTACAATGAGACTCTCCAATGATCTATACACATTTACAGCTATTAATACACTTAATATTAATCTCAAAAAGTGCAATTTATCAATATAATACATCAGGGCTGAAAGACGTCATGTAAATATGAACTAACTGAAATTCATTAGGTGTGTGGCTAATGATTTCCTTTAGTGGCAACCCACTAGCCACATATGTTCCACCTCTGCTACTTCTTCACCCGTCCATATTAATAAGGGGACCTATATGTGCCCATAAGAGAATACTGTAAATTAAGCTGACCCATTGCTAATGGCAACATCTTAAATATACACTTTGATTTAGAATTGGAATTAGCTTCGGCAAGGTGGAAAGGAAAATTGCCTTTTTTTTTCTTGAAATGAATGAAAACAAGTTTTAACCATCTCATATTCTCTGAAATATATGTGCAGAAGGACAGATCCGTGTATTTCCTGTTCTCATTAAATTCTTGGCTCCAAAAAAATGAAATCATTGTAAATCATACAGTAATTTCGTAAAATAGCCGTTGAAACATTTTATTGCCTTCCAAATTGATTGGCTGGCCACAGAAAATATCTTCAAAATCTAAATAAGCTCTTGTCTCAGAGCAAGGAACATTTGCAACATTTAATTTGACATGAACTATCAATGGTGTGGTTTATCTTGCTATTACAATTGTAACCATGATGTTAAAGCTATAGTAAGCCATTTGGAATTCAAATACCCTTCTTTCACGGAAGAAGGACTTTTCTTATATTAATACAACACGCTAAAGTTTAAATCATTAATCTTGGTTGGTTTACAACCAAACCGTGTGTGATACATTATTCACTTTCGCTTGGATACGCATAGAAGGTTGCAAAATTAACGCTAAACATTTAAACTAGTCCTCTTTTTTCCCCCTGGATATAAAAGTGAACGACTAGTGTGTGTGTGTATCTATATATACTCACACGGAACATGGACAAAAGTATTGGGACACCTGACCATTACACCAACAGGGGCTTTTATGACATTGCATTCTAAATACATAGACATTAATATGAAGTTGGTCCCCCTTTTGCAGCTATAACGGCTTCCACTCTTCTGGGAAGGATTTCTACAAGATTTTGGAGCGTTTCTGTGGGATTTTTTGCCCGTTCATCCAGTAGAGCATTTTTGAGGTCAGACACTGATGTTGGATGAGAAGGCCTGGCTCACAATCTCTGTTGGAGTTCATACCAGTGCGGCCGGTCAAGTTCCACCCCAGACTCATCCAACCATGTCTTTGAGGACTTTGCTTTGTGTGCCGGGGCAGAGTCATGGTGAGTCTTCCCTAAACTGTTCCCACAAGGAAGTAGAGAATTGCCCAAAATGTCTTGAATTGTCCCTTTCAGCATACCAAGACGTTTAGGACATTGCTATGCTTCTATTATTGCATCATGTGAAAAAAGTACCCTCAAATGGGCTTTGATTTTCTACAGAGCCAAAATACATGATATATAAAATATTAAAATAAAAGAGAAGCATTGCACAGAAGTAGTGAAACTATTAAATTATAACATCACACTACATACTAAAAATAGCATCAGTTAAAACACATGAAAAAGCAATAGACATAAAATATAACTGAATGACAGAAAGTGCGTGAAGGGATTTAACAAAATACAGAAGTGAGGTTTATTTCAATGGAGGAGAAATGTTAGAACAAGATTCCATAATTCAAACTAGAGGGTCAGAGGTTTAAATGTAATGTAAGGAAATTGTACTTTACTGGGAGGGTGGTAGATTAATGGAACAGCCTCCCGGCATAAGTGGTAGAGGCTGATACAGTGAAGGAACTAAAACAAGCATGTTATAAGCATAAAGCTATCCTGAATTTAAGACAGGGTCAAGGACTAATTAAGCCCTAAATTTTAGGTAAAACTGGTTATGCTGGAGGATTTTATGAGATACATAAATGTATTGAGATACTATACATTTATATACATTCAGTTTTTGCAAACTTTTATTTAAAATTCCAGGGAAATAGTTTTAATTGTTTATATATTCTATTAAAAATGACATACGTTCAACGGTAGAGGGGAAACAGAAAAATATTTAGTAATGCGACTTTGCAAAGTTTGCTTCTATAAATAAATAAAAAATACGCTTTTACTCCAGTTCCTGGAAAAAAAACTTCATATGGCAGATTAAGTAACACTCACTATGGAAACGAAAAAAAAGGCTTATTTGGCATTATTGAACCAGTGCCTTATGTATCACTAGGGCTATTACTGTTTGAAATTCAACCAAAAATCTGAGTTACAGCTAAAGACCAGGAGAGGAGGTTGGAAAATCATGTTATCCAGAGAATTGTAGTGGGTAACATTACAGAGGTATCCATGGAGAGAGACTACTGTTTCTGTCTACAGTGGCAGACGCCAAGTCTTCATGACAATGGCAGATACAGAAATAGTCAGGACGGGAGATTATGAATGAGTTCATGTTAAAATATAACATTTTTATGCTGCTTTTTTCCTTGCGTAAACATTTCAGAAATTGTATTAATTACAATATTAAATGTTCCCAAAAACAAAGATTTATCTTACCAGCCATTTCGTTTTCGAGGTAGTTTTGTCCACATCCTATTTGGAGTCCAACGCAAGCAAAGCCTTAAGGAGCTGAGAGTGGGTAGACAATGTATGCCATCCATAGGTCATTTGTGTATTAATATTTTGTTTTGTGTAAAGGAATCTTGGCTCTTATATTCTATATGATGGTATATAAGATATATGAATATTGACGGGACGCCATTCATAAATTTCAAGGGATATGTGCAAAAGGATGGTTAATTCAAGAATAGCCTGTACAGGGTTGATGCCTGTATAGTATTTTTGAAGCTTACCTATCAACACAAAAAAGTCAATGGGTCTATTCACTAAAGGCAGCGCTGTCAGGAGAGTCTCTGGACTTGCCTATCCTTGAGCCAAATGGGAAAATATATTAATCACTATTTAACCCTCCAATGACCCCTGACATACTACTTCATCCTTGCAGATCTGTCACTTAATGAGCAATGGCATAATATAACATCCTACCATCTGATAACAGCCTTGTCTCCCCTCAGCCAGCATGCTCACAGGTCCATGCGACCACTCGTATGCTCACAAAGTCCATTGCACACCATTCCAAATATTTCAAGCCTGGTGCTGGTAACCAGCAGTTTCCATACAAAGCACTCTCAAAGGATGGTCAGCACTCCAGGTCTTCAAGTTAACAACTTTTCTTTATTCAAACAAAGTCAAGTCGATGTTTCAGTCATTGCTGACTTTCATCAGGACATCATATCATGACTGAAACTTCGACTTGACTTTGAATAAAGAAAAGTTGTTAATTTGAAGACCTGGAGTGCTGAACATCCTTTGAGAGTGCTTTATACACATGTTCTTCTGTAGGTTCATCATAACACCAGGGGGTGCCGTATAGTTAGAATGTACTGCTCTTTGTTATTATTATTATTTTTTATTTATATATCGCCAACAATTTACACAGCGCTTCTCATAAAACATTTGTTCAAAAGAGAGGACACAACTAGAATAGACAGACCAAGACACAGAAATACATCAGGTAAAGAGGGCTCTGCTTGTAAACTTACTCAGAAAAAAAAGTTGTAAAATGTAGTAAAAAAAAAAAAAGGATTCAGACACCTGAAAAAATTCTGAAGTCCTTTTCCTGCCAATCAACCCAGAAGTATAAAAATGGTGAAGTGTGTTAGAGAGTTATAGCCTTTAAATGTCTTCCAACACATAAGAAACAAAATGGCAAAAGTATGCAAAAATTTATTTTTTTGTTACTATGTTGGTATTTCACTACCTGAAAAGCATCAGAATGACCCTTGTGAAATAGCCTGGGTTGTCTGCTTTCCAGAATCATATACCTCTGTGGTACTTTTATGGAATCTGTGAGAACTTTTAAGGCCACGGTCCTGGGAAAACCAAATTTAGAAAAAAATTACAGCAAGCATTAGCCGTGAAAAATTTATAACAGTTAGCCCTGTGAAGAAAAATAGTTTTCCTGAGTTTAATTTTCTCCTACCTTTTTCTATTCTACTCCTAATAAATATTGTGTTGTTTATATGAATATGGTTTTAAAAAAAAAGTGATGAAAATGCTTTGGCCTTTAAGTGTAAAAGGATAGAAGATGACCTCCAAAATGTACTTTATAGGTTAAAAGTGAGCTATGATTCTCTCACTCACACATGACTGCCCTCTACTGTGTTGTAATAATAAAATATATTTTTCTTTATTTACTTGTACAAAAAAAATCAATTTTGTCAGTATAAGTATGAATTTTCTATGCTTGTACCCTTCTTGAGTACATTTTTGATACCTTTCATGTCTAATGCCGTACATATACACACATATTTATATATATATATTTATATATATATATGTATGTAAATATTAACAGCATATTGTAGCTTGTTCTTTTGAACATCACATAATTATCCCACCCTTTTTATTCTCTCCTACTTAAAATTACTCTTTTTTTCTGTAATAACCTGTTATTAACAAGTTAATTTTTTAAATACATTTTTCCCTCACAATCTCTTACCATCAGACAGGGCTCTGATATTTTGCAACATATCTATATTATAACAGATTTTTCATCCATATAGATGGTAAAATAAAATATATAAGAACAATTATTGTTAATATTCTAAGTGCTAGGGATTCACTTCTCTTTCCATCCTATCAGCAAGCCTCTTTTTGCTCTCATCTTGTCCAACTTCACTTGGTCTTTAACAGAACAATTTATTCTGGCACTAACTCAACAGTCGTAACGCTGGTTTTCCTCACAATGGCAGTTCTTGATAATATATGAATTTAACATAATGATATGCTTGTGAATCTAGTTGTAAGTAGCTCTTATAAATACCCACAAATACCTCGAGTGGTCTCTGACTCCTGTGCAACTAACTCATCTTGTCTATTAATCTCTTTTAATACCATATCCAGCTTGTTTATTAACGTCAACTGATCTCCTACACTGTGTGCTAAACCCGGCTTTTTAATGACCTTGAAATGACCTCCATTTGTACTGACCGGCTTGCCTTGAAGATAAGTCCCAGCAGGTGCCTTGGTGCTCAGCTTCCAAACGAAAGAGGCTTTCATAGATGAATCCTACCCAGCTAAAGAACTGCCAATCCTTGGATCCATTTCAAGGTGAATAAAAGAACTAAGACATGGAACTGCGGTCTGGTAAATATTAGTAGAACTTCAGTGTGACATATTATGGATGTTTACCAAGACAAATGTTATAGTTTAGTATGTTTATACTGAATGTATTAGACTTTTAAAATGGTCTTGGTCCCTCTTTCATACAGTATATACTAAAACAGTAGAGAAAAAAACAAACAACTTTCCTTCGAAATCTTAAATAAACAAAACCACTGTAACCAGGGTTTACAGCCCATAAAGTGATTCACTTCTATGCGCTAGAAGTCTAGAAGGCAATGTCCCTTCTCGCACAAGTTTTATTATGTATTTACACAATGTAACTGATCATATAAAAATATTTTTTTTCATAGTACTGGAGGCTTTTGAAGATTATAGTTAACAGCTGTAACTAAGGGAGATGCAATAATGCTGTTACAAATGAGAGGTTTAGGGCTATTAATGCAGCAAGCCAAAGAAATTGGGCAATTGAAGGATACAACAATAACCATTGTATATGATTGTTCAACACACTCCTCCAGGGTCAGTAAAGTGCCGTAATGTTACATAATTGTCTAATTAGAATCAATGTAGCCAACCTTGATACATGATCCTCTCAACAGAATTTTTAGTTATGTGAGCCCAGTCTTCTTCTTCTCAATAATCTTGTTAAAAGATGAAAGTAAATAAAAGCAGAGAAAATAACCAAGCTCTAAATCTCACATTGCAGAGGTGTTTTTGTATTTTGCGGCAGAGGAAGGCCATATAATGAACTTTTAATAAATATTTAATAGCCTGCAAGTATGTAATTCAGTGATCTTGCTTCAGTTGTACACAAGACAGCTAAAAATACAGATGCAAACATATACAAGTTGGATACATTTCCATAAGCTTGAGCTAATGATTGGCCCCCTCTCCCCTATACCATGCACAATATGGCAGAATGTAGTAAAGTAAACCTCACAGCATTATAGCCCCATCCTTGGCTTAGACTAATATGTCCATGCTTGCCATTGACATCTTAACAATTTATACTCATGTGATGGGTAGAGGGATTACTTCTCCAGCAGGACTTAATAGATAACATGGCACCTCTTTGGGCGGCATTAATCATGGACAAATATATTTAAAAAAAAAACGGTAAACCTTCAGGCAAGGACATGCAAATTGTCATACTCAGTTGAAGATCGCAAAACAACTTGTTGACTATGTGTGTTGGTTTGCGTGCATACCATGCAAGCTCTTCTTAGTAAATAGAGCCAATTGATTCAGAAGCCACATGTATAAAACAATCGTAGACTTATCCGTCTATTCGTAAAGACCAATGTTGTACCAAAGTACAGAAAAGCTGCTTTACTTGCAGGTATTTCACTGAGCAGATGTCCAGGGATGTAAAGGTGAAGTTATTCTGGAATGTAATACTTTTATAACATTAAAAGCATCATGACCTCATACTGTTGAATGTCTAAACCCTTCTCAGAACTAATTATTTAATCAAATACAATTTTGATTAATTCATGATTTTTCACAAAGGCAGGAAAAGATGTCATATAAAATGAAAAGGTTTCTTTTTGTGTTGTTTTCATGTTGCCTCAAGGCAAATCTAATGAGACCTGCTGAGGTTTAATTGCTTAGCATGCAATTAATATTTTATTGCATCACCTTTAAACACATAGATATTGTCACGTACAAGTAGTAAGGAGACACCGTAGTCAGGTAGGACTCCAGGACAGAACAGTTCATACAAGCCGAGGTCAGGATTCCGGAGAGCAGGATAGTCGATAAACGTAGCCGAGGTCAGGATTCAGGCGATCAGGATAAACAATAAACGAGCCGAGGTCAGGATACAGGAAAACAACGTAGTCAGGCAAGCCGAGGTCAAACACAGGAATCAGGAAGGTAAACGCTATCTGGGTGCTAGCACAAGGCATAGACGACCATCAGAAGGCAAGGTGTAACAGGTCTGAAGGGTTTAAATGGAGAACCGCGGAGGAAGTCTGAATCTCCCATCAGCCCCTCATGACATCACTTCTGGTGTCCGGGAATCGCGACCATTTTGAGTGTGGCGAAGTCTCCCTTCATAAAGGCCTGCAGTTAGGGAGTTCGCGGAAAAAGGAGTAAGGAGTAAGGCGGAGAAAGCCTGATTAAGGCGAAACGCGTCTGCAAATCCTACACTAGTTGCTTGCTAGTTGAGCCGTGTTCCTTGTGGATACCCTACGACCTTCTGCTTGAAGATTTTGATGTTCCCTGCTTGACTTTCTGGTGATTGAACTTCGGCTACCCTTTCTTGGATCCCTCTACCTGCCTTTGCCCCTTTAATTGGAACTGTGCCTTCGCTTTTGAGAACTGTGCTGCCTGCCTGTTGACCCTGGAATTGTTTGCTAGACTACGGTACTGTGCTTTATGTCTTTTGAACTGTGTATTTGAAACTACCTTATTCATTAAAGCCTTTTGGTTACCTGATCCTGCGCTACGCTCCGTCTCTGGTTCTGACAGCTTCGTTCCGTGGTGTTATTGTGTGGACCGATAATTGGCTTTCGTTCTGTGGCGTTATCGTGTGGACCGATAATTGTTTTCTTCGGGAAGGAGCTTTGGAAGCCCATACAATCCCTTTGGCGGGTGGAACCGTTCAATTTATGTCCAGAAAGTCAGAACAAACTATAATGCTCTCATCAATGGAAGTGGGATACCGCACTTAAAACATCTGATACAGATTTACTGTTTTACGGAAAACACTATGTTTTTGTTATTCTTTTTTTCTTACATATGTTAAAACACTGGAACAAAAACCATAACTGAAAAATTGAAAAAAAACTGAACACAGAGACGAAAAATATAAGTATTATTATTATTTTTTTTTTTTTTTATTATTACACGTTTTTCATATATATTGTTTGTATTATATATAAACATATCATCTATAATAAAAATGTTCAATATATATATATATATATATATATATATATATATATATATATATATATATATATACATATTCTGAAGAAGTGCATCCTATGGAGGCTACACTATAAATGGGCTGGTTAGGAAGGTCGTAGATGTCCCATTTAGCAGTGAGCAGTGGCACGCCAGGGAGTCTGATGACCTAAGAAGGTGCCCCCCATGGACGTTAAAAATTTTATCAATTTTATTTAATTTTTGAAAAAGATAACTTTTCTTTTTTGAAGAGGAAGAAAAAATAATTTTCAATTCGATTAACTCATGTAAATCATAAAATAGTTCTATTATGTCCTAGAGGACATTTAGGCCACTTCCCAGAAAAAAATAGTCTGCCTGAACATCTCAAATGGTTTAAAAGACGTCTATGAGATAAAAAAAAATATATTTTCTGATACTGAACTAAATGAGCCTGGTACAAGAAATGTTTCAAGTGTTTAAAAAAAAACTAGAAAAGTGTTGGTAGAATGGAAACCTAAAGTAAAGTTTGGACTAAAGATAGGTTATCATAGCAAATTTGAGACAGAGCACCTGTTACCACAGTGTAGGTGGTGTTCAGATACTTGGTCATGGCCATCATAGTGGAGAACATCAGTCTGCTTTTCTGATATTTTCTTTTATATGAAATCTGTACAGCCACAGGAAACGTTATGGTCAGTTTTTGTGCTTACTAAAGTAATATATGATTTTTTTTTCCCCATGCTGGAAAATAAATTCATTCACAGTGGGAATCTGGTGCCTTAACCAGATGCCTATACTAACAGTTAGTTGTTTAGTAAAATAATCCAATCTTTGAAGTCAGCAAAACATGATTTCCTCGTAACAGAATGAGAATATTTCCCAAAAACACTGTTATCAGAGGAAAACCCATGTCAGACTGTAAAGATTTTTTTATTTTTTTTTGATGCATATACATCAAAAAATTTAAAAAAACATTGCAAATGCTCTTAGGCTACTGCTGTTGCTTCATTTTACTCTTATTATTGCATTGTTTTAATATTTAAAAGTAATATTTACATATATTAGCAGGACTTTGGCAATGAAGTAATATGTAAAACACAAGCTAGAAATGTGTTTTTAGCTTTAACATAATTGAATAGAGGGATTTGACACAAGGGTTGTGGGCCATCAAATGAAGACCTTGTTTTAAACCATCAAAAATAATTATCAATTATCAACTATGCATTATGCTTTACAAGAGACCAACCCCAGTGAGCATTTCCTGCAAAAAGAACCTGTTTGGACCTTTAGAACTCAGAGATAAATCTAAAGCCCTTCTTGCAGGACAAACTCGCCAGGGTTGGTCCATCATAATACATTGTGAAGTTTTGAGTTGAAATGGCAACTCTTTTCCAAACTCCCACTAAAACTGAGTGTCACAAGCCAAGCCCCAAACATTCTGTAATGAGAATATAGTTAGAAAAAGCCATGAAAACAAGCCAAGTTTTAAAAAAATATTACATTGCATTTCACATTTATATTTTTTTGCTAATAGGTCTTATATATATATATATATATATATATATCTCTATATATATATATATCTATATATATATATATATATATATATATATAGATATATATATATATATATATATAGAGAGAGAGAGAGATATATATATATATATATATATATATATATATATATATATATCATGCATGCTACTTTTAAATACTGGGCTTAATTTTCCATAAGGTGTCCCACAGAAGGCAGATATAGAAGAATAATAGTTATATTAATTGGTACAAACTCCCATTTATGAGACATAGGCCTGGACTTATTATCAAGGAGCTACTTGGGAGGTGCCCGTCTTTTGGTGGAACAAAACATAGAGCAAAGTCTACAACTTATGTCCCATTCCAAATGGAAGTTTTTGATTCCAAATATTTGTACTTGCAGAGCTTGAAATGTATAACCATCACCCAGCTAATTTTGATATTTAAAAAGCACTCCAATCAAACATAACCTTTTCAAGAGTATACAAGAAGCTTTTGTGACATACATTAGATGCAATACTTCATATATGCCCTGGGCTTCATAGGTCATAGGTACCAGCTAATGTCTGCATATGAACACTTTGCAGAAAACATGAAAAATAAATAAAATATAAATATAATTTTTATCTTAAAGGTTTGTATTACCTTTATGTTGGTTCAGTTACATTCCTATGTACTATCTCAACTGTACGCGTACAAAGCCAATTCATTAATCTTTATGCAAGTAAAACATTATTGTTTCTTAAATGTACTTGGCTTTGCTGCCCAGAAAATTTTTTATCTGATGTAATTGGAGTATAAAGCTATAATCTTATGGCTGGGCAGGAGATGTGATTTATCAAAACTAAGATATTAAAAAAAAAACCTGACTTTTATTGGTGTTTAGTGAGTTTTTGATACTAAGTAGATAATTCAGCCATCTGGTACTGTATTACTAGAGATATTATCAATTCAACTGGACATAATGTACACTCCTCCTATCTAGACTTAAAGTTCTGCATCTCATGCCAACTGTTTTCATGAATATCTTAAGCTATGCTTTTGCCTGATTTTGAGCATCTTGTACACAGTATTAAGTGAATGTAAGCTTATATTCACTTATAACCACTTGTTCCTGTCTCCTAGTAACGCAGCAGAGCCAGAGACTGATTGTGGTACCACTGTCAGTGTCTGGATCAGTAAATAGTGATGTCAGTTATGCTGTACCTCCATCAATGTCCGGCACAGAATATAATAAAGTCAATTATGCTGTACCACCTTCAGTGTCTGGCACAATATATAGTGATGGCAGTTATGCTGTACCACTGTTAATGGATCTTATATAGTGATGGCAGTTATGCTGTACCACCGTCCATGTCTGGCCGTGTGTTAAGTGATGGCAGTTATGCTGCACCACCGTCAATTTCTGGCACAATTTATATTGATGTATTGAGTTATGCTCTTCCACCATCAATGTTTGGCCCAGTGTAAAGTGAGGAAGTTATGCTGTGCCACAGTCAATGTCTGTCTCATATTTTTCAGATTGACTTTTTGTATTTATATATTTATGATTAGAGTTACTTGTATTTTTCAATTGCTGATGATCTTATTTCATCTTGGATGAGAGAACAGAAAGGGAAGATGTGATAGAAACATTTAAATAATCAAAGAGATTTAACAAAGTAGAGGAGGGAGTTTATTTCAAAGTAGGGAAAATGCTAGAACTAGAAGAAAACTTGAGGGTCAGAGGTTTAGATGTAGTGCAAGGAAAATTACTTTACTGAGAGGGTGGTAGATAAATAGAACAACCTCCCATCATGGATAGGCATATGGCTAAGACATGGACTGATTAAGATCGAAGTCTCTAAACTAGGTAAAATAGGCAGACTAGATGGGGCCCAATGGTTCTTGCCTGCTGTCAAATTCTATGTTTCTATGTTACACACTTGCTTAAGAAACAGATTTTCTTATATCTAAAATACACTTCAAGTTGTATTTTTGCTGCCATTGGCAGACAGTCTATTTCTTTTTACTTCTGAAATGCTCTGCTATGTTCCATCATTGTAGTTCTTATAAAGTATAATTCCTCTAGTATATATTGCTGGAAAATAGCAGCATTTAAAAAACACACACACAGTACCACATTAACAGCAAATCTGCAAGTTTTACTGTTCTTTACAAATGTTATTAGCATTAAACACTCATTCACTTAAGAGTAAAAGCATAATATAAAAGTTGTTATAGCAACTTCAGCATGTGAAAAATAATAGAGTGAATTTGTGTTCCATATTTTTGTTATACAAGATGTTTTTATGGTTGTGATAATAAAAATCAAAAAGTACTCTTTTTGGTTCTATTAAAAATATTTAAGTGATGTACTGTATGTAATTGTAAGGTTTATTTTGTACTTAACTAAAGGAAACAAACTTTTCTTAAAAGCAAGGATCTGCAGGAATGCAAATCCGCATGTGGGATAAGGCTAAATGCAGATTACTGGAAATATTTTTTTTAAGAAATGTTCCAAAGTACAGGAAAATATGATTACTTCTATAATAAATACATAAAAAAACTTGGTTGAAAGTATAAAAAATGTTCGTATAAACTTAGTAACTATCATCTTTGCATAATTTAGCATACATTTATCATAAAAACTATGTCAATTAATTAATTTATGTAATTAAAACTACCTCTCGTTTATAACTTCTTTTCTTTTTTTCTGTTTTTGTGTTCTCATTATGTTTGTTTCCCAACCAGTGAACTGGCTTTGGATATATTTGTTTTAAAAGCAAGGGTCTATTAAACTTCAGACACAGGGGTGTATCCAGAGCCCGACCTCCTTAGGGGCACTCACACTAGCATTCACCCAAACACTCGCATTAACACACAGACACTAGACACAACTAGACTCTCAGCACTAACACACACATCCAGAAACTCAACACTAACATACACGCACACTAACATACACAACCACACAAACATACCAGATACTAACACAACCAAACACACACATACGAACTTACCCAAAGACACATGTTTGCAGACTAACTTTGCCAAAGACACTTGAAACATGGGTTCACCCACAAACTAACAAACATACTCAGACACACACACATAAACATACCCAGACAAAAGACACACGCTAACATACCCAAACACACACTTTCACTAATATACCCAGAAACACAGGCTAACATACCCAAAGACATATGTTCACATGCTAAAATCTCCCCCAACCCCACACATACATACACTAACATACCCAGACACACTTTCACTAACATACCCAAAGACACATGTTTACACACTAACATACACCCAAACTTTGACTACATACCCAGGTACACATGCTAACCCAGACACCCATACTAAGTAACATACCCAAAGGCACATTTTAACATACCGAGACACACAAACGAACATATCGAGCCACAGAAACTAACATACCCAGACAAAGACACTGGCATACCCTCAAACAAAACCAACTGGACGTTTATTCTTGTCTATTTTTTCATCCTTCTTAAACATTGATCCAATCCTTTACACAAATATAATGAGGTTTCATCATCGTTGTGGTCTTTGATAAAATCTATAATGTTTAATACATAAGCTGACTTCCCCTATCCAAAAATGTATTGCTTTAATATCTTTAGGACACATTAGGATAATTTTTCAACTGTAGCCAAGAGCTTTTTATATTATTTATATTGACGCCTGAATCATCGGTTTAATAAGCCATCACTTTCATTGTTAAAAGAAAACTAATTTTGTATTCTTTTTAAATTTGTCATGCGAGTGACTAACTTGTGAACTGGGGAACTGCTTATACTACTTTTGCCTTTTCTATATTTACTGATATACAGATTTTTCGCCCGTTACATTCTACCCAATAGTAAGTGCAACACACGAACTTAGGGTTGCGCTTGGTTTCTGTACAGATGCCAAAATAACATCCATCTTGGGTGAGGCAGAAAAATAACTTTCCATAAATCATGTTCTATTAACACAGTAAAAATCCAGACACCCCTCCATGACACGGTTATCTGTCAATGTAATTTAAGGGATGAATTAAATCTAAAATGCATTATTAGGAACAATTTCCATGGGGACCAAAAGAAAATGAATTAGCACCGAACAAAATTAAACTTCTTTCATTTCACAATGGTTGAACAATTTAGATTTTAACACAATTCCATTCTCCATAGGGCACTTAGATAGGGACGAGCCAAAAAACAGTAAAACTTAATAAACAGCAAAGGCTCTGAACTGTAAGCAGGGTATTCAGCGCTTATGCACTCGATACATCAGAGCTAAGTGACTGAAGCAAACAAATATCCACTATCACCAAATGTATGCTAGCACAATGTTTTAGCTAAGTTGACAGAGGTTGAAAGTACTACATGGAGTTCGTTTTCAAGAGCATCCAGCTCATTTTGTGATTTGCTAATATTTTAAGTAAACAAGATACAGAAACAAATCAGATGTATATAAAGTATTTGGTTCACCTCACTGCAAAACAAGCAGAATTATTTTATATCTAATTTCATTAGAGAGGATTGGAAAAATACATTAAAAGTGAAAGTGGCTGGAAAAACGCTGAGCTTGTTTGCATCTTTAAGATGTGTTAGGTATATTTATTTTCTATTTTCCTGATGCAGACTCTGAGGGTCCAGATGTCAAAAATACCAGCTAAAGGGTTTTATGGTACTCTGCCATCATCTCTTGTTTTGTTTTTCTTTCCTTCCGAGTGTCTCTTACCTCCTCTCATTTGATTTCCCATCTGTTCTTTCCCTTATTTCTCCTTTATCTCTCCACATATTTTCCTCTTCTCACCTTTCTTTTTCTTCTCTATCCCTTCTCTTCTCTCATTTTAACGCTTCTTCTCCCACTTTCTGTTCTCTATCTCTCCTTTCTCTCTCTCTTTAACATTTAACAGTCTCTTCTCTCTATTTCCATCTCTTTTATTCTTTCAAATAAAGTCAAGTGAAAGGCTTGACAAAAGGTGGCAAACCTAGTCTTCCTGCTTCACCTTATGGACTTCTGTCTTCTCTTATCTGTTTACTACTTTTGCTGCCACACCATCCTCACAATATATGTGACCAAGCAGCATACCAACAAAATGCACTGTGTATGGACATTAATACATACGACCTGTACAAAAGATTACACATACAAACTGTCATACTAAGCACAAGCTCAAACAATTCTGATTTATTCAACTCAGGAAAATAGGTTTCAATTCTTACAAAAATAAAGGATTATTTTTTTCTGTCACTACAAGGAAGGATTCTGAGTCTAAATTCTTGGGGTTTTTCTTTCTTTCTTTCTTTCTTTCTTTCTTTCTTTCTTTCTTTCTTTCTTTCTTTCTTTCTCTTTCTTTCTTTCTTTCTTTCTTTCTTTCTTTCCATTTCTGATATTCTTCCCCATAAACCTTAAAATGAAATCCTTTTAGGTGATTAGTTGTGATTTACGAAGGCTGATATGGCACCAACACAGGCTGCCGATAAAAACTGTTCTGGTCTTGCTCTGCGATCACAGACTACTGTGTAATAGAGCAATTATTTTCTTGAATTTCCCTTTTAATTTGTCAAAATGACCATTAATGTTTTGATTTTATTCTGCAAACATGCACTTGTCTTTGTGTAGAAATCACTGTTCTGTGTTTTCTTTATGCCACTAAATATATTATAAATATTTATAACTTTTAACACAAGGATTGTAATCAAAGAAGCATGTGGGTTCTTCTAACGGTGTTTCTCAAGAGAAATACTTTTGCTTGTAATATTCAACCCTTGTCTGAGAAAGGACTTGCCCTGTAGTTTTTTTTATTTATTTTTTGTAATTCACAAATTTGGTAAAAGAATGTTATAAAGTCTGATGTTTCTGTTTGGAAGCATAATTCAGTTAGCTTTCTAATTCAGTTGAAAGTTTTGATTAAAAAAGAAACCCAAGCCCATAACTGAAAATAAACAGATTTGAGACGATTGCCGTGTATATTATAATATAGTTTGTAGTACAGAAAAATATTAGAAGATTAAAAAAGACAGATGTTGAAATCTAAAATCTAAGACAGTAGTCGATAAAATGAATATGGGATACTCTGGCGGTATTCTTGAGTTGTTGATTAAAAATAGCACAGAAACTGTGCTAGATGTACAAAAATGGTTAAAAAAATGTAAACAACTAAGAATTATGCATTCAAATTAATGCTTTAATAGTGCTTAAGTAGTTGGAGAAGATGGGAGGACACTTGGGGCACGGTGTACAATAATTGTGTACCAGCCTTTCCTATGGGGGGGCAGCAGGTACAACTTGACTAGGAAGCTAATGGGAGCCCACTAGGGGAAGCTTCTTGAGTTCCCTATCATATTTAAAGATGGCTCTATAAATGTCTTTTGTGAAGCAGCAGCACACACAAAAAATATTATCTTTTCCTCTTAAATACATAGTTAAATGTAATTGAGCAAATCAAATATGCAAATAACTCCTGTCAGTGTGGAAGCTATCTGGATCAGAAAATCTCATTTAATCAAAATCCCTTCCCAAATGCAGAGTATTATATTGTCTTAAGACATTTTAATAATGTTGCAACTTCAAGAACTCAGTTACAAAAAGAAAAAAAGTAATTACTGCATGTCACTGTCAAATAGTCATAAGGAGGGTGGATATGCCCTGATTTCTATTTAAACATAGATTATCTTACAAAGTAAATATTTCTAGGCAATTTGATCTTATTGATCGAGAAGGAGATTTAACCGATAGTGTACCAAAGAGCTGAACATGCACAGGTTAATGTATGACAACGTGAATGAACCTAAAATTGCGTGCTAATGTGATAAAGTGAAAAAAATACACTGCTCAAAATAATAAAGGGAACACTAAGAGTACACATCCTAGATTTGAATGAATGAACTAATCGTATGACACACTTTCGTCTTTACATAGTTGAATGTGCTGACAACAAAATCACACAAAAATTCTCAATGGAAATCAAATTTCTCAACCCATGGAGGTCTGGATATGGAGTCACACTCAAAATCAAAATGGAAAACCACACTACAGGCTGATCCAACTTTGATGTAATGTCCTTAAAACAAGTCACAATGAGGCTCAGTAGTGTGCATGTGGCCTCCACGTGCCCGTATGACCTCCCTACAACGCCTGGGCATGCTCCTGATGAGGTTGTGGATGGTCTCCTGAGGGATGTCCTCCCAGACCTGGACTAAAGCATCCGCCAACTCCTGGACAGTCTGTGGTGCAACGTGGCATTGGTGGATGGAGCGAGACATGATGTCCCAGATGTGCTAAATCGGATTCAGGTCTGGGGAACTGGCGGGCCAGTCCATCGCATCAATGCCTTCCTCTTGCAGGAACTGCTGACACACTCCAGCCACATGAGGTCTAGCATCGTCTTGCATTAGGAGGAACCCAGGGCCAACCGCACCAGCATATGGTCTCACAAGGGGTCTGAGGATCTCATCTCGGTACCTAATGGCAGTCTGGCTACCTCTGGCAAGCACATGGAGGGCTGTGCGGCCCCCCAAGAAATGCCACCCCACACCATTACTACCCACCGCCAAACCGGTCATGCTGGAGGATGTTGCAGGCAGCAGAACGTTCTCCACGGCGTCTCCAGAGTCTGTCACATCTGTCACATGTGCTCAGTGTGAACCTGCTTTAATCTGTGAAGAGCACAGGGCGCCAGTGGTGAATATGCCAATCCTGGTGTTCTCTGGCAAATGCCAAATGTCCTGCACGGTGTTGGGCTGTAAGCACAACCCCCACCTCTGGACGTCGGGTCCTCACACCACCCTCATGGAGTCTGTTTCTGACCGTTTGAGTGGACACATGCACATTTGTGGCCTGCTGGAGGTCATTTTGCAGGGCTCTTGCAGTGCTCCTCCTTGCACAAAGGCGGAGGTAGCGGTCCTGCTGCTGGGTTGTTGCCCTCCTACGGCCCCCTCCACGTCTCCTGATGTACTGGCCTGTCTCCTGGTAGCGCCTCCATGCTCTACGCTGACAGACACAGCAAACCTTCTTGCCACAGCTCGCATTGATGTGCCATCCTGGATGAGCTGCACTACCTGAGCCCCTTGTGTGGGTTGTAGACTCCGTCTCATGCTACCACAAGAGTAAAAACACCGCCAGCATTCAAAAGTGACCAAAACATCAGCCAGGAAGCATAGGAACTGAGAAGTGGTCTGCGGTCACCACCTGCAGAACCACTCCTTTATTCGGGGTGTCTTGCTAATTGCCTATAATTTCCACCTGTTGTCTGTTCCATTTGCACAACAGCGTGTGAAATTGATTGTCCATCAGTGTTGCTTCCTGAGCGGACAGTGTGATTTTACAGAAGTGTGATTGACTTCGAGTTACATTGTGTTGTTTAAGTGTTCCAAATGTATGGGGCGCAGGTACATATAAGGGAAAAAAAAACAATACAATACAATACTATATTGTATTGTTTTTTTCCCTTATATGTACCTGCGCCCAATACATTTGGTTCGTTCATGCACAGGTTAATAATGAAACCTGTTTAACTGTCTGTTGTCCAAAGAATAACCAGGTGGGAGAAAATAGGAAACAAATGGAGCATCATGAAAAGTTTCTTCAAACAGAACTTTTATAATAGACAGTTTTTAGAGCATAATTAAGTGTTTCTTTCATACGAAATAAACGTTTTTGTTTGGGTTTTTTTATACACGTTGGAAGTGGGAGTATCTAATTATTAGGACCAAATAAAAATCCGTTATGTTGCAATGAAAAAAATGTGTGGGTGTATTTAGACATTATTATTAAACATAGGTATAAACTGGAGGCAGTAGCAGTTTTGTAAAGAGGGCTATATATCACAACTGAGTTTGTTAATTATTTTCTTTAAAAAAAAACAAATACCATTAGAAATAATTACAACGCCATCTGCCAAAGATGTATAATTAATCTTGACAAAGGGTTTTAACAAATAATTGTTGGTTTCCAGTGTTGTAGTTTGTCAATACGCTGGATCTTGTATTTACACTTGGGATTTTAAGGGGGTAGCAAAAAAATGTTTAAATATTCCAACAGTGCAGGGAAAACATATGTAATTGTAATGCAGTTTCCTATTAATAATGTGATACTTCTATGCTACCTGTCTAAATGACCCTTATTATTTATTGCTATTCTAAAACGTTCTAGAAAATTGATTTTAAAAAGTTAATAAATAGAAAGGTGCTCTGAAATCACACAAAATACAATATATGGAAAAAAGTATTGGACACCTGACCATTACACCAACAGGGACTTTATGACATCGTATTCTAAGGTTCAGTGAACTCATTTTCATGTTCAAGAAACCAGTTTGAGATGATGTGAGATTTGTGACACGTTGCATTATCCTGCTGGAAGTAGTCATCAGAAGATGGGTACACTGTGGTCATAAAGGGATGGACATGGTCAGTATCAATACTCAGGCAGGCTTTCGCGTTTAAACGATGCTCAATTGGTACTAAGGAGCCCAAAGTGTGCCAACATACACGTGTGCCAACACGTGTGCCAACATACACGTTGCATTATCCTGCTGGAAGTAGTCATCAGAAGATGGGTACACTGTGGTCATAAAGGGATGGACATGGTCAGTATCAATACTCAGGCAGGCTTTCGCGTTTAAACGATGCTCAATTGGTACTAAGGAGCCCAAAGTGTGCCAAGAAAATGTCCCCCACACCATTACACCACCACCAACAGCCTGAAGCGTTGATACAAGACATGCTTTAATGTTGTTTACACCAAATTCTGACCCTGCCAGCTGAATGTTGCAGCTGGAATTGAGACTCATCAGACCAGGCAACGTTCTTCCAGTCCTATTGTCCAATTTTGGCGAGCCTGTGCAAGTTGTAACCTCAGTTTCCTGTTCTTAGCTGACAGGAGCGGCACCCGGTGTGGCCTTCTGCTGCTATAGCCCATCTGCTTCATGGTTTGACGTGTTGTGCGTTCAGAGATGGTATTCTGCATTCCTTGGTTGTAACGAGTGGTTATTTGAGTTACTGTTGCCTTTCTGTCATCTCGACCCAGTCTGCCCATTCTCCTCTGACCCCTGACATCAACCAGGCATTTTCGTCCACACAACTGCCGCTCACTGGATATTTTCTATTTTTCAGACCATTCTCTGTAAACCCTAGAGATGTTGTGCATGAAAATCACAATAGAGCAGCAGCTCCTGAAATACTAAGACCAGCCCGACTGGCACCAACAACCAAGCCACGTTCAAAGTCATGCCACGTCTACATGCCTAAATGCATAGAGTTGCTGCCATGTGGCTGATTAGCTATTTGTGTTAACAAGCAATTGAGCAGGTGTATCTAATAAAGTGGCCAGCGAGTGTATATATATATATATATATATTCACACCATCACATTACATTGATTTCTATATCTATCTATTAATAATATTGAATATATTATAGTTCTTATTTCTATATCATTTTTTTTTTTTTTTTTTTTACTATTGGGGATCATTCTGATCCAATGTCTTGCCTTAGCACATTGTTATTCAACACAGGTTCATCTTATGAGCAGAAATAGTACTCTTGCGAGAAGGGCCCCCTTTACCCATGTATCAGTTTGTCTTAGTCTACCTTTTCTAGTCTTGTCATTCTACTTGAATATATGTATTGTCAGAAGCGCTGCAGAAATTGTTGATTCTGTATAAACAAAAAATAACATACAAATGTGGGAAAGCTCTTTTTCACGTTTTCACCTGCATGAAAACAATGAAAAGTAAGAATGAGTAAAAATAACCATAATAACCTGAAAAGGTAATTTATTTTAGATACACACAACTGTTCCACCCAGAGAAACAAACTATAAAGTAAGTTTTATGCCTAGTTTCGGTTCTTAGGGAATTTAAGGTTCAGACAAGGATTCTAGACGTCAATTCCTGAAGGCATAAAAACCCATGGCGTTATTGCTGGTTTGAGGTTGCAGTGTACAGCATTCAAAGCTGCTGTATACATTCTTGTCAAAAACAAGCTAGGTAATCATATCTTGTCCGATTCCATTGTATTATTTGCTTCCTGAGTGTTCACACATTCAGCTTCTATATACTGTTTTCAACCAAATGGATAAGACTGTCCTAAAGCATATATTTAGGTTTGAACATACAAATATCTTCTACTTTTAAGAGGCAAAAAATGTTTTCATATTTGTTGGGAAATAAAGAAATGAAGTAACCATTTCTCCTAAACGTTAGAACATGTCCATATGAAAATTTGCTCATTGACTATTTTAAATAGCATTTTGTTATATTTTTGATACATGACTTGGGTACGCTGTGACTTTGCTACAGTACTTGCATTTGACCACTGGTCAATAGTTTGCCCCCTAAAATCAAATAACCATAATAATGGTTACCCATCACTCAGCACTCAGCACTAGTGATCTCATCCATTATGGTTCCATCCATTCAAACCTTTCCTTTGTTTTTGAATGTCAGGGTCCTTACCAGGATGGTCCAAATTATGATGTCCTTAGAACCATAAACATATATCACAACCAAACAATGGTAATGGTTTCAATTTGTAAGATTCAACATAGCTTAAGTTGAACTTGCAATTTCCTATTTCCAAGTTTGCTGATCAATTATGACCTCTTTGCCATGTAAGAATATATTTCAGGTGGTCATTGTCAGTGAAGATCCATTCTACACAGTGTTAGCTGTGCTTGATTTACACTTAAGCTTTGGTCTTTTCTATTGGAAAATTTGATTTAAGGGTTTACATGACACGCTTTGTATCTTAAATCTTTGTTCGTTCTTTTACTCTTCTGACCATGAGTTTATTTATAGAAAGACTGATTGACATTCCAACTATTTGTGATATCACTACGTCCTTTTATTTATTTATTATCAACAATACCCTGGCAAGGTAAAGGTTTTACCTGTTTTATTGAGTTATAACCCAAAATAAAATGAGATGTATTGGATTTGTATGTAAAGAATGCACATTTGAAAAAAAAAATTTTTACAATTATTTTCAAGCCACAACTCTTTTAAAAAGACTCCAAAATTGATCCTGACATCCCATGTGAGATGAAAAAACAGTACGGAATATAGTTGTAATTTAGAACCAAACGTACAAAACAACAAGAATTCATAATACGAAATTAAAAAAATGAAAGTAATATATCCTTCACCGGATGTGTCATTACACAGTCCGTGAATGTGCTTTTGAACCTGCCAGTAGAGGACTGCATTGGGAGGTGGGTCCCGCGGGTCCCATGGGACCCGCCAAAAAACTTGCAGGCGCGGGCGTTCTTGCTGCTGCTGCGGGCGGGAGCGGGCGGTCAGGCACTGTATCTGCGGGTCTCGGTAATCCCGCGCAGTCCCGCAAGGCTCCCTTCTCGCTGCTCCCTTACAGTGTCTCCTCTTTTGCTCCGCCCAGGAACAAAATGGAGTCACGTGATATGACATCACTTCCCGTGACTCCGCCTTGTTCCTGGGCGGAGCAAGAGAAGAGACACTGTGAGGGAGCAGCAAGAAGGCAGCTGGGATAAAGCCGTCCCGCTCAGGGCTCTACCTGCCAGCTCCAATTAGCTGTCAGTCTTGGGGGGAATTTACATTGAATCCAATCAGGGTTGAGAGTCCAAAATCAATAACTAAATTGAAGCATTTTTGTAGCTTTATATAGTAAATGCAGAATTAAAAAACACCACAAGAAATATTACCTAATTCTTATGTTGACGACCTGCAGATTCTGCAGCCATAGTAGTTTTACCAAGTGCTCATCTTAAGAGTACTGAGAAAGGTACTTTTCTTTTTTTGGGAAACTCTCGCTATGCCCTTGGTCTATTTCTTTGAAGAAGCCAACTGATTAATGCCTAAGGTATACCTTATATGATATGACAAGTAAAGGTACATGCCCATGCAGCTGAAGAAGAAATACACAACTCGATTTGCTGGAACCCGCCAGCAAACCTTGACTATTTGGCCGCCAAGTCTCAACAATGAGCGGCCCTTATCATTAAACAATAAATATATACATTTTCCTATTATTATTTACTAACATGATCCAACATATCCATATGGAAAGGAAACTGGACTTATTATGGGTGATGACTGAACATTTAAAAAAAACAATACGTGCTGGAAAAATATGCAGATTTCAAAAAGCAGCCTGTTGTACAAAGCTAGCCAGCCTGCTGGTGTTATCATTATATAAAAATAAAACTATTAATGGAACCTATAAAAATAAAAACTGCTAATGGAACAGATTAATACAATGAAGCAAAAACAGAAATCCATGTGTTTGTTTCCACTGTGAAGTCACACTATGCAGTTAATTGGTTTAATGAATTGGTTAGAAGTACATCAAGAAACATTGGTTTGCTCTTCATTTACAAAGACGTTATTTTCTTAACAATCCAGGTATATTGTGCTGTGAGTCGACTCACACGGCGCATGCTTTTAAACCATGGAGCTAAGTTAAACAGGGATTTTTGTATTACAACTAGGCAACCTACCAATAAGAATTCTCTACTGTTGTTCTAATTGTCATTTGTACGAAAGTGCAGAATTCTATCGTACAGAATATCGTTCATAAATAATAACAATGTATTACAACGTCCAGGTTCAAATGTATGATGCCATCAGCGTCTTGGGTCTTGGCACAAATTCTACTGGGGCAGAGATTGGAGAGCAACTGATCGCACCCGTCGCCTAATTAACCCCGAGGCATTCCCTAGTTTGTCTTAAGGAAAGCAGAGAACCCCACCTTGGGGTGTGAGGTGTAATCAAACTATACATTCTTTCAAAATAACAAAATAAATATACTTTAAGGGATCTATCATTTCATTAAAAAGCAGTTAACAACAGAATTGTTGTTTGTTAAAGCTCCCAAAGACATATTTAACCATGAAAAAATGTTTAATTTGAAATAAAGCTATAAGAATATTAAGACCATACTTTGCAATGACTCTAGATATCTTCAACTTACACTCGTCGTTCTATTTTCCATTTCATGGACTCTGCTATGGAATTAACACCTATTTTAGTTTTTGGATACCTTAAATGAGAATTAAATTAAATCTTACAAGTTTTGGATTGGCAACATGTTTTTATATGAAAGCTGGTAAAGTATAGTTTTACTATATTAAGTAATGGTGGAAAAATGGAGCACAAATGTGTTATTCCCATTTAGAAGCAAAAAACATGGAAGGACTTCATGTTTTACTTTTTGTAACCAACAGCAGAGAAAATGTACTAAAAACAGTGGGTGTAGTTGGAATGAAACCCATTCAGAAAAACATTTCACAAGATCTAATATAAAATGCACAGTGATATACTTTATATTTTAATAAAAGCTTTTTATATTGACAGCTCGGAGATGGTGATCATATATGCAGAGTTAAAATGAGTTTGACAGGTAGAATCCTATTAATCAAACGACTGTCAAGTTACTCTAAAACTGGGAATAAAGCTTAGTTAAAAAAAAATAAAAAATAATACTATATACAATACAACCCAAAACAGAGAATAGATATTAAACCATTATTTATATTCCCAACAATGCTTTATATTTCCAAGAAATAGGTATATCATACATTAATAATGTTTTTTAAACTGTCTCCGAAGGCTCTTACAAAAAAAAAATTGGCTGCCTACACAATGTCTTGAAATCTTCTTTTACACTTCTCCCTGAAGTATAAATATGGACTTTGTCCAGATTTCCCAAATTCTAAAATGTTTTGGCTCACAGAGGCTGGTATGGAAGTCATTTGCCTTTTAGGTGCAGTAGCTTTTCTTCTGCACAGACTCAACAAAGGCATGAAATATCATTAACGCTGGATATGAAAAAAAAAATGACAAGAACTTCTTTGTTTTTTTGTTTTTTTTCTTTCTTTCTTTCTTTCTTTTTTTTGCAAGAGTCTTGGGAAGAAAGTTCAACATTATCTTTAGCAGCATTAAAGCTATTAGCCGTTAAAATAAATATATTTCTTACGTTTGAGAAGGGATACACTGGCTGAATAATAGCTTGTGGAGCATTTCAAATGGCACGGGAACTATATATATAAACATGACTTCATTTTGGGATCAGTAATACTTGGCAAAATGTTATTGATCTATTTTGGCAATAATGAAAAAGAGCTGCGAGCTAATTTAGTCAGTGTAATATCACGGTAAATGCATTTGGTCCAATGTCCTATGCTATTAATAATTGCCAGTACTTGGCTGGTTTCCTTTTATTGTTTTTCTTTAGAAAGTGTATATTTGCTAAGGTATAGATGTTTGAAAACTTTGGGATTAAGTTTAAAACCAGCATCAGCTAACCTATGTATGTCAAAGCCCGTTATAGTGCATTACAATTTTGGAAGGGCCCTGTAGATATAAACTAAGAGCCCCTTATATCTGTCGGGGGGGGGGGGGGATTCTAGCAAAATTTGGCCTTGTTCTTGTTCCTTCCAGACTGAAATGTTCCTTCACAGATTTTCCCAAATCTTCATATTAACTATTGAAAACTCATCATTGCTCTTGCAGAAAATAACACTTAACTCGCATACACTAAATAATTGCATTGGGGAAAAAAAAGAACTGGTGGATTTATAAAAGGGTCTTTTATAAAAATCATACAGTACATACATTACATAAAAAACAGGGGGTTTTAATTAGAAACTAATAATTATCTTGTTAACTATGTGCAGTGGGAGTTAATAAATAATGACCTGGAGGCTATATGGACGTGATCCATACCACTATCATTTCCCAATCCTATGCTCAATGTTTCAAGGGTTAAAATATCCTACAATAAACCTATGAGTGACCGAGAGCCCATCCCATACCTTCCTTTATGCCTTGTAAATACCAAAGGGTTCATTTTACTGCAACTCCCCCCAAAAAACAAGTCATTGGGGATCTAGGTGGGCTGCATGCTCTAATGGTATTTTATTATTGTTTGATACTCCCCTATCCATGGGATTGGCCCATGCCTGTCATTGGTTTATCGTATTATATTTTATATGTATCATATATTTTTATTATGTTTTAACCTCGTCCTATGTCCCTCTGAACGTTAGTTGGAGTGTAGGGGCTATAGATGTGCACTTTACCACCTAGGGTTTATTTATTACACCTAATCCATCTCACATGGGCCAACTTGCAAAATGTAAGGTCTCATTTACGCCACCTTACAGCGAATAGATGCCATAGTTACATTTTTATAAAATAATAATTCTGCTTTGATTATTTTCATTAAACACTGACTGTGGCTCTTCATCTACATAAACTGTAAAGCTGGTGTCATCTGTATCTTATGTCAATGGAACTTATGCCTTGGTGGCTGAAAAACCAAACTAATAATATTTTGTATTTAAAAAAAAATATTATACATGGTATATACAAATGTTAAATTTAAAAAAAAAATCTACTTTTATGTTAATTTAACATTTAACAGTTTTGTACAGTCTTTTAAAATATCATTTCAGCCGTATATGGATATAGCATTGCTATTCAAGCTTGTCAGTACTAAATTGTATAAATAATTTAGTTTATATTCAGTGTAGGGTTTTGTTATGCTGAGCTAGCTTCAGGCGAAATTACTGTATCAGAAACAAAATGCTGAATATAATGTTTCTATGAATTCTAGTAACCACACAGTTTATATAAGGCTTATGAGGTTGGCCTCACAAAAAAAAAATATTTTAGAAAAAGGCTTTTGAATATTTTAATTAATCACTAAGTGGCATTAGCCTTATAAAACACCCATGATGGATATTTATTATCTGCATCAAATTGTTAAGAATTTAACAATGAGAGACCCTTTGTACAGAATATGTACATCAAAGTATATAAATACAAGTGTCTGTATGTTTTACTCGTGTTTATGTCCTTGCATTAGTGTGAATGTGTGTGTCTGTGTGTGTGTGTGAGCGTGAGTGTGTATATATATCAGGCTACATAAGACAGTGTATATGTGCATGCTTACAACCTTTTCAATGTTCATTGCCATAAAAAGCTCCCTCTCCAATCCTTTCCCAACATATACAGCACTTCATTTCTTAACTGAAGAATGAAAATGAAAAAGAGCAGGAAAACTCACTTCTTGAACTTATAGGAGTTCACTTTATCAGTGATTACATAATCGCCCATCAAATGTATCTAGTACATTGTGAAAATATCACCCTGACTGCGCAGGGTCTGTAAGAGGTCTATATCTATGTATATTTTAGGAGGTCAGTAGGATAGGGGTAATATCATATAAGTGTATATATTTAGATTCATACATTAATCCAAAATCCGTTTTAAACAATATATGTTTGTTAAATAAAAAAAGGCATAGTCTGGTAGGCTGGTGCCCTTTGTGCCTCCCACCCCAGCAATAAAGAGTTAATTTCTATAGACATAAACCACAATCCTAATATTTCCTCTTGGTGCATCACTTCTATACAGCCATACTCCTATGAACATTATATAATCATTAGAACTGCATTGGAGAGAATGGTGGCTGATGGATTATATCTAATGGGTTGGATGTATTTCCCAAAAATAATTTGATAACACATATTTTATAAGTAATTAAATGATATTACTCATTACATTTATAATTAATATTACATTAATAATCAGACCGTGTACAGCAGGGACATTACAGTCAACGGGGTGCAATTCTGATGCAGCGGCACAGTGATACATTTTGGAGCAAGCAGCATCAGCAAGAATTTGTTGAAGGAGTGAAGAGATGTAATACTCCAAAATCCTAACAAAAAAAAAAATCGAAAACTTAATAAAGTGTTAAATAAGCAGCAATAAACAAAACTGTGGGATGGTTGCCTGGACAGTAGGAGAGGGAGCCAAAAATAGGGGCTATCCTTGGCAATCCAGTATACTTGGCAGCTGCGTTAACGGCCTCACAAATAGGTAGTTGAATCGAAACACTTTTTTTACACGCAATCCTATAATTTAGACATGAACATTCAGTTGATAAGGCAAAAATACTAAAGCTGTGTTTTCACGTTAGTCTTTTGTAATCATTGGCTTCTTCAAAATTATATACTGTGTGTGTCTATATATATATATATATATATATATATATACAGCATTGAGCAAAAGTTTTGGGCATGTGTGGAAGAAAATGCTGTAAAGTAAGAGTATTTTGAAAAAAAAATACAGGAGACAAGTGGAGTTTGAATGATACCTTTATTGGCTAACTGAGTAAATATAGATTGCAAACTTTCAAGACCTCTCAGGTCCCTTCATCAGGCATGTTATACAATAATGTGAAAAACCTCTCTTTAAGTATCAGTCAAACAGTATGGTTACAATTGGGAAGCAGATAACATCAAAATGTCCAGGACAAGGTTCTTTGATCAGTCAATAGTGTTAAAATCAGAGGTGGATTGGAGTCATAAAAGGAGGTGTCAGGAGGTATTCACAACTCTAATGGGGTCAGGTTGTGTGCATGTCTGGTTTGTTATCTACAAAGTGATAATGGGATACAAATGCCCTATCCCGGTTGAGGCCAGTATTTAAAGAGTTAAATTTAAGTATTTTTTTCTCTCCCTCTGAGTTTTGAATAGTCCCATTAATACAGCCAGTCTGATGTCACTGATGCTATGTCCATTTTGGCAAAAATGTTCTCCCACTGGTGTCTCTGCTCTCTTGTTGTTGATGTTAAATCTGTGTGAATTAAACCTTTTATGCAATGGCTGGCCTGTTTCACCCATGTAGAGGGCTGTTGGACACTTTGCACACATAATAAGGTAAACCACATTAGAAGATTTGCAGGAGAAGGCACCATTGATCTTATGGAGTGTATTAGAATTTGGTATAGGCACCATGTCCACAGTGTGGATGTGTGCGCATGTTTTACACCTTCCTTGTAGGCAGGGGAAAGTGCCTTTTTTTGTTGACTTGTTCAGGGCACTCCTGGTTAATAGTTGTTTAAGATTGAGGGGCTGTCTGAAGGAAAGTAGGGGAGGCTGTGGAAAAATTTCCCTGAGTCTGTCATCCGTGTGTAGTGTTGCTTGAAGTTCTTTAGATATTTTGCGTAGAGCTTCTACCTGGGGGTGGTAAGTGACAACCAGGGGCACACGGGTTCCAGTATGATGTTCTTTGTACTTTAGTAATTTTTTTCTGGGAATGTTGGTGGCCTTCTGTATCTGGTTGTCAATTATCCTGGCATTGTAGCCCTGGTTCATAAAGTCTCCCCTTAGTTTCTGGAGCTGTTTGTCGCGATCTGCTGTATCAGAACAGATGCGGTTGTATCTTATGGCCTGGCTGTATATGATAGAGTTTTTTGTATGTTTAGGGTGGAAGCTGTTGTTTTTAAGGTAAGTCGGTCTGTCTGTTGGTTTGCGATACAGGGATGTGTGGATGGTATTGTTCTTAATGCTGATGGTGGTGTCCAGGAAGTTTATTTCTGTGGGTGAGTGGCTGATTGTGAGGTTGATGGTGGGGTGAAATGCGTTGTAGTTCTCGTGGAAGGTGAGAATTTCCTCTTTGCTGGCGGTCCAGATGATTAGAATATCATCTATATAGCGAAGGTACACCAGGGGTTTTGTTTGGTAGGTGGATATGAAATCCTCTTCTAATTTTGCCATAAAGAGGTTGGCGTATTGTGGCGCCATTCGAGTACCCATCGCAGTCCCAGTTTTCAGGATGTAGAGGTCCTGTCCAAACCTGAAATAGTTGTGGTTAAGTATAAATTGAATGAGCTGCGTAACTGATTCGGTGTCCATGTTGTGTCGGTTCAGGTATTCCTGGCATGCTGCTATGCCATCTCTGTGTGGGATGTTGGTATATAGGGATTCAACGTCCATGGTGGCCAGGAGAGTGTTATGTGGAAGTGGGCCCAGGTCAGCCAGTTTGTTTAAGAGGTCTGTGGTGTCCTGAAGGAAGCTGGGTGTTCGTTGTACCAGGGGTTGCAGGGTGTTTTCTATCCAGCCAGATATATTCTGTCAGTGTACCAATTCCTGAGTTTTTGTATAATCCTATTGAGTTGTATAGTAAATTCCTTGGTGGGATCATCCTGTAGCTTCACATAGTGTCTTTCATCTGACAGTTGTCTATTTGCCTCATGTATATAGTCAGTGGTGTTCATAATGACAACAGCACCCCCCTTGTCCGCCGGTTTAATAATAATATCCTGGTTGTCCTTCAGGGATTGAATGGCTTTATGTTCTTTGTGTGTCAGGTTGGGTGTTGGGTCACCCCATTTCTCCGGTATTTCCACAGTGGCTCTGTTTCTGAAGCTCTCTATGTACCTGTTCAGTGTAGGGTTTCTGCCTGGTTTTGGGCTCCAAGTGGATCTTTTTGTGGGAACCTGGGTATTGTGATGTTGCTCTGTGGTGTTGGTGTCTTCTCTATCATGGAAGAATTCCTTGAGTCTGAGTTTTCTGAAGTATTCCTCCATGTCGCCGCATAGTGTAACCTTGTCCACAGGTTTAGTGGGACAGAATGACAGGCCTTTGGAGAGGACAGATAGTTCTTCTCTGCTCGGTCTGTGTGTTGAGAGGTTCACAATGCAGTTCTGCTTTACTTGGCTGATAGATTCTGGTGTGAAACCTGCTTTGTTTCTCAGTCTCTGTAGTTTTTTATTTTTAGTGTTGATGAGGAGTGTTTGTAGTTTCCTGTAGTACTGCTGCAGGGTATGTTTTATGTCCTCATAGTCTGGTCCGAGCTGTTCCTTGAGGGTAAATATCTCTGCTTGTAATTTTGATTTCCTATTGTAACAAATCCTAATGAGGTTGTTGCGTAGCCTTTGTGATGTTCTTGTGCACAGTTGTTGTGCATATCTGCTGTTGTATGTGTCCAGAGTGGGATTCTTCAGTACAAGTTCTTTAGGGATTAGATTTTCATTTTTGCATGTAGTAAGGAAGAAGATGTCGCTGTCCAGGTGTGCAAATTTCTTCAAGAGGTCTTTTACATTTTATAAAATAGTCATGTTAAAAGTTTATTTTTTTATTATTTAACAAAATGCAAAGTGAGTGAACAGACAAAAAATGTAAATAAAACCAATATTCAGTGTGACCACCCTTTGCCTTCACAGCTGCATCTGTTCTTCTAGATACACTCGCACACAGTTGTGGAAGGAACTCTGCAGGTAGGTTTTCCAAACATCTTGGAGAACTAACCGCAGTTCTTCTGTGGATTTTGCTTCCCTTTCTTCATCTAAAGCCAGACAGACTTGATGATGTTGAGATCAGGGTTCTGTGGACTCCTTGTCCTCATTGATGATGAAGAGTCTTAAAGTCTTAATGACTTTGGCTGTATGTTTTGGGGTCATTGTCATGCTGCAGAAAAAATTTGGGATGCTTCCTTGATGGTATTGCATGACGGATAAGTATCTGCCTATAATTCTCAGCATTGAGGAGACCAAATCCCCAACTCCTTTTGCTGAAATGCAGCCCCAGTCTTGCAAGGAACCGCTCTCCAGCCGTTCCGTGAACAAACTGCCTTCTGCTACAGCTAAATATTTAACAGAGCACCTGCTGCCATTTTTCTGCACCCCAGTTCCTGTGTTTTCCTGAATAGTTGAGTCACTTGGTCTTGTTTCCACATCCGAGGTATGGCTCTTTGGATGAAAGTCTTCCATAAAGACAACTTCTGACCAGACATTCCCGGATAGTAGATGGTTGTACTAGGGGTCCCGCTCTTTTCTGCCAATGCTGAGCTGATGGCACTGCTGGTTTTCTTCTGATTGTGAAGGGAAGTAAGCAGGAAGCATCTTTCATCTGCTCCACCGCGTTTCCAACCATCCTTTGAAGGCAAAGAAGCAGAAGCACTTTAAGCATTTAACATTCCAGAATCTTACATGAAGCTGGGGAAAATGATCTTTAGAATTCTATTTTTAGTTATTCAATTTGAAGTGTACGGCTGATGTGGAGGTAACTGTGAGAAAGAACAGCGAAAGAACAGAGATATTATTAGAAGACAAGAGCCAGGAGGTTGATAACATTAAGTGAATTGTAAAATTCATCAATTTTATTAGAATTATTTTAGTCTCTGCAGATTAAAGTGGATCTGTCTCTTTCCCAAAACTTTTTGTTTTTTCAAATTAAAATAATTGCTATATATTTACATTAGAAACCCATCTTTAATGATCATGGGGACAGATCTGGCAACATATAAAACTATTTAATGTTCATTAGGGTAACTACTTTAAGTACCTTAAGCTCTGCCTTTAGCCCACGACTAAGGCCTATGACTCTGATGGTGTTTATCAGGCAGTCATTCGGTGGAAGGATCATGGAAGGAGAAACATCATAGTATAAAAGAAGAGGGTCAGAGGCCTAAGTGCAACATAAGGAAATGTTACTACACTGGGAGGTAGGTAGATAAGTAAAACAGCCCATCAGCAGAAGTGTAAGAGGTTAATAAAGTGGTAAGATAGACACAAGGCTATCCTAAATATAAGAAGAGACCAAGGGGCAAAAAAGGCTTGAGATTTATACATCAGGAAAAAAAATGGCAGACCAGATTGGCCAAATGGTGTTTTCTGCCATCAACTTTCATGTTTGGAAAAGTGTTGACAGACTGTGGAATTTAAGAGATTGTAGGAATATGGTTGTTAGTAGACTTGGGCACCAGGGGGCTCTTCGTGTTCGTCTTCGTGCTCGTCTTCGGGGGGGAAAAAATCTTCGTATTCCGCGAATATTCGCCTGTTCCTGTCTTCTCTTCGGGCGAATATTCGTGGACATTCTTCGTGTTCGGTTTTTCTTCGTTTTCCCGGTTAAGGGGTTAATACGGGGTTAACGCAGCTCTGGCGCCAGGAGCTTAAATGTACGTATGAGCAACTCTATTGGTCGTCAGCAGGGGGCTGGCGATAGGGTCATCCAATAGGGTCGCTCGTACAGACTGTTAAACTCCTGGTGCCGTAACTTACCCGGCACATCCCACTGGTCTCCCTCCCTGTTCAATTAGTTAAATGTCCGTACGAGCGACCAATAAAGTCTGCTCGTACGGACATTTAACTAATTGAACAGGGAGGGAGACCAGTGGGATGTGCCGGGTAAGTTGCAGCATTGGGGTTTTAAAACCCCAATGCTGCAACTTACCCTGCAGATGCCACTGGTCTTTAACTAATTGAACAGGGAGGGAGACCAGTGGCATCTGCAGGGTAAGTTGCAGCATTGGGGTTTTAAAACCTCAATGCTGTAACTTACCCGGCACATCCCACTGGTCTCCCTCCCTGTTCAATTAGTTAGTCTGTGCCGGGTTAAATGTAAAGTCGCTCGTACGGACATTTAACTAATTGAACGGGGAGGGAGACCAGTGGGATGTGCCGGGTAAGTTGCAGCATTGGGGTTTTAAAACCCCAATGCTGCAACTTATCCTGCAGATGCCACTGGAAATCCATAGGTTCACTGGCAGGGGTTAACTTACAAAGACCGTGCGAGTGAGCCTATTGGTCACCTACAGGGTCTTCCCTGTAGGCGACCAATAGGCTCATTCGCACTGCCCTGTAACCCGTGACGGCGAACCTGCGGATTTCCACTTCCGGGAACTGCCGCGATGCCGCGAAGACAAGGTAAGTTAGAAGGGGGGGGGGGGGAATGGTAGACGAAGACGATCACGAAGATCTTCGTGGTGTGTGTCTTCGTTTTCGCCTACGTTTTACCGCCGCCGTCTTCTCTTCGGAACGAACACGAAAACGCACTCTTCGTGTTCGTTTTCATGTTCGCCCGAAGACGAATGCACAAGTCTAGTTGTTAGTTAAAGTTAAGGCGATTACATTATTCATGTATTTGATAACAATTTTGGATCTATATGCTTTGGTGGTTTGGAACCTGAAATGCCCATCTAGTGCTTACTAGTGAAATAAGATTATTATTTTTTTTTTTTCGCTGTGAAATTATATTTTGATGTATGATGTATGTACATTTGCATTTAATCATCATTAGTCCATTTTTTTCTAGATCTTTTGAGAAACAGATTTCAGCATTCTACATTGCTAATTTCTGTATTAGCTTTAGCTATAACGGTAAAAAAATAATTGAATGCAATGCAATCACCAAAAATATAGTAGTCGTAAGTACATTTTGAGGAGACATGATTACTGGATCCTACTTTTTACCCAAGCATCATTAGTAGTCCTGGTCCCATCACCAGTATAACCATATGCAACGGGTCAAGAATTTCTGAACTATGAGGACAAACATGGATGTCCATCTTAAAAGTTCACATTTAGAATTTTTTTTAAAAAAGTCTCCAATCTAACTTATTCTTTTGAACAGAATGTGTATGTTTTTTTTGTTGGGGTTCAGTTTATGCAATGTTTAAATGTTTCCTTTATGAAAATGATTCCACTTTTTCATTGATTTGATGCTTTTATAGTGTTTGTTACACAGACAAACATATTTTGCCACAATTTCAAACCACAAGGCATCATAACTGTAATTAGGAAGTCAAGGGGAATAAGATGATCCTACTTCAAAGCAGCACTTAAGATAATTAAAAATCTTACAATTAGCAGTTATAAAAAAAAGACATACATAGACGTGGCTTCTTTATTGTTCTGTGTGAACGACATAATCCTTGATGTTCTAAGGCTCAAACAAAAACTAAACTCATTTGAGAATTTAGACTGGGTTTCTTAACCACAATCCTCAAGTACAGCCAACAGTGCCAGATTTGTTTGTCCATTAAAATAGGCAGATATGGCTGTTTAATACCAAAGGTCCAGAAAACATTAACTGTTAGCTGTACTTGAGGAATGAGTTCAGAGTCAGTAGAATTGTTTGCACATGCTTAACCCCTTCAATCCCAGGGGTTTTTGGTACCTCAAAGCCCGGAGCAATTTTGCCATTTTTGGGGTATGTCGGTTTAGCGATGATTCTCTGTTCCTGTGAATAGTTTACCCATGTAAACTATATATTGTTTTTTCAAGGAGACATAGAGCTTTTGTTTGATACCATAGTTGGATGATTAGCTGAAAATTTTGAATGAGAAATTTAGTAAAAACTAGCGAAGATTAGAATCCTCACAAAATTAGGTAAAGTGATGGAAAATCACCTCCAAGTTTATCAATTCAGGTGTCCTGATTTCAGAAATACCTAATTTATATAGATTTTCCAGACTTTCCCAGCACCAGGGAGCATACTATTAGGTGTACAATTTTGTATAATTTTTATGCCTATGGCTTAACGGGTTTGGGGGTTGTGAACGGGGGCAGGAGGGTTATACTGGCTAGATGTTATGCTAGGGCAATGGGAAGTAAGGTTTTTTTAAGAATTTTTTTATTATCTTTTTTTATATATATTTTTTTATTTTTTTTATTTAAATTTTTTTACATGTTTTTGTATTTTTTATGTATTTTTTTAAACAGTAATGGTTAGAGGTCCTCTTAGGGACCTCCTTAACATGCCAGTGATGACATCACACCTCACATTATAATTTTTTTTAGTATTATTTATATCATTATTTTAATGATTTATTTAATATTATTTTTTAACTTTTTTTTTTAGCTTTTCTGTTTCAGGACGGGAGGGGGAGTGAGAGACATGGTTTCTCACTCCCCCCCCCCCCCCGGATCACCGCTCAGCGAGGGAGCTACGAGCCAAAAGGAACATATAGGAGGATGCGGTGAGTACTGTGTATGTGTGTATGTATTGTATGTATGTATATGTATATATATATGTGTGTGTATTTATGTGTGCATATATGTATGTGTGTATATGTCTACATGTGTGTATATACAGTATGTATGTTGGGGACAGAATAGAAGTTAGAGGATGAAATATATAAAAGTAAGATCAAAGAAAAAAATTGGAAAGAAGATATAAGAAGTGAGGGCAAAGAGAAATTGCCAAAGATAAAGAGGAAATAGAAATAGAACAGAAGGGGGCAGCAAAGGGACAGAAAGCAGAAAAAGGGGATTTGTGTTTGTTTTTGCTGAAGGCAGGAAATACAGTATAATTGCTGTAGGGCCCAAAGCTCCTTAATCTTGCCTTGCCCACAGATCCCCCAAAGCGCACTTTCCAATCCCAGCTAACTAAAATTCACAAAGAGAAAAGGAAAAGTCAAAGAAGGCATCAAAAAAGATTTTAAACAGGATGACAATGCTGCCTCTTGTTACTCTAGAACCCCCTGGTGGCGATATGTGAAATAACATGTGAAACATACAAAAAGTTTCTATGTCGTCTTGTTTCCGAGTTTTTGCATTGCTGTTATCTTGTGTCCTTACTCATGGTTTGAATACCAATTTGTTTACTGTGTCTGACTTGGCTGTTTGTCAATCCAGTGATTTTCAGCTGAGAAATCATGCCTTGTGGTCAATCAAACAGATTATAATGATATTCCCCTGCACAGGGCGGAATTCAGTGCCTGATCACCTTTTGATTTCCCATTATATAGGTAAATCTATAACAGGTGTAGATTACAGGAAGAAGAATACGTTCCCAAAATACCATAGTAATTACTAAGAAATAATTAACAAATTCACAACAGATAATAACATTTCATGATGATATTTTATTTAGGACTTTTCAATTACTGGGTTTTTAAAATAAAAATATTGGAAAAAAAAGTGAGAAATGTATTTTATTTCCTCTGCAAAGTCACATTTACGTTCCATCAACAGCTTCCCTTGAACCAGTTATTAAAATGATAATATACAATTTACAATTGACACCAAGGATAGCTATTTGTGCAATTTTTCACATCAAATATCTACATAGCTGCATTATGCAGCTGAAGTCATTTATGTTCATTATGAAAACAATTACGGGGGGGGGAAACAGTTTCCATATGTAGCTTTTGCTATGGAAGATTTTTTGTAACTCTACATTTTTTAGAATAATATTTGCAGCTTAATTCATCAGCTGCAGAGCGGATAATGATTTATTTGTTTAAAGAAACAGTTAAAGTTTCATTGAATTGCCAAACAAAAGAAGCAGAAACAGCATATCATTTAAATCACATTTGCAAATTTTAATCACATCTAGACCGAATTACACTTGAAGAAGCAAAAATATTCAGCACTGACTGCACACAGAAAGGGACATACATAGGGTAAAACCAAATAATAAATCCCTGTCAGTTGCTTCAATAACCTGGCCACTGTATGCTTTATGATTTTACCCAACACAAGACATACCTCACAGCATTTTAAATGGCCAAAGAGGGAAATGTGTTTTATTATCATGGATTGATTTATATAACGCCATTATATTCCGCAGTGCAGTTCTTTGTATATGATAAGAGGCATGGCTAGGAGGAAGAGGTACACCTATCCTTTCTTTTAAAGACTTTTGGACACATTTTTACTGTTTATATATATACAATTAAACTTGTGCAAATGGACCAAAAATGATTTAGACAAATGTTTCATTTTGTTTTTAGGAATTTTGTTTCCTGCACTTTTGGTTTGGATGAAATTCAAAAAGCTTTTTCTATTTGGAAATAAAATTTGTTGTCATCTGCCCTTACTCACACTCTCATGCCCTCTCACAATCTCTCATTCACACTCTCTCTCATGCACACGCTTCTCTCTCTCATGCACACCCTTCTCTCTGGTATCAGCTACGTTATCCAGGTACTTCTGCAAAAGGTTGGAGCCACCGCACACACCCTCTCTCACGATTGGGGCGAAAGGGGTAGATGCCGCCCCCATGGTACACTCTGTGGCTCCACTTCATTTTCTTTTGTTTTGTTGGGATCAATCCTTGTTTTTGGACATTTGTGTGAATTAATGAAATTGGCAATTTTTTTTAGAATAAAACTTGTACAAATCTGAATGCACAAGTCTATGTACAATGTTGGTACCTTAAGGATCCCAAAACACTGTAATAGACTCCCACCAACACAAAAAATCCCCCAAAAAGTCCCAAATGAGCCTTAAGTACAAGATGTCATGATCACGTGTCCTGATGGATTAATGTGCTTTTCTGGTTGAGTGGTGCAAAAAGAGCAGAAGTAGGGTCTTATCTGGCCAGAGTATGTGGTCATGTCTTGTTGAAGGTGTCCCAGTAATTGGTTAATTATTTGCGCAAATCTGCCATATATACACAGCTGTCAGGCCTTTATTAACATGTCATGGGTGTTATTGGGACAAAACCCTATTCAGTGAATAAAGTAATGAGGCTTAGGTTTGATGAATAGGAGTAAGGAGAGGTAGTGCGTTGATCATTGGTTTGGGGTTACATTTCAAATATGCAAATATGTATTAAGTTAGCCTCATATTATAAATATATATGCTTATTTTGCCTGGTAACAAACTTAGACCACCACCTTTTCCTATTTCACTTTTTCATTGGCGCTTGGTTTGGAGGTCCCCTCACCAAAAAAAAGTAAAAAAAAAAATACAATAAATAACCCCAGGATTAAAAACTCTATATTAACTATTTATGAAGGAGAAACCTTCATTTTAAAAATGAAAAAAAATGTAAACAATTTTACTTTGTATCATTTTATATATTTGATATTCAATTAAATATAGGGAATATTTTTTATTGTCCCTGTTAAACCACATGCACAGTATTTAACTGCCTGTTTAATCCATTATAGGCAATGCTTGGTGTGTTCTTTATATGAATGAGCTGGTAGGCTTTTCTTCAATAGTGATTTATAAGAAGTTAGCTTCAGGTTGTAGAAATAATGAGCTTAGCGTCTGATACACTCTGTAGTTCAAAAACAGTGGGGAGTTTAATGATCTTTGTACATAGGCAGCTGAAGGATACAATAAAACAAAAGCAAACCAAATCTTGCAGGAGCAGTCTGTTTCCTTATAGCCTCCAAGGTAATCTCTTCAAGAGCTCAGCAAGAGACATCTTATCAAGTCTCTAAGCCTTGCCTTATGTAAGAAAATACTCTTAAAATGTGCTCAAACCTAGATTCAGTCAATATATGGAGTGCATTTTGTTCCCGGATAAAGCAAAATCTCAAAGCACTGATGAGAGTAGAATTAATCAGCAAAGTTATGTGTCAATTCCAACACGGATATTAATTACCCAAAAAACTAATTTGCGAAGTGAAAAAAATGACATTTTTCCCCAATCCAATTCTATATATACTTTGTAAAGTCATGGAGATTCTAAGTTGAAATGAGCAATGTATATTTACATATATATGTATTAAAAATCAAGAAAATATACATAAAAAAAGAAAATACCGTATTCAGAGCCGGCCTTAGGTGTTCTGGCGCCCTGTGCGGACTACTCCTCTGGCGCCCCCCCATCCCAAAAAAAAGGAATAAAAACTTGCAACAAAACTTGTAACAAAACCCCAATCACTATATACTACGCCAAACATTGATGTGGTCTAGGCCTACCACTTAATTGTCTGGCTTAGTAGTAGGGATGCACCGAAACGAATTCTGGACTGAATCCGAAAGTGCAGCATTTACCTGGCCAAAACCGAATATGACCCCCCACACCATAAAAAATCTAACACTTTTATTTAAAGTAAGTAACACACCAAAATAGGAGAAAACAATTAAATAATATATATATATATATATATATATATATATATATATATATATATATATATATATAAAGTCCAAAAATAGTTACCGGCACTCCAGGGACTTTCCAAATAACCACACAAACAACTTCGGTTTTCAAGTCTATATATATCATATATATATATGATTAACAGCAATCACATTCCTATCATGCCCAGGCATACCCAGATTCCAGGATTTACTCGCAGACTTGGCATGATAGGAGTATGATTGCCCTATCTACCCCTTCTCACTCTCTTCTGCCGTATCTACCCCTTCTCACTCCCTTCTCCCTATCTACCCCCTTTCCCCTGTCTCACTCCCTTCTCCCTATATACGCCCTCCTAACTATCTACCCTTTCCCTCTTTGAAGTTCACTTACCTTTCAGGAGTCCTGAGGTGGGGGTGCAAGGCCTCTGCCTCCCAGCTCTGCCACTGTATGGAACAGTATAGAATGATGGGAGTTATGATGTACTTTTAGAGCATAATTAGATCATGAAAAAGACATTGGAAATGGTACAGCATAACACCCATCACTCTCACACACTTACCAATCCACACATATACCAATCCACACGCATACCAATCCACACGTATACCAATCCACACACATACACCAATCCACACGTATACACTAATCCACACGTATACACTAATCCACACATATATACCAATCCACACACATACCAATCCAGACGAATACCAATCCACACGTATACCAATCCACACGTATACCAATCCACACGTATACCAATCCACACATATATACCAATCCACACATATATACCAATCCACACATATATACACTAATCCACACACATACCAATCCACTCTCACAGAATGCTTTCCTACCTTTCCTCTTTTCTCCTTACAGCTCCTTTTCCTCCTCTTCGTTCTTCTTCTTCAGTTCTTCTGTCTTCTTCCAGGTCAGAGGGCACGGACAGCGGTGGGCGCGGCTTCAGTGTTGTGCGCCGGGATCTGACAACAAACCCCGGCGCACAGCAGCTGTTGGCGGCTTGCCGCGCGGATCACAAGGGAGCGGTATCGGAGGTCTTTAACAGACCTCCGGCTCCCTTGAGTGATGTTAAGCCAGGTTCAAGGGAGATCCTTGAACCGGCTTAAAATCACTCAAGGGAGCCGGAGGTCTGTTAAAGACCTCCGATACCGCTCCCTTGCGAGCCTGCTCCTCCAGCGGCGGACATTACTGTCCGTCTCTGGAGGGGTGCCGGGTGTCCCCCTGATGAGCGGCACCAGGTGCCGCTCGCCCCCCCCCCCGCCGCTAGGTACGCTGCTGGCGGCAGCGGTACGCTATGGTGGCGGCGGCGCCCCCTGGAGTGTGGCGCCCTGTGCGGTCGCACAGGTCGCACACCCCAAAGGCCGGCCCTGACCGTATTACTAGATTGTAAGACGACCCCTCAAATCTGAATATTAATTTAGGAGAAAAAGCCTGAATATAAGACGACCCTATAGGAAAAAAGTTTTACCAGTAAATGTTAATTCATCTAAACTATTTTTTTTTTAATAAAAACTATGATTGAGAAAAATATTTTGGTTTTATTTCCTTCTATTTTCCAACCTGCCCCCCAATTATGCACAGCTGCCCCAGAAATGCCTTATGCCCCCTATATGCCCCTGTGCCCCATGATATGGCTTTTAACCCTCTAAATGCCACTGTGCCCCATGATATGCCTTTTAACCCTCTAAATGCCACTGTGCCCCATGATATGCCTTTTGACCCCCTATGTGCCACTCTGCCTCCAGAAATGCCTTATACCCCTATATGCCACTCTGGCATTTAGAGGGTTAAAAGGCATATTATGGGGAAGAGTGGCATATAGGGAGGTTTAAGGCATTCAGGAGGCAGAGTGGCGTATAGAGGGTTAAAAAGGCATTTCTGGAGGCAGAGTGGAATTAAGGGGGTTAAAACGCATTTCACAGAGCACTCTGCCTCCAGAAATGCCTTATGCCCCCCATTTAACACTCCCCCCCAACTTACCGGTGCTTCTGACTTCACTATCACGTAGCCAGCTTGTAGATCCCACGCACTTACGCTGCAGCCGGAAGAAGGTGTGGCTAGCAGCGGGGGTTGTCTGCGTCCATCGCGCAGACCTTCCCCGACTGTCGGTGCGGCACCTACTCTCCTCAATGTGAACACTCTCTGAGGACTCCCCAAATCCAATAGAAAAAAATAAATAAATAAAATAAAAATAATAAAAAAAAAAATAAAATATATATATATATATATATATATATATATATATATAGGAGCGTAGAGCACCTTCTGGTTACTAATACCAGAAAACACAATTATGGACTGGATATCTCCCAGAGATACAGATTTACATATGGGAAAAAAGAGAGTTATATATAGTGAAACTCTGTCACATATAATTTTTTTAAAATACACTTTTATTCATATAAACTCACCAAGATAGTGTGCACAGGATATGATGATGTAAAGGGACCCCGTCCTGTTGGCCTGTTGTTCTGTTATTGCTATTTGTTCTTGATGTTCATTTATTTTTACACATTGACATATTGTATTGCATTCGTACCCCCTGTCCGGGTAACTGTTCCCCCATATTCCCATGAGTCTCCCCGTTGCTCACGTGACCATATCTATGTTTGCCCATTCATATATTAGGGACCTCTGGTTGGTCCCCATGCCTCGTCTGTTCATGTTCAAACCTTTTGGTAACTTTAAAGGGACACTCTCCCATCACATTCGACATCCCATTGGCCATAGATAACAAATGAATTGATTAATGTCCAGTGTGTTTTCCTAGAGTCATCTTTGTCCTTGTGTCCTTAAAACCCCTGTGTTTTTCCCCAATAAACAGTTACTCATTCTTTTACATCCTGACCGGTGTGTCCTGTCGTTACTGGTAGTAATGGTTAGTTTTGGAGAATTTTGACCAGCAGAGCACACTTACTCCAAGAACCCACATCAGCTACCCGAGGCCAGTAATTTCTCTGTAGTCTCCTGGCTTCCATTACAGATATCATGTCCTATAAGTCTGGCTCAGACTGACATGCAGCGCCAAATGAAGTTTGGTATGGATCTCCCAAACAGGCCAATCTGACCCTAGTTTTGCAACAGAGAAACTGTTGCCTCCTAAACCTGCCACCCTAGACTTAGGCCTAGTCAGTCTACATGCATAGGCTTAGCACAGATTGCAAAGTGTGTGTGTGGGGGGGGTAATCTTTTATGTTTCCCTGTCTGGCACAATAAATTCTCATATCTTTATTCTAAAATATCTGAATTCAATTGTCTGCCCAGCAAGACAGGCAGACAGAATTATCAGAAGGCCATTAAAACTGTTGATACCGTGTCCTTGTTATGAAACATTATTGATTTCCTTTTCGTTGTTTTCGTTGTTTTCACTAGTTATAATTATGTTACTCTTATACTATGCAGGCAGTTACCTCAAGTCTCAATATTTCCAAATATGAAAAAAGGTAGATTTGCAAAATACCTTAATTGTGTGCATTATACATATATTTAATATTGATCATTTCATTATAGAAGGGGTACTTTTTCATCCAGTAAGTCTAAAAGTCAATTTATACCTTCCAAATATCGTATAAAGTTTTGTAAGGTTGCTCCTAAGAATGTCTAGAGTAAGCTATTAAATCTGGTTTGAATTTTGCTAATATTAACTGATGTTGTATAAAGAAACTGGAATCGATATTTTAATGATTTTCTAAATCCTATCTAATGAGCTTCAGGCGATGCTAAACAGAAGTTATTTCCCCCTAGTACAGCGAAGGATATACGTCTATCACATTATACAGTAATCTATGCATACTTCTCTGAAACATTCAATACTATAACTAAGGCTCCTCAGTGGTTTAATGATCAGTCCACAAGTAACATTTAGACAGCTTGTGTATACACTTTTTTTATTGCAGAAAGAATTCTGCTGCTTTGTGCATTTATATTTGAACATTATTATGGCATTAAAAACAAAGTTGGCCACTAGTCCTCTTGTGTTATTGACATACCAATTTTGAAATCTAGTTTTGTAAAGATTTTGTCACATGTTTGAATGTGGATATAGTTCATGTTAACTTAATAGCTGGGGATGAGTGAGTGATAGTGAGCAGTCTTATGTTAAAGCTATGATTTTATTTATTTGTTCATTTATTATTATTATTTCTTGTTTTTACACATCAGGACATAACAACAATCATCTGGTAAATTATGATCTCAGATGAACAACAACATATGACACTCTCTCATGATGTATTCAACAAAAATAAAGCCAAAATGGAAAAGCAGATGAGCATTTGCCCATGGACACCTCTAGTCCTACAAACATGATTTCACTAGACCCTTGTTGTGCTCTTCTATGGGCAAATTAAAAATGCCCCCTGAATTTTCAGCCAAGCTAAATGGACATGGAATGAAATTTGTTACGGAAACGAATGTTTTACGAAAATTCACCAAAAAATATGTCCCAATCGTTTTTGTCCCCTTTGCACATGTCTATTAAGCACTCCAGTACAACATTAACAAACACAGATGGGTCTTGGCCAATAAATTTCATTCCCTGTCCATTTGGTTTGGCTGAAAATCCACCTCCGCATCTTCATGTTGTATGTTCTCCCTTCTCTTCTTTCTTTTATCTTCAATTGGCTATTTTCTATCTTTGTCTGCATCTACATGGACATAACCCGGCGGTAACTTCTGCCACAATGCCCTAACGTGAATTCGGGGCAAGTACTTGCGGTGAGATCCTTTCTCCCGATTGGAGGATCGGAAGAGGACATCACTGCAAGTGCCCTTATTCTGGGGGAAGCTTCTGCCAAGTTATGTCGCCTAGAATGCAGACAAAGATAGAAGATTGGAGAGGAGAAGAGAATGGAGAAGCTAAAAGCTGAAGAAGAAGACACAGAAGCAGAAGTCTTCGGCAAAGAAGGTAGGGAACCATTTGAAGAGCATGAGAGAGTGAATAAGAATGAGAGCGTGAGAGAGTGATACTGAGTGAGAGCTTTTTGCTTGGTTTTTGTCCAATACGTGGGGGGTCTAGTGCTTAATAGCTTTTCTGGACCTCATTTATACTGTAACCCAGGGGTGGATGTAGGTTTCTAGGGAAGCAAAACATTCAGATGAAGCACACATATCTCATAACTAGCAAAGAGTGGGTCTGGCAGTGCATAGGGTAGGGCTCTAAATAGGAGAGAAGTTGATGGTAGTGGTTGGAACCTGGTTGGAAAGTAAGCAAGTAAGTAAATGTATACTTTTATAATAATGAAACTTTTCAATTACTTAAATGGACAGTCTATTGTTCCAAACAGACTCACAATATAATTAATAAATATTAATGTACTTAATACTTTAATATGCATTCTTTACTTGCCCACCTCCCAAAATACTACTTGCCTGGCGAAGATGCTGCTGCTCCAGAGCTGCAATATACCGATCCCCTTATTCCTCTGAAATTTGCATCAAGAGTGGCGTTGCGTATCAATACATGTAGACTGGTAATGTATGTAGACTATTATGTGACCCTCAACCATAACATACCATATATCTTTAAGAGACAAGTAGATTGAAGATGGTACCTTGATTGGCTGAGTAGGATTCGAGTGCGAGTTGTTGAGACAACTTAGATCTCTTCTTCAGGCATACTTGTGTATAACCATACAGTAATAGTAACTCCTAAACAATGTACTTCTACTTTTAGGAACACAGAAATCTAAAGTCTGAAGAATAATATGGCTTCCCTATCGAGAACAACCAAACTGATTTCAAGATAGTTTAGTGATTGTCGAAGCAGCCATGTATATTTCTGTAAAATGTGTTAGCACTGCTATCTATAGATCATCTCAGGTCGATACATAAATGTTAGAATCCTGCCATGTGTCACTTAAGAAAACTGGTAGAAATAAAACTGATCGTCATGCTGCGACTGTACTAAATGTTTCCAGCACCATGAGAACCTTTATAAACTAAACCATAATTTTTAGCCTCAATTAAAATAAAGATGTTGCAGTTTTTTTCTTCTGAAAAAGGAACAACAATGCAAGAACAAATAGAAAACATCTTGATGACTGATAATGAGAAACATGGCTGATTTTTAGACCTCAAAATGTTTGACATTAACTGATCCTCAGAACAAATCTAAAACCAAATGGAGAGAAATGTTGTAAGTTGTGTATCCTATTATTTGTGTTGAATTAGAGATGACAAAGAGATTTTAATTATTATTTTTTTTTTTAACTATAGCAAACACATCAAAACAATCCACTGAACAATAGAAATAGTTTATGAATTTATAGAAGCCACAATGATCTTCAATAGTGTTATTAATTATGAAATCTTTGGGAATGGTGATATATTATTGAATTGCCCCCAGATATAAAGTCATTCTTTTTTCCACAGACAAAAAAAAAAGCTTTTTTGATTTATTTTCTTCAGAAAGAAAATAACATTCATTAGAAAAATAACAAATAGTTTTAGTTTTAATTGACCCCCACACATAGTAAACACAGCGGGATGCACACTTGAAATGTCTTCAAAATATATTTGATACGGAATTCACAGCTAAATTTGTCCCAGATTCCAAGACATGCTTAAACTGCAAGCGATTGAAATTAAAAGTATATTGTCCCAGTTCTGGTAAGTGTTATTGTTACCAAAATGTTTATCAACACTGAAATTAATTCCATCATGCACATGTGGGTCTCTAAAAGGGATGTCCATTGAAACAATGAAGACAAGTCCAGTAGTAGAGGTATGGAGTACAATGTAGCCATGAGAAGAGGCAGGTGAGTATGTGGCATTAAATGGGGCAATCTGTACAACTGTATCAATTAACTACTGGACTGTTTGAGTGGTCGCTATCGGTTTCAAAAAACTCCCAGCTTATTTGTTTCACTATTTGACCCAATTTACTCAATAAACGAGAGTCAATGCAAACTGCACAGACAACTCTGCCATGTTGCTCATGAGCAGGGGTAGGGACCAACATTGCCCATGGCCGACATTTACTGAAGTCTGTGGGGGACAATTTAATGATGTTCTATGGACCTTCACAACCTTTGCCATGGACACTTTGACTATCCCTGCTCATGAGTTAAATCTCCATGATAGTTCAGTTGGACAAAAAGGCAAATGTTCCTTTTGGAATGGTGACACTTGTAGAAGTGGTTGGATACCTTCAACTATCCAATCACTGATGTCACTAACATAAAAGAACTTCCTGAAATGCTGCATGGGTCATGATGTAAATGTCATATCATTTGACATTAACATCGTGTCTTAAGACGTAAGCATCTTGGCACATGTGATGTCACTATCCATGTTCACTGTAATTTTTAGTATGTGACCAAATGTTTTTGGCTACTTTTATGTATAGTCAACTGGGACATGGAGCAGCTGTATGAATAATTTCACTTTATGCTGTAAACCTGGTTATGTAGAGTGGTTTACTGGATGCGTGGCTATAATTTTGTCCTAAAGATAGCATACATGTTAAAAACCATTATTAAAAGGTTCTGTCTATTTTGTAGCAATAAATTGTCAAGTGACTTGACTTGTGTCAAATTGATTTTATTTGATAGAAAGAAATTACTTGAATTACTTAAATTACTTAAAACTTCTCATGTTCCCAGTGAATTTGTGTAAAAATTTGGGCCATTAAGGAAATGACAGCTGTAACAAACATATGGAAATGTGGAGACATCTACTTAACTTACTAAAATGTAATTTTACAGATTGAATTTTTGGGTCTTTACTTATTTGATTAATCACAAGCATGATTAATATTTTATCAGCAAACATAGTATTTTATTATAATCTGCAGCAATTTCAAACATAAAATAATTACAAATACAAATTAAATTCTACCAGGGAGATGATAAGATTTTAGATCAGCATTTTTGATAAATATTGTTCTTATGTAACACTTTAAATGCCAGAGTATCATAGTCACCTTGCTGCTCTCATCTTAGATATCATCTAGAATACTGTGTTATTGAGGGGCCGCTGGCTACTTTCATACAAAAGACTTTTTATAACCTTTCAGTTAATTTTCTCATTTTAAGCCTCCACCAATCATTCTGAAGAAGACATAGCTAAGGTCCCAAAAACGTGTGCAAGTTCACATCTTTTTCTATGTTGACCCAATAAATGGTGTCAACGTCAACTAAAGACTCCATCAATCATTGAAAAATCCAAATGTCATTTTTGTTACATATTTCTGGTTATGCTGTTGGCACTGCATCATAGATGTAAGCTGGTGCTATCTATTTTATCTTGATCTTCCTAGACTCATATGTTGTTATACACCCCCTACATCTAGATTGTAAGCTCGCGAGCAGAGCCCTCCTTACCTAAAATATCGATTTGTCTTAGTTTGTCAATTCTAGCTTTGTCTTTCCCCTTGAATAAATGTATTGTAAGAAGACCTGTGTAAATTGTTGACGCTGTATAAAAATATAATAATACGAATAATTATTTATTCTTTTATATAGTGCCATCATATTCCGTGGCGCTGTACAATGAGTAGACAGGACATACCAAGTAATATATAACATAACAATTTATGACGAGGTACCTGCTCAAATGAGCTTACAATCTAGAGGGAGTTAGGGTGTATTACACAAGAGGTAAAAGTGTTGGTGTTAGGGATGGACCAGCCACACTAGTGTAAGTATTGCTGGAGAGGCACTAGGGAAGGTGAGCTAAAGGAATATGGGAGGAAGGGTGTTAATATTTAACCCCTCCCGTACCGGCGTTCTCGGACTGCGTCTTCCCTTGAAGACAGCAGTTTTATTTCAATATTTTAATTCCATGCTCGTGATTCGCTGCAAAGCGATCCCATGCACGGAATGGAGGGGGAGTGACTGCTATGGATCGCTGGGCACACCCAGCGGTCAGTAGCAGCCACCCCTCACGATCCCAGCATCCATAGTGACGCTGGATTGAGCATCATCGATGACGTACCTGGTACGTCCTGGTCTGTGGGTGACACCCAACCAGGAAGTACCAGGTACGTCATCGGTACAGAAGGGGGTTAATATATTGAAAACACTTAAGCCATGCATTATGGGGTCTATTCATTGCGGGGTTTGAAGGTGGGGTGAAAATGTAACTCACAAATGTAACGGTATTATGCAAGACCAATCCTGTTAGCTTATGTTGTGAGAATGGTATAATGCATAGTTAACATGGGGAGACTATCTATGATTTAACTATGCATTACAAAGGCCAGCTGTTCCTGCAGATAAAGCCTTATAACGTATTGTGAAGTCAGGTCTTTAGGATCATCAATTCTACTGCAAGCTCATAGTTAAGTGAAAGCTCCCTATGTAGATGATTCCCAGATTTGCCTAAGTAAATATTAGTTGGGAAACATATTTTCCTGTGTTTAAAGAAAACATTCATCATGTTTATGTTACCAATAGTAAAAAACTGCCATCAGATTTACATAAAGATATAATTTAAATTGCTAAGTTTTAAAACTGAGCATAAACTTCAATGGACACAAGGTGGACACTCCAGACACAAAACCACCCTACGATTCTTAAATAAAACAATATACAAGGTGCCACCATCTGTGCATCTTGTAGTCAAAATCTATTCTATAACCAAAGTATGACATATCTACAAATCAATAAAGAACATTTTCTGCCATTGTAATGTAATTGTAGGGACAGGGATGGAATAAAAATGTTTCTCACAGGAATTAAAAATGTTGCTTTTAAAGTGTAGATCTGAATTAGTTGATGTGGTCCTTTTGGAAACCATTAGATACAATGTTGTACTCAGCTGTGAAGTCTGCTTTAGGTTTAGTTGTAGTTTGGAATGACCCATCTGTGTGTGTGTGTGGTAACAGTAAAATTGAAAAGGATGCTGGATTTGGTTGTGAACTCCCTGCTGAGAAAACCATTCCCAAAATCCCAAGCTTGCAGACTCAACTTTGGCATTTTGAGCAGCATCAAGGGATTTGAAGTTCCAACAACATATTGTACAAAACCTATATCCCACACAGTACGAAGCCACATAATGTAACTGGCGGGATTGCCAATGCACGCTGCCAAATATTAATTAAAGAGACAAAATTAAATCACATCCATGTTTTAAAATACTGAAGCGTCACATCAGACATTTATCAAAAAAGAAACAAATAAAGTATTAGGAAATCAAAACTGCTCTATGAATACCAAATTTAGTCAAAGGACTTTGAACAGAGTTACCTAAATTAGTAATCAAGTAAATCTCTAGATTGTAAGCTCTTTTGAGCTGTTGTTTCTGTATGTCATCATGTCCCGTCTATCCTTTGTACAGCACTGCGGAATCTGATGGTGCTGTATAAAACAATAAGTAATAATATTTTCATCTTTGTAACATGTTTAACCACTTAATGACAAAATGCACTGTTTTCAATGGGTTTAGGGACCGCCCATTGTCCTTAAGGGGTTAATAATTAATGCAGAAAAATAAAGTCAGCGCCTCAAATGTTAAAAGCACAATAGGTATCACTGCAGTTAGGGTGAAATTAATTGTTATAAATATTTTCAAATTGCTGAATCATTAAAAAAAATACGATAACACAGAGGGTTTTTTATGTTCTGTTATTAAGTGCACATTGTTTTATGGGTTACTTGAGTCAAAACATGTTGGGTTTTTTTGTATCCTTTGGCCTTATGCATAATATATGTGCCATGGGATGCTGACCATCTGGAGAGCTTATAGTATATAATGCCCAGAGGTTGCAATCAACAATTGACTATACAATATTTTCTACCTTTTCTGCCCTGTATTGATAATATTTAGGGTTTCTCTTACTTCTGGCATCCAAAAAAGTACATGTAGTGGTAGACAGGTGGTAGGAATTTATAACACAGATTGTGGAAGCGGAAAAGGTATCCCTTCCTCTACTACATAATGCACAAGTTCATGGAGAAGCTGGCTTTAAAATGGACTGCTGGACAATCACAGGCAGCTTAATTCCAGTTGAAGTTTTGTGTTAGGTAGAAAAAATGTTTTGAGGTATTTTCACATAAAACAACTTCTTCTGGCTAGGCTGTGAAAAAAACGGCCATCCTCTACTATGTTAAATAAATATGTTATGTATTCCTCCAAGCAACACATATTGATATCTCTTATGGGATAAGGCAGTTTGCATAGACTGGTCTGATTACTTGACTTTTTTATTTCGGGATAAAGCATTAAGTGATCAGACATTAAATAAGCCAAGTACAAATGTTCTCAGGTATTATGGAAGTGTATGACAAATTATAAGACATAAGCATAAAACAAAAGAAAAAAGAAAAAAGGCAAATCAACTAATTAAAGTGTGTTCTGAATGGTTGAAGATAAATTCATATTAAATATCTAATCTGAAGGATATATTGTAATCATTCTGATACAGGATCCTTAGCATCTTCTATTTCAAATAATAAAAATAGTCTAGCCAAGTACTCCAGTAATAAAGCATAGAAAACAATATAAAGATTTAGTACGGATGTAAAAACTGCCTAAAGCCATTGATGATGTAGACACCCTAGTGGCTGTTTGTGGAACTCCAAGTACAATACATTAAAAATAGTGGCTCAAAATTAGAACAGCCCAACTGCTCCTTACTCTGCTTGCCACCCCTCCCCTGAAAATTGTGAAACCTGTCATGAATTGTCAAATGGTTTATTACATATAATAAAAACAAAACAATAATATTAATAGTTATCAATATTCACTTGACTGAACCTACCGTACAATTTAATGATACTAGCTCCGCATATATGTTATTTCCCTGTCGTTACGGACTCATATACATATTAGCTTTCCCGAGTGCTCACTCTTCGTGCAAGAATTGTTCCTTATGAATAACCCCCAGTGTGTTTCTACTGCAGCCAGAATTTCCTGGCAGAGACATACAAATGAGAACACACAGTCATACATTTAAACCATCACCCACATGAATCTATTTATGCATAGGCCTGTTCTGTAACACAGCTTTTAAATAGCTGTACTGATTGGAAGCTTGCAGTCAGTAAACACGGCAAGTATAATCATCTGCATATCTTAACACAATATTTCAGTTTGTTGTAAAAAAAAAATAACTCTGTAACGATGAGCATTTTGTACACAACCATTTGTAGTGCATCTAGGATAATGTATGGGAGTAGAAGTGTTTTTAACCCACTATTAGGATTATACAAAGGTCATTGCTTGGACACTGAATGAAGGGGCAACTTACCATCAGGAGTTGTTGTCCTTGTTACAATTCCACTGCAGAACTACGTGAAGAGGTGGGACGCAAGTGGGGCAAAGGAGGTAGCTTTGGGGATTTGGGGAGGCTAGGGTTAATAAAGCTTAGGAGGGCTGAAATAAAGAAAATGAGTAAAACAATGGAAAATAAAATAAAGCAGAGGGTAAGTGGGTAAAGGACATGTGGAGTGATGTGGGATAAAGTGTGAAAGGTAAGTAAATGGACCACTTTTCACTTTGGGTTTGCACCCTCAGAAATTTTATGAATATTCTATGAATACCCACTGGTAGTAAATCTCATATCTAAACAACAGTTTTGCGTTACAAAACATGAATTGATTTCAAGAATAATAAGGAGTTGAAATAATCCTTTATAACTCATTTTGTGTCTAGTCCCAAGGAAAAAACAAAAGCTGCTTAATTTTAAATTGTTCTATCTATGTTAGATGAGACTTTAAGCAATCAACATTAACGCTGTAACTCATTTCTCACTAGAACTGATTGTACCACAAGAATAAACTAAGTGGTTTCATCATACATAGAATCTCCCTTGTTCCTAGAATAAAACTTTAGCATGATAACAATATATATATATATATATATATATATAAATATATATATATATGTATATAACGGATACAACGGCAGATTGAGTCCTGTAGTATGAGGCCACCAGCTGGATACAGGTGTCCACATACTGTGTGAGTTTAAAAATGTAACATATAGAGTTTATATTATTGGCAGCCACTGGTCTTAAAGTGCAGAGGTGCTCAGTCATTCACAGTCTGGACCTGATATACACAGTTAGCAATTGTACCAAAGTCTGGGGCATAACCTTACTTGCTGTTTGTGTAAATGATTGCTAAATCATGACTTCATGAGGTCACAAGTACACTATATGACCTAAAGTACGTAGAGAAATTATTGAATCTAGGCGTTTTAGCCACAAAGGTGTATAAAATACAGCACATCGGCAATCATCTCCATAGACAAACATTGGCAATAGAATGGGTCGTACTGAAGACCTCAAAGACTTCTCATAGGATGCCACCTTTGCCTCAAGTCAGTTTGTGAAATAAATATCATCAAGTGAAAGCATCTAGAGCACAAATCCTTAGACTACACACCCTCACAGAGCAGGGCTGCTGAGGAAGTGTGTAGTCCTTTAAAACTGCCTGGCGTTGAGTTGGGTTTCCATGGCCGAACAGCTGCACACAAGCTGAAGATCACTATGAGCAATACCAGGCATCAGCTGGAATGAGGTAAAGCCACTACCATTGGACTCTGGAGCAGTGGAAACGTTCTCTGGAGTGACGACTCGTGCTGGATGAATCTGGGTTTGAACACTACCTACCAGAATGCATTGCGCCTACTGTAATGTTTGGTGGAGGAGAGATAATGGGCTGTTTCTCAGCGTTTGGGCACCTTAGTTCCAGTGAAGAGTAATATTAATGCTACAAAGACATTTTAGACAACTGTATGGCTGAATGGGCACAAATTCCCTCACACACGGTCCAAAAGAATGGAGGCTGTTAAAGCCACAAAGTGGGGGGGGTAACAGCATTTGTTTTTGGGGAACAGTTCTAGCCATATAGCGTGTATAGAAGTGTGACCTACTAATATACATAAGCGTACAGTAAAATCTCTGATACTTACTCTTCAATTTATCTTATCTCGCCCCTCAATCTTTGCCAAACACGTACATTATATCAAGATGTTGTTGATCTGAATTCCCCTCTCGTGAATTATAAACATTTTTTGTAACATCATTTACTAGACTTTGGCTGCCTGTAAGGAGAGTATGACATGAGACGAAATGTCGAGCTCCAAGTCACGGTTAAACAAATGCACACTCTTTGGGACTTCAAAACAAAAAATAATGTGCAGTTATATGTGACACATTTAAACCACAAAAGATGGATAAATCTGTAATTACTCCTTGGGAGATGCAACCAGTATGACAGCGACTGACAAAGTCTTTATGAACTCTTTCAACAATATTTTTTTTTACCTTATCGAGAGTTTAGAAATAGAATCTTGTAAATAAGGTATGTTCTTTTTTTTCTGACCACGCTTTATGAATAGAGACAGTTTCAGTCTGTGGTTTTGACTTTTATACTTTATAGAGATCTTTTGGGGATTCTTCCAAGACGTTTAGGTTTATGCTGCAATCCACTAGCCACATGAGTTTTCGGTTTTCTTTTTTTTTTTCTCTTTGATGCTATTTATGAAAGTCACACAAGACAAATTCAGAAGTTATTTTTTTTATTGGTTAACTTGGTTGTTTTGATCAATCCGTGCTAAACTGGAATTTCTACTTTTTTGTGTTTTTTTTTTTTGTCATGTGTTAAATGGAACATTCCATTTTGTAGAGGTTGTTAAAAGTACTTAAGAAAATAAAAAAAAAAGTGTATTTACAAAATATCATCATAAAATCAAACTGGCTTAGTGGTTTGTGCTTATGGGAAGCTAAACCTCTCTTGGGTCTATTCTCTAAGAAGTTGAGTGAGGTCAGACAACTTAAAGGTTAACTCAACGGACCAGACACGACCGAAGTATCATGCAAGATATTTGCGACTGCTTATGACTTGAAGTGTTGTGAGTTTTAAGATAAAGCACTCAAGGGCATGCGATTGAAGGCAAATGTGGCTAAAATATCCGACTCCTGCCATATCCTTTAATAAATAATTAAAAAGAAAAAAAAATAAAAAAAAAATATATATATATATATATATATAAACAAGGTCAATTACCATTCCCTGGTTATTGACCCCCTGTTTTCCCTCTCCTTATGTGCAGCGGGGCAGGCTGTAATAAAATAAGCCTTAGGGGCGTATAGTTTCCAATGATACCCTCTCATCCCAAATCCCTTATTAGAGGAATTGAGGTTAATTTACAATAAAATAGCACCAGGGAGGCACAGACATATCTTGCACAGACAATATAGGCTTCTGGGGCATTCAGCATGACAATGACATCTTTTTGTTGGTCCTCCGTGTCATTCGGATTGTACTTATAAGTATGGCAGGATCCACTTTCCATTACCCTCCTCGATGTGTCCGATTGTACCCTTGCAGGTATCTCATTCAACACAAAACCTATAGAGTAATCATCACACTCAGCTCTGAAAATATCCCAAATGTGCCAGTATCCACCAAACCTCAGTGTTTCTCACCTTAATTGGTATTTGAAATATTTAAAGTATTACTGCAGATCCTCCATGCACTATTTCATCAAACATTATGGGCAAGAAGGTCTTATAATCAGAAATATGAAAGCAAAAAACCTGCAAAGCAAATTATTTTTTGACACCATGTTTAAAATTAGAACTTCTAGTGCACAAATAAAACAAATATATAATTTGACTGCTGAAATTAACATTCACATTTAGCAAGAGTGTCATATAATCATAACATAGTACTGTTTCTACATCCTAACTCCTGCTCTTCTAGTAAGATCAATGAAAAAATCTAACTGATGTTAGTGCAGGTTGTTGCCACAGAAGAAGCTCATTACAGCCCATGTGTGCAGCCAAAAATGTGAGTACTTTTACGTTTGCAGATGTTTGTTTTAATGTCTGTTTAAACCTGTACTACATTTTTGTTACATCAATATGTATAATATGTATACTTATGTTAAACTGTCACTCATTCTTTTTTCATGTATGCACATATGCAGGCAGAGTGTTTATTTCAGCTTTTTACAGTGTGTCAAATTTCTCTATAGATCAGTTGCGCTGAAACTTTGTGTACCTGTCACAAACCGGGTAAACGGGTCTGGTAGCAGCACAGGTGCAGGGGATACAAGGGGTTCCATCTGTACCCTGCGATGCATAATGACTTGAGGGTAGTTAGAGACAGGCGCAAAGAAACAAACCACAGACAAAATACGTTGATATGATCTGTATTGAATATGCTAGCATGAAAAACAAGCACAGGTGGTAAGTCTCTTGGCAGGAAGCCATCTGGATGGGGCGCACGGCTGGTAGCCCTCTGGATGGGGCGCACGCCAGGTAGCCCTCTGAATGGGGTGCACGGCAGAAAGTCCTCTGGATGGGGCGCATGGCTTGGAAGCCCTCTGGATGGGGCGCACAGCTTGGGAGCCCACTGGCAGGGCACTAGGCTGGGGAGCCCACTGGCAGGGCACTCGGGAGCCCACTGGTAGGGCACTTGCTGGAAGCCAGGAACAATGCAGGATCAGGTACGAAGGAAGCCAGGAAGAAGTCAGGATCAGGTACAAAGGAAGCCAGGAAGCCAGGAACAAGTCAGCATCAGGTACACAGGAAGCCAATCGCAAGTAAGGATCAGGTACAGGGCCAGAGAAAAACAGTCCACTAACTTCAATGCAAAGGCACTGACTAAAAGGCTGGGCAGATTTATAAAGGCAGGCTTGATCAGGTAACAAGGTGCAGCTGTACATGATGATAGGTCTGAGTGCTTCAGAGTGACAAGGGCGGCCACTAGTGGTTACGAAAGTCAATGAGCAGCACAAAGTTGTGAGTATTCTAGGCTGCAAAGGGTGGAACATGACAGTACCGCATTTTGGACAAGTATAAGTTGTGTTCTATGATTCCAGTGTAGCTTATTTTTTAGTGGTCACATTCTAGAATCCATGATCGCTTTTTGGGGGTACGGAAGGTAGTTGAATCATAGCACATTTTCAACCACTTTTAACAACAATTAGGGTTTTGTAACACACTAGCAGTAATTTAGGTTAAAAAAAAAGACACATGTCCATCAAATTCAAGCACTTATAATGGCCTTTGTTAGACCAGGTACCCAGACTTGCTTTGCATATTCAAGGTGGGGTCTTACTATTGAATTATACAGAGAAAAAAAAAGTATATTTTCCATTTATTTTCCCAAAATTCCCAACTTTGCATTAATCATGATGTTAAATCTCAACTACCACTTAGTTGTGTCATCTGAAAACACCGGCGCTTGGCTTTCAATACCCACAGCAGGATCGTTAATAAAGACATTAAATAACAGATGGTCTAGGACAGAACCCTGAGGGACTCCACTTACTACCTTTGTCCAGTTGTTAATTCTCCGTTAACAACAACTTTCTGGAATCCTTATCTTTAGGCCAGTTTTCAATCTAGCTGCAAAAAATATCACCTAAGCCTATCTCTTCTAAGTTGTACAGTAACATTTTATGAGGAACTGCATTAAATGCGTTTACAAAATCCAAATAAATCACATCTACTTAAGGACCTTGACTTTGCTCACCTATTCAAAGAATGCAGTTAAGCTAGTCCTCCATAAAACCATGAAACATATAGAAAATAACTAATATTAAATACAAATGAGAGGGAGCCAGGCTTGGCTGACATACTGTTTGCTTTAAAACCAGGCATTTTAATTAATAATTGTGACGTTTTTGTTTCATTCATGTGTGGAGTCCATATGGCTCCACTTAGCAGATGAATCATACATATAGCAAAGCTCTTGTTCCACATGCTTTTTTATTGTCATTAACAAGTGGAACCTCCCTGGAAGAAGAGAAACTGCGACAAATTATGTTTCTTTATTGCGCATTCTTCTTAATGAAGTCATTTATGCAGTAAAAAATACTCTAATCCTAAACATTATTACTTATGTGTTTGAGCCAATTAAAGGGACTAACATAGCTCTAATAAACATATATGGAATGTATTTGTTAAAATGATTACCCTTGTAAGAATATATTGAGCTGTTTCTTGGACTCTCCTGGCTGAGTTTAGCAACCGTTATTGAAAACATCAGTGCTTCCCACGCATTTACCTTACTGGGAAGAGGGATTAGGGGCAATCTTATGTACGTGTGAAGGCTCCGTGCAAGGTGAGGGTGTGTTACAGTATTACAGTAGTGGGGGGGGGGCACACCAGCCAGAAATTACTATCTCTCCCCTGATTAGGGGGGGGGCAACATGTAATCAAGAGGAGAGATTAAGCAGGCATATAGTAAATGTAACAGGTCAGGGCTGTCAAACTCCAAGCCTCAACAACTTCAATTGACCAGGATTTTGGTAAATCCTTTTTTTTTTTTTTTTTTAAACAAATACTTTAATTAGTTTAAACCATTTTGGATCAACTCCAAGTGCTCATGCTGGGATATCTGGAAAATCTATCTTGATTGTGGTCCTCAAAGCCTTTAGTTTGGCAATATATAAACTATAATAAACGTAGACATGATAAATAAGACCATTTACTATACTACCATATGGGATGTAGCATTATTCTTAATTTTTACTTATGAGATGATAGATAGGTGGTGTACCATTAAAGTCACAATTTTACTGGGCAGCCTATGGCACAGCAAACATACATAGTTTATTATATTATTCCTAATTCACAATTATTTTCTTTTTCTTACTGGAGTTGTTACTTTATAACCATAGTATCCGAGCAAACCCATTCGGTAAACTGCTACCTGGCTGAAAACGCAAGTTTGGAGCAGCAAGAGTCCAACTCACAAATTAACTTGCTAAATACTGTATTTGCTCGATTATAAGACGAGGTTTTTTTCAGAGCAAATGCTCTGAAAAATACCCCTCATATTATAATCGGGGTCGTCTTATAATCAGACCTCAAAGTCTGACTATGAGACGACTAAGATCCAGATCCCCCGCAGCTGCAGGGGATCTGGATCCTCCTGTCTCAACCCCCCCGCCCCACTTACCGGTACTTCTGAGTCCCCGGTGTGCAGCTGGCGCAGCCGGAAGGAGGTGGGGCTAGCAGCGGGGGTTGTCTGCGTGCATCGCGCAGACCTTCCCCGGCTGTCAAAGATCAGAGTTCCCCGCACCGGGGAATGTCTGCACGATGCACGCAGACAACCCCCGCTGCTAGCCACGCCTCCTTCCGGCTGCAGCGTGAGTCTACACGCTGACCCAGCTACATGACAGGAGACTCAGAAGTACCGGTAAGTGGGGCGGGGGGTTGGGGGAGTGTTAAATGGGGGGCATAAGGCATTTCTGGAGGCAGGGTGCTCTGTGAAATGCCTTTTAACCCCCTTAATGCCACTCTGCCTCCAGAAATTCCCTTTTAACCCTCTATACGCCACTCTGCTTCCTGAAACCCTCTAAGCGCCAGAGTGGCATATAGGGTTAAAAGGCATATCATGGGGCACAGTGGCATTTAGAGGGTTAAAAGGCAAATCATGGGGCACAGTGGCATACAGGGGGTATAAGGCATTTCTGGGGCAGATGTGCATAACTGGGGGGCAGGTTGGAAAATAGAAGGAAATAAAACCAAAATATTTTTCTCAATCATAGCTTTTATTAAAAAAAATAGTTTAAATGAATTAACATTTACTGGTAAAACTTTTTTCCTTATATTCAGGCTTTTTCTTTTTTTCCTAAATTAATATTAAGATTTGGGGGGTCGTCTTATAATCAGGGTCGTCTTATAATCGAGCAAATACATTAATAAAAAAACAACTCAACACAATACCATTGTATGCTACTTGTTGTAATTAGATAGCACACACATTTTTTTGCTTTTGTTTGATTAACCTCTTTTGTAGCTTATGTATGGTAAGTCAGCATTTCAGAATACTTTGGTAAGAAGTAATGCTACACCGGGTGCTGTATTTACCTTACCTTTTTTTCTCATTTCATATTTGTTGAACAGGTTTTTCTTTTCATTTGCATACTTGCACATTTCATCGCCCGGATTTTCTCCATCATGTTTGCAGATATTATCCTGCTTTGCTTCTGTTCAGTCTGGCATGATTTCTGACTTTCTCACTGAATGTCATTAACACAAACCCTTATCATCCGCTCTATCAGCCATGAATATTGGTGCTATTTTTGCCAATTACACAGTGTCTGTAGCTTAATTTAGTGCTGTTTCTGATAGATTTATCTGATACAAAATTAGGCAGGGGTTGTTATTTCAAATCTGTAGTTAACAATTTTTTTATCAATTTTCCCTCAATATAGATAATCTGGGCTTTTTAATTGTTAAGACATAGCATACAGCTTTCAAAAATGGGACACTTGTAGGAGCAGCTTCTCAGCCGAACATCCACCGTACCAGTCCTACCCATCTGTGCATGCCCAGGAGCTTTTTTAAATGAATCGATATTTAAAATGAAGGGGGATGTCAGCGAGGTTTGAACCTTAAACTGGGCTGTGTGTGTGTGTGTGTGGAGTGTTTCGCTGTAATTTGGATATACCTGAGTAACCAAGTGGGATTTAAGATTACCATGGCTCTCCAATAGGCATAAAAAGGGGATTTTCTTAGTCCCAGATTCCCCTCCTTTTGTTTATTATGGCAGATGTTTGATGGACTGCAATGTATATATATATATATATATATATATATATATATATATACAGGATATGTCTTATTAGATCTCGTTCTATAATAATTAGACTTGGGCACCAGGGGGCTCTTCGTGTTCGTCAAAAAAAAAAAAATTCGTATTCCGCGAATATTCGCCTGGTCCTGTCTTCTCTTCGGGCGAATATTCGCGGACATTCTTCGTGTTCGGGTTTTCTTCGTTTTCCCCGGTTAAGGGGTTAATACGGGGTTAAAGCCGCTCTGGCGCCAGGAGTTTAAATGTCCGTATGAGCAACTCTATTGGTCGTCAGCAGGGGGCTCGTCTGCCATTGGTTGATGGCAGACGAGCCCCCTGCTGGCAACCAATAGGGTCGCTCGCACAGACTGTTAAACTCCTGGTGTCGTAATTGTCCGGCAGATCCCGCTGGTCTCCCTGTTCTATCATTTATTAACTGATAGAACAGGGAGACCAGTGGGATCTGCCGGGTAAGTTGCAGCATTGGAATTTTAAAAGTCTGTACGAGCGACTCTGTTGGTCGCTTGTACAGACTTTTAGGCTCCTGGTGCTGTAACTTACCCGGCACATCCCACTGGTCTCCCTGTTCTATCAGTTAAATGTCCGTACGAGCGACCAATAGAGTCGTTCGTACGGACATTTAACTGATAGAACAGTTAACCCTTTAACCCTTTAAAAAACAAAGTTAACTAATTGAACAGGGAGGGAGACCAGTGGGATCTGCCGACTAAGTTGCAGCATTGAAGTTTTAAAACCCCAATGCTGCAACTTACCCAGCCGATGCCACTGATCTCCCTCCCTGTTGGTCGCTTGCACGGCCCTTTAACCTATGGATTTCCGCTCCCGTTAACCCCTTCGATGCTGTGTTAGATAACGCTGTCAGGGATTACAAAGACCGTGCGAGTGAGCCTATTGGTCACCTGCAGGGTCTTCCTCTGGCATCAACCAATTGGTTGATGCCAGAGGAGGTCCCTGTAGCCAACCAATAAGCTCATTCGCACTGCCCTGTAACCCGTGACGGCGAACCTGCGGATTTCCACTTCCGGGAACTGCCGCGAAGCCGCAAAGACAAGGTAAGTTAGAAGAGGGGGGGAGAATGGTAGACGAAGACGAAGACAATCACGAAGATCTTCGTGGTGTGTGTCTTCGTCTTCGCCTACGTTTTACCGCCGCCGTCTTCTCTTCGGCGTGTCTTCGGAACGAACACGAAAACGCACTCTTCGTGTTCGTTTCCATGTTCGCCCGAAGACAAATGCACAAGTCTAATAATAATTAATAAAATCACACTTGCCTAGGTTCAATAGAAACTCCCGGTCGGCATGCCCCTGTTGCTTTTTAGATTTTAGTGTGTGACACTTTTTAGTGGACATGTGATCCTAGACTATGAAATAATACAAGCATTTGGGTTCCTTCATCAGAGGTCTTATTTTATTCTTCATCTTGAACATCAGATCAGCAGAACGTCTTTGGGAAATCCTTTTTTTTTGGGACTACTACAGTGGTGGGAGCAAGCACCCTATTCCACGGTTGCCGGTTTGGGAGCTTGGTGAGTCTGGAATATTTGATGACTTTTGTCAACAATAAATATTAAATCATCTCTCCTGTGTCATTAAGAACATGTCATGTGTATATAGAAACAGAGAAACATAAAATTATAAAATGGAATCTGGTCCATCTAGTGTACACAATGTCCTACTGCTATAAGACCTCAAAATGAACTTTGTGCTCTATATGTACAGGATATCTTCATTCTCTACCTCTTCTGCTGTTATGGTGGTGCGGCCCGCGTGAAATCGGCATCCAGGATCACAAGCCCTGCCGCTTACTTGTGGGAGGGTCTATTCTCTGCTCCAGTCCTGCCTCCTCTGTGGGGAGAACGAGGGAGGCCGCGCCCCCTGCTGAAGTCTGTGAGCAGCATCGAGAGCTGTAGTAGGTAAGGGGTGGGGGAGGTTGTTTGAATGTGTATTCCTGTGAGGGTATGAATGTGTGAATGAATGAGTATATGAATGAATTAGTGTGTGTGTGATAGCATGGACGTGTAAGTGCTGGAACCTAGGCATGATGGGACTGTGATTGCTGTTAGCAGATTGCTGTTAGCAATCACACTCCTATCATGCTAAGTCAGCCAGTACATGCTGAAACCTGGCTAGCTGCCCCCCTTGTGTATTGATGCTGCCAGCAGTATGGGGTCTGCACTTACAGCCACCCTGTACCAGCATGTACTGGCTGACTTGGCATGATAGGAGTGTGATTGCTAACAGCAATCTGCTAACAGCAATCACAGTCCCATCATGCCTAGGTTCCAGCATTTACTGGTTGCCTGGGTATGAAAAGAGTGTGTTTGCTGTTAGCAATGACACTCCTATCATGCCAAGTCATATTGTTGATTTTTTTTTGTCCAATTGTGGTGTGTTACTTTTAATAAAAGTGTGGTTACACACTAAAATTGGACAAAAATTACTGGTACAATGCCCAGCCAACCAGTACATACTGGAGTCTGGGTATGCCTGAAATTGCTGTTAACAATCATAATCAATATATATATTTTTTGGTACAATTTTGGTGTGTAACTTACTTTTATTAAAAGTATGTGGGGGGGGTCATTTTCAGTGTTGGCTAAGTGAACCCTGAATTTTCGGTTTTGGCCCAAAATTTTCATTTCGGTATATCCCTAAAATAAATAGAACTATTTTATTTTTACTTATCCAGAATCCTGAATTTGTAGTCACAAAACTTTCTAGGCCCAGAAATCAGTGAGAGGAAAAGTAAAGGTTTTGTGTCATTTACTTTATTTTAATCTGCATATTTTATTAAAGACCATATTTTCACGCAGTGAAAAATGAGTGCGGCCCGCGCACGTATACAATTCTGATGAAGTGGCCCACTGCAGAAAAAACTTCGACAACCCTGCCATAGTTGGATGATTAGTTGAAAATTTAGAATGAGAAATTTAGTAAAAACTAGCGAAGATTAGAAAAAAAAATTTTTTTTTTTTTACATTTTCCCTCTGAATCCTCACAAAATTAGGTAAAGTGATGGGAAATCCCCTCCAAGTTTATCAATTCAGGTGTCCTGATTTCAGAAATACCTAATTTATATAGATTTTCCAGACTTTCCCAGCACCAGGGAGCATACTATAAGGTGTACATTTTTTGTATAATTTTTATGCCTATGGCTTAACACACAAAAATGGTTAGAGGTTCTCTTAGGGACCTCCTGAACATGCCAGTGATGTCACAATAACATCACAGCTCACATTATTATTTTTTTTATTATTATTTATATTATTATTTTAAGGATTTTTTTATTATTATTATTTTCATGCCGGAAGCTGTTACAGCAGATCGGACAGCAGAAAGCCGGCGATGCCGGCTTCTGCTGTCAGTGGGGAGTCCAGGCTGAGTTTGACAGCCTGATCTCCTGTGCACCTGCAGGGATGTGTCCCTGAGGCTGCAAGAAGGGCTGGACGTACCGGGACGTCCATAGGGGTTTCTTTATAGGCGTTTTTTGGACGTCCCGGTACGTCTATAGGGGATTGAAGGGGTTAAACATATAAAAGGTATCCCAGTCTTAGTCCCATCGAATCCTAACTTGGCTGTATTGCTTACCATGGAGCTGGAACTGCTTTTAATTCACTGAGACTCTGCTGCAATATAATACCCTCTGTGGACACCGTTAGTGAGACACTTGTGTGTCTCATTGTGAAGGGATTCACAGGGATGTGTAAAGGGATTCTTAACCCACGACAGAAAAGCGAATAAAAGTCCCATTTGTAATTTGTAAACTTTGTGATAAAGGAGCGTATGTCTACCTGAGCTGAAAGTTTTTCTAAAAAATCTAGAACCTCTTCCAGTAAAGGTCCTGGAGAACAGCGCTGTATCTGTCAAAGTGGGCAGATGACAGCATCACAGAAATGGGGGTTACAGGTTGGAGCTTCCAGAGAGGCTTTTTTTGTCCATCATTTTTTTTGTTTTCTGTAGGCACCTTGACAGTAACATGTCTGATTTGTTCACATCCTCTACACATTTTGTTTACTAAAAGTAACAGAGTTGGGATCTTGTTTTGTTGTGGGATTCCTCTAGCTTCCACAAGTTTCGCGTAAATACGTATATCTGCGCTAATCTTTTATTTAAGTTTTTTTGGACTTAATGTCTAGACTTATAACCTGTTGTTGAAGTGTTACTTTGTTGGTCATCCATAGTTGATCTTTGGAATTATTGGGTGTCATTATATTGGAGGTAGGCGTTAAAGTCTTCAGGTAGGGATTCTATAATCTCTGGGTCCAGCACTAGAGAGTGAAGCACCAAGACCTAGGGACAGCTAAACTAATAACAGAGGTGAATGTGTCATGATCAGACCATGACATTTTGTGCATCTCTGCTGCCGTCAAACTGGCCATAAATGTGAAGGAGAGAAAAATACAGTTGAGTAGCTAGTATGGTGGTGAGAGTAAAAGGTAAAGTCTATGACAGGCATGTGTAGTGTTCTCTATGTGTCTGCCAAAACGTCACCTTCTATCGGTTTTTGCAAGGGTTTAAACTCGGAAGTAGCGCAAGGCGCAAAAGATACACAAGTCTTTTCTAAGTATGGATACAAACTAGAGTGAAAGTCTCCCCCAACAACAGGACAGCATTTTTTAAAATTTGTAGACTTAGGAAGACCATAGAGAAGTGTTTATCTATGCAGTCTTATATATGCACAACCTACTCTAATATATGAACATTTTAACCCTGCCCAACCAAGTTTCTATTGGTGCCCTGCCCATAAACAAAAGTATTTTTCCTTAGCCCTTTCTGAACCAAAAAAAGTTAGAAATGACAATTCCAAAATGATTCACCCACTTTTCTAGACACGAATGAACATAACAGGTCAGACATTACACACAATAGCATCAATATGCTATAAACATTTTCCTCCATTGTGTTTGAGTTCTGTAGTTATATAGCTTGGCAAGGCTGTGTGAATTCAAGCTGTCAACAGTGTTGTGTGAGCCAAAGCTGAGCCAGCTAAAACTACTCTTTGGAAGTTTGGTCCTGGCTTATATCCATAGGGATGCACACAAGGAATTCTTTATATGGTGGACATTGACATTTCCAGACAGGATGGCCAGGATGTCAAGGCCCTGTGCTTGGCCGCAGTCTCCACCACCACAGGGCCACGTAAGCCCCCCCCCCCAGGACATAGCACTAGGCCCTTGCTACCTAAAGCCCTATACGCCCAATACAAAAATATGACATAATTTCTCAGCGCCATGGAATACAATGGTGCGATATAAAACAATAAATAATAATAATGTATAAGTATGTTACTGTATGTGTAGGAGGAGTTTGAGGGTCCCAACCTTACGTCTCACAGGGTAGACAGGCAGCAGTGTGTGCATGTATGTGTACTGTACCGTTGTGTTAGAGTGAGCCTAGGTTTAGTGGTGCCTGTGAGCAACTAATCTTAGGCTTGCCCCTGTTCTCATAAGATGTGCTTATAAAAGAATCTTAAGGCAGGGTGATTGGTGGAGCAATGGAAGAAGCAGTGGGATGGACATGATTGGCTGATGGGTGGGGCATGGGGGGCCAGGCAATAAGCATATACTGGGCCCCAAAATGTTTGATGGCTGCCCTGTTTCCGGGATGAGTCAAGCATGGATTTGCAAGTTGAGCCACAAATGAGTTTACCATTCCACCAGCTGCCTCAACACCTCTGGATAGTTAATAGTCGAACAATTTCTGGGCTACAAAATACTTTACCAGCTGCAACCAATGAACCCAATGGCATTTTACCCTGAATTACATCATTCTGAAGCATTATGCCAGTAGCCACTAGATCACATGACCAGGAGCCACCAATCAGCCCAATGACAATCTGTCTTGGCTGACATCATACTGTATCTTGTATTATTCATATGGCTGGCTTGTTAATGGACTAGTCCTCTGACCAATGACTCTCCAGATTATACTGTGAGTTTGACCCACTGGATTCCTATGCGTATGTGCCGTTTATGACCTCTTACTCTACTCTGACTATGTTACATTTTGCAGCAGTAGGTGGTGGATTTCAGGTGGCCGCAGAGGATTCCTAGGCCCAACCTTTCAGGAAAAACAGGCCATTGTAGGTGAAAACCCTGCAATCTGCTTATTAACCAAAGCATCACATCAATGTTATTTTTACGGTGTTGGGTTGCCCCATTCTATGTGATTTTGCCCTTTTCCTACAGTACTTCCTCTGGCTAAATAGTTGCCAGAGATTAGTAGGGAAAGACAAATTTAGATAAGGATTTTGAGAAAAAAAGTGCGGATGGTTCCTAAACCCTAGCTACATTTCTGTCAAATACTGCATAAAAATAATGAATTAAAATGAGAATCCTATTTGTCATGATTTGTCGGCTAGCCGATGATTAGGTTTCTAATTATCTAATTTATTTAAACATCAGCTATTCACAAACGTAAAATACCTGCTTGCTTTTCAAATGACATTTGTAATATACTGCTTCAAGAGTTACTTTTGAAAAATGATGTATAATTCATTAAATATATATTTTTTTCCAATGGTTACATTGCAGATGTATATCAAAGCACGGAGGGTCTCTTGTAAGAAAAATTGGATTTTCATTGTACTTGAAGAAACAATTCAGCACTTCATCTTCTTCACTAATTCCAAGCAATCACAATATTCTTTCTGAATTTAAATGATGAATAGTCATGGAGATGAACTGAATGTTCTTCACAAGACTCCTTCCTATTTATCTTGTGTATTTCCATTAGCTTTTTGCTAATTGCGACCCAGGAATCCCATTAAAATGTTGGTTTAGAAATGATCTGCTATCTACACATCTCAACTAAATACAAAAAAAACAAAAAAGACCTTTTCTCAAGCTGTTCCGGCTATAAATGAATAAGATATTTACCGGTAACTATCTCAGCTGTATCTCTACCAGATAGCGAGATGTGACAAAAAAAAAAAAAAAAGAGAGATCATCTCAATGGCGAAGGGTTAAAAGAGGACAATAAAGTGTCTTCTGGAAGTAATTAAGCTACAAAGCTCAGAGAAAAAGAGTTTCCATTTTCTTAAAATGTAAATCAAAAACATATTCATTAGTATCGCAAAACAAACATGCAAATCTTCACCACTTGAAAAGGCCTGCTAAATATGTACAAGAACGCAAACCCTAAAATACATCTGGATCTCAGTTACAAAACTTGCAATTTAGTTTTAGTTTTTTTTTATCTGAAGAGCTTCTCTGTCTTATATGGTCGGCTTCTTGGATTATTGCAATTTATAATAAGCCTTTTAGCTAAAAGGATGGAATAAACAAAGATAAAGTCTCCATGGTAGACTTAAAGGGTCCAGATGGGACAATTTTTCCATGCGCTTTAGTTCACAAAAATGTTCATTAATCATGACTCGTAGTTCTTTCAGGGTTCCAACAGATTGTTGGACAGGACAAGGAATTTAATTTGCTGTTTGTATAATCCGTGTACACCTTGTTAATACCACGTTATTCTTCTAGTTTACTTTTTTTTTTTTCTCTTTTGGTCATATGTTACGCTCCTGTCCTAGCCAACTGATCAACGGGAATGTTTTGTGCCCAAATTTGGATGCAATATCAGTGAGGTGGAATGTGTTACATCATAACAATGACAATTTGGGCAAAGCTGGCAATTCTTGATTCATTAGTCCCGGCATGATTTACGTGGTGTCTGGCAAGCTGCTTTTCAGATGATACTCGCTTCCCATAAACAGTTTTAAAATGGGAGAGCCTCGTGTCAAGATAACAGCTGTATCATCTGTCAAGTCCGAACCCCTGCATGTCTTGCCAAGAAAATGCAATGCTCTTACCAGGAGCTGTGCTTTGCGGTTTCTATATGTTTTATTGTTTTAATGAGGAAATGAAAGCAATGGATTTAAATAATGTAACCGTTTCAGTGCCGGAGGAGCATACTTTTATCCCTAATGAATCCCTTTAATGAGAAAAGAATTACATACATTTGCATTATGCATATTTTTGTTTCAATGCCCATTTTGTCATCCAAAGCTGTGTTATCTTCTAGAATGTTCCGCTGTGGAAGGATTTAACTTAAAGGGGTCGATATAGTAAACTAAGCATCTTAGGGAGTCGTCAGGAAACCTAAACATGGTCGCACGCTAACTGCAGTTTTTACATCGGTTTATTTACTAAAGGGAGAGTTTGCAAAACAAATGCATTCTTTATACACTAACTTCACTGATACAAGAAGATTTTGGTTGGTGTATATATATATATATATATATATATTATATTATATGGCTAATCTACTGAGATTTCTATTTAAAAAATCCTTAACTGGTTGGACAATGCATTATCCTGGTCCAGACAAGCTCTTATTTGATCCTTCATAATCCTTCTATAAGAAGAATAGAAAATGCCTCCGATAATAAACTTTATAGTACAATACAGGCCCGGACTGGTCTGGCACCCTGGGAAAATGTCTGATGGGCCACTGGCTGACAAAGCCACAGATCCACCCGATCGGCTGATGTGGTCACCCTATGTTTCACAAGCTCCTGTGCAACCAATAGCCACTGTTCAATCTGCTGGGAATATAATTTTCTTCTGATGTTCTTTTTAAAAAGTTTGTTGGTATCTTTTAAAATTATTTTTTGAATGGGGCATTTCCATAGGATGTGAGACTTTTAGTGTGTTGATTAACAGCGGAGGGTCTCATTACGTTTTAAATGTCTAGTTTTTGAACAAGTTACCAAGGGGGTGGTTAGCAATTTAGCCACTCAATGTTAATTAAATTTCAAGTTCTAGCATGCGAATGCAAACAAACTGTGTTATATTTTGCCTACTTAATTAACCTTCACCTGACAACTTCACTTTTTAGTGAATACACCCAAAAATGTTAAAACCATTGCAGTATGTATCTAGGTCCCTGGGAATTAGTGTAGCTAGATGGACGGGGAGCATGTATGAGTGTGGGTGAGTGCTCTGTGATTGGGGTATGTAAATGTGGGGGGGCAGGAGTCCCTAGGAGATTTAGGGTGCCCTTTGGGTGACCCCAATCAGTGTCTCTTTTACTGCAAATGGCTAACAGCACTTACCTGCTTACCACCCTCCCTCCTTTTTTATGTACTAACTTTCTTTTGTTGGTGGAATGCAAGCTTTCGCTGGTGGAATGCATGAGTCCACCATCTTGGGAGACGGAGCGCATGCTTCTGCTGCTCTGGAGGACTTGGAGCTGTCGGAGTCCAGCGTGGAGGCCATCCGGTTGTGCGGTATGGTAGTAAGGACTCCTGTGTGGGTCCTGGAAGTACTAGTTAGGATGTGACCTCAGGTGTTGTGGGCAGAAGGTCTGTGACAGTGTCATTAAAGCATATTACCTATTTTTAGTTAATCACATTTTGTTTTTAAAAATCAAATCTGCTTCACATCTTGACAATTGCTCCCACTGTTCCACTTTCAATTAATTCCTTTATGGAACTTAAGTGATTCTTTATAAATTAAAGCTTCGTATTAATCTGCTTCTTTTTAAATAATTTATGACTCATATTTCCATCTTCCAAACCTTGACATCTTTTCAATTATGGAGGTTCACCGATTTTCTATGGAGATCATTATAGGAATAATTTAGATGTATTGTGATCAGGATTGTCATAACGCACTACTATGCTGGGTAAAAGTTTCCCAAATGAGAAGTAACAGATGTGATGCCTTATAATGGGAGCTGCTCTCTGTTTATATGCTTTACAGTATTTCTGTATTGCTCCCTTCTGAAGAAGAGGGCTGGCAAACTATAACCAGTTAGACAGAGGAAGAATAATTTGTCGGATTTAAAATTTGTAGCCAGGAAAGGTTTTATATACTTACTTTAAAGAGATAATAAAACTGACATCATTTATCTGCAGCAGAAAATATATTGAAAAATTAATTGATTCCTTTATTTCAAATACAATAAATTCGGTCATAGGGCATAAACATTAATGAGTATTGGTTTTTTTATGGCATATGTTTTTTTAATGGTATTTTAGGTGCTAAGCAAAGAGGCAGAGATGGAAAGATCCACAGAACTCTTCTTTGGGCATTCACTGATTGTAAATAACAAATTGTAGAAATAATTCTATAGAGAAGTCAATTCACTAAATGCTAGTACATGCAAGTTTGTAGCAACAAAGTCCAAGTCCAACTTGCAGATTCACTATTGCCAACTCACATTTGCACTCACAGAAATTGGCACTCAACAGGGATAGACGCAGCACTAGCAGAGATGAGCTGGTGTGAGTTGAAAAACTATGAGAAACTTGTCAATTCATTAACCCCACAAGTTACCTGTGAGTCTCAAATATGTAAGACCAAGCCCCCCCTTTCTATCTGCCACTAAAACACATGTCAAGATCTAGAAATAAATTTAAAGGGTGGGGGGGGTGAAATGGAGATCCCCAGGATCTACCAGTGGCCTTAAGTAGTTAGAGGCAGACTTGTGAAACTGGACCAAAAACAATTCGGTTTCATTTTTTTGTTGAGTTTCTGGTCCATTCATTATTGGACAATAAAGTTTGTTTCCTTCATCAGTTGTGTTGAAATTTTGAGAGCTTTTTCCCATTCCATTTCACCCTTCACTCACGCTCCCTTTCTCACACTCTTTCATAGTTACATAGTTATATAGGCTGAAAAAAGACATGCGTCCATCAAGTTCAGCCTTTCCTATATCTGTTAATTTGCTGCTGTTGACCATGCTGATCATGCTCTCATTCACTCTCTCTCTCTCATGCTCTCTCTCTCTCAGTGTCTCCTTATTTTCCCTGCCGACCACTTCCATGTCCCTGTCTCCTGTCCTGCAGCGCTGTATCTTCTCTTGCCTCCTCTTATTCTTCTGTGTAGTTTCTTCTGTCAAGAAGCCAGAATAATGCAGACAGATTCGTAGAGAAAGAGAGGTACAGACATGCAATATTCCTTGGAGTAATTCTGCAAAAGGGTAGAGCCATGGTACGCACCATGGGAATAGCCTCTTCCTCATTTCTCTAATCGGGGGACAGGGCGTGCACTGAGGCTCTACCCTTTTGTGGAAGCGATCTGGGAGGCCTGGATAACGAAGCAGATACCGCAGGGTAGTGGCCAAAAAAAGACAGAAAAGGGAAGAAGTGGAGCTGCAGAAAGAGAGATAGGGAGACAGAAGCGTTCAGCAAAGAAGGTAGGGAGACATTGACAAAGAGCGTGAGAGAGTGTGAAAGAGTGTTAGAGAGAGTGAGTAACTGTATGAGAACATTCATACAAATTAACGGATTAATTAAAATTTCAATTTGTATGTATCCCAATGCATACGTTAACTTCAATGGATCCTTCTCACCAGTCAGCTATTGGTTAATTGAGTGTCTGTATGGAGTATTGTTTTTAGATTTAAATAATAATAATATTTTATTTTTTTACAGCATGTTCTCTCCACATCAGAGAGCTAGCAATATTATAAATTCTGGTTTCTTAATAGGGAGATCACTATTCAGTCCTGGAAATTCATGGGGTCTATTGACAAAGCCTACTGACATGGAGGACATACCGACATGTCCACACTATCCTCAATACTTCCAACACACCCTGCTGTCGTAAACCCCTTGATTAGCGCAGCGGCTCCCATTTTCCAGCAGCAGACAGTGATCGAGGGAACTGCCAGCTCTTTCAATAGAAGGCCTAACACAGGCTGCTGCAGTTCGTGATGCCCCCCGGGTCTAAGGTGTTCCTCCAAAGGTTCTCACATTGAATTTGAATTTGACAGCAGATAAGAACCATTCAGACCATCTAGTCTGCCCAACCTTTGAATACTTCCCTTAGTCCTTGGTCTTATCACATCTCTAGCTTAGCCTTATGGCTAGCCATGTTTGCTTAAACAGCTCTACTGTAAAGTAATATTTCCTGATATTACTTTTAAACCTTTGCCCCTCTAGTTTAAGACTATGTCCTCTTGTTGTGGTCGTATTTCTTCTTTTAAATAAACTCTCTTCCTTTATCATGTTCATTCCTTTCAAGTATTTAAATAATATCCCTGTCTTTCACGTCTTTCTTCCAGGCTATATATGTTAAGATCCTTAAACCCTTTTGCTGACAGTCACTGCTACTAGAGAGAGTGATGAGATTTTGATCTTATTAAGGAGCACCAACACAACCGCAACTTATATCTTATATGCATTATATGGGTCCACCACACCACAGAGTCATTGTTTGCCTAAAAACCCTCCATGGATTTTAGGGTAAAAACAGTGTATTTCATTTCAAAAGAAATTCTGTTTCTTATTGGCGGATGTGCATGTCTACAACTGATCAGCTGTCAACAAGCAGCTGCAAATATAGGGCATTTCTCATTGCATTTTCTGAAAAATTCTAACAGCGACAGAAACAATAAAGTTTTTCTAAAACGTTAATGCCTATTTAATGAAACCGAATTCCAACGAGAACTCACAAAACAGTGAATCTACTATGAGTGAGAAAAGTGCTTTTTATATACAGTATATAGCTAAAGCCCAATGAGCAGCTATGTGTGGGCTAAAACGACTAACGTACCAGTATTACATTACATTTCTTTACATTACATTACATTTCTTTATATATATATATAGCACCAGCAGGTTCCGTAGCGCTGTAACCAGTCAGTAAAATAATTTTAAATCACGCACAATAATAAACTAGCACTGCTCTCGTGAGCTTACAATATAGTCAGTATTTCAGTTTTAATAAGAAAATGGAAGAAATCGACCCAGAAACTCCTGGCAGTGTATGGATTTTTGCCTTATCTGTGTCATTTAATGTAATTAAATGGGGTGCGCCAAAATAAATCTTCGTTCTTCATATCATATATCCTCGGATGTAGGATTGGGCCTTCTGTTCGTGACATGGTTAAAATACTCACTGGAACGGATTCCTTCTCTTTTGTATTCACTAACTACCTGACTGCAGTGTTTGTGGTTTCTCGCACTTACTTAAAGAGATTAAAGTTTTACTTCATCAGCTATGTCTGCGGTTAACAATAAGTACCTTTTAGCTACAAAATTGATCTTTTGGCACACAACCAAATTACTTTCAATAGACTGTTTTTGACCTAAACGAGCGTTCAGATCTAGCTGTTCATGCCAGGAATTCGAGAGGCGTAGAACGATCGAGACCCTTGTGACACCAGCAGGATTACAAATGCCAGAAGGTAGATAGACTGAATATCAAGGGACATCTCTCACAACTATATGCATATACCATCTGTGCTCTTAAATACCGAGATTGTTACTAATTAAAGCTAGTAAACATTTTTGTTCATGAAAACTATGGAGAAAATACAGGTTTCTGTGCGTACATATGTGAGTATTTTTTGTAAATCATATAACAAATGCACCAAGTTTTCTCTGTGTGTTATTATATTTTGTGTTTTATTTTTCTTGGTGAGGGGGTCCGACCCCATTATTTGAATTCATAGCAATTTCAGTGCATTGGGTTCAAACTCAAAGAAAATAAGCGAGCGTTAATTATCTGGACACATACAGGCCAGGTAAGTCTATGGAGCTAAATATTATCATCATTGATAATATTCAATAATCCGCAGGATTTGAAATGGATCTTCATTAACTACATCTTTAATACACAACGCAGATATTTAGATAATGGAGGTTTATATAAAACAGATTTTTGGTGGAAGGTTTGAAAAGAGGCTAAAGAAGCAAGACTATTCTGTTATGGTGAAAAGATCACTTATAAAACTGATGCTAGGTGTTTGCTCAAGGCTATATGCACGAAATATAAAACATTATTTTCTTGTTTATGTGGGCTAATTACAAAGCAGACATACCTCTCCCTTAAAAGAAGATACACTTTTTTGTACCATACAACTAGAGGTGGGTGAAATATTTAAAAATGGATACGCAGGAGTTACCACTAGTGACGGATACCTTCGAAGATGCAGCAACAATGTTTCTCACGTGAGAGATTCCCTGTGGAAAAATATTTGGGTCCCACAGACAGACTACCCTTCCCCCCCTTGTGTGCTCTTACTAGAGGCTGGCAATCATTGACTGACGAAAGAAGCTTTTAATACCATACTGTATCTCAGTCTGTTAGTGAGATTACATTATCGGTTATTATAGTTGATTATAACAAGCAAAGAGTTAAGGAAATGTAGTTTTCCTCTAAAAGGAGGCCATGCTGAGTACGATGCTTCATTCTCCTGTAGTTTACCTTTTCATGTTGCAAAAAAATCCCAAACTGTAATGTAGCAGGTAGCACTTTATAACCTTCTTCACTTCATCACAGTTGACCACTGGAGTTTTTTTTTTACAAGATTGATTACAATTCTCTTTGGCATTTTTACTATACTAGGGTTAACTAGACTGACTGCACTATTGCCCTCACATGCCCTTGCATGCTAACACTTAAAAAACAACCAATATCTTCATTAATATACAAGGGGTTTGTGAGTTCCTACAACTTTACATTTTGAGAGTTGCTGGAGAGAACATGCAAGCTGAATGACAACTCACCTGTCCTTGACTAAGACTCTCAAAATCCTACTTCATATCTGGTAGGATAGAGAGTTGTTAAAATACATAGAATTAACTTTGAGGGCATGGAGGCTATGTCCTCCACCCCTCTCCCATGCCAACTGGGATGGAAGACTTAAAATACCCCTGAAGAGGCACAGAATACCATGCCTTTCCATTTCCTCTGTTTGTGTTTTTGGAATGGTAAATACAAATTTAAAAAAGACCTTTTTTTAAAAAAAAAAAACTGGCTTACCTACCCATCCCCCAGACACACACACTTCTAAGACAGAAAAGGAGGGATGCTGTCCTATCTAAGTGCCCTTTGGGTGCCAGTATAATGTATAATTAAATCACTTTTTCACCAAAATTGCATTTTCAATATCACTGTATATATATATATATATATATATATATATATATATATATATATAATAAGTCTATTTTTAATGCCCTAAAATGACATCATACATGATATGTTATAAGTGCCCTCAAATATATATGTGATGGAGATATTGCCTGCATGATTAAAAGGATAAGAGATGAAATTAAAAGGAATGGTTGATTGTAAAGATTACTGCAAGCAAAAAGTTCCTTACCGAAACAATTGAGAAATATATAAAAGCCGGTTTGAAGGAAAATGCTTTAAAATTGGACCTCAGCGACAGAACAGATCAAATTACAAATGTAATAGAAGAGAGGGTCACATTGCTTATGCAGAAATATTACGAAATGGCACATAGCCGATTATAACTGCACAGAGAGGAAAGAGAAATAGCTATAGCCCATACATACATAACAACGCTCAAGATTTCTGTCCCTGGAATATGGGATGAAAATGAGTTTTCAGTACAGATATTATCTGCTTTTTCAATGAAATTTACAATATACCAGACATTGTGCAGCTCACATTGGGAGTACAATAAATGTTAGATTGCAGAATCAGCTCGACGTTAAGAGTGTGCAAGTGTCTTCAAATCACTTTATCTTGCAATAGCAGCATATCCTACCTAAGCAGAGCTTCTTAACCTGCTTTACATATACACCCAGAGGGTTAATAGGACCATATGTTTGATATGAAACAGCTGGGTATGGATAGACACTCAACTGACATATATTGTGGATATTTGGTTAACAGAACTTGGTTTACCAGTGGTGCATGTTTGGAAAGTGTATATTACCGTTACCAAATCATATTTGCATACAATTGTGCTAATTTTCCCAGGTCTGTCTCACTAGGAGATACACTATATGGACAAAGCATTGTGGCACCTGACCATTACACCAGCAAGGACTTTTTTATGAAATTGCATTCTAAATACTTAGACATTAATATGAAGTTGGTCCCTCCTTTGAAGCTATAACAGCTTCCACTCTTCTGGGAAGGCTTTCCACAAGATTTTGGAGAGTTTCTGTGTGAATTTCTGCCCAATCATCCAGTAGAGCATTTGTGAGGTCAGCACTGATGTTGAAGGCCTGGCTCACAACCTCTGTTCCAGTTCATCCCAAAGGTGTTCGATGGGGCTTTGTGTGACCGGTCAAGTTCCACACCAAACTCTGTTGGCCTTGCTTTGTTCTCCGGGTGCAGTCATGGTGGAATAGAAAGGGGTCTTTCCCAAACTGTTCCCACAAAGGAGGAAGCAGGGCATTGTCCAAAATGTCTTGGTATGGTGAAGCATTAAGATTTTCTTTAACTGGGCCTATCCCAAACCCTTATTTCACTAACTAAGAGGTGTGTTCCAATCCTTTTGTCCATATAGTGGTGTATGTCCATGGTTAGATGAGTTTGGTGTGGAGGAACTTGACCGGCCCGTACAGATTATATATCATAAATATTATGTTATATAGTAAATAATTATTTAAAGTAGTAGTACTAATATTGTTATTTATTATTTTAATGTGCAGGTAGTTAAAGTGGGAAGTGGACATGAGCAAACTCTCCTCTGTCTGGAGATTGACGAACTTCCCAGAGTCCAAGGGAAGCAGCACTGTACCTGGAAACTCTGATTCAAAGCCAGCAAGGTGCCAGGTATTGCATGGACATGAACTCCTTCTAGAAAATGTCTCATCCACCAGAATAGGACAGAGTCAAAATGTGATAAAGTTCTGTCAAGATTTGCAGATGTAAATTACATAGTGAAATAAGTACAGAAGTTGACCCAGCCTTAGTAGTGTTAAATACATTATTTATAGTGTCTCATAAACAATTATAGAATTGTAGAGATTATTTCTCTACCCTATATAATTCCCCATATTTGATGATCAAAATGGTAACTCGTCACAACATCTTTATACAAAATGGGGATGTTTGTATTGGTCCCAAAGAACGACCACATCCTTAGAAGTTTATGACACATTTTCTGAGATTTATACGTAGAATCACAAGTTTTAAGATCTTAGGGGACCCTTCTTCAGATGTGGCTTTGAAAGCATACGCGACTTCTTATTTCTGTTTATATGTTGGCCAGCAGAAGGGTTTGACAGACTTCAAAGACCCTATCATCTTTGCAATAAAAGTGATATCAAGCTCGTCATGATTCAGAAAGTAGAAACAGAAAAGTTTGTATCTGATGCATTATCACACAGAAAAACTCATAAAATGTGACAAAACAGACATTACTCCCTTTATATAATTTTGTAAAAAAAAAAATAACAATAATGACAGAATTGTCATAAGAAATATTTTGAACATGTTCCGTTTCACAGATAATGCATGTTTCCTGTTCTGGCCTTTTGTCAAGTTTAATTCATCTATCTATTAATAAGGGAGCCAAAGTGTTTCACCAGAAATCATATTTGGATACCTACAGGTGTTACACATAATATGTCCATGTAAATAAGATTTCACCTCATTCTAAATTCCATTAGTAATATATTGAGTCCTGGAATGGAAACGTTACAAGGTTTTATATTAAACTATAAATTACATTTTATTTTTGATGTGTCTCTGGCACAGAAAATTCAGCTTGTACTACATAATCTTCCATGATGCGGTAACCCAGATGGTTAAGATATAGACAATAGAAAAACGACATAACCGTAGGCCTAAACACCTATTTCCCAATAAAAGTATTAAAATGAACAAGGCAGAACATAAAGGCTAATTCCCCTACTATACTTAGAGAATATCAGATTGGGAAAGATGAATATATAATTCTCTAACAGTTTAAATGTATGAAGGATATATGATTTGAGCAAGTGTAGGCCGCCATTTTGTTGCAAAAAGTCAATTTATTTACTCTATAAATGGCTTTGACTGCACTATGTGTAATGTTAATATTTCTTAAATGTGGTTAATACATTATAAAAACATATTCGCATTATAACTTTGCAACATGATTTTTGGGACAGACATAGGTTAAAAATACCAATTTGTATTTAATATCCTGAATTACCACATATTTTACAGAATATAGCAATAGGATGAATTGAAGGAATTTGTTTCTTCAACGTTGTTTTAATGACCACATCTACATCCATTCGACCCAAAGGACATTAGATCATTTCTTGAGTTACTGAAAATATGAATGTTTTAAACTACCAGAGCTACAGCCTATGATAAATTATGCACAGTGAATAAAAAAAAAAGAACCATTGGTAATTTATATAGGGTTTGTTTTACTCTTTAGCATGGAAATGTTTTGGACCTGTGCCTGGAGAAAGACAATTTAAATTTTCCTCCACCAATTGCTTTATGAATTTTCCATTCTTGTACAGTCAAGGAGAATGGGCTCAATAAATTCTGAGTAAAATACACAAAAATATAAGTCAATGAAAGGAAGAAAAAAAGAATACACTGCGAGTATATTAGAGCACTTACAGGAATCGCCGACATGGTGTTGCTCCCTTTGGAAAGTTTTCTGCCAATACAAACAAGCATTAGAGTTTATGGAAGTCTTTACCAGACCATATTATCCCTAACATTTTGGTGGTTAAACAGTGCTTCCTGTTACACAGACTTAAATACGTAATTGGTATTTTTAATTTCTCTTTTTCTGAAATCAGAATAAAATGGTTAACACTAGACTTGTGCATTCGTATCCGGGTGAACATGAAAACGAATCCGAAGGGTAGTAGTACTAATATTGTTATTTATTATTTTAATACCGAACATAGCGGCGGCAAAAAGTAAACGAAGACACACAGCACGAAGAATCTTCGTGTTTCTCTTCGTTAACTGATCTCCCTGGTCCCTTCCCCGTCTAGGCTACCTTATCTACGCAGTATCGCAGGGGTTAACGGGAGCGGCAATCCATAGGTTCGCCGTCAGGAGTTAAAGGGCCGTGCAAGCGACTCTATTGGTCGCTTGCAGGGGCCTCCTCTGGCATCAACCAATTGGTTGTTGCTATAGGAGGCCCCTGCCAGATTGGATTGTACTTTACATTTTAACCTATATCTCATCATACATGCTTGAAATATTGTACCATACCTCCCAAAATTTTAAACAGCTAAAAAAGTATATTTTTGTATTCAGAGTAGTTAGTGCCGAATTGTGGCAGAGAAAGAGGGCTTTCCCAATACCTTTAATGTGATTTATGTTACCTATTGATAGCTATGTAATTAAGTAAATCATTTAAAGTGTTTTCTGCTGTTTCTATACACTCATCGTGTATTGTGATGTACCAACATCCACCATTAATTCTGAGCTTTTAATAAAAAGGCACATAGAAGAGAAAATATCCCTTACAAAAGGGACCCTTAGGAAGAATATTTTTCTCTAAAAATAATATACAATGTGAAATACCACAGATTTCTTTCTATATAATGGGTCAGGGACTTGGTTACCCGTTAAAGTACCGGTAATTCACTGTTTTCTAGTTGTTTGATATATTGTTCCCCTTCTATACACCTGATGTGCGTATAATTGAGATTCCATCTAAATTATAAAGGAGTGAAAGTTACATGAAAAGTTACAAGGCGTTAATCGTAACTTCAATTACCTTTTCTGGATCGCTAGATAAAGTCAATGTAAAAATTGTTCCACCGAGGCAAGACATTTTAACCCTCCTATCGACTGTAGTTCTCTTAAATTTGAACGGTGTACAAAAGGAAACGAGAGTAAGATTCAGTAGAGAAAGGAATTCAATGCTTAGAAGAAAAAGTCCTCTTCAAATCGAGCAGGGTGGACCTCTGCGTTAGTTTGTTTTTAGTTAAAAACTTGTTGTTTCTCCAGCAGTGCCGATTGGAAACAGATTGCAATATGCTGACAGCAACACAAAAGTGGCATTTTAACAATAATTGGTTGGATAATTCCATCGCTAAGACAATAGCTTCTTAGAGGAGGTTAGGCATAGATTGAAAACATGCCATCTTTGTTATAACAGAGCCTTGAAAGCACTCAATAGCTGCAAAAAAGGGCTTCTTCGTTTCTAGATATAAAATGCACAAAAGGAAATGTTAAAACGTTTATTTACCAGCAGTTAAAGTTTTTTTTATTGGAAAAGTCAAATAAATCTGCTAGACTAAAATATCAAAGGTGCGCTGTAAAGTCTGTTAATTAAAAGGTTTAGACTATTGTCAGGCAGTTATTTTGTCACTTAGATACCCCGTGCCTGGCTAACAGAGCCACACCACATATAATAAATTAGCTAACAACATCCGTCTATTTGACAGGGTGTACTAACAGATCCCAGGAGATACCCTTGACATTTCAAGGTGCGTGATGCAAAACAAAGTGAAGCTGTAAAAAAAACCAAACATTTTTTTACAGATAAAAATATAAAAAGGCATTATTTTAAGAAATCCTTTTTTTCCAATAAAAGCAAAGGAGACACACCTTAAGTTAGTGTTGTTCTTTCACTTACTGGCTTCTAACCACAGCTAATATAGCAAATGCATCTTTTGAATGGCATGGCGCTCTATATCTTGTCCAGTACGGCCTGAAAATATCCCAAACATGGCATCCATTAAAAAAATTTTGGGGAGTCAAAAGTGGAACTTTTCTGAAGACATGGGTCACATGACATCTGGTTTAAAGCTAACACAACATTCCACAATAAGACTGTCATCCCAACAGTCAAATATGGTGGTGGTAGCGTGATGGTCTGGGGCTTCTCTGCTGCTTCAGGACCCGGGAAACTTGTCATCATTGATGGAGCCATGAATTATGCTATCAGAAAATCCTGAAGAAGAATGTCCAGCCATCAGTTTGTGACCTAAGGCTCAAGTGCATGTCCACCTGTGAACGGCTCAAAAGAAACAAAATGAAGGTTTTGGAGTCGACAAGTCAAACTCCTGACTTGAATCTTATTGAGATGCTGTGGCGCAACCTTAAAAAGCCATTCATGCTCCAATATCCTCCAATGTGCCTGAATGAACACAATTCTGCCAAGAAGAGTGGGCCAAAGTCCCTCCGCAGTGATGTAAAAGACTCATTGCCAGTTATCACAAAGACTCTGCTTATGGATATCTCTTGTCTGTGAGACATATACAATTGTAACACATAATTATATTATATATTACACATAATATATATATATATATATATATACCGTATTTGCTCGATTATAAGACGAGGTTTTTTTCAGAGCAAATGCTCTGAAAAATACCCCTCGTCTTCTAATCGGGGTCGTCTTCTAATCAGACCTCAAATAGAGGTCTGATTAGGAGACTAAGATCCAGATCCCCCGCACCGCTGCAGGGGACCTGGATCCTCCTGTCTCACCCCCCCCCCCCATCATACACACTTACCGGTGCTTCCTGCTGTATTGCCGGGGCAGCGGGTTGACGTCTACGCGATCCGCGTAGACAACGTCCGCTGCAGCCGGAAGGAGGTGTGGCTAGCAGCGGGGGTTGTCTGCGTCCGTCGCGTAGACCTTCCCCGACTGTCAGAGATCTCTGATCTCTGACAGCCGGGGAAAGTATACGCGACGGACGCATACAAACCCCCGCTGCCAACTCCACCTCCTTCCGGCTGCAGCAGAAGGCGACGTCAACCCGCTGCCCCGGCTGGAAGCACCGGTAAGAGAGGGCTGAGAGGGGAGAGAGGGGAGAGAGGAGAGAGGAGAGGGGAGGGGAGGGGAGGGGGGGGGAGAGAGTGTGTGTGTGTTAGTTAAATGGGGGCATAGGGCATTTCTGGAGTGGCGTTAAGGGGGCATTTAATAGAGCACTCTGCCTCCTGAAATGCCTTATACCTCCCTATATGCCACTCTGCCCCATAATATGCCTTTTAACCCCCTAAATGCCAGAGTGGCATATAGGGGTATAAGGCATTTCTGGAGGCAGAGTGCTCTATACAATGCCTTTTAACTCCCTTAATGCCACTCTGCCTCCTGAAATGCCTTATACCTCCCTATATGCCACTCTGCCCCATAATATGCATTTTAACCCCCTAAATGCCAGAATGGGATATAGGGGTATAAGGCATTTCTGGAGGCAGAGTGGCACATAGGGGGTCAAAAGGCATACCATGGGGCACAGTGGCATATAGAGGGTTAAAAGGCATATCATGGGCCACAGTGCCATATTGGAGTGGCAAGCCTGGGGGCAGATGTGCGTAACTGGGGGACAGGTTGGAAAATACAAGAAATAAAAACAAAAAAAATCTTTTTCTCAATCATAGCTTTTATTAAAAAAAATAGTTTACATGAATTAACATTTACTGGTAAAACTTTTTTCCTTTAGGGTCGTCTTATATTCAGGCTTTTTCTTTTTTCCTAAGTTAATATTCAGATTTTGGGGGGTCGTCTTATAATCAGGGTCGTCTTATAATCGAGCAAATACGGTATATATATATATACATTGAGATGATAGTACAATAATAATTCTGTTACAATTGTATGCTGTATGTCTCATAGACAAGAGATATCCAGAAGCAGTGTCTTTATCTGCTTATCAAGTCATAATAAATAACATCAACGCCATTTATATAGCCCTTTTCTCCTAGCGGGAATAGAAGGGCAAGCTTTAAAACAAAGGGTTTAACGGTGACAGTTAAGAAGGACAAAAGGATGTTACTCTGGACAGGATTTCTGGCCCATTTTTTTTACACATAATGACACATGTTTGCAATGAAAATGTAACCTTGCATATTTGTTCTTTGGCTTAATAGCTGTTTTTTCTTAGCATCGCTTTGAAAGGCCAATATGAAGGCCATTAGAGCATTGCAGACAATCTGGTCTGTGTTTAATATATCCAATTATTCCCCATTTTTTCTTGGCTATTGAAAAAATTAAGAAGCCCATTAGTTAAATTCTAGTCTGGAATATTAAAAACATTTAATTTAGAAAATAGGTATTTATATCATACTACTGGGTTCATTTCATTTAAACAGAAAACTATTAAAAGGAACACATCATCGTTTTATAAAATAGGAAATAACATAATGTAAAAAACACATATCATTTACACTTGAGAAATGACATTTTTGGCTGGAAAACAGTGTAATGCTTATGATTAAGCATATATATTCAAAAAAACGTGATTGAACAAATAATGATTTAAAAAATTGGTCAAATTTAAAGAAGTAAACTATGGGAAATTCAAATAGTTTTTTTCCATGAAGCGAATAAATGCACTGTTTTCTTTAAAAAAAATGGTACTATTACAACTTCAGTTCCATTTACAACACTTTTCTTCTTCTTAATATAATTACAGTTGTTCTTCATCCAAATCACATATTTTGTTTCCAAGTCATACAGCAGTTTTCAATTTTAGAGTAATATTGACGTTAAACAATTTTATTAGGGTTTTAAATATAGCTTCCATTTTGATCATTCTAACAATCGCTTAGTAACTCAGTCCATATTACTGCAAGTTTAACAACACTATTCCAATCCTATCCAATTTAGGAAAGATCATTTGAAATAACTATTCACAAAAACAGCATGCACCGAAATAGTTTTTTTTTTTTTTTGCTGCTTTTGTTTTATTGATGGAGCCAAGCTTTTGGCCAAAACCTCAAAAATCCAAATGCGCAGACATAGTAGGTATAATTCAGCACATTATGCCAAAAATGATGCAAAGTACAACTTGATTTATTAAAGTAAAATGTTAGTAGCATATAAGGCATCTGAATCAACTTTCCCGATATCATGCTCAGAAGAGAGAACATTTCCCAAACTTTATATTTGCGAATGAATAAGGAAACTTTACAGGGAAGTTATTATATGCGTGCATACAATCTTATCTTGCTCTGACCACCACTTTCTCACCGCTGTGTCAGACCAGAAGTAGACAAAGGTCTTCTTCATGATGAGCTTATGTGAAGTTCTGCACGTTTTTTCATGTTGAACCTGAGATGTGGTGTCAGAAATTGCCAGTTAGACCCAGTAGTTCCATGAAAGACATCCCGGTACAAAAGGAGATGAACACTCTGCTCATCCAAGTTTACAATCTACTGAGTGGTTGAAGGTTAAATTACACAGTAAGAGTGTGTGAAGATGACTTCATTGTAGAGAGGGTAATATGGAGAACTCTCTGTTGAGATGTTGAAGGTCAGGATGACTTCTTTAGGATGCAGGTTGAAGGAATTAGGAAGGTAGGTTGTATGCGTCTGTGAATATGTATGTTTTTAATAAGCATTTAGAATTAGAGTAAGTAGGGGGGAATTGGGATAAGGAATTCCAAAGAATTGGTGGAGCATGGGCGAAACAAGCAAGTGGGAAAAGATAAGTAAATAAGTAAAGTTTTCAATATAAGAGCAGAGATATCAGGGGGTACAGAGTAGTTGAGGGCTCTATAGGTCAGGAGTTTGAATTTAAATCTAGAGGGCAGAGGTAGCCAATGGAGGCATAGTGGGGCAGCAGTTAAAGAGTGGAGGAAAAGGAAAATTAGTCTGACAGTGGTGTTTAGGATGGATTGGAGCAGTGAAAGGCTGGAAGGGGGGACAGTTAATAGGGAGTTGCAACAATCCAGATGGGATATGACAAGGGAATTAATTTGTTTTTTCTTGTGTGATGAAAGGGCATAATAAGAGATATGTTTCTCAGGTAAAGGCAGCAGGATTTTGGTGATGCTGATGACATCATAGTCATGTAGCTACCTTATTTTCAGTGTTACCCGTACTAGTCTGAATCCTAATGTAATAATTATATCCCAAAAAGATACATAAATGACCCACAAACTTAGGTCTGATTTTTATGAAGAACATACAAAATAGTATACTGTTGCACACTTGTGATCCATTATAATTGTATTGAGGGTCATTCTATTGATTGTTCTCTCTCTCTCTCAATGAGCTCCATGGCATTTTTTTATAATTTCAGTAGTCTCTGTATGGACATTGTTTTCATATTAACTCATTCTTCTACATGCCTCAAAGTTCTTGGTCATCCCCTGTGTGCCTGTAATGTTTCTCAGGTTTTTAGGAGGTGCAGAGCACGCTTTAGGGACAGGTATCTCATCTGTTCCACAAAAAACAGTTTCTGGTTCTAGAAACTCTGAAATTGTTTCCACGATTGGATCAAGTACTTTAAACTGAACAGGGAAAAAAAAGTTACAAGTTATTGAAGTTTCTCGGCGATGGCCCCACCTTTTTCCTGTCTTGGATGAATGGCAGTGTGGAAAATTCTCCTTGGCAGCTAATAATCATAAATTTATAATTTAGTCATAAAACACTTTCTCTTTTAAACATCCCAGGACAATTTATGCATTACCTGCTGTTAAATCATTGCTACATTCAAATAATTTAAGATATTTAAATAAATAAATTTGTTCTTGCAAGATTTTCTTGAATATCGGTTTTCTCGTTATATTTGCTCGTTGAATTTCCATTCATGTTTATTCAGATGTATATAACTATAAAATATGTTACATTTGTTTCCAATAATCAGATTTTGTTTCAAGTGAAATAAGTGCCTTTTCTATGATATCCCCTTTAGAGGGAAAATGTTATTCAAAAATAATTGGCTAAAGGTTTTTAGATTAATACTTATATTAGTGTTAATATCAGTCCAATATTGCTTGCAAATGACTAGCTTGAGATTTGAAAGCTTAAACTAGTAGATCCTTTTAATTTTGAGTTCTGCAAAGGTGTGTCCAAAATTATAATTCAAAGATTTTATTTTTATTTTCAATTTTATTCTGGAAAATGGAATAAGGAGAAGCATGATACTCAAATCTACCCCCTGATCGCTCTCCATCATTCATCATCTGTATTACCAATGCTACCCGTAAACCTAATCTCTCCAAAACTGAACTAATTTGCCATCTTTCACCCCAGTACCTGAATGATCAATGTCCAATGTCAGTGTGAGAGAGCACAAGAACCAACAAGATTTTGTTTGTTGCATTGGATTCCCCCCCCCCTTTTCAGAGATTTGTATGAATTGGAACAATTGGCAAATTTTGTTAAAATTGAAATCTGTACTAATCTAAATGCACAATTCTAGTTTATTAATTTTTATGTTTCTGTATACCCCATTCCTTCTAGATTGTAAGCTTGAGAACAAGGCCCTCTTTACCTAATGTATCAGTTTCTAATTTTCTCATATTGTATGTAGTGCTTGAAGCGCTGGGTAAATTGTTGGTGGTACATAAATAAAAGATAATAATGACATATAAATGTAAGTACTTAAATAGGAATTCCAATTTTATTCTGGAAAACAGAAGAAGAAGTTTATTTAAGTTAAGTTTAAGTAATAAGGGTTGTCTCTCGACTGACTAAACATGCTTATTTCCCACAGTTGCATTGAAGGCTGTAATCCCTATTAAGGACTTACAATGCGAAAAACTGGAAATAAAAACCAATTATCGATAAAGTAAGCCAAACACAAATAAAATTATATATGATTATAAATATTTAATAGCAAAGCTCTCTAAATCCTGAATATACCGAACAAACAAATGTGGGAAAATATAAGCTATATTATATTAAATGAACCACAGTTATACTATATATATATATATATAAACTTTGAAATGGTATACCTTTAGAGGCTTTCTAATAGTAATGTAATTTATCTATAACTACAATTTTATAAAATATCATGCATTGTTTCCATCTACCAAGAAACGAGAATAATTCAATTTGAAATGTTTGGATATTGGTTTTCATAGTCATTCTTTTACATGAAATACTTACATATGGATACTATTTATTGTATCTATAGATATTTTTATCCCATGGATATGGTCTGCTGCTCTCTTCCCACAAACGATAAAGTATGCACAATTACACTTCACTTAACATTGAAGTATTCCATTTCTCCTTATGTGTATTTTTATGAGCTGAATTCCTGCCACGATCCCTAATTTTACCTGCCTTAGAGGTAGATAGCAGAAACTGGCAGAGCTCAACAAACAATACTACCAAGTTGCCAGGAATCCTCTGGTTTTCAGAAAACTTTCTTAATTATTTTAGGGATGTATCATTACTCTTTCCATTAGCGACAAGCTTTGTAGCAGGCATTTTATTAATTACATCATAAGTATCATTGTTTGCCACAACTTTTGTCATGGACACAAATATCCAGATACAGAAATGTAACTACCCCAACAATCCCACCCTAATATACCTAGACACATGCCCACTATAACACACCTGGAAACATACTAACATACCTATAAAAACAGATGTGCACAATAACATACCCACAAACATACGCTATCACACCCAGACACGCATTCAAACACATCCTTCACTTACTCTGCCTACCCCTAGATTTAACATGTGGCGCTTTGTATTAGTGATGCCCTAGACCAAGTAGCACCCCGCAATATTCTCTTGTGTCCAAATGCTACATACAGTGACACACACACTCATTTTAACCAGAAATAGGCCTGGATTTAACCCTAGGTGCCCCTGAGTTAAACATGTGTTACAGGGAATCATTCTCTTCCCTTTAAGTACGACATGCCTGCTCATACACACACATATGCACTGCTCTTACGCATGCCTGCTCACAAAAACACATATATACGCTGCAATTGCCTGCACATACACACTTGCCAGTACTCACACATATGCACTACCCTTATACACGCCTGCCCAAACATACATAAACTGCTCACACACACACACATGCCTCCCCATAAATATACACTGCCCTTGCACATACTTACACAGATACACTATAAGACAAATACACTCCTTATATACACACATATACACTGCCCATACAGATGTACACATATACACTGCCCATACACACGTATGCACATACACTGCCCTTATTTGCGCGTGCCCATACACGCACATATACACACCTGTCCTATACACACACACACGTATGCCTGCCCAAGTGCCCATACACATTCATAAACATTGCCCATATACATGCCTCACCATTTGTATATGCACACACACATATCTACCATCAGACCCCCCCCTTCGTTTTGCACATCAGACCCCCCTCGTTTTGCACATCAGACCCCCCCTTGTTTTGCACATCAGACACTCCCCCTCGTTTTGCACATCAGACCCCCCCTCGTTTTGCACATCATACCCCCCTTCGTTTTGCACATCAGACCCCCCCTTCGTTTTGCACATCAGACCCCCCCTCGTTTTGCACATCAGACCCCCCTCGTTTTCCACTTCAAACACCCCCCCCTCGTTCTTCACATCTCTTACCTTTCTCTTCTTCCTTTCTGCTTTCTCTTCATCCTTTCTGCTTTCTCTTCTTCCTCTCCTTCTGGTTTGCCGCTCACGCTCAGTGCAGTGCGGCTGCGCACAGCTGTTTATGCTGAGCACCGGGGCTGGGATATAAACGTCATATCCCATCGCCCGGCGCTCAGTGACAGAGAGCACGCTGATCTCCCCAAGCAGTCCTGCACGCTGCAACTGCTGATCGGGCAGCTGTGCACCACTTACAGCCCTGGGGGGGATTTCTCTATTATCGGTCCCCCCCCATGATTTCCTGGAGGGGATCCATCCCCCCCGTCCCCCCCGGTTCCTACGCCCGTGTGTATGGCAGTTTAAGTGTTCCTTGCTACTGTTTCATATGCAGTACAAACAGAATGCACTTTTTAAAGCTTTGCTACTAAAGTAACCGAGTTTGTGGTCATTTCTCATGATTGTAATAGCAGAACTGCCTTTGGAAGCATTACACGAGATCAGATAAAATCCCTTTTAGAGGACGGCTAAATCTGTTGCTAATTTGCAGTTCTTGTATTCTGATTCATTCTCAAATCAAGGATACTTCCTGCTTTACAGCTCCTTTAGGGATGCAGGTGGTCAAGATCTAAATCTATTGTAAATGAAAATACATTTTCCACTTATCTTAAACATTTGTAAAATCTCAAGTTTATGTCTAGACCGTTTTATCGGCCCTGTGTCATAAGGCGTATGTGAGTATTGATAAGTTACATATGCCAGCCTGTCAGATGTCCAAAGTATCAAAATGTGTTTTGAAATAGTGGTTTGTGTTAGCCTTGCTATAAAAATAGAGCTTTTTATTATATCCTATCAAAGTGATACACTATAATGGAAAATGTGCACCAAAATTTTATTTCTTTTTTTTTGCCTATGAAAGTGTCAATGTAATTACTAAGATCCAAGACATTTAAGGTATACAATAAATAGTTTTTGTTGTGTTCTAAACAGAACTGTAGTTATTTTCTATGAAGACGACCTGAACTAACCTTAAAAGAAAATCTGTGAGTATATTTTAAGTGCTAAAACACTCTAGCCATCATACGAACTCTTAGACCTGGACTGGTCTTGTGGCACACTGGGCAAATACCAGGTGGGTCACTGGCCATTAGAACCACATAATTACCCCTCCTAGCCCTTCAGTGGCAGATCACTGGATACACATGGCCACGCTCTGTAAGATGTGAAACCGCACACACATCATTTAGTTGTTGCTGGCTTTAAAGTGCCAGGACTGCAGCAAGGTAGCTCTCCTTGATATGTTTCCCGAATATCTCTTTGTTTCACATCATAAACGTTTGTCCCATGTATCGACTGCTGCGAAACTCAAGCATTGGAAGAATCATGTATCTCCAACTATCCAAGAGGTCCCCTTCCTTGACAACAGCTACTATGAGAAATGGCCACTCAGCTTCCAATACCTCACATATTTTCACTAAGACATGGAGCCAGTGGGACAAGTTCTACACTCGCAACTTTTGCCCCGCACCACGGGGTTTCATTCTCCGTTCTAGACATACACCATGGTATACTAAAGCTCCCAGTGCCCCCCCCATGCCCTTCTTTTCTCTCTCACTCCTGTCTCTTGCTTTCTTGTTCATTTTTCTTCCTTCAATGCACTTTTGTGCAATCTTTCTTCTGTTATATATATATTGTGCGCGTTTGACCGCCTATTGATATTGCACATGTGAATATGTATGTAACACTTTGTATGTGTATGTTTCTGAGCTGTATTGTAACAGAAGACCTATTAAACCTATGTTATGACTACCATAATAAAATATAAGTGACGTCACTCTACCAACTACTATAACAATAAAAGCATTCACAATATATCATTTTTATTTTTTTTTACTTTGGCAGCCAGGAAAGGAATATACCGTGACATTAACGTAGTGCATCAGCAAGGTTCTGGCAGGGAATTATTGCATATTTTATATTCCTTTATTAGACTGACAAATTAAAGGTATGCTTTAGCCGTGACATCATGCCATAAAGCTTGTCACAGGTTAAGGAGGGATGATTGATCAATGGGCAAGATGCAACTCAAGGTCTATCACAACCCAGAAATGTGTCACCGGTTCCTATGGGAAATTAAAGTCATCCGTTTATTCCTTTGTAATCATAAATCTCTTGTTCCTCTTACACGATCACATTCTGCAAATTTTTTTTTTTTTTTTTTACTATATAAAGTAGTATCTTAGAATCTAAAATATGATATAAATATAGAAAGCCAATTTTTATATCATATTTTAGATTTGCCTTTGTATTACATTCCAGATACAAGGAAAAGTGGTAATTTATTATTTTTTTAATTTTTTTTACCAAATATTTGCTTTTTAAATATTTGATGTTTCTCATCATCAGGTGTATCGTCTATAATAAAAAAAATATGGCAAACCTCTATAAAAAGCAATCTCCTGGTTTCAAGGAGGGCCAATCCGGCCCTGAGTCTGAGTCTATTTCAGGTAGGGGCCTGGAGCTGCAGCTCCATCAACCCCTACGTCAATCCGGCCCTGATCGCCCTGAACATTTGTTTATTAGTAATTTTTGTTTTTGCAAATTGCAGGCAAGGACGTGTGAATCATCATTCAGATCGCATGCCCTCTCTTGCAACTTGCAAAATATATGCCTGCATGTGCTCTCAGCCAACCAATATCCAAGTGAATATATACATTTTTTGTATTGTATTAACACACATGGGAATGTGACTTCCGTTGGGTCACTCAAAGTTTTATCGAATGGACCCAAAAAGATCCACTCGGCATATAGCACACCTAGGAACACAAGTTTTTCTTTGAAAGCTGCACGGTTCAACGTCTAAATGTTTATGTAGATAAATACACATTTCCTATATAAACATTTAGAAGTTGAACTTTTGGTTTTAGGTTATTTCTTGGCTTTTTATAATTTTATTAGTGTGTCAATCATACCTAAATTTTATGCAGTATTAGAGAAAATCAAACTTGATATCAATATGTATGGCAAATTAGTGAATTGAGTCAAGGTGAAGGATACAATCAGGATGAGAAATGTCATTTAAAATAATTTGGAATAAGGGGAAAACATTTGAGAAATGAATCAAGGCTACAATGGATTGTAGTAGTAGGATCGCTAATTATTTAAAAAGTTTGTGTGGTGAATTGGTAAATCTTTGAGAAAGTTAAAACAAAAGATAAATATTTTTTATATCATTATTTTATAGCAGACAGGGCATGGTGAAATTAGTTAATGATGAATTTGTTGTCCGCTGAAGCCAAAAAACAAGAAAAGATTAATTATCTTAATATTTAAACACGAAGAGAAGGTGTTTGATTGATTGATAGTCTAATATGTAATTAGCACTTTATGAAAATGCCATGAAAATTAAAACAAGCATTGTTTATATAAAAAAAAGTATGTAAAAAAAGAACTTTGTTGTGAAAGGACAAAGTAACTCTCGCCATTTGTGAAGTCATTATTTATATAGAAAGTCCTATGTTCCTGTAAATATAAATTATTGGACATTGCGTTTTCTTACATTTGGAGCCACGGACCATTTGCTAACCAAAATGTGGATATTTTTAGCAATTTTTGCTTGCTGCTGGCTCATATGAGATGAGGAGATCTGTTCACTTAATTGTTAGTGTTAAAAATAACTTAAAAAATTCCTCTCCATCTCCTTCTATCCCTACCCTGCGAGACGGACAAGTAACATAAAATGATGAGGTTGGGGTGACGAGGTCCCTCAAAGCTCCTTCTGGGTGCCACAAGGGTGGATAGTAAAAATCCCTCTTCACCATTTTGCCACTCCAAAAAAATGATCATCACTATCCTTTTCTGTGACAATCTGTAAAACCATAGATCCTCATTTTCCAACCCAAAAATAACACTAGCTAGATGCACACTGAAAAAGTGTACATAAAAAATGTAAAGTAATTTATCAGCGCCCAAAGGCAGCCGATTGAAAAACAACTGCAGGTTGGAGAGGTTTTAGATTTTATATATATATATTGTGAGGCTGTAAACCCCAGGGAGATTATTAGTTTGGCATTTAGGTGATATGCAAGTCATACACATTGGTCCCCTGGGATGGGGCAATTGGAGAGCAGGGTGGGCCAATGCTCCGTTCCCCCATTCTGTGGAAAATCCATGCCGGCTTTTCCAAGAGGCTAGAAGTCTGCAGGATCCGGTCCGGGATTCCTATGGGGCCGGCATCAGGCACAGGTGCTGGGCATTAAAAACCCCTGGGGCCTGATAATCAGAGAGACTGTTGGGGGAGAGGAAGTTCCCTGAGCTCCAAGGGCAAGGAGAGGCCCTGAAGAAGACAATCCCTGAGCCAAGTGAGGCAATACCTGCCTGGACATTTTGTGTGCTGTCTGGGGGGAGGTTTTCCAGAGCCTGGCGTAGCTGGGTCTGGCTGGGAGGTTGAGGTAGTGGGTGATTAGGCTGGTCAGTCTGGACCAGCATAGTTCAGTTAGAGAGGGCTCCAATCAGTGGCGTCGCTACAGGGGGGCAATTGCCCCCCCTAGGTTATTCCTTGCCCCCCCTGTTGCCCCCCCGCTGAATTTGGAACCAGATGTCCTGGATTCAATCCGGGACAGTGCACCTCACTAAACGGGGCTGTCCACGAAGGTTATTGAGCCGCGCTGGCCAGCTGACTCAAATCTATTTCGGATCGACTGGGGTGGATTCTTAAAATGCCACCCCTGTCGATTTGAAATTGAATTGAGTCAGCCGGCGCCGCTCAATAACATTCGTGGGCGGCGTCAGCACGGCTCAATTACCTTTGTGGGGTGGTGCCAGCCCCGTTCAGTGAAGTGGGTGGAGAAAGTTGGCAGCGGGAGTCCACTGTCAGGCCGCGTGTCTTCAGTCAGGTAAGTTGACAAACTGGGGGCATGGTTGGCAGTGGGAGGCTGGGACAAAGATGGCTATGGGAAACTGGTGAGAAACTCTGTCCCCGGTTTCCCATAGGCATCTTTGTCACTAAATAGCTCCCCATGGTCCCATGTTCAGTGACAAATATGCCTATGGGAAACTGGGGACAAAGTTTGCCTTTGCCCCCAGTTTCCCATAGACATCTTTGTCACTAAATAGCTCCCCATGGTCCCATGTTTAGTGGCAAAGATGCCTATGGGAAACTGGGGGCAAAGGCAAACTCTGTCCCCAGTTTCCCATAGGCATCGTTGTCACTAAATAGCTCCCCATGGTCCCATGTTTAGTGACAAAGATGCCTATAGGAAACTGGGGACAGAGTTTGCCTTTGTCCCCAGTTTCCCATAGGCATCTTTGGCAGTAAATAGCTTACCATGGTCCCATGTTTAGTGACAAAGATGCCTATGGGAAACTGGGGGCAAAGGAAAACACTGTCCCCAGTTTCCCATAGGCATCTTTGATCCCATGTTTAGTGACAAAGATGCCTATGTCACTAAACATGGGACCATGGTAAGTTATTTACCGACAAAGATGCCTATGGGAAACTGGGGACAGAGTTTGCCTTTGCCCCCAGTTTCCCTTATGCATTCCAGGTATGCTGGAAAAATGCAATAACTCAATTATGCAACCATTGTGAATAATATGATATTGTAGAATGAAGCTATTTACACAAAACCATGTTGAATCCATTGCCTTATGTCCAGCTTTCTGTGTGTAATTGTTTTGTTGTGTTTTATTGTGTGAGCTCTAAATACCAAGTGGGGGTTTATCTATACCTATTTGTGTATCATAGTTGTATAATTGTGGAAGGGCAAAGATGGCATTAGCAGGAGGTTTGAGCCTTGGGGACCAAGATGGCACAGGCAGGGTGTATATGGGACAAAGATGGCACTGGCCGGACTGTTTGGGGACAAAGTTGACTTGTGCTGGGCTATTTGGGGACAAAGATTGCAAATCTTATGTGTGTAATCTGGGCACTGGTCAGGTTCTATGCGGGCAGTGTGGACGCCAGGGCTGGCTTTGGGGTGTGCAACCTGTGATCTATGCCTGTAATTTAGGGGGTTTTAAATATACCTTTAATGCCGTGTTTTTATGTGAATTCCAATTGATCTATACCCACAAAGCTGTGCTTTTGTGTTATTCTATAGATCCATATCTGCTATGCTATGTTTCCATACATTATTTATGTATACCTGCAAATACAGGGTTTGTATGTCATATTTAGTTGATCATTACCTGCAGTGCTGTTTCCATGTATTTATTTGATCTATACCCTCAGTGCTGAGTTTACATGTGATTTGCAGTTGATCTATACCTGCAATGCTATGTTTCCATACATTATAATTGTATACCTGCAGGATTTGTATGTCTGATTCTGTTTATTTGATCTATACCCTCAATGCTGAGTTCACAAGTGAATTTCAATTGATCTATACATGCAAAGCTGGGCTTGTATGTTAATGTGTGGATCTATACCTGCTATAGGCAGCAGGGTCTAATATATATATCCATCTATATATATATCTATCTATATATATATCGGCGGCAGGGCCTAATATTAATATATATAATAAATAAATATTAAAGAAACTGCCAGTTCAGCTGTTATTTTGAAATCATATTTCAATTTCAAATGATAAGTACTTATTATGATAGTTAAAAATGCATGTCTAACGCATATATGTGATGGGGCCATCACATAAATCAATAATAAAGGGAGGGGCTCGCTGGGGGCATTAATACAAATAGTGCTGGCTGGAGGAGATCATACAAGGGTGTGGGGGCACCACATTAATCTATACTAAAAAGGGTGCTGGCTGAGGCATCGATACACAAGGGGCAAAAACACTAAGAGGGGTATCAACAACAATGCAGTGTGGAATTTCCATCCTGCTGTCTTGTACAGCGGGCAATTACTTTCAAGGGATCCATGTATAAAGTGGATATAGAGGCAAAGGTGATAATTGTTAACCTTATTTGCATGCGCTTACCCAGAATCCCTTGTGGTTGTGAAAGCACCATGAGATTTCTGAAGGAAAAGCAAGCCTTCTGGCTTGTCTGGTGTCTGTAGATGAGTGTTTAATAATACTTCTACTACCCATATATATATATATATATATATATATATATATATATATATATGATTTTGTCAGTGGTATGATTTAATGGTGGAAATTATTAATGCCCCCCCAGTTGTGACTGTGGTATCTTTTGTGCCCCCCTATATATATTGTTTCTAGAGTCACCACTGGCTCCAATTGAGAGCTAGGTGTTTCTTTTTATGATTTTGTTTTGACGTGTTTAGGTTGAGCAGTTAAAATAAAGCGATGTTTTGTTACAAGCTGGTGTTCCTGACTCTGATTGCCCTAGAGGACTGTGCTTAAGACCCCTAATCGTGACATTATGGCCCTCATGCTACAGGGTTCATCACACACATATATATATATATATATATATATATATATATATATATATATATATATATATATATATATATATATATATATACAGCCCTTGATATTTTCAGTATGCATTGCATCCTCTATTGACTTGAATGGACCCCATACACTTGAGTGGCTCCGTTTGACTTTTATAGGCTTGAGTTAATCACCATTATTTATTATAACCACCACCACCTTTATGGCAGAAACAATGTAAATGCAGTATTGATTAACTTGCATGTCTTTGGAATGGCCTTGTATTATCTTTTTCTTTTATATCATCTCTGTTTTTAGCAGTGCTGATTTTCAGTAGCGCCTCCTCGGGTTGATACCCCTTTAGAAGGAAAGCTAAAGATTCATGCATGATCGTGATACCGCACAACAGCATTTTGATATCTAGATATATACCGAGATTTATATACCAGATTATTTGTGTACGTGTTTAATGGAGCACCCTGCAGTGTTTACTGACAGAACAGGCTCTGCTTGAAAAACTTCATTCTTATGTTTCTTCGCTGTTCTGGCAATAGCTTTATCTGCAAAATGAAAAGTAATACGTTATGTGGAACGACAGACAAGAAGCCCTCTTAAGAATCATCATGATTACTATTTTGCAGATCTGTCCTCCATCACCCTTAATAATAATATAGATTTTTAGGCTACCCCGGCCTGATTTAGTCAATGTGGCTTTTCTTTATGCCTTCATCCAAAGACACTCTTCCAACCTAACCTGCTAAAGGAAACCTGAGGACAGACACGAGTAACAGTAATTCCGATGGGCTTTAGCCTTAATCTACTGTTCTGTGGTTCTACTGTTAGCCATTTCAAATTATATGTGAATTATAAAATAATGTAAAATCTAATGTTTGTTTTACATTTTTATATTTGTTCTGCAATCGTTTACACAGTTGGACAAAACAATTTTAAATCAAGTATCAGAAATGTGATCACTCTCCCACCCGATGCGGCTGACTTCTAAATAAAAATAGGATTATCCTTACCTTACAGGCAACCTAGATGGCCACCGGCTTCCTATCAAATTGGATCAGGCCAAGCTCATCACTGCCTGTTCGAAACTCGAGTAGCAAATATGGACAATGTAAACTGAAATAGCTGGAGAGCCAACGGAATACATGGCCAAAAATAAAATAGCAGATAATATGAACTTCAATTTTATTTCACGCCCAACTAATAGAAACAGTGCCTTTGGACACATGGGGGGATCTGGGGCAGATAGGCAACAAGGTTATTGCCCCCAACAGAGTAAGACATCCCGAGTGCTGGATTTACATGTGTGTCCTGGTATGGTAGTGTGTGTCTGTGTTGGTGTTGAGTGTCTGGTTGTGTTAGTGTGTGTCTGTGTTGAGTGTCTGGTAGTGTGTATCTATGTTAGTATGAGTTCCCCTTCCTAGAGAAGGCTCTGGATCCGCCATCATTTGGACAGAAGTAGTAGCAGAATGCCCCTTTTTTGTGTAATTAGAGGAGTGTAATCCGCCAATTCAGATGAATGTCCTTGCATATGACTCCTTGCCTAATAAATCTAACCAAAGCAATACAAATAAGCGTGGACCCACATACACTTCTATCACGTCTATATAGATCATTCTATAGATCTGTGTAACATGCATTTTACCTTGATTTATTTTAATCATATTCTTAAACGATCTTTGTTTTTGACAAGTGGGATGAGTGATTCTAATACTTCTGGTTCCAGGAAGCACTTTGTTACTTATTCATTTCTCTGCAGGACTAGGCTGCAGCAAAATTAAGGGGGGAAAAAAAAGAAAACAAAGGAAGAATTATAAATACCGAACACATCAAGTTTACCGACTTACTGAAAGGTATTTTATGTAGCACTTGTGCAGAGTTACATTCTGACCCATGTCTTTGATGTGTGGTGCAGAATAACCTATTTAAACGATTGTCTTCTCGCCCTAACAAGTTTTGTGTTAAGAGAATCACCATCCCACAATTATTATCATATATGTATGCGTTATCAACAAATTACCGCACACGGGATCTATAATTACAGCCCATGCTGTTGATCTTTGCACAGCAGGTGGCAACATAATTGGAAAATGTGGTTCCCTCATAACATAATTTGCTTTATTCTATGTCCCTGGAAGCACTTTCTATATCCTACAATATGTCTCTAAGCAATAAACATTTTCCCAAAATATTTTATACTATCCCTGAATGAAATTACCTGATTACCAAGAAATAATAATGAAAGACTCATTTCATGTCCTGTATGGATTTTAATTGCACCGAGTCAATTAGCAAAATAAGTGTGTGTGCGTGCGTGCGTGCGTGCGTGTGTGTACAGAATTTGTCTCTAAAAATAAAATAGATTTAAAAAGTGTATTTTAAGTTGTCTCATAAAAGAGACAGTTGTATGAGTAGAGAGGATCGGTACTTTTAAACTCTCGGCCTCACTCTCCTTTATTATAATAATGTATCTAAACGTTTTCCAGGAAGCAGACTGTCTTTTTATTTAATAGTCCACTTAATGTTTAGTCTTTACTGCTCCATTGAAAAGTAGAATGCCTCAGTGCAATCCATGCTGAAATGGTTATGTGCAGATTCCTGTGGATGCACGCAAAGTGATTCTTCTATCTGTTCTGGAGATGTTTCTGTTGGCGAGCTATATACCCATCTCGATAACAATGCTTTATTACCGGCAGCAGGGATTTATTTTCTGACAGGCTCTTTTAACCATTTTCTTTCAGGACAAGTTGCCTTTATGCTACCAAGAAGACTATACCCGTCTTGGGTCTGGTGAAGTCAAGCTATATTGTGCATGCCATTGAGTTCCATTTTTTCGTCCGCCATGTTTGAATCTGGACTACTATCATGCCATGGCTTTACTGAGACTTCCAGTCATCTTATTCATTTCCCGTTACAGCTGCTTTCTTGATTATAAAGTCTTTCACAAAAAAAGCCAATAGCCAAAAATAACCAATAACTCATTTTTTGGCTTTAAATTAACAAAATTATAGCTTTACCAGGAGAATTGCTAGACGTATATTAAAATGAGTGAATATTTAAATGAATAAAGAACCTGTGATCCAATTCCCTTCTAATATTTACATCACCAGGAGAAACCTTTTTTTTTGGATATAATAAGTGTGGGACACTTTTTTATCTGTTGGTGAAGATACTTTCAAAACGTGTCTGAATAAACACGACTACAACAGAGACTAAAACGAGACAGACTAGCTATTTACAGGTTTGGTCCCACTCTGTTGTTGACTTGGTTAAGAGGTATTTCCATGGTTGAGGACCAGCTGGCCCTGTTCAATGCATAGTTTAATTGGTGAGATGACCGTCCCACTGTGGACTCCAGATGGTCAGCTCAGCCAGTCCTGTAGGAAAAGCTCAATGAATTGCTATATCCATCTGACTTGGCTTTCTAACTAAACCCAAATTTATTAGCAGTTGTTTTATTTTAAAAGATTACCCATAACTACTATAATACCTGAAATTAAAATTGGGGAGAGTTGCAGTGTGTGGGTATAGCTACAAAATAAACTGAATGTGCATTAAAACACAAAATTATTATTTTGCTAGACTAAATACTTTAATTATACTATACTGTATTGAACGTAGAATTTATTTTCCGTAAGATCTGTTTACAACGGCCACCAACGTCTTCGCTATATAGATAGGATGTCACCTGTATAACGTTCTTTAACATTATATCGCTATCTTATTTCTGTTATGAACAGGGGATACTTTATCATAATAGGTCCCAAAAGGCTTTAAGGGATTCGTCTAATAATAGTTGTAAGATAATGTATCAGCGGCATTCTGGAATCCTCCGTCACTTTCTGTTTCACATAAATTCACATATTTGTGCCATCTGAAACGGATGAAACGGCTCGATGGAAAGCATATATTATCCCACCATATGGAAAAGAACTTTTAACTAATAGCCTTTTTTTGCTAGCAAGTAGACCACTGGATGAAATTACCCTAACTGCTTAACCAGACAATAAACGAACATCATTCATACTTAAATCACATCGTTCTTCCATGTTTATCGCATAACAGGCTGAAAACAAACTCATTTTTACTTTTTAATGGTCTCATTTTCCAAGAGCACTTTTCTTTGTGATGTTAGCATTAGATTCCATAACTCATTTCAGGCTCAAAAAGTAACATAAAACATAATTTAATCTTATAACTCATCTTAAGTTACTTAGAGATTATTTATGTTTTCAATAAAATATAATATTTGGAAGGAGGTTACGGAGAATTATTCTTATGGTCTTTCCAGATTGTATAGATTTATTTCTATTCTTAATAAAAGGTATTTTAAGCATTGCTAGGAACAAATGCAAATTATTAAAGTGTGCCCTGTTTTTCCAGCGGTACACTGTTTATATATTTGTTTAAATTATATTTTGGACAAAATTATTTTTTTTCTTTTCAAACTTCTTTATTAAGGATACATCTCTTTTTCATCCTTTGCCTGTAACGTTTTGGAATCACATAAATAAAATGTTATAAAAATGTCCACAGTGCTCAGTTTTACTGTAAATACTATATTGAGAAGCAATAATGATGGCATTTAGTGATCAGAGACTTAAGTCCCCCATTGGTCTCAGGAGCCCCCTAGAGGACAAACGAGAAAGTGATCTACAAGATAAGTGTTTTTTAAGCAAAACCTGGGATATTTAATACAACTTATACAAAGAAAATAGTCGCCATTCTCTCGTGCCCTTTTGTGACAGAATGTGGCATAATTTTGTGTCTGCCCATACTAGTTTACCTATTTGGCACATTTGGAAGTTATCTTTAAATGTGTATTTTTTTCTCCTTAATTTCGGTTTCATTGTATATTATTTGAGGGTGATATTCAGTACAAAAAAAAAGTTAGTGACAATATTTTATTAACATGTGGACTGATAAATCATATGTGAGACTTGTGAGCCTCAGCCTGCCATTTCTCACAGTATCTAAGACTTTATAAAGTTTTGATTTAATTAAAAACATTAATTCATTTAATTAAGATCATACCAGCCCACTACTATCCTTAACCTTAACCCTATAATTTTGACCCTCCTTCCTCCATCCATTGTTCTCAAATTCCCTATTGAACTTCTTCTACATATTTATTTCTTATTTCCATTGCAAGCAGGCTAAAGAAAGACTGAGATTTCCGTAAAAAAATGAAAATGTTTGAGGAATTTCCACCAGCACCCAAGTCTAATAATACGTATCATTATTTGTCTTAAAGCTGGGACCCTGGTATTTTATTAGCATCACTTTAATTTAGGGCATCCAAAAAAGTAAAGCTGCCGCTGCCTGCCATGACTACGTGTAAATGACAGTAATATTAAATATTAGCACACATATTAAAACCTTACTTTTTAACCCCTTCGAGACAAAGGCTGATTTTACTTTTTGTACCCTTTGTGACAATGGCCTTTTTAACATTTCTGCGCTGCTTGTGTTTAGCTGTAATTTTCTTCTTTCCCGTTTACTGAACCCACACACATTAGATATTGTTTTTTTCAGGACAAGAAGGGCTTTCTTTAGATGACATTGTTTTGATTGTATCATATTATTTACTATTAAAAAAATTATAAAATATGGTGAAAAATTTAGAAAAAAATGACTGTTTCTAACTTTTAGTTGAAAAATCTTTTACTCATCTATAAAAGGTAATGAAAAAACCTGCTAAATAGATTCTACTATTTGTCCTGAGTTTAGAAATACCCAATGTTTTTATGTTTTTTTGCTTTTTTCTACCCATTATGGGGCAATAAGTACAGGTAGCGTTTTGCTATTTCAAAGCCATTTTTTCCAAATCTGGTAATTCTTCCCCCCATGTGCCATTTCGGGTATCTTTGAACCCGGCCAATGCAATTTACCCCATCAAGTCATATATTTTTGAAAACTAGACAGCCCAGGGTATTCCAAATGCTAGTATTTTAACTCTTTCCATGCACCATATCTACCACCAGTCTTTGTCAAACTTTGTGGTAGTCATTTTTTTGCATTTGGTTTTCCACACACATTTTAATTCAGGTATGAATTAAAATGTTCTCGTATATGTCACTATCACAAAACACCCCAATATGTGTTCAGCAACATCTCCTGAGTACAGCGATACCTCACATGAATGATTTCGCCTGGCTGTTTTGGGGCAAAAGGGCCACATTTGGGGCATGCGCTTTTTTCAATGTTGAACTTTGGCATTTGGGATCCACTGCCCATGCCCTATTTGGTACATCTTTGAGCCGGGCCATTTCAGTGTGCCCAACAAAACCATATATTTTTCAAAACTAGACACCACAGGGTATTTTAAATGCTGGTATTTTAACTCTTTGCATGCACATATTTTACCACCAGCATTTTTTCAAAGTTTGCAGTAGTATTTTTGTGTGTGTATTTTTCCCACACACACCTACTTTATGTATGAATTTACAGCTCCTGGTATATGCCGCTGTCACACGACACCCCATAATGTGTTCAGCAACATCTCCTGAGTGCAGTGATACCCCACATGCATGGGTGTGCCATTTTTTGGGGGAACTAAAAGGCCACATTTGGTACGTGTGCATTTTTCTAATTGGAAATTAGATGTGTGGCCATCCTTCCCCCCGTGTTAATTGGGACGTTGTTGAACCTGGCCCATTCAATTTACCCCATCAAATCATACATTTTTTAAAAGTAGACACCCCACGGGCATTTAATATGCCAGTATTTTAACTCTTTCCATGCGAGAATTGTTTTAAGCTAATATGCTAATTTTAGGACTTGCTCACAAAAATATATATATATTTTTTTTTATTATTTTTTTTAAAAAAAAATTTAACATTTTTTTTCAACTTGGAGGTTCCCCTGATAGTGACATCAGTGGGAAATGATTTTTACATTTTACTGTTTTTTTACTATTTTTTTCTAATTATTATTAATTTAATTTTATTTTTTTTATTTATTTTTACTAATCACACTGTGATTAGAAAGCTGGGCTCCATTGACTTGCATGGTGAATGCAGTACCTGTATTCAACCTGCAAGTGGAGCCAAAGTTCTCTAGATGGTCTGGACCATCTAGCGAACTTTTAAAATTTGTGGTTCCTGTTACAGGACGGCGGCCATCTTCCTTGATGGCGAAGATTGCCGGCAGCTGCGGCTGTGACCGCTCTCCGGAGCGGTCACAGCCCATCAAAAGGTTAGTGTTTGGTGTCGCTGGATGCCTCCTGATCGAGGCATTCCAGCGACACCATTTAAGTTTAGGAGGCGATCGTCGATCGCCTCCTAAACGCTTTTAAAACGGGCGTCCGCCGCCATACAAAGTATGGCGGATGTTGACGCCCCGTGGAGGGGCCAGAGATGGCCCCTTTGTGCCGATCGCGGCGTTGCTGAATGCCTCGAGGTCGAGGCATTCAGCAACGCTTTTTGGGTGCAGAAAGCGATAGTAGATCGCTTTCTGCACCCGTTTAAAGACGTGCCGGTCCTGGCACGTCAATTGTCGTAAAGCACATGCTTTTCCGTGTCGTGCCAGGACCGGCAATTGTCGTTAAGGGGTTAATGCGGTAAGGCAAAGGACATTTCATTTATTTGTACCAAGGTGAGGTGTCATAAATCCATCTTGGAAAAAAGCCCATAGGCGGTGGCGTCACAACCCGGGTCTGGGGGTTGAGGACCCCTTACAGGGGTGACACCACACCAGGCAGGGAACTCTATGAGTTCTATAGGAATTCTATACGATTCTATACAAGTCCTCCGGGGTGCCGGGTCTTGGCACGCCCCACTCCCCAGCCATTTTTTTCTTCAAATGGGGGTGTTTCCCACTGCCGTCACCGGGAATGCGCAAGACGTCAGCAGGAACTCCCCCAATGTCAGCGGGACCGCCCACCATCAGTGACACCATGTGTCATCACACCGGGTGACACCAACCCTAGTGATGCCACTGCCCATAGGCTAATCACAAATAAATAATAACAAAAGCTAATTGGAGTCAGAAGTTAGAAAACCTATACATACACAAAATACAGAAAGTGAAGCACACTGTAAAGCACATAAGTTAAGATTTTGGTGTGCTACCGAAAGGACCAATATGTACAGCAAATCTATTTAAAGGCGCCTCATGGAAGCATACATTTTGGGGTTTCCATCACTAGATGGCCATATATTGCTTAGTGCGGCACTTTGTCAAAGTACCTAAACTTTCACAAGTCCTATCTAATTCGACACGGTTATATTGCTTACTATGGAGCTGGATCAGTGGGACTGCACTGCCTTTTCACCCACTGGGGCTGTCCTGCAATCTAAAGCCTTCTCTGGACACCATTAATGAGGACCGCATTTGCAAGACCTGCAAATTAGCCCCCCCAAAATATGCCCGTATAATGACCATCTATTGTTTAGCCTATTCATTATGTCAAAGTACCTCAATTATGGGGTCAAATTATATAGGACTTGACAAAATTGGGGTACTTTGACATAGTAGCGGGTTAAGCAATGTAATGTGACGGAATCCCCAATGTTTATGCCTCAGATAGGTGCTCTTAAATGGTATTTACTGGGTGTGTGCTGACTTTTGGCTTTGTGTGTATATATATATATATAATTTGTATATATAATGTATATATTGCATGTATTTATTTAGTGTACTAAACAGTAACATTTAGAATTTGGGGAAACATGACAGATCCATATTAGACACATTGAGACACAGCGTTAAAATTCTACCTTTTCTTTTAATGAAAAAGCATAATTCTAATGTTAAAGAAATTGTAAAAGGGTTTCTTATTCAAAACGTTCGAAAAGACAAAGCAGACAAGCTGCAAAAAAAAAAAAACAACAAAATTAGATATTCTAAGAAATGGAACCAAAATAGACACAGGTTAGGAAAATAAGAGCTGCTTTGTATGCTTAGAAGTGATCTGCACAAATAACATAATATACAGCAAGATGTGGAAAAATTTACTTTCCTGTAATCCATGGTTTAGAAGCCGTCTTCTGCCGTACAAAAGTAGAATTACTGAGCTTTTTATAGCTGAAATAGGATGTTGGAACTTTGCGTAATTGAACACAAATTTCATACTCACATAATTGCTTAGGATGAAAGAAAATTACCAGTCAATCTAGTATTTTTACTGCAAATATTTATTGAATCTGCCAGGGCTGTCTCTCTCTGACTGACCTGATGCACAAAAACCCTTCCTGTTTAAAAGATAAAATCAGTTCTGCTTGAGCTGGAAATATTTCTTTGTGGGAATTTTTTGGACTGTGCCTGTCCTAAAGCTCCTTGGGCATGACGCAGGTACAACGCATGCTTAACATGTGCCAACGTTCAAGAGAGCTGATGAGCACAACTAGGAAGACTCCGGTTTGACCCAGAGTCTCCATGTGAAGTGTATCTTCCCCAGGTCTCCAGGTCGCTCTTCTTTCTATGGGGCAGGTGATTGGGGTTTAGCCATGCCAGCCATTTCTCCTTATACTTCCAACCCGTTTAATATAATCTGAGTGTAGACCTACTATTGACTTGCCCCATTCCTTCCATGACTAGCCCTCCCCCCTCAAGAGAGCTCCAGGTAGCCTGCCCTGGAAAGTTCCCAGGTATGATGACAAACCAACCTCGGCAATATTCTATTGCGACAAAGGGACGGGATATTTAAGCTCCCTGGGGCAGACCTTTCTTAATGCCATGTTATTGTTTGTCAAGGCTTCCACACCGTCATAACCTTGATCTAAATCAAGACCAGAGCTGCAGAAACACTTCTCTTTCTCTGCATTATTCTGGGCTATCAGAGTCCTTCCACAGAGATAGCCTCTCCTTCGTTCCTCCAATCAAAGAAGAGGTTCTGCAATTTTGCAGAAGTGCGCTGGAAGGCCTGGTTCACAGAGAAGGGGGCGAAGAATTAGAAGAAGATGCAAAAGAAGAAGTGGAGCTGTAGGAAAGGAGATGGGGACACGGAAGCAGTTGATGGAGAAGGTAGGGAGAAATTGAGACAGCATGAGAGAGAGCGAGAGAGCATGAGAGAGAGCGAGAGAGCATGAGAGAGAGCGAGAGAGCATGAGAGAGGGCGAGAGGGAGTGAAAAAATCTATAAAATGCTAATTAAAATTTGAAGCTCTCTGCTTGTGGTCCCTCCCCCATTTGTTTTAGACATTCGTACAAAATGACAAAATTGACAAATTTCATTCAAATTCATACAAATGCACAAGTTTACTTTAAAGTAGAATTAAAAAAAAAAAACTTGTATAGTCGTGAAGTAGAATATATTCTGAGCAGAGTTTGAAGCTGAAATCTGTTTAACCAAATAGTGATTCATGTAAAGTATTCAAACCAACTTTATGAGATTCTGAAACCTTCAGGCAATTCGGTTCTCTGCTCCGCGGTTTACATTGCAGCTGCTGTGTTCCTACCCTTGCATTTCATCCGAATAATATTTCTTTATACATTCAGAATGTATATACGGTAATAGTAATCATTACACTAGAAAGTGACCTTCGACAGTGTGAAAAGGTGATAGGTGGCAGCATGTTTTATTTAAAGGGAAGGCAATATTGTTTATATTGGTTTTGTTGGTTTTTGTTTATAATAAGTATTACAATGTACCTTTTGCATAACATCAAATATAGAAAAGTGATTAAAAAGTTAAAGGTGCTGTTCCACTAGTGGTTAATTTAACACTTGTCCAACTGCAGCATAACTATAGATCAGCTGAAAATGGCACACTTTTTTCTTCTTTTTACTAATGACATACTAGCACTCGGTTTACTGCGTAGCCAATATGCACACTGCTATCATCGGACACATACATGACTCTCTTTTTTTGCTTGTCAGTTTTTTAAGAAACTACTAATCAATCTCGCTATTAAAATTTTGCAGCTATATAATTTTCACCCTTTTCATTTCATTCAGAATAAAGAGACGAAACAGCAGACAGTACCAATGAGAAGTATCGCAGGCAGGCAATATATTTTTTTGAGGCCAGCAGTGTCAGTTTCTTTCAGCAGCTACTTCCATCTAGAAGAGTACAGCCTTTAGTGTTCATGGAAACATAACCTTATAGGCTGGTATCTAAACTAGGGAGCAAACATATATATAAAGTGAACTGCTCTCAGAGAGGAGAGAAAGAAGGATAGAGTAATGGGAAAATGAAGGAAGAAAGAGTAAGAGAGATGGAAGAGTCATAGAAAGAGGGGAAGAGAAAATGAAGAAAGGGGAAGATGGGAAAAGAGAAGAAGAGAGAGAGGAGAGAGAGAGGAGAGAGAGAGGAGAGAGAGAGGAGAGAGAGAGGAGAGAGAGAGGAGAGAGAGAGGAGAGAGAGAGAGAGAGAGAGAGAGAGTGTGTGTGTGTGTGTGTGAAGAAGGGGGAGAAAATAAGAGGGCGAGTGAAGGAAAGGTGAGGAGGAAAAAAGAGGGAAACGGAGAACAAGAGGAGAACAAAAGGAAGAAAAGATGAGAGAGAAAGGATGAAAGAGAAAGATTTTGGCCACGTCATTTCAGTGAGGGTGCCAGGACATCAATAAACATGAAGATTTTTAGGCAGGCAAAGGGATTACATCCACAACAAATATGCAATTTTGTCTTTGGATTTCTTCCTACAACTTAATTTCACATTCCTACACACTGCCACCCTAACTATGGGTCCAACATATTTTATTTGCTTGGAAATTTTGCAAGTAGCTCAAAGCTAGAAGATTTAAAGGCAATGTTGTTCAGTTTCTTAAACTAAACTACCCTGTTGTGCACAGAAACGCAAGGACAATGCAAAAGAGCCTTTTTATCATAAAAGCGTACATCTCAGTACTCAACCTTCACCTACAGTATGCCATAGTCTTTAATATTTACTATGTCATTTATTTCAGGGAATCTGGTATGCAATCATTGCCTTTCTTTCATGGCTGTAATGACTTATGAATATATATATAAATGCATGTTTGCTGTGTGGAGCGGGAGAAAATGTTCCGCTTGGGTTCAGGAGCCTTTTAAGACATTCTGTTCGAGAATGAGAGAGAAAAAAGCAATGCACATATTTCTAAATAAGTTTAAATAAATGTAACTATCACCACAAAAGGAGACTTTATTACTTAACTGGATATTTAAAAAAAAAAATAATAGTTCGATCTGACAGTGTCATTTATCGAGGATGGCAAGGAGCTTTATTGTCACCTCTGCATTCTACTTACAATGGGAAGCCATCAAAACAGGATGCACTCGGTGATATACTTTTGTATTTTTATCTCCATAGACCATCGAAACATTCGCAAATTAATGAATATCCTCACAATGTAAAAATGCAAAAATATGTGGTATTTCTCGATTATAATTTTATCGCTATGGATGCTGTCTTTGTTTTACATGAAACCCTCCAACTTGCACTGTGTGGCGTTTATATGTTTTATTATAGTCTGTGAGAAAATTCATCTTTATCATTAATATATTTATTATTTCATCTCTCCTTTTTAATCCAATTCATGACACCACGTACGTAAAGGCCCATTTAAATGACGTCTTAAAGAATATTGTAATCTATTACATTACTTTTTATATTTTATTTTCTAAGGTGTGAGAAGAGGGGAGAAGTAAAAAAAAAAAAAAAAGAAGAAGAAAAAGAAGTGGAATATAGTTAAAAAATAAATAAATAAATAAATAAATAAAAAACAGGCAGGCTTATGTTTGGCAGTGGGTGGAGGTACCATCAAGCTATAATAATTTGCCCTAAAAATGGCTCCTATGATCTTTTTAGATATGGGGATTGTGAATCAGATGCAAGCCCACCAATACTACTTCTCTAAAGTTATATTGTGGAGTCTGACTTGATGCGTCACCAAATTGTCTACCTCTACCCATTTTCCACAATATGGCCTCCTGTTCTTTGTTCTGCATGATTCCTTCGTAACCAACTCCATACAAAGTTTGTATAATCTATAGGCTGATCCCTATTGAGGAGGATCGTTAATTCTATAGCGCGTTATGGTAGGTAGCTGTCATCGGTAGATCGTCTCGGCCCATAGATCGTAGTATTTCCATCACGTTATGCATGTGATTGATGCTTGTCTTATTCTTCCACTAAGATGTTCTAGTCTGCTTCCACTCTCATCTGACATGCAACAGCTGGAACAATTAATTATAGTTTCTGAAAATAAGTAATCATTTTAGGTGTTATAAATATATTAGTTAGTAACAATCCTCTGTTTTTTGCATCCATCCCTTCTTTGTCATGCATTTTGAGTCCTTATTTTTTACCTTTGGAAGAAATGAGAGTCCCTGGAATACTAAACCGTTCTTTTGAGAATTGTTTTAAACAATCCTGGCTTGTCACCAGACTTCGAGGAACTAAACGCTCCCGCGAATCAAGTCCTTTGAGAAATAGTGCATTAGTTTTAATGCTCAGGTTTTTTTTTTTTCACAAAAACAAATTCCTTTAAAAAAATCTTCCAAATGTTTACTTAAAATATTATAACTTGTACCCTCATTGAAGCTAATTCTGATCTGTGAAATTAGACGAAGTATATTTCTAAATGTTTTCTTTGTTAATATCTGTCTCCCTTTGGAAAAAATATATGTTCTAGGGAAAAAATGAAATATATATAAGATTAAATACTAGTTGTTGTTTTTTTTGTTTACCAAGTAAAGAAAAAAAAAATTACAATCTAAAAACTAAAACGGAATTTAGGAAGCATTTTACTTTTTACACATAATTTCATTCAATTATCTGTTTCTCTTTAATTTAAGTGTTTTAATATTTGACACAAACTTTGGTTCAGTTCTACCCCTCCCCCATCTTGCGCTATACAATCCTTCCCCAACTCTCTGCCAATTTCTACATTGGGTCCATCTACCCTCCAGGATTAAATTCAAACTCCAGACCCTGACATCTTTAGAGCCCTTAACAACTCTGTACCACCCCCATACCCCTACTCTTATATTCAAACACACTCCTAACCACAATGCTTTCAGGATTTCACCCATGCTGTACCAATTCTCAGATATTCCCTACTCCATTCCGTTAGACCTTTTCCTACTTATTCTTATTTTTAAACTCTCACTAAATCTCACCTGTTCCAAGAAGCATTCAACCTTCCCTTCTTATACCCTCAGTCAGCATGCCACGCAAGTCCTCTGCCATGCCCACCTGCAAGATCAACACAGAGGTCTCCATATCGACCTCTCTACAATCAACTCATCCTCACCCAAGCAGTCCTCTCTTACTGCCCCACTTCCCCCTCAACCACCAGGACCCTCTTCTCCTTCAGTAGCCGAATGTTTTAACGTGTGTTAATGTCTCGTTTTAAAATGTCTTTAGATATTTTCAGCGTCCTATTGTAACAGCCCTACAGAGTTTGTTGGCGCCATATAAATAAATGTAATGTAATACAAATCTGGCAATTTTAAGATTTTTAAGTAATATAAAATCTGATTCATTTCTAGATGAAACGAGCAGAATAGCACGAGGAAGAAAATTTACAGTGCGGCTGTGATGTGATATCATTAGCAGATATGGGGAATTAACTGTGTCTTGATCTGCAGACGTGATGTCATTGAGAAAGCAATCCACACTCTTATGATACGTTTGGTAACAGAAGCCAACATACAGAGGGCCAGATTGACTCTCTGGTAATCTCTACATACAGAAGCATCTACTCCAGGACGATAAATGACCATTCCATCTCACACATAAGGAGATCTTTAAGAACTACCTGGGATCGTTTTCTTGCACACCGGCAGTAAGAAAGGGTAAGAAGCAGGCAAGAGTTGGATTTGACGCACATCAGCCGCTGCCTGCAGCCAGAAAGGGAATTGTTTGCTTATCAGATTGGCACTTTTTGTTTCAGAAAATCAGCCTTGGAGAAAAGTACAAGAGGGTGTAGCATGAAGCAAGCATCCATTTTTTTCTTCTGTTTTATTTTATGTTTACTTTGTATCTACTTTTACTTTGCTGAAAAGTAAATATCATTATTTACAACTTAAAACTAACTGACTTTCTTTGAAAGAAGGGGTCATATTATGTTAGGCTTTTGTGACGGAAGCCTCCATCACTGGGACCACTGGAGAGGCCTGACTGCCAGCCTCCTCCCTATTGACTATGGGCCCTGGGTTTGTAGAGGCTTCTGTGGCTACCCCCAGCAGTATCATCTCATCACTGGCTGAGGGGGATTATCTCCAGCAGACAGCCAGGATCTGCCACCAGGGAGTGACCACCATTCTTTGATGTTTAATGTTGTATAAATCAGTCTCCCCCCTATTGTATTGTTAATCTCGTTACTGCCCCTGTTGTCTCTGGGAGGCAGATTAAGGGGCCGGTTTGTGTCCCAATATCTTGTTTTAGGTTAATGTGTGTTTCGCTGGGTATATCCAGCTCTGTGTGTCCAAAATAAATCAGTCTTCGTTTGGTTTTACCCTATTCTGAGTCTCGGCTAGTGATTGGGGAACCCGGGAAAGTGTGGTGTGCCAGGCTAAGGGAGCACAAGACAGCGGAGGTAGTCGGTCGGACTAGCCAGCTCCGTGACACCTTTAATAGCATTAAAGAAGGTACCTCAGCGTCTTAAAAGCTTGCTAAAATTAACCTGGGCATCTTCTAGCGGAAAAACCTAGAGGACACTGATGCATTCATTAGGGCTTTCTGGACAATAAGCCTGGATGCACAAAGGCAGAAGAGGCAATAGGGGCAATATGTGTGCGGCTCAATACACAGCCCTGTTTCTTAGCCTTTGAAGACGATTGGAATCCTGGAGACCTCAGTGCTACTTTCAGGAAAGGTTTGAGGGATACAAGAGACAAGGATAATCATTTTCTATGTTCTTCGGAATTCAGACAAATTCATCTCTTTCCAGGAAAAAGGCCTGGAACAGGAACGAGGTCTGGAACAAAATGGAAAAGAAAGGGGGAACTGACTTCCCTTCCCAGCTATTCTCTTCTATAGCACAGGAATATCTGCCTTTCAATGAGTTGATGCTAAGAATGCTGATTTCGAAACAGTTTTTAAACGTAGTTTTAAAAACTATGTTTCGTTTTTTACCTAGATGCGACCATACTTAATTTCATAACGTCTCATTCACAGCAGATATTTTTTCCCCATAAGAGGTCCCAAATATGTAATTAAATTTCACATTACAAGAACAAAGGTGGCTATTTCATTTGTGCAAGAGGCTCGGCTTTTTACTAAATAGCAGCTTCATGGCAACCTGTGCTACCTGACACGAGGTCAGCACTGTAGTGTACTTCAGCGTATTTACTAAAATTGTCTTTGTCGTGTGAAAGAGTATGCTTGGGATTGAGGCCGGCTGGTTTGGGTTCACATGGCACTGCAGCAAGAACTGGACATAGCGGCACACGGTGCACACAGCATTGTTTTCTGTAGGAAGAATTGTTATGCCCTTCTAGGCTTTAAAATCAATTTCATTTCAGAATGTAATAGTATAACCCAAGGGTGAGAACAGGTCAAGTACCATTGTTATACACAGCGGTATAGAACATCCGATTGTGCCAAGTTAAGTATGGTTATGCCACATTGATGAGCCATCCTTTTCAGGCTGCAAAGCTGCAGAAGTCAAAGGACAGCACAGGGTGCGGAGGATTGTTAACATTTAAAAAGCGGTCTTCTAACCTTAATAGGATGATCAGTAAAGGATAAGGGGAGCGGATTGAGTTCTGAAAGAAAAGAGTGATCTTCAAGAAAGCTTCCGCTAAAAGCACATTGTTACCTCTTACCTCAGCAATAAAGTACCGATATTGATTTTCACTTAAAAAGGTGCTGTTCCTAAGCTCTTTACTTTATTTCACAGACTGACAAGACCAGACCCGAATAAGCTCCAGAATTTGTGCGATTAAGAGTCTTAACTTGACTTTCTTACCTAAACGGGGTTCATTTGCACAGGTCTGGAGCATAGAACTACAGGCTAGAAGAACAAATATTCAGATTTGGGGAAAATATTGGTGGAAAAAATGGGTTTTGTGTCTCCAAAAACCCCCCAAAATCCAGAAACATCAATCTGAATATGGGGCGAGAAAGAAAAGGGGTACTGTGTCACTCAGTTTTAAGCTGTCGTTCAAATACATTTGACCTATGTAGCTGGCACGCTAAAGGTTAATCTGTCTCTTCATAGGTTGGGGTTCGCTCACATTAACCATAACCCACTGACTGTCCTATAGTAAAAGAAGAGTACAAATGCAGCACAGGGCATTTTATGCCATTCCAAAATGAAAGTTTAAGTTCTGTAATGTTTTGCCGCAGTCCCTATTAAGCAGAGTCCTTGAAACTACAGATGAGAAAGTGACCTTGCCTCCTCTGGACATAACTGCGGAGACCGGGCCATCTGACACACCAGCAAATGCCTGATGGGCCGATGGCCAACAGAGCCACGCACTCACCCGGCCACATGGAACGCGAGCATACAAACGTAGTATGATCATGCATATACAGTCGTCATCGCTTAAAGCACCAGGGCCACCGTGTTACCATCCGTCCAGCCATCATAGTGACCCCTTGTATGGACATCTCTCGGACCAGGTAAATGCCAGTTTGAGATCAGATGCCGCAGTGTGCAATCAATGGCTGGACAGGCCTGGCCGCACGCTACATGAGCACACCAATATAACTAATCGGCTGCTGGCCTTAAAGTGCCGGGGCTGCCACCTCATCGCCAGTCTGTCACCGCTTGTAAGCTACAAGCCCTGCTGGTGGATAGTTTGCAACATGTGGATCAAATAGGTCTATTGTTATTAGGAGGTAAGGAGGGTCCTGCTCCAACAAGCTTAACCTAATATGCAAATCTATAATTTATATTATATATACATTAAACATCTACAGTATGAATATACAGGCATACCCCACCTTATGGTACACAATGGGTCCAAAGCATGTAAGTGAAAAGGAAATGTACTTAAAGTAAAACACTTATCAATGTCCTGCACTGCAGTCACCATATACATGCATTACCAATGTCAATAACCAGCTGAGATAAAAGCAGCTGTGCACACTGCCAAAATGTCCTTCCTACAGCGTTTACTTCCTCATCAAAATGAGCAACAAACTGATGTGTTGGTGTAATGACATGTCCCTTCTTGTGAAACATGTATGCAAAAAGGTGAAGATGCCCTAAGGAGGAACTTCCGCCGAAATAGCGGCACTTCCGGTGATGTCTTACCCCCATTGGAGGGTCGGGTGAGAGGACATCAGAGAGAGGATAAAAGACAAGAGAGAAGATGAAAAGTAGAGGATAGAAGATGAACAAGAAGAAGCAAGAAGAAGTGGTCGGCAGAGAAGGTAGGGAAATATTTAGAGAGCATGAGAGTGAACAAGAATGAGAGTGTGAGAATGTGAGTGAATGTGGCACAAAGCAACAAATTCCAAACATGAATGTGCCAAAAACAAACCGAAGAAAAACATCTGAATCTTTTTTGTCATACTTGCACATGTATCTACTCACTAGGGTACGTAAAGTGAAGGTCCTTAAAGCAGGGTTTGCCTGTAGTTTCATGTACACAAGTAGTAATTTTATTTTGCTCAGAGACTATGTGAATGGTCTCTCCTCTTCTGTCTCCTCCATACCCCACCCAGTTTTTGAAGCTTCTCGCTGGTACTTTTACTGATCTGGCAGCATGCAGACATTTAATGCATTGCCAGGATGAAATAATGACTTCACTTTTTAAGTGCATGGATACATACATAATTTCTATCCATAAATTTATAAGCTAGGCAGCCAAATTTAGGTCTCCATTTGGAATTTTCCCAATTAAGACAAGTCTGTAAACAGCTCCAACGTAAGCAATAAAACTGTACTAGCTAAGAGCGCTTATGAGCATCAAATGATTCTCTCCATGGATTTAATATACTTTCTATGAAACAAAAAAAGATTTCCAGTGATGGATATTAGTGGGTGGGCCCTAAGAGGATTGCACTTGAAATAATTATACATTTTAAATACCAATTACAAGTAAACGGTTTGAATGGATGACACAAAAGACGTGAAAACGCAAAACAGATGCAGTCAAATACTTGCATTTAAATATACAAAAAAAAAATGTAAACACATTTGGAGACTAATGAAAAAAATCCTTATAATAACAATGTCCCCAAACTTTTCTCCTACAAGATCAGACCTAGGAAGTATCTAGGCATGGTTATTTACATAAAGCAGGACAGTTTATGAAGAGGGCAATGCCTGCTGGTTGGAAGTTGGAACACTGGTTCTTACAGAAAGCTAGACTGACTGTGCGCCACATGATCTACTTAATAGAGCAGTAAGAACAAGGCCAGTCCTTCAACTGAAATGATTGATAATGGCCTAGATGGAATGGCAGGAGGAAGTGGCTCAGGCTGAGAGACCCACAGTGAGGGGGCAAAAAAAAAATCAAAAAACTATCTACTGTAGTGCTGGACTGAAGCAGTGTCAGAACTTTGGGGACACTCATCTCAAGGAAATCATGTGTCCCACCAGGCCTTTGAGGTTTCCAATGAGAGATGGTGGTATTGACTGCTACATTAAAAATTTTGAGTGACAACATGCCCTGCATGATGTAAAACTCAGTGACAAGGTCTCTATCCTGGTTGAGAAGATAACGGACAGAGCAGCTATATTGGGTTATTACCGATGGACTCGGCCACTGACGTGAAGCTGTGACTGCTTGCAACAGCAATTCAAACAGGCCTGGTAACAAGAACAAAACTGATGGTGAGTGGATTGAGTTAAACATGAACTGGTAGATTGGATGCAAAACCCAAACACTGAAGGACCGTAGGCAGCTCATATTGTTGCAGCTGGAGTTTTACTTGAAAACCCATCCAGATGTACATTATTGTGTCTGATATGACTTTGGGAGAGGTGGTACCAAAGTGTTCCTCATTACCTACCAACATCAAGTCACACCATTGCCATTCATGTTACATCAAGGAAGAATTCATAACTCATGTCCCAGAAGCTCGCCAACTGATTGTGTTACCACAACTCTGGCCTGCAATTAGCATGTGGGCAACTATGGCAATGGACATAAATGTAATTGTCCCCAGAATTATCCCAAGCCTGGACCTTACAGCAGCATTCATTACATCCAGTGAAGGTAGGGATGCAGCTGTAAGTAGGGTAGCTCCAGAATTTCCCCATTATATTTAATGGTCTGATGTCTTGCGATGGTTCTGGTTATAAACATATAGGCTCTAAATAGCCTAATAAGCCTCATAGTGCCAGAAGCTTGAGAAAGACAGGGTTAAAGAAACAATATGACATCTTCCATGATGTTGTACCCACCATGCATGCCAAAATCCAATTAAAGTAATCACTGCTTTTCATAACACCAATGCTCCTGGAACACACCATTATAAACTTTACTCCAGAGAAAGGATTGGCAGATTAATGAACTTTACAAGATTTAATAGCATCTACTAGAACTAATTTTCGGAATGAGTGGTAATACATGGTCCTCTAGGTGATGCTGGCAGGATTGATGTCCCCATACAGAGTCTGGATTTAAAACCAAATTTTAAAACACAACCAAGTAAGACTCAGTAATGTTTTCTTCCCCCTTTTTTTCCTTTATTTGTTTTTAAGAATGCATTACTCTTAGAATACCAGTGTAGTAATATTTTATTCTTACACGGCCCTGACAGTTTAATCAGTGTTCCGCGGTGTAAAGTGTATTCCTTAAATGAGCCTCACTGCAAGAGTAATAAATGTGTCCTTGTTTTCAATAGTAATATATAGTCTATTGTATAGGACTTGTGCAAATATAATAGACTAGAATCGAATGATCTAGAGCTAGATAACTAAATTAAAAAGCTATAGTAACTTTAACAGTGTCAGATTTTGAGCACCTTTTATATATCTTCTACATTAGAGAGGAAAATAACTTATTCCCACTAATGCCCTGGACTCAGTTTTCCTAGACGGGTGCACTAGATTCACCTGAAGACTTTTTTTGTTCCCATTAAAAATGTTCTTTTCTAAATTAATTCGGAAGTAGATTTGTCACTAGAGTTGTCACTTAAAAAAAAGATTGCTGAAGAGGAGTTTGGCTCCACTGGCTTCCTAAATCCTATCTAACGTTGGGTGCGATCCACACTCTTGCATGGCAGAAAAAAGGCATTCTCTCATACAATAATCGTTAATTTTGTAATTCCTGGGCTGGGATTGGGCTTTTTTTTTTTTCAACAGAATAGTTCACAATAGAGTTCTAGCTCATGGCTCAATGTGCCTTTTAATGTTCAAATATTTAAATAGACTTACAACGCCAGGACAGCTTCTCCTATTGTGACGCTTACGTCCAGAAAACACAAGGTACAATATTCCCAAACTTTTCATGGGACGGAAACATTTCCATATATATTTTCAAAAATTGCAGACCAGAAATTGTATACCGGAGAGATTTTCAATGTAGCATTTGTTTCTGGCTAAAGGAAACCAAAAGATGTTTATAGAAAGATCAACAGATTATAACAGTACAAATGAAACAAGCTTTCTTCTAAAGAGAAGAGGGAAGAACACAGAGCGCAGAATGAATTAACCCCTTCGAGACAAAGGCTGATTTTACTTTTTGTACCCTTTGTGACAATGGCCTTTTTAACATTTCTGCGCTGCTTGTGTTTAGCTGTAATTTTCTTCTTTCCCGTTTACTGAACCCACACACATTAGATATTGTTTTTTTCAGGACAAGAAGGGCTTTCTTTAGATGACATTGTTTTGATTGTATCATATTATTTACTATTAAAAAAATTATAAAATATGGTGAAAAATTTAGAAAAAAATGACTGTTTCTAACTTTTAGTTGAAAAATCTTTTACTCATCTATAAAAGGTAATGAAAAAACCTGCTAAATAGATTCTACTATTTGTCCTGAGTTTAGAAATACCCAATGTTTTTATGTTTTTTTGCTTTTTTCTACCCATTATGGGGCAATAAGTACAGGTAGCGTTTTGCTATTTCAAAGCCATTTTTTCCAAATCTGGTAATTCTTCCCCCCATGTGCCATTTCGGGTATCTTTGAAGCCGGCCAATGCAATTTACACCATCAAGTCATATATTTTTGAAAACTAGACAGCCCAGGGTATTCCAAATGCTAGTATTTTAACTCTTTCCATGCACCATATCTACCACCAGTCTTTGTCAAACTTTATGGTAGTCATTTTTTTGCATTTGTTTTGTCATACACATTTTACTTCAGGTATGAATTAAAATGTTCTAGTTTATGTCACTATCACAAAACACCCCAATATGTGTTCAGCAACATCTCCTGAGCGCAGCGATACCCCACATGAATGATGTTGCCTGGCTGTTTGGGGGCAAAAGGGCCACATTTGGGGCATGCGCATTTTTCAATGTTGAACTTTGGCATTTGGGGATCCACTGCCCATGCCCTATTTGGTACATCTTTGAGCCGGGGCATTTCAGTGTGCCCAATAAACCCATATATTTTTGAAAACTAGACACCCCAGGGTATTTCAAATGCTAGTATTTTAACTCTTTCCATGCACCATATCTACCACCAGTCTTTGTCAAACTTTGTGGTAGTCATTTTTTTGCATTTGGTTTTCCACCCACATTTTAATTCAGGTATGAATTAAAATGTTCTCATATATGTCACTATCACAAAACACCCCAATATGTGTTCAGCAACACCTCCTGAGTACAGCGATACCTCACATGAATGATTTTGCCTGGCTGTTTTGGGGCAAAAGGGCCACATTTGGGGCATGCGCTTTTTTCAATGTTGAACTTTGGCATTTGGGATCCACTGCCCATGCCCTATTTGGTACATCTTTGAGCCGGGCCATTTCAGTGTGCCCAACAAAACCATATATTTTTCAAAACTAGACACCACAGGGTATTTTAAATGCTGGTATTTTAACTCTTTGCATGCACATATTTTACCACCAGCATTTTTTCAAAGTTTGCAGTAATATTTTTGTGTGTGTATTTTTCCCACACACACCTACTTTATGTATGAATTTACAGCTCCTGGTATATGCCGCTGTCACACGACACCCCAATATGTGTTCAGCAACATCTCCTGAGTGCAGTGATACCCCACATGCATGGGTGTGTCATTTTTTGGGGGAACTACAAGGCCACATTTGGTACGTGTGCATTTTTCTAATTGGAAATTAGATGTGTGGCCATCCTTCCCCCCGTGTTAATTGGGACGTTGTTGAACCTGGCCCATTCAATTTACCCCATCAAATCATAAATTTTTTAAAAGTAGACACCCCACGGGCATTTAATATGCCAGTATTTTAACTCTTTCCATGCGAGAATTGTTTTAAGCTAATATGCTAATTTTAGGACTTGCTCACAAAAATATATTTTTTATATATATATATATTTTTTTTTTATTTTTTTTTTTTAAAAATTTAAAAAATTTTTTCAACTTGGAGGTTCCCCTGATAGTGACATCAGTGGGAAATGATTTTTACATTTTACTGTTTTTTTACTATTTTTTTCTAATTATTATTAATTTTATTTTATTTTTTAATTTATTTTTACTAATCACACTGTGATTAGAAAGCTGGGCTCCATTGACTTGCATGGTGAATGCAGTACCTGTATTCAACCTGCAAGTGGAGCCAAAGTTCTCTAGATGGTCTGGACCATCTAGCGAACTTTTAAAATTTGTGGTTCCCGTTACAGGACGGCGGCCATCTTCCTTGATGGCGAAGATTGCCGGCAGCTGCGGCTGTGACCGCTCTCCGGAGCGGTCACAGCCCATCAAAAGGTTAGTGTTTGGTGTCGCTGGATGCCTCCTGATCGAGGCATTCCAGCGACACCATTTAAGTTTAGGAGGCGATCGTCGATCGCCTCCTAAACGCTTTTAAAACGGGCGTCCGCCGCCATACAAAGTATGGCGGATGTTGACGCCCCGTGGAGGGGCCAGAGATGGCCCCTTCGTGCCGATCGCGGCGTTGCTGAATGCCTCGAGGTCGAGGCATTCAGCAACGCTTTTTGGGTGCAGAAAGCGATAGTAGATCGCTTTCTGCACCCGTTTAAAGACGTGCCGGTCCTGGCACGTCAATTGTCGTAAAGCACATGCTTTTCCGTGTCGTGCCAGGACCGGCAATTGTCGTTAAGGGGTTAAATGTGGAAGTAGACTACGAGCCCGTCCTACGGAAACACTTAGCAATTTCACTATTATAATAATCACGCTGCACGAATGTAATGCAATTATACCAGGATTCAGAGATCATTTTCCTTACTCCCAGAAGTTGACTTTGAAGATGCAGACAAGCTCTCTATAAGCTTGAGAAGCAGAACACCCAATTACGTTTCTCATATCCGAAATTGTTTTTGTTTGGGATCTTGTGTACAAAGACGACTGAGGTTACTTTGTTATTATTTGTCCTTTCCCGGGAATCGCTCCCCTAGCCTCCAAACGATTTAAGAAGAGGCCAGCCGATAGAACGAGGATGCGCTGGATTGACATAGAGGGTGAAGTTTCAGGCTAACGAGATACTTTATGAGAAGAAATAGCATCCGATGATCTCAGCCACTGGTCTGCCAGCTGTGCAGCGACTGAAACTTTTCAGAATCTTATATTGTCCGAAAGTCATGCGGTGATAGAAAAAGACGAAATAAGTATATTGGAAATCCATGCGTCTGAATGGAAGGCTTCTCATTTTCATTAGGCTGGAAGATCCGATCAGGCAAAAAGTAACTCGGATTTGTCTGTAGAAGTTGAAATCGCTTTCTCATGAAAATTGGAAGCTAGATACATCATGCCCTCCTTAGTGGTAGAGTAGCCAATTGCTTGTTGTCATTATGCCCAATAAGATAAACCGTCCTACCTTAGATATAAAGACAGCTGCCAACTATAAATAGGATGAACGGATTTAGCCCAAGAGAGAAAAAGGAGTCTTGTTGAACTTCTGGGACCTCAAGAGACCTCTTAAGATGGGACCATTTACCGTATGTTGGCCCAATAAAAGACAACTCCAACTCAGCGGATAGACAAGCATCATAAAATGGTGACTCAAGACCCTTAAATCATACATGATTAACATTGCAATGTATCAAGAAAGATGAAGGGTGGACTGATCCGTGTAGTATGTCAACCACATGTAAACCCAGCACTAGTTATCCGTAAATGTTGAAAGCAGATCATCCAGCAGTGTGCTTATCAGGAAACTCCTAATCAATCAGCTTTGCTGCTTCTTAACCGTTTTCTTACATTCCCATGTGTTAAAGTATGGAATTGATTTCCTCTTGCTTTCTGCATGTAGCCAACCTTAGTACATTATACAATATAAATCGCTCCGGTGCATTACAAAACTTCAGCCCAGACACAGTACTAGGAGAGGAACATGGGTAAGTCCCATAATAAAACATGCAATGCCTAACTTTTTCCTAACTTGCCGAGTATAATATGCATTCCAAAATACACAACACATTTCCCTAAATAAAAGCGCACACAATTACACTATTTATCCACACCCCTAGAAGCATACGTTACATGTGTGGGGTGATTCGGGATTTCACGTCTTATGCACATTGCTTCGCAAATGATATTTCACACTTAAGTTTCATAAACAGATAAAAATTAAAACAAAAGGCAAAATGCAAAAGAATATGAATTAAAAAAAACATAACATTAAAAAAATATTGCAATACATACACACAGCCCTACCATTAAACATGGCTCCGTCAGGAGTCGGGCATATTGCCACAGCCATCAATCCATATACTATTACTGAAACGTATGACACAAGGTCCTCTGACTCCTGCACAGCAATGTCCTTGTCTCCTAAAACTCTGCTACCAGCCTTGATCTTGGAAAGGGTCCCTAGCATTGATTTATGGTCCATGCACATTTGCATATGTAAGGTAAGGAAGTTTGACTTCACTGAGATGGGGGGTAGGCAACTATAATAGCCTTACAGTAGAAACCGATTTAAAAATAAATAACGTTTGAGGTTTCCACGCCAGGTATATACCAGCAGACTAGATGGGCCAAATGGTTATAAGTCATCAAATTCTATGTACGTATATTTCTGTCTTCCATACATCACCCGGACAGAATGTCCCTGCATGGTTGAAACACTATATCCACCACGTGCTAGGATAGACAGAGCTCCCTAAAAAACAATGCAGCTTCGAGAACCATGAAATGTAAAGATTCCCCACAGCGTGATGCTGCCACCACCATGCTCCTCTGTAGGAAGAGAAGTATTGGGTTTGCGCCAGACATAGTGTTTTCTTTGATGGCCAAAAAGCTCAAATTAAGTCTCATCTGAGCAGAGTACCTCCTTCCATGTTCGGGGAGTCTCCCACATGTCTACATTTTTGCTTATTTTCCTAATTCAGCTATGGCTTTTTTTTCTGGCTACTCTTCTGTAAAGCCCAGCTCTGTGGAGCGTACGGCTTGAAGTGGTCCCATGGACAGATACCCCAATCTCCGCTGTGGAGCTTTGCAATTCCTTCAGTTATATTTGGTCTCTTTGTAGCCTCTCTGATTAATCCCCCCTTGTCTGGTCTGAGCGTCTAGGTAGGTGGCCCTCTCTTGGCAGGTTTGATGTGGTGCCATATTCTTTCCATTTCTTAATAGATTTAATTATTTTTTTAATAACCCAACCCTGACCTGTTTGGAGAGCTCCATGGTCTTCATGGTGCCTCTTGCTTGGTCTTTCAGAACAGGGGTGTGTGTGTGTGTGTGTATATATATAATGAGATCATGTGACACTTAGATTGCACTTAGGTGGGCTTAAATTATGTGAAGGTAATTGGTTGCACCAGGTATTATTTAGGGGCTTCATAACAAAGGGGGGTGAATACATATGCATACACCACTTATTATTTTTCACGAATGTTCGCTATTTTGTGTATTACATGAAATCCATTTTAATTCCAGGTTGTTATGCAATAACATAGGAAAAAGGCTGGGCTTACAAATTCAGATAAACAATATGTATGAATTAGAAGTGTACTTCGTGCGGAGCAGCCATCTAAACTTCCTGCTCTCAGAACCTGCATGATTTCCCCCATAAAGTTCACATATATTACTAAGTTGCCGATTGCTGGCAATTGGTTCAGACAGGCATTTTTATCAGTTGCCACACTATATGACGACACCTGACCATCACACCTATTTGAGCTTGTTGGACATCCGATTCCAAAACCATGGGCATTAATATGGAGTTGCCATCTTTGCAGCTATAACAGCCTCCACTCTTCTGTGCACCTTGCCTTATGCATTGGGGCGCAGGCATCCTGGAACAGGACCTTCCCCAAACGGTTTCAACAAAATTCCACCAAACCCAGATTCATCCATCAGACTTCTAGAGAATGAAGCGTGATTTCTAACTCCAGAGAACACGTTTACACCAGAGTCTAGTTTCTTTATAGGGTAAACATGGCATGTACACACGCAGCACCAAGTGCCTTGTCCCTCATTCTTCATTCGTTTTATTCACTTTCCGGTCATTCTATATTAAACCACATTTAGGCCGTATCAATGAAAATGTTGCAGCCCCATTCTTCTAAAATCCTACGAACAGCCACTTTTCTGCAATGCTCCCTAGACAGCCCTCGCAAATTCTAATTGGCCTTTAAAGAGATATGTCCTGTTTATATCAGAGATGTAGACTTTGTTCTATTCCGACAACTAGACTATTCTTTTAATAATCTTGAAACGTTAAACAGGGATGTTAAAACAAGTTTTATTTTCTTGAAAGGAGACGGTTAAAGGGATGCACAGCAGAGATGTAACAATGCACTAATTTCTAGACAGTAGATGTTTCAATTGGTCTGGTTTTGGAGCGCTTCGGCCATGAAAAGCTTCCCCATATTCTGAGAGGTGAACTCCTTTATGTTCTCGATGTAAGTGTCAATTTGACCTGTTGAAGAAAGAGAAAAAATATTCCTAACATTAGCATCGAGAAAGCAATTTATTCCACCTCTCAACAGTCTGCTTTGACAAAATCATCATTTGTAGACTTATAAAAGCCCCACCATATCGGGGAGTTCTGTAAAGCGGCTGAATAGGACATAAGTAGCGTGGCACGTAGAAATATAAACTTACAGGGAAAATGGTAAGGAGAACCCTGCTCAAACGAGCTCACAATGTAAAAGGGGGATGTCACACGGGAGGGAAAGTGCAAATGTAAACATCTACTCTCGTATTAGTTCAAAGGGTAAGACGTATGGGGTTTTTTTTGTTTTTTTTTTTTTTTTTAGAGAAATGGAGTTCGACAGCACAGTTTTAGCGAATGACTTCTCAGCTCATATGATTATCTCCTGGACAGAGAAAATTATATAGATATAGATAATATTATATAGAACATTATGTCAAAGACTACGGTCTAAGGCAGTACTTCAGGAGTGGAAGTGAAAATGTGGGTAAAGTAACGCCAGCAAATAATGGGAAGGATTTTAACGGATTAGAGAAACACTGAGCTCCCTGGGCCCATCCGCAAATTCTGAGTATTTGAGAAAACACAGCTTTATACACAGCTTATAAAGTATTAAAACATATGAAACGTGTAATGTTGCCAGAAAAGCTGGTTTATTGTCTTTAGGTGAAACCCCCCCAGAAGCTCTGTCCACAGACGGGAAATGCGAGGGGCACGGGGAATAATTCTAAACAGAACGTCTGTCACGAGAGACAGGGTAACAAACAAACTATAATATAAAAGGACGAATAAAATGTATACTAAAACCCAAATAGTAAAGATGCAGTTAAAGTACATAAAAAAACCAAGCAAATTAGGAGTTAATGTGGGATAATATCCTATTTTGCATCTTCCTTATGGTTCTAATGTCAAAATATTTTTTTTTAATGCTTTCTATCCCTTGAGCTCTGCTTAGGAAGGCCGGCATGTCCCGGTAAGAAACGTGCTGAAGGATTTAGCCCTGAACGATCAGCGTAGCACCACGGCACCGACACGGCGACGGAGAAGGTTACGGCTGTGCGGTATGTGCCGTCACGGCGGGTGGAATGTAAATGCACAATGTAATTACGGGAACAGTAATTGATTTTTCTCACATTGTATTCCCGGGTCTCGTGGGTACACAAACCGTGCGCTATATAATTGTGTTTTTTTGTTCTACCTTGTAAATGTCTGGGTAAGGATAGTCTCTGTAGTTGAAATCTGTTTTATATTTATTGCTGCTGAATGTAAATTGTCCTTAAAAAAATAAATATATGAAAAAAAAAACAAAAGCCTCTTCCTGAATAGTCCGAATTATAGTCCAGCAGTCATCCAAGTAGAAAATGAATCCAGGACCTTACAGGGTATCATGTGTAAGCAATTTCATTTGCGTATCTGCAATGCTCTTCTCATTCAGCCGTAATAACTGAAGGTGGAGGGAAGATGTGGGGCTAATAAATAACATATTTTCACCCTGGATGGCTTCCATAGAGGAAAGGAGTAAATAATTGGGCAATAATCAGTATTCACGATTGTCTGTCTGGCAGTGCATAATAGCATTACCCGAATGAGTCAATGCGTCCGAAAGAAAGTGGCCAGTATGCTCCAGAAGCATGCATTACACATGATTCGGCATACTTTCCTCCGCTATTAGACACAATTAAGCAGCAATTATGGGGGTTGTAAGGCAGATCTGGAGCAGGGCCCTTCTCGCTGTATATCGCTTCACAGAAACGAGAGCTGAACGGAGGTTCCACAAACACAGATTATCCCGTAATTAAGCTCCATAGGGGAAGCCCGTCAATCTACAGATGCCAAAAGGTCTCGTTAATACCTTAATTGTACCGTATTTTCCATGAGGACGGTAACTACTTTCACTGCCGTGTCAAGTAGCCTAGGATCAGCACTTAAAATATAAGAACCAAGAAAGGTTTCATTAACCCTTTCGTGACCTGTGCCGGTTTTTTGCCATGTCCGTTATACCATGATTCCCCTTTTTTCCATATTTGACCAAGCCAGCACAATGTATACGTTGCTTGTTCAGGACAAGTAGGGCCTTAAATTAAAAATCATAAAAATACATAAAACAGTTATTAGTGATGTGAAAAAACCTATATTGCAATAGGAACAGTCATTGTGAATAAAATTTTGTTAGCCCGTCACGGATAGCAGTGCCGGGTTCTACTGAAATAGTATAGGAAGGTTCACATTAGGAGAACAGAACTTTCCTGACAGTTTAAGCAGCTTGCTAAATACTGAAAAACTTTAGTCCTTCAGGCTACTAATAAACCCAACTCGGAATGAAGTGTTTTATCATGTCTTTGCTTAACACTTGTTTCGCCCTCCTCTCTCTCTTTTAGTGTAACACAAGTTATATTTTTTTTTCAGGAAAATCCCCCCAAGAAGTCCTATATGTAATCATGCATGAGTATAAACTTGAAAAAAAAAGTAGGTAAAAATTTGTAAAATTACAAATAAAATAACTTTTTAGGGTCAGGTTACTATCATTGAAATGTATCCTTGCATGTGATCGGCTGCAGCAGCGATGGCATGGAAGCGCACAGGATATGCAGCAGGCTGATCTGGAGGGGTGAGCCACAGGGGTGACACCGTCTTGTACCGATGACATACCAGGTATGTCATTGGTCCTCCAGGGACATCCTTTCATTAAATACCTAGTATGTATATGGTCATAAAGGGGTTAAAGGGGAACTGAAGTCCTGTCCCTTCTCATCTCTTACAAAGACTTCCTGAACTGTCATCTTAATAAAGATATAACTTAATGAGGAATAATCATGACGTGCCAGAAAAAGGATGAAAGGAGGCTGCACCTATGTAATACAAATATGGTGGGCTTTCACTACATATGTTTCCTTCGATATATATATATTGATTTAGTATGAAGAATTTGTTAAAAAGCGGCTAAGATATCAGGGGTGCAAAGCGATAACACATTAACCACATGCACTGATTCCTCTTAACAACGATATTATTTACACATAACCCTAAATTATGCAAATTACATTATCGCAGATGTACATATTCAATGAAGAGGCAGTAAGCATGCACCTCTAAAAGCCGTGTGTAAATTAGGCTTTACCTGCAATCAGAAGGGAATCCATTCGAGGTGGGGGTAGAGGGGGCTTAAACATTTTGGTCACATCCTCTTCGGGTAGCGGGGGCTCTCCACGGCTCTGACGCTGAAGGTTCTCCTGCTGCCGTCTCTGCAAGTACTACGGAGAAAGAAGAAAACATTTTAAAAGCGCATCCACGATAATAAACCCCAAAAATGTGAAACGTACACTGCAATCTACTTCCAAGCCCCAGAAAATAAGGATCTGACGAAAGAAAGAAAAAAATCACTTTTCACTCTGGAAGTAGGATTCACACCAATAGTTTCTTGCTTCCATGGCTCATCTCTACTTTCACCCACTCTCCAACTTGCTACAGTATATATTATCTGATGTCACCTATACTTTATAGATATGAATATAGATATATAGATATATATATATATATAGATATATATATGATATATCCCTTTTGTAGCATGCATTACAAAGCCCCCAAGGGGACAGCATCTACAGATTTCCAGGGGCCATTAAACTGTATGGAGGGAGAGATGCCGTAAAGCGTCACTGCAGAAACCAGATAAAGTCATGTTACAAACGGATGCCCGTAACTTAAAGGCGGCGTTTTATAAACACATTAAAATAAAGGTTTTCGCATACAGACCGCCGTGTCGGGTAGCAGCGGCTCTGCGTCAGATCTCTTAAGCCAAGCGAGCAGCGAAATGTTTCCCTGCCTTTCACAAAATTAAGTTTGATCTTTTAATTACCTTCAATAATGATTTAAATTTACTTTACTCCTCTATTCCTAGGGGGATTCTTGCAGAGCCTTACAGACTCCCAGAAATGATTAAAGAAAAAAAAAAAAGTAATTATTTGCATGCCCTCTACTAAATGAAATTTATCTATTTCATTAGTAACTGAAATGTGACAGGCATTAGTGAGAATTCGGGGACGGATAGGCCTATCTATTCTAAGTACTCCAAGTTTTGAAATGAAGGAATACCGTAGAAAGAGGTTTACTTTGTGGCTTCTGGATTTGATGTTCAAAAGGAAACATAATGGAAATAAATCCCCAAAACTATATTGGAGCAAACGGAACTAGGAGTAATGTAACAGCTAGGAGAGTTCGGTTGGAATTTTGAGAGCCGGAAGTTTAGTTTGTTTTGCTGAATAGTGATATGTATAGTGTTTAAGAAAGAAAAAAACATTTAGACATGATTTTTCAACAATTTTTTTTTCTTGAGATATTGTTGATGTTTATTATAAGGTTGATGTATACCAGGGCTTGACAAATTTGTTGTGAATCTAGGCGCCAGGTAAAAAAGTTAGGAGCCAGGATTTTTTTAAACTAACAGTTGGTTAGGAGTGATCGGATCATCATCACCCCACTTACTAAACTCACAGCGTTTGACCTGGAAGCACCCTGGACTTTCAGGTCAGTGCTCTTTTTTTTTTTATTATTATTATTTTTTTTTTTTTTAACTCTTTCGATGCTGATGTTCCATTGGAGCACAGCATTGACTGATATTTAGTCCCCACAAGCTTGTGGGGAAAAATGTTAATCCCTGCAATGCCACGAATGTGTCATACACAAGTGTGGCATTGAAGGGGTTAAAGCTGCACTGTCGCTCTCATGGAGCGATCAGGCAGCAGGGGGGTGTTGGGGCTGGTCTCCTCACTCATGTGGAGACCAAAGAACCTTCTGCCCTGTCCCTGAAGCTGCCTCTGGCAGCTGGGACTCAATTGCTGGTCTATAGACCAGCCATTGCAGGGAGGGGAGTCTTTGATGACTGCTGTAGGCTTCCATCGTTTTTGCTGTTGCTGGTCTGCCTGGGCTTCCGGGCAGACCACCAGCAGCAGAGCCCCGTACAAAATGGGAATTAACCCCTAAATGCCGCGATCGCGGCATTGAAGGGGTTAACGCTGCACTGTCGCTCTCATGGAGCGATCAGGCAGCAGGGGGGTGTTGTGTCAGGTCCCCACACTTGTGTGGGGAACCAATCAACACACAACCCCCTTCCCTGAAGCTGCCTGTGGCAGCTGAAAACACGATTGCTGGTTTTGCAGCAACCGTGTTTTCAGCCTACAGGATCACACCGTGGGAGGGGTCTCAGGCTCGGGGGCGGGCTCTGAGTGGCTGTGCTGTCTGCCCAGACTCCTGGGCAGACAGCAGCAGCAGCGCCCCCCGTGTGGTTACTCAGCCTTTATGGATGTAAGAGGCTGACAAAACCTAGGCGCCAGGACAAAATTCTCTGGCGCCTGGGATTTGTCGAGCCCTGTTGTATACCATTTTATATTTTTGTTAAGGTATGTAGAGTTCCTAAAAATCCATGTGAAATGGTTAATTGGTAGTACAGAACCTTCCGAGTTTGGAAAATGGGGAAAAAAAAAACCGCATTCTTTTTTTGTTTAGTTTTCTTTTTAGTTCTAATCAGATAACGACACTGGAATCCCAACAGACCCCACACAGAAGAAGAGAAAGACTCTAGGGTGTTTTGTGCAAAAAGCCGTATGGGACAGCGTGGCCGAGTGTAAGTTAAAGAAACTATGGACGGGGCAAATTTAGAAACAGACTATTTTTTCCTACCACATGACATGTTACAGAACTTACATTCTAAGATCAAAGGGATCAAAACTTCAGACCAAGAATCACCACAAGAAAGAAAAATGGTCGCCCATGTTAAGTTAAACAAAACCACAGGTAACCAGTCTAAACTTGAGAGATACAGAACATTGGGCGAGCCTGGAAGGGTACAGGAACTATGGTTTGGTTGTGGATAAAGCATGATCTACTGGTGTACTAGTGTGCTACTTCATGAAAAAGCCAAAAAGTTAAGACTTTAAATTTGGTGGGAAGTTTGGCGACGCAGGTGACATCCAAAAATCCAAAATGGAGTCTCAACAGTTGCGGCCGAAGCAGCGGGAGATCCAACAAGAATTAGCCCCTTCATTCTGTAAATCAACAAGTACTCAAGTAGCCTTTGGCATACAAGAGTATAGTTAGATGAGCCACCTAAATCAAATGCATTCTATTTATGATTACGGCCCTGTATGCAGATATATCCCTGCCATAATGTCTTTCTGCCAAGCCTTCCGCAGCATAGAAAAACCTGGGTAACAGCCTTGCAATTAATATGATCGGGGTGGCCATGTTGAATCTGGCTGCAACAGTCCAAATTATGAAAGTCTTGGGCTTCAGGTGGAAGGTGGCAGACACAATGTCTTTAAAATGGTTTTGTTTTCTAGAAAGGAATCCTAAAAACGAATGTCCGAGACAGGAACGTTTAAAGACATACATGCCTCCTATGCCAATAGAAGATATGTACATATGCACATAGATAATGAAGCGTATGGTTATGGGTATAATGATCAGGATAAGCGTCAAAAGCAATTAAACCATAGTTACGGTGGGTGCAATGTATATCTCTAAGCGGTGTTTTGCGACGTGACCGTTACTTTAAAAAGTAGGACTTCCTATTGTCCGTGGCATCTCCTGTCCCTCAGCCCCTCTGTACAAACCTGATTTTTCTGTTGCTGCTGCTTGCTTGCGTTCCTTAAGTAGGTGTTGTATTTCACGATGTCCTGGCTCATTTCATCAACGCGCTCCATGAGAAGCTGAAGGCTCTTCTCCAGATGATTGCTGTGAACGGGAGAAGGAGAAACAGCCAAATTAATGTAGAACACTCGGAGATAAGGAGTTGGAAATTATAGTCAGGCCATAGAAACGTGAATATGGCAGAGCTGTACAGCACACGCGACGTTTGGCGCACCGTCCTCGAGTGGGGATTTTCATTTCAACAGGTAGAAAAAGAGCTCTTCACAAAGAAAATCACCACTAGAGCACAGTCTGGGGGCTTTAACTACTTTACGGAGGAAAGCGGCCCTATCAATTTTGAACGTCAATCATGTCCTCCTACATACTGAATCATGGAAGAGGTCCTTGGTTAAAAGTGTCGAGCACTTACAATCAGACGCCATTGCCTGCAGGAGAAATGATCCAATGATTCACCAAATGAACACGTTTTACCGGTTTATATAGCAAAGACGCGCATTTTAATGTTCTAGGTCAAAACCTCAACACCCGTTCTGTCAAACCCTCCTTTAATGTTCTTATAGGAAACACTCGTGTATTATACTTAATGGTGGCGCTCGTGTTGACATCAAAGAACCACAGCGTGCTTGTTGAGAAGACAACGTACCCATGTATGCATATCCAGACCTGTATGCTCACACCGCTCATACACAAACCAGACAAAACAGCAAAATCTATGGAGGCATACTGGAACCAGTGGCAACACTACAACTCCCACAATCCTCTTCCAGCAAGCTGTGAATGAGTATTACGAATCATGTTTGCCCGCTCACAGAATGTAAGTTCACAAGACCAGGTCTTTCCCTTTCCAGTATTCGGTTTCTTATTTATCCATATTTATTGTTTTATGTAGTGATATCCAATTCCATAGAGCTGTACAACGGGCCGATATACGGGAGAGGAAAGCGGTCTGCCTGCCGAAAACCCCTCAGACTGCTGCCCCAGAATGTCGTTTGACCGCCACGATCTGCCAAAAAAAGTTCCCAATTTACAGCAGTTTATTCCCCGCCGTTCTGCGGGGCTTAGTCTAACCGTTTAGCTCAGACTTCGTCTGTCACTATAAAGCAGCAAGGTACCGGCTCAGAAATCCCCCCGGTGAGCCCAAGGCATATATCACTATTTTTTTTCTCGTTTCACGGCATTAATGCTATGAAACAAATTGAGTTGCATGAGCGGATTTTATATGAATCTCTGGGAATTCGGCACTAAAACACTGAAACAGGGAGTTATTGTTAGATGTTGTGGTAATGCAGTGTTTGCTTTCGTCGCCGGGGAAACGGGGAACCGAAAACAGATAACTTAAACAGATGTGGTCCGAGACATGAAGTAACTGATAAGTATGATCCAAGTGCACAAGCAGTTTTTCCACAGATCTCCGCTGAGCGATACGCCCCTAATTCAGCTATTAAACATATTATAAATATATATAATATATGGGTGAATTACAACGCTGCCCAATCCTGCAACAGACTAGACAAACATTTAAAGGGACAATGATGCCATCATATGCCCCTTTAATCCTTAATTCAGAGCTGCATGTATAGGTGAATAAAACGGGAAAACGTTGCCTCGCGCTTGTTTTGTGAATTGCGAACACAATGATCCCGCGCAGTACTGCGGGGGAAATCCTTTAGTAACATAGGGGTTTGTGTACTAAACAGCTTGCAAAAAATAAGCCGTGTGCGCCTACCTACCGGCGAGTCAAGCGTGTGAGATTTAATGCAGAAGTTAACATGTGTGTTCCAAATGCTACACTCTACCTGACATTCAACTTGCACGCCCTTACCTGAAACTTGCAAGGATCAATGATATCCAAAAGCAACACGTTGTGAATATGAGAGAGTTTTGCATGCATCAGTTGAGTTAACCCTTAACTGACCACTAGTGACCACTAGCCAGAATGAGTGCCAACAAGCTGGGCATTATATTGTGTTTATGAGGTCTGTTCATAAAGCAGGTCTCATGCCATTGTCAATTATCCTCAGGAGAGGACCACACAACTGAGTTTTTATTTATTTAATTTATTTTTTACATCTTTTATCCATCAACTAGCAATAAAGTATTTTCTAGTGCAAGATTCCCTCTTACCACCTGTTCCAAAGGCATCAAAGATACAGCTATTCTCAAGGACCCGCAACACTTAAAATTAAATCGGTATTAAAGCACATTTGGCAGTTCAAGCGTTACATATCTCAGGATGAGAAAGTCTGATCTTGATCAATAAAATGCAGTAAAATCCCCTAACTCCGGCTCCTCAGCCGAGCCACGGGGAATCAAAGTATGTCAATAGAAGAAATACACTTCCCGCTACCCACAGCTTGTGCTTTTGGTTTTAATAAGGAAAATGGATGTAGCGTTATTGGTCCAGGAGACTCCAGGCTTTTAGTTAGTTAGTAATTAGTTTCTGAAAACATCCTCAGATCTATGGTAATAAGCAACGCAATTCGTATATAAATTCCTGGATCTGCCATTTTTCTTTTAGTGTCCGGCAAAATAACATGATTGTCCCTTTAAGAGCTGCGATAAGCAAACCGGTCAATTGTGAATCATTATCCATCAGACTTGAAAACGAAGGTCCTTGCGCCGCAGACTAAAGCAAGTTTGAGGTTATCAGGGTCATTCGCTGATGATTACCGCAGTAAAGCAGGCTCTGAAATCCTGATTCCTAACCTTGAGTTTCTTTTTTTTATAGAATCCTATTAAAACAGAGAACGGCATCCAACAGCACTCCACACTACCGTTACATAGAACAAAGGAATACACCCGACGCACAATAGACCTGACGTCAAATAACGTAAAGTGCCAAGTTCAAAGTGCGAAACATGATCCGAGCATCATAGCAACCAATAGAAATCCTGCCGCAAGAATAACTGGTTGCTACGGCGATAAGTCCACTTCTTGGTTGGTCACGTTCAATACTTGGAATGTAATATACAAAAACACACATTACACAAATAGAGGGGTTTTGCAAATTTTAAGAGCTGCTAAGCTCAGGGTTAAGTTGTAAATTTGGGGTCAGGTGGGTAGAAGCTTAAAATAGCCAACCTTCAAGGGGGGGCGAAGCGGGGGCCACGCAGGACGTTCTGACACAGGAATGCCTTGAGGAGCACCGCATTAGATCACTTTATATATTATGTCATATAGAAAGCAACTCCCATCACTCTCAGCCTGCTCAATCAGATGCAAGCTGACATTCCTAACATGCCCGGAGCCAGCGGTTGCTCAGCATGGACTTACTGGCTATGGGGTGGGTTAACCCTTAAATCAGTAGGAGCTGGCAAAAAATGTAAAGGGGAGGCTTGAAAGACAGACCCAAGCTAGGCTAAAAAGAAATAAAATAAAGAAAGTCCCTGAAAGCGCGCATGGGAGCAGAGCATACGTTCTGAATTAAGAGCACAGACCCCGACGGGAAGACTTTACAGTGTGCAGCATGACATTAGCTCCGCTTTACAATGTTACCGGATCAGCTAACGTGTTATGCTTTTCTGAAAAGCCGCTCACCCTCGGTTTACATTTGCCGTGCGTTGTGTTTCTGGGTTCCACTTTCAGAGCCAGCGGGAAGATATACAACGTGTTTGCCGAGCGGCTGCAGAGTGACTGTTTCATTCCACATGGAGATATTAGATTTGGGGCTTGTCATGCCAATGACTTTGGCAAACTGTAGGTTCGCTCTCCCCTTCCCCGTGACCACAAAGCAATACAGCAGAGCTAGAAGTAGCCGCCGCCGGCCCCAGACTCAAACACATTCATCAGTTTATAACCTTGTTGGGCTCGCGTGTAAAAGCCTCATGAATCAGGAGACACGTTTGAGGCTGTCAGCAGAGCCGGCCATGTTCTCAGCTACATTACTGTCCCCGTGCCAAGTCTCGTAATAGAAAAAACTAATAAGGTGAACCCCAGAACTCCCGAGTGATAAGAAGGCTTGATGCCCGGAGGATTGTGCCGTCGGGATCTGCCGCTTCACAGACCTCTGGTCGCACCTCACCAGGGCCGTTCCACAGACCCAGGGTTTATTACAAAGGAGGCAAAAGGATAGAAGAGGTAACAATCTAAAGCTAGAGGGACGGGGGCTTAGATGGAACGCAAGGAAGTTTAACTTTACTGCGAAGAATTGGTCGCGGCTAAAACTGCGACAGAATGTAAACATGCACGGGCGAGGCATAAAGCTATGCTATATAAAAGAGTTTGCGAAGAAGTTGGCCGAACTACGCCGGGTAACTGAGCGTAAATAGGGCCACACATTAAGATGACAGCTCGGTGGTAAAACACCTACCTGCTGGACAGACTGAGCAGCTCGTGTTTTTCGGATACCGGCGCCTTCTTACTCAGCTCCCAGAGCATAACGTTGAGGAGATGCGAGTTCTTTATTACAATAGGGACTTCTTCAAACATGTCCTCAAACGCAATGTTTGCTTTTTTCAACCTGTGGGCAAAGAGACAGAACATTTTTTTCAGAATATTTAGCAACAAAAGTCTGGTTCTCAGTCAACAGCCTCCTAGATGACAGAATCTCCGCTTAAAATGAACCCGTCGGCTAAAAACGATTTTAGATGTTCAGCATATATTAAAAGTAACGCTTCCAGCCCCAAAATACACCAGGCGGCAAACATAAAGCATGTTTAAAGTACTTTAATAAAATGAAAGGATTTGCCCGTAAGAGAAGCTAGATTTAATCATTACTTTATGACTACTTTTGTTCCACTGCCGCAGGTACAGTACTGTCCCCCTTTTAAGTGGAGCCCACGGACCACAGAGGAGGGAAGCGGCAGAAAAGCTGCAGCTTCTGCCTCCGGTTAAGTGATTTTATTTTTCTTTGATTTTGAAGAACGTTAATATACATCCCTCTTTAGTGGGGCTGTGTGGGACGGCAAACCCCCCCTTTAAAATTGCACTCGGGAACGGTAACAATCTGGAGAATATGTCATCGATGGCTCTATTCTTGGATCCGACTAGTAATCGCTTTCCCGTACTTTCCCGAACTGCAAGAAGCGGGGACCTTACGCCTCACCCTCCCCACAATGTATCACACAAGTTCCTCACAATGCCAATACTCATACCCTTCGGCAGAGAAGTCCTTTTCCTTGCAGACTTCCATCAGCTTGGGGGTCAGGCGGTAAGCCTTCAGCGACAAGGAGCCCTGGGCAGTTTTAATAGGATCTGGGGGGGAAAAATTTTTAGATAATCTCGCACAGCAGAAAATATAGTTGCCAAAAGCACCAAGAAAACAGTGATATCGATATAATCCTTCAAAAAGAGGTGAACAAATGGAAATATTTCCCAATAGGGTTTTTAAAAGCCATGCAGACATTTCTAAGGGCCGCGACTTGCTACTTGTGGAAGGCTTACAGAGAACCTTTGGGTCGGGACAGGAGACGGGTCGGGACAGGAGACGGGTCGGGACAGGAGACGGGTCGGGACAGGAGACGGGTCGGGACAGGAGACGGGTCGGGACAGGAGACGGGTCGGGACAGGAGACGGGTCGGGACAGGAGACGGGTCGGGACAGGAGACGGGTCGGGACAGGAGACGGGTCGGGACAGGAGACGGGTCGGGACAGGAGACGGGTCGGGACAGGAGACGGGTCGGGACAGGAGACGGGTCGGGACAGGAGACGGGTCGGGACAGGAGACGGGTCGGGACAGGAGACGGGTCGGGACAGGAGACGGGTCGGGACAGGAGACGGGTCGGGACAGGAGACGGGTCGGGACAGGAGACGGGTCGGGACAGGAGACGGGTCGGGAGACTTGGACCTTATTCATATATACACAGAAGGCAATGTCAGAGGGTTTTCTTCTGAAAGGAAGCCAATGTATTTAAAGTGAGGACGCCAAATCTCCAGAGGCAAAAGGTGCATAAAAAATATTCTATAAACATACTTTATGGGGGGGGGGGGGGGCGCGGATTGCCCATATATCGGCTTTGGGTTTAGGAAAGTACAGAAGCTGCAGGTGAATTATTTAAGCTCTATAATGGTATGTAATGAAGAAAAACACAGCTCTACCTGCGGGTTATTTCTAAAGAATGATGTTATCGGAAAGTATCATTATTTGTGACATACGACACGTGCCGAGCGCGCCTTATGCAGGACCAGAAGCACAATTCTTTTGTGCTTTTCATTTTAGGTTTTTGAACTATTTAGGCGGCATACTGTTATACTTCTACGTGATACACAAAAGTTCTATATCCATAACACCGGGTGGCCATTATCACCACGCCGTCCGCGTTCCTTCCCTAAAACTATCCAACGGCCCGAGATTAAAAACATTAGGCAAGCGCCCAGCAGAGACGCCGCTGCGCAGTCTAGGATTTCAGAGGTTAACCAGGAGGTGTATAATGCTAGGAGGTCGCGCTACGCCCAAAGACAATTAGTTCATCTATTTGTCGCCTGCCTGCTGCTTTCACCGGGCGATAAGGAGGGGAGAAGCGGCCCGCTGAAAAACGACTCCAATTTCAATGCTCTGCTTATTAGCATGCAGACTACAAAGCTCCCCGGCCAGCGCTTGCCTCCGGTGCATCTCAAATCAGCAACACAAAAGCCACGGACAGACATGCACAACACTCCAAGCAAGCAGTGTCTGCCTGCGGCGGCACAGAGCGGAGGAGCAGCCGAAAGGTATATGTACCGGGCAGCGCTGGCTTTCAGAGCCTACTAGTGGGTCTCTTAGCAGAATATTTGAGGAATAAGGGGACTCGGCGATTGCTTAAGGGTGACGACCTCGCGCAAGCAGGGATAAACTGTATTATACGTCGGAGGTGCAGGTACCGGCAGGCAGGCAGCACGCCGTTCTGTTTAGCATGATGAATCTTACCGGCGGGGAGGCAGGAGAAATGCCCCCCCACGTAAAGAATTCATGCAAATACAGGAATATGGCGCACGACGCTATGAATATTAAAGAATTCCGTGGAACGAGATACCCGACAGCTTACAGGCCGCGTGTAAACACATCGCGGATAACGTGCTAAGCGGCATGGAGATTAATTACAGCCGGCCTCTGGTTTATTGTGCAGGAGGCTGCGGGGCCATCCGTCAATTGTCTACGCAAATAAAAAGATTCGGCAATATTCCGCCGTTATCGGGGAATTTGTGAATTGTGTGTTTAGATTCACGTTTATCCCGTGCTACGTTACAATTCCCTCACTGTATCTGCTTCTACCAGCTCTGTTGGGAGGCTGTTCCACTTACCTACCCCCTCATGGAAGTAAAACGCCTTCCAGTTTTGGATTATAAACATACTGTCCATAACGGCCATATAGACACTATGTACTTACTGCAGATTTTTACACTTCTAGATTGTAAGGTCCTTTGAACCGGGCCCGCCTCACCTGTTTCTGTTAGTGAAATTGTAATGTTATATTCTACTTGTGTCTTGTCCACCCCTTGTACAGCGCTACAGAATATGATGGCGCTATATAAAACAATACTACGACTACATATAACGCCAACACATGCAAAATATAATACTCCAAGTATAGAAACTCCCGATGTGACAATTTTAAAAACGGATCTCTACATTATATTAACTTAAGACCGTCTGTACGAGTGACGAGACCACCTGAAAGAGTGGAAAACTCATTCATTCACATTTCCAGACAACCCGCAGTATACTTTAACGTGTTCTGTACAGTAATGCGATTGTTATCGGGCCGGAATGATTTGAGGGCGGCCGGTAAGATGGATTGTATTCATTAGTAGTTTTTGGGACTGATACGCGGGTCGTTACATTCACGTCTCAGCTGGAAACTATAGGCAAGACTGCCAGATATGGCAAAGCGAGGGGTTTAAGGGGGGGGAGAGGCCATAAAGCTGTTAAATTGCCTATGGTTCTGATACAGCGCAGAACATCTGGTCTGGAGAGCTTGAGGAAACACCATTAAAACCAGCAGAAAAGAAATGTTTGTGTTCGGGGAAACAGAGCGGGGTTTGTGCGCCCCTGTCAGAGGTATTAAGGGAGAGATGGAAATGGGGAGGAAAAAAATTAAGGTAAAAAAAAAAAACCAAAAAACTTAGCAAACTGTTATGAGTGGTCAGTCACGTAGTACAGAGCCAGACATTCTAGTAATCGAGGTTTGTTGAGACATCTGGTCGAGTTCCACCAGCCTTCACCGAGGGAGAGGAGATGCAGGAATAAAAACGAGGCATTCCAGAGCGTACACATCAGGGCTCTGATAGCAAGAAAAATAAACACGCCGAAGGAAACGCTGTCTAGACGGAGCTGCTGCTCCAGCTTCTGCAGACACGGGCTTGGTATTTACTTAAACGGGACTGCCAGGCTACCTCAGACAACACCCCGCGCCCCCACCTCTCGCCCACAGCCCCCAAAAACACAACGGGCTCAGAGAATTAACATGCCGGCGCGGGGGGGGGGGGGGTTCTCTCACCGTAAATGAGGACCACGGACTCCTCGATGGCGTGCTGGTAGCTGAACTGGGAGTCGAGGAGAGCGCGGCTGACGAAGGTGCCGTAGAACGTGGACTGGTACCAGCCGACGTGGAGATGGTCGATGTTGACGTGCCGCAGGCTTCGCATCATTTCCATCTGATACTGGACTGCAGGGAGAGACACAATGTATCGGTTAGCGATTCTATCACACAATTCCGGCAGAATATCGGGCCAAGAGCCCAGAAACGTTAACCGTGTGGATTGGCAGCAGCCTGTGGCAGAGCCAGCATTAACTTATCAATTTCCTATCCGCTTCCCCTCACCACGGCCTTTCGAGGGCTCCCTGAACCAATCAACGATCAGCAGCATAACAGGGGAGATGCGATGTAACGGGGAGGAATGTCTTCATGGCGCACATATAAAGTGTTTAACTGGGTATTTTTTGGTTATTTACACGCGCTCACACCGTTACATTCGCTTATTTTGTGTGTATAACGGCAAGATACAGGATTTGCTAAAAGCGGTATTTTTTGACACTTATCCCATAGTACAGTAAAGAACTTATTCTCATTATAGAGAAGTTTGCATCCGAACTCTCCCGATAACATAAGATCTTCCTCCGCCCTGTCTCCTGGAACGTGTATGGCATGCCTGCTCCGGGGAGGAAAATTGAAGCAGATTCAGCCCGTGAATGAACGGCTTCGTGTGATACGAGCGCATGGGGGCAGAAACGCAGGAAACCGAAGCAGGTCAGACGGAGAGGAGGAGGAAAAACTGATTAGACCTGCGGGGGGCGCGAACAACAAATTGGACCCTTCAACACCTCCACCTGTCCTCACGATTTAACTGGGAACTATTTGAGTAAACGCTAGCCCCTTCCAGCACCCGTCAAGTGTTTAAGGTAAATGACTATACAGTGTGGCAGCTGAACGAGATGCCAATTAACACCTTCAGTGCCAGCGTGCATTTAATGCACCGCACACCTGTGCCCTCCTGTTTGGCTGGGTATTCCCAGCCACTGTCACACACGCAATGCAAAGAAACACGCGTGTGCAGAAAACGTGCTATTTAAAAAAAGTCACTTCCGTAGGATTACATCTGCAGCGAATCTTTGAAAACCGTCCAGATTTTCCTGATGAATCCGTTAATCTTCTAGCAGTTTTATAATTGAAATAGCAAATAATTTATTTAGTTTCACGCGGTGGAACCCCGCACGCTCTGTGCCGGTAAAGATAAGGGCTGCTGTGGAAATGCTTTTAAGCCTGCCGAATTCACGCACTGGCAACGCACGAAAAGAACAGCCACCCGCGTCATCGCACTTTAAAGATTACGGGGGGCTGGAGATTTCAGATATTACGGAGAGACCCCCCCTGCTATTATACAACGCCGGACATCATACGCAGTTACTGTATTATTATTATTATATGAATTTTGGCTCAAAGAATGTGGCAGCATCATAGGTACAGCAAGATTTACTAACATATAAAAGACATATTAGCCACAAACCCCTACAGCCCCCCCCAAAGCTCCACACCCCACCGCGCTACAGCGCCACACACCCCGCTACAGCGCCACACACCCCGCTACAGCGCCACACACCCCGCTACAGCGCCACACACCCCTCTCAACTGAACGCTAGCAGCCATTACTCTCTAAGTACTTTGCAGCGAGACGGAAATGGATCTCGAAGACCCGCTCTGTGAAACCGCCGGCTAAACAATGAGCAGAGATCGCCGTCGAGCTGAAGTCAGGCACCTCGGCACAAGTGCAGTGTTGTGTCTGGGTCATCGTGACACCAGAGTCCATGCGCGTTATCGAGAAGAGGATAAAAGATCGCTGTAAACATGGTTGGACTTTTCTTCCCAGCGCGTGGCTTCGGGAGATGCTCAGACGCTTGCGAGGCTGAAACGATCCCCGCACAAACTTATCGGCTGGGAGGTTAATCCATTTTTAATGATAAGAAGCGCATCTGCTCCAGGCATTACAATACATCTGGCAAACACAAGGAGGGAGACGGATTTTGTGCACAACCCGCTGCACCCAAAGCATATGATTCCACATCTAATCCTATCATGGGTACACCACAGGCAGCCAAATGGTTAAACAGACCTACTCTATTAAATAATTTGCCTCCTCTAGAAGGATATCAGCTACACAATTTCTATATTTTATATTTGATTTCATGTGGAGGGGAGACCTCTGAGGTTCGAAAGTGAATGTAACATCTTATATAGTTTTTTTTCTTTGCTGGTCCAATAACCAACATATGCATATGGAATGGGGGGCTCAAAACCTACACACAGGAACCCCTCATGTGCCTGAAAATACGCCATATATTTTTTCAATTGTTCCTGTTCAAGAAAAAACGTCTCAAGCCTTACAATGAGACATCAGCCCTTCGAATGAATTCATCCAGATAGGAGACTGAAGAAATATGGATTTCATTATACATCATACAGGTCCAGTCAAGCTCTTTCTGCAGCACAAGCTCTTTGGGGTTGGACCATCATAATACATAGAGAAGTCACATCTCTCCTCAAACTCACCCTTTAGTGAATAGACCCCGAATCTGATACAACAGAGCCGAACATGAATCCAACGGGCCGTGTCTGAGATCTCAACAAATCCATCTGACTGGGATCCCCAGCTTGTGACTTCATGCAGCATAGAAGGAAAAGACAGCCGCCTCGTTCTTATCCACAAAGGTGCTCTAAAGAGAATATCACTAATACAACATGAACGATTCCTTATCTCCATGAACCTTCAAGATGCTTAATAAACGAACCCCTTCTAGCGGAAAGGACCCCGGAACACACAATAACCCTGCGTGCTAAGCGCTATATAACGCATATAGAAGTCATTGCTCGTTGTAAGGTCCTGTTAAGTGTCAGCAGCCGGGCTAGTTTTAGTAACCAGGCCTCTGCTGTGCATAAAGTGTTATAATTAAACATATGTATTTATACGCAGCATTAAAAATCACAGTAACTGGTAAAATTATGCAAAAAAAAAAAAAGACTTGAAATTAGATTTCTAAATAAATCATTGATATTCTCAGAAAACAGCAGAAAAGAAGGCCGATATAATGGAACGTGTGACGGGATTACAGGAGCAGTCAGTAAAGCCATTATATATATAATATGGCCATATAATGTGACTAAAACTCCAATTTTTTCATCTTAGAAAGGTGCGCTGATTTAGATATATATATATATATATATATATATAGGATGGGTGCGGAGGAAACGAGACAGAAGAACGTCTGGAGGGCCCCTTCTCTGGTCTCTCGGCAAGTCAGAAATTGGCTAATTGGCCAGTGATGACCGCGGCTGGTGCTAATCAGTATCAATTAGACGATCCTGATTAAAGATAACAGAACAGCTAATATTGTTGGAAAAGCCGGGATATACACATTAGCTCATGTCTAGAAATGGATACACCCTGACATGTCTGAGCAATTAGTCCGAGGCCATTCAGAGATACCCGCCTCTTGCGAGACACATAGCCGTCACAGCCATCGACTACGAGACCTCTGAACGGACAGAATGAGCTTTAGTACGCGTAATACAGCCTGTAAATATATATACGGCAATTACTGTCTTACTCCAAAAAAGCAGATTTAACTGCTGCGATTCTGCTTGTATTTAACGCAAGCCAAGCAGTCCCACAGATCTTCCCCAAAAAATATTTCGAATGTATCCCCTCCTGATAAATGAGGGGGGGAATAATGGTAACGCTATGTCATCACGGCAGAACGCATTAAAAAAAGGCCTGCGGATCTAAATGCCATCACAGAAGAGAAACAGGGCATTTACAAGCCAAGGATGATGGGAGTTGCAACTCAAAGCCTGGAGTTTAAACTCACTACGTCAGGGTTATAGGGTTAATATTTTGCACCAGGTTATGTGATGACATCACGTACTGTGGATGGACCAACATGACATCACAGGGGCTCGGGTGTCCAGGCCGAGTGTAGCCGGGGTATAATTTTATGTTTGTAACGTATTTTATGAAAAATACAGAAGACCCTAATCATGCATAATTAACACTCGCTTATCCAAACCCACCAACCCAAAACCTAGATGGCCAGAGGTATTTATATATAACCTCCTAAGCACAATATGTAAGCGGAAAATATATGCACAATTATATATAGATATATCGCTTCATTGCACGATCGGAATGATCTGGTGGGAAAGCTTGGCAGAGCACAAAAAAGGTTTCAGCGACGCGCTCGGGGAGCACCTGCTAAAGTCTCATCACATTAATGACCCCCCCGGCCACAGGCCTACAAGCCTGCCCTACGTGCTTAGCCAACTATGAGGGATTTATTCTTTTCCGAGATCCAAAAGCATCCCTGCCGCTCCTTAACCGCGTCGACCGGTATTTGGATCACCAAAAGAGCGCAGGTTAAACGCCGTATACATACGACTGTAGCCGTGTATGACGGATTAGACACGCGTGTTCTGGCTCTACCAGCAGGGCCGAGGTGGGGGCGAGAACACATACTGGGACGTATCCAAGCAATCAGCTGCTGAATGGTTAATGTCAGTGCCGGGGGTCTTACACCAGAGACGGTCGCAGCACCCTCGTGACGGCATTTAACCCGCGTGAAGTTGGGAGCGGCGGTTTCTTAAACATGTATATATCGATGGTTTTAAAGAGTCATTTGGTTTTAGAGCTCAGGATGTAAAATGGAACATTTGGAAAAGGTGACGGATCTGCTTGTAGGGACCTGGGTATTAAAACGTCTCGGTCCTTCCCGCCCGTCCATGTCTGCTAGCGTCCTTGTAAAGGATTTTAATGGTTTTTCCATCTACGCGAGATAAATGTTAATACCGGAGCGGATCAGGCCAGCTCCCATGCTGCGGACTCGCGGACCGTGCTGGGTAAATTACAAGATGCCGTTCCTCTTCTAATTAGGGTCTAAAGCGAGCCCTGATAGACGGCGAGTATCAGAGCAGCGACTAGAAGACGAGATTTTCCGGTAACGTAGAGCCGGGGCACATGCTATTTAGGGGTTTTAATGAGCCAGACGTTACTGCTGTGCATACGAACATCTGGGACAGCTTCAAACACAAACGCAGGGACCGCGCCAGCCGAGGAACAGCAGAGGACCCGCGCCAAACAACATTGTGTACGGACCCATTATTCCGTTCAAACAATATTTGCTTTCACTCAACGAGACACAAAAGTGACAAACGCCAGGGACACATCGAGCCGAATTATACCGGCAGAAGAACCGGCGTGTGCCCGTTACGCAGCGGCTGGGAACGCAACTGCCCCCCCCCCCACAAATTACATACGATCGCGCCGTGCCCATCACGTGGAGACCGTGTCCCATCAGAGACCGCGGTCGAAAATGGGACAAAGTCACTCAAACAGCCTTCAAAGAGCATAACGCAAAGGGTAAACGTGAGGGGGTCAGAAGGGCTTCAGATGTGGAGGGTAGGGTGACAGAGGATAACAAAGGGGTTTATTCACTAAACACAGTTAGTGGTTTCAACTTGCAAACTATTGATCTTCTCAAACCAGAAGGGCTGAGCTGGCCCTGTATGCTGCATAATTCAAAGTTTTAATAAGATATTTGCATTGTAGAATCAATAACATTCCCATGCTTCTTAAAATTATTACTCAAAATGTCTCCACACACACACAGGACAACCCTAGAACAAAGTCCATTACTACCCGCAGCGGCAGAAATCACTATAATGTCAACTGGGCGGCAGATTAACCCCCCCCCCTCGTGTATAAGGGAGATAAACAACCGTCAATCAAGTCTCCGCGCAGTAAGTTATTACATGAAAGATAATGCCTTCTGGCACAAGATTGCGTTTTTCTTCTGAAAGCCGTTAACGAGGTAATTGGATGCATGTTTATTGCTGTCAGAACCAAGATGTGAGGAGCTACCATCAACTAGAGGGTCAGAGGCAAACACAAGGAGGTTTAACTTTACTGAGAGGGTAGTGGATCAGGGTAACGGCCTCTCAGAAGACATACTAAAAAAGAAATGCTTAGGATAGGCATATCGCTCCCATGGATCTAAGAGAAGAATAAGGTCTGAGTCTCTACATCCGGAAAAACGGGCAGACTAGACGGGACGAATGGTCTTTATCTGCCGTCAGATTCTGTTTTTCTAGTTTTGGCTGAAATGATTCCATTTGCTTTAGAATGGCGCCGTGGGATTTTGTTTAGTGAGACAATGAAGTGACTGCGCATGAGAGCATAATCCAAAGCATACACATGTACCGAACGCAGTACTGAAAAGTATCCATCGCTCCTATAATACAAGGCTTGCGTTCTACGTGCGGAATAGCAGAAGCAGCACACAGTTTAAAGCCATATCTAGTCTGCGAAAAGTTAAAGTCCATGAAGTTGGCTAGAACTTCCTATTTGGGTTCTAGCTCAATCTTCACGAAAAGGCTATTTAGACAGGAAAAAAAAAATATTTAACAGCCAATATCTAGTTTGCATTAAATTCTAATTTTCTCACATATAACACCTGTTCACAACCGATTCCATACCTAGAAGGTGATCTATAAGCTATAAACAATCTATGGGATTCCATGGAATAATATACACATATATAAGTGTGTGTGTGTGTGAGTGTGAGTGTGAGTGTGTGTCTCTCTCTCTCTCCATGGAATCCCATAGGTTATAGCTTAGTACCTCCCGTCGCTCACCTTTCAAACGGCTCTGACTCAAACATATAGCCTGTGCTGCCACCCGTGTAACGTACCCTTTTATTCCCTTTCATTCATATAATAAAAAGGAACAAATATTTGTTAAATGCCATCGTAAATCAGAGTACCAGTTGGTGAGTGATGCTTAAGCGTACAATGCATGCACCATCTGGCACGTCTTGGTTTGAGCCGGTGGGGGTAGGAATGGGGTGCAAGTCAGTGGCACTTCAACAGTTAACAGAACGTCAGCCGAGCTGGCTGGCCCAACGTCCCTAGAACTGCCCATCAAATCAGATGATCGCATCGGCCCCCGGTGTAAATGTAGTCTCATAACTGCAGCTTCTCTGGACTTCAGGAATTCAGAAGCACAGCTGTGCGGGGATGACAGCGAGAAGCCCGTCCCCTGAAAAAAAATGAATAAGTACCATATGCATGCGTTCAGCCCAGACAGAAAGGCACGGGGAGAAATGATTTCTTGTTGCTTAGCAGGCGAGGGCTGAGTTGACAATGAGTAATGACATGTCGACATTTTGTACGGATTCTGTAGAAAGCGAGCTTGTTAACCTGCCACGAGGCGTAGATGTTTAAGATAATATCCGGGGAAATTGGCACTGCTACTAGGAGGGGGGGGGATGCCGAAATCCAAGCACGCACCTCGTCGCTGCACGCTCATATGTCTCAAACCACGAGGAATTACAAAAAAAAAATGACAATAGTAACCAGAGGTCAATTACACGCACATTTACAACGCTACGGACCGCAGCCTGGAGCCATTGAATGGTTTAAGATGAAAACCCTGACCAAGGGGGGTGTGTATAGTAATATTGGGTGGGGGGGGGGATATTGTTTTACATTAATATTGTAGCAGGGTTCTACTCTGAGAATGTACAAAATATTTATTTTGTTTAACCAGATTTATTTTGTTTAAACTAACTTCTGAGTTAAACTCCAACCGGGTATTTTTCTTAATGTTCCATTTATTAACTTATTCCCAGTTCTGTTTCTCCGCTCGGGAATCGCGTCGGCCTCCAAAGACTTTCCTTTCACCTGTCAGCCCCTGAGCAGGACGCTGAAAGCCACCTCCTGGAGTCCACCGGCGCTTACACCAGATCGCAAGACGCACTTACGCCCGCGGTCTTGCAAGCTGGGATCTCCACTCACTTTCTTGCAAGCTACGCTTAAACGCACACAGAAGGCACAGAAGTAGCAGGATCTGCCAAGCGGCCAATCAAGAGGCCGACGTCGGTACCGTAACGGCACTAAGGATTACATCAGAGGTTCCACCTAAACCACTGCCAATGCATCGGGGGGGCCTGCCGGACAGCTAAAGACGGCAGCCCAAATAGACGCTGCATTTCGAAACTACCGGAATCTATTTATACGCATCTTTGGAATTTAAACCAAAGCCGAAGATAGTCTTAAATATAATGAAACATCTGGTATAACATGCAGTAAGCTCGAGGCCGACATCTGCTACAAGAGTACGCATTACTGTATTATCATTTTCCACAAAGAGTGCTAACAGGGACTATCTGCCAAAGACATTTCTTTGTGTACGCGGGAAATGAAACAATTCTCGCTCCGTTGTCCCTTTGCTGCTCTGACAGTAAGCGGTGATCTATTAAACAAAAATAATAGGAGGGTTACGTCACAACAGTAGTTACGGGAGAGCGAAGCAACCCGACACACATACTTCACACTGCTTTATTTCCTTTGTAAACCAAAATTACATTTTAAAGATATGCTGGAGGCAGCAAAAGTTAGCGAGATCTACTGCGGATACAGGGAAGCTTTAAAAACAACGGGATATCAATGAAATGAGGGAATTACTTTCCAAAGAAACGGATATATACGTATGTTCTGCTAGAGGTCGTACACATTGATGCCGGAAGGACTCAGACCCAAGAGAACCATGAGAAACTACCGCTATAGTTACACAGCAGAAGGTCATCTATTTCTCGTTCCCATTGTTGGGATGCGGGTCAAAGAAGATCGAGAGGAAGAAAGCAGCTAGATATAGATGTTTAGAACAGAAATTGTTCGCGCCGGAGATAGGGTGAAGAGGTTTCAGAGCGTGTTATCCAGAAGAGGTCATTATGTAACACGCATCAGACGCTTAATCGCTCGAAGGCTAGCGAGATGGGAGCAGGAGATCGAGCCCTAAGGCAGTGCCGTGGCCTGGTACGATCAGACCCGTCACACTACATGAAACACAACCATCGGATATATTGTGTCCACTTATTTTAGAGCCACAAAATGTGTGTACGTTTGACAATATGTGACTTCATGTGGGGTTTCTAGTATCGTCCAATGAAGTTTGACATTTAGAGGAGAAAGGAGAGATCTTTCCAGCTCTTCTACGCCAACTAATAACTACCTAGGATGACAAAAAGTACTTGATTCTACAGATGTGCGCAGACTCCATACATTATCTGTTAGGCCAGTTGCATTATAAATGTGTATACATAAAAAAAAAAAATGCCCAGAAACACTCCTTTACGGTATAACATCCCAACTTTCATAGACTGGCGTAACGCCAGCTCCGGAGCTAGCGCTCGCTGCTCGACCATCGGACGTTTAGCAGCAGTTCCAGCATGACACGGGTCAACTTCCGGATGAGTTGGTTTTTGCATCTCCGAAAAACTTAAAAAGCCCCCGTAGAGCTGTAACGTGGCTCTGAGATGCAAAGATCTGCACAGCATGGGGAGGAGGCTTCGCTTGCATTCAGTAACAGCTGTTAAAGCTCCGTCCTCTGGAGTAATTGAAATCAACAGTCCCCTTTAAATTGTTTAGGAAATAAAATGTTTCCATCGGGTCACACCATAGCCCACTTCCATTATTAGACAAAGGAAGAGCAACGGTGGTTTTACAGGAGTTCAGCGACACGGGAGTCTGCGGCAGCGACACCTGGTTACCCAATTACTAAATAAAAGCACAGGAAGGAGAAAGCAGCGGGACATTCGGGCTGCGATTTTCAGCTATATCAATTGAATAATTTCCCTATATATTTTAGAAGACATTACATGAAGCTGCCTGGGCATGCGCTGTATATAGATCACCCTCATCCAATGCGGTCAATTATCAATTAGGAAAGGTGCAACCTGTGGGTCATACCAAACACCACTGCAGGGGGGGGGGGATTAGCCACCAGCTGCAGAACCTGGCTTAATGCAGAAAAGCCAAAATTCCGTAAAGCTGGATTCAATTTAAACATGCAATTATGTACATTTTACATAAAAATAATTGAAGTATGAAATAAAGTTTAAAAGTATTCCAAATATTATATCAAACAGCATCCAGTAGCCCTCTAATTCTATTCCTTGGCCCTTCTCTCTATAGCCAATATATATACAAACTTATTTACTGAAAAACTTACCGGAAAAGTCAGTTTTCTAGATACGTTATTGATCATCCGGCACAATAAACACATGCAGGATAGACCATTGGGACACTTTAGAAATACCGCAACTAAAACGTCATTAGGCTTTGAAAAGGTGAACCGAAGCGTCATATTATAATAGCTGAAACACACTGGGGTTGTTGGGATCATATGTCGTCGTCATTCAGATGGCATGCGTGTAGGAATACTGCTAGCGATTAGTATCTGGGATCTACACAACCAACGCTAGTCACTGATAACATCAGGAACTTAACCTACTTTTGCGGTGGTTGCCCTTGGCAAGCAACGACAACCCCGATTAACCCAAGGCTGGCGCAAGGAGACATTACATACTGTAGCCACCGCAATATCGTCTTCACTTTTCCTTTAAACCGGACCCGTTCAGGACAGACAGCTTGAATTAGCACGAAGTGCCACTGTGAGACAGCTCTATTTGACACCGACGCTGTCCGCAGACCTTGCTTCCTGCTACCGGGAACTACAATTGATGCAATTCGTTTTTCCCTTTTTTTGAGCTAAACATCAAATCACTGCTATTATCTATATGTTGCCCAATTTACTCGTAACCAGAAATTACTTCAGCTGTTTCAAGGACAACACTGCTTTTAAAACAAGCAATTAGTGAGCGCGGCATCGCTTCAAAAAGCACGAGGGAGGCGCGCTTAAATTATATATCTGGATACCTCAACCTGTCTGGGAGCACTCGGTGAGGAGGCAGTGCAGCGGGAGGTGTTCCTGCTTCCCGAACGATGACATTTAACCGTGTGTGTGAGCGAGGAGAACAGGGAAGCTTCAAGAACAGCTATAAAGCAGTATGGAGACTTTGGCTGTAAGATGTATTATACATGCACCCCCAGCCAAATCTCAGGATCTTGGTAAAATCATCACTAATCCACTGCTTGCAGAGCAGCAAAAATTTCACATCTTTAAGTAACCCGGGAGATGGTTTGTCCTCTATGCATACATCCATGTATTACAGGAACGGTTCCTGCACCCCCTGACGTTACATACATATTCCTTGTGCTGAAACGCCATTCCAAGCTGTGAAGTACACACGGAACATGCACTGACACACGCGGCATAAAGCCAGCAGGTCCCCCCGAAAACATACCATTTCCCATTAAGGTCTGTCTTTAGGGATGCAGAGAGAACATCTTCGGCAGCAGAAAATCTTTCACATGGCGCTCCGTAAGCATATCTGCTGCTTTCCAGGGGACAAGAAAGCGAACAAGGGGCATTTCTGGATGAAAGAATAATTTTGTTGAAAGCAGAACTGCTTGCTGCTTCACTGAAGCCTCGGACGGAAGGCATATCGCTGCCCTTTTCATTGATGAAGGTAGATGCTACGTTGTTACAGGACAATAACCCGATCCGCGGCTGGAGTCGGAGCATGGGTAAGCATGGAACCCTACCGGGCATCTATACGCCGGTACCAGGTCTTCATACAAACCTCAGGCTGCCGGACATGTCAACAGTAGCAAAGTTGACGAGTGATCCCTACCACATTACAAGGGAGCGAAGAAGGAGCCAAAGTAGTTTTGACATGTGGCTGGAAAAAGGGAGCGGGGAGGGGGTTGTCAGGTCAAACAGTGTACATGCTCCAACGGTGAACTCTGAACACTAACAATGCATTTAAAAGAATGGGAAGCAATGCAATTCCAGACATGTCACCGCAGATGTGGGCTGAAAAGGGAATAGCGAGACGCAATCGGATTTCTATTGTGATGCAGCATGGCAAGAAGGCCTGCAAACTGTCAGCCCGCACCAGGGGAGTAATCAATAACAGCGAATTGTACGAGTATGTATGAAAACGGGCCACGCGATGGAACACAACGTACAGTATGTACATCACATTAGTAATCTCAGTAATAACGGAGTGTCAACTACGACTAATTCTTTCCTTATCACACACACAAAAAACGAAAAAGTTAGTCAGACAGCCTGCACAAAAAAATGTAATTTAATAAAAATATATTGAAAGCCATTCATAAAAAAGGCACAGAGCCTTAGGAGGAAACGATTAAAATAACAGATGAACGTGCAGTAGGCTCAGGACCTGCATCCGTCAAAACATTTCACTTACCTCGAGCCTGGACCGGAGATCTTCTTCTAATAAAGTCCAACTTGGCCGAGAGTCAACATACAAAGTCTCTTCGGACAACAAAATGTTGTACATGACCCACACACACTCGCGGGTAACCGCAAAACATAATTTAGACCTAAAAACACTGGAAGAAAATACCGTACATGTGTTGTTGCATGTGTTTCACATGTTCCAACTTTTCCCGTGTTACAAGACACCATAATGTACCCCAAGTGCATTAAACGTGAGCGACCTTCAGAGGAGGCACATCATGCCTGTATTTGATAACCACACAAATGCGTGGCTGTAATTCGCCCTCAAACGTCTACAAATAGCCTTAAAAAGCGGCTGTTGCTGTAATGGGCTGTCAATGGCAGGGCGAAGCTCCCTGTGTGTGACGGCACCCCGTCCTTACTAGTTATGTTTATTCTGCCTCCCTCGATGACTTGAATAAGTCTTGTAACATGGGGGGGGGGGGTGGGGGGGGGGCTTGCGAACCACCAAGTTTAAATCTGCTAAGAAGGAACTTTTGTAGCTGTAATGGTGGAAAAGGAAGGGTTTTTGTTTTACAAAGCGATGCAATTCAGCCAAATTAAGCTATCAGCAATTTTTAGATCTGGATCGGTCTGCTACATTTTAGCTACGTTTTAGAAATTCCCTCGGGCGATCCAGGCAGGTCATTAAAGCACCGGCTCCACACACTATTTCATACAATAAAAAGTTATGAAACACGCCATTTACTTTAGCTTTTTTTTTTTTTTTATTCATTACAGAAGAAGCTTTTCTTGGCTCATTTTTGAAGCTTAATTAATCTTGAGGGAATATAAACTCTGCCCGGGTCCACAATGCCAATTTTTTTGTTACCATGGGGAGGCGAGCAGTTATGGCCACCTGCATTTTTACTTTGTCTTCTTACTTTACAACAATGTACTTTGTATACTTTGAAATACTTTTGCTATATAGTTCGATTTATCCAGCTTGAAAGCCCGGGGACATGCAAACCGTAGCTGTGAGCGTAGCTGGTAACAATCTTTACTTTGTAGATCTTGCTGGATACCGTATGGATAACAAGCATTGGGAATATGTATGAAGAACAGTTTCTGGCACAGGCTATAAAAAGGTACAGCGCAACACTGTAAATACATACAAAAGCAGGGATCGTATAAGGAGTCTGTATTTCTAGAAGATTATGACGTTTGACATTATAGAGAAGAGTCCAATGTGTAATGGCAGATGCAGAGTCTACAGGTGGCCATGAAAGACCTACGCAGTGTGTAGAAAGAAGGGGTTATATGAGCGACAATATACACACACACACACACACACACGTACGTTAATGTCTTATAGCTTTTTGTTTGGCATTCAGGATTTAAGAAATGCTCTCTCTCCATCTCAGGCTCAAGAAGCTCAATATTTAAGATTGCTTTGGTTAAAGCCGGCATTCACCGTGTTCATTTGCAAGCCTCGCCGTATATCTATCTTTTTATATAAAAAGGCAGATATATTGCCTCGCATAGGTCCACCGACGCTTCGTGTAGTCTCGCAAATGTGAAAACGATGAATTGCAGGTCCCGTAGGCTCAAAAGGCGTAAAAGGAAATATCTGCTTTTGTTAGCTGCTGACAATTTTCATAGGAAACAATTGCTGCAGGTTGTACTATATATATATAAAAAAAAAAAAAAGGTTGACGTGTAATTAATCAAAGTCCCGTTGAAGAAACGGGAATGTTTTACTATGTGCAATAGTTTGCGTGCCCCGGCTGTATGACAATGACATCAGCGCATGCGGGTTGCCAATACGTAGCGTAGCGCATTCATGGAAAAGGCCCACATTTGTCGACAAAAACCTCGAGCAGCCAAAGGGTTGAAATTCAGGATACGGGGGAATTAAGCAATGCCATATGATCAGGTGTGAAGGGATACACTAACAATCGTTTAGCGGATATGCCAATAAACGCCTATCTTGGAAAGTGTTCAGAACATGACTTATTGCAGCATGGCATTGAACACGCTGCAGCCAAACTTTATCTTTAAAAAGGCACAATATGAATTAAAAGGTTTCCGTCTTGCTAATCAATGCATGTTTTCATTAACGTATTGACTTCTTTACAACAGTTTGTGTTTTGAGCTGATTGGCAAGGAAAGGACAGCTTGGTTTATTCACTAAAAAGCGTTTTGGTTGTAAGGCCTAGATCAGGGCTTGTGGGGACAAATGTTAACCCCTGCAATGCCACGAATGTGTCATACACAATTGTGGCATTGAAGGGGTTAACGCTGCACTGTCGCTCTCATGGAGCGATCAGGCAGCAGGGGGGTTTTGGGGCTGCTCTCCACACTCATGGGGAGACCAAAGAACCCTCTCCCCTGTCCCTGAAGCTGCCTCTGGCAGCTGGGAAGCAATTGCTGGTCTATAGAGCAGCCATTGCAGGGAGGGGAGTCTTTGATGACTGCTGTAGGCTTCCATGCCTACAGGAATCATCAAAGGGCTTGTGGGGGCTCGCTTTTGCTGTTGCTGGTCTGCCTGGGCTTCCAGGCAAACCACCAGCAGCAGAGCCCCGTACAAAACGGGAATTAACCCCTAAATGCCGCGATCGCGGCATTGAAGGGGTTAACGCTGCACTGTCGCTCTCATGGAGCGATCAGGCAGCAGGGGGGTGTTGGGTCAGGTCCCCACACTTGTGTGGGGAACCAATCAACACTGAACCCCCTTCCCTGAAGCTGCCTGTGGCAGCTGAAAACACGATTGCTGGTTTTCCAGCAACCGTGTTTTCAGCCTACAGGATCACTCCGTGGGAGGGGTCTCAGGCTCGGGGGCGGGCTTGTGTGGCTGTGCTGTCTGCCCAGACTCCTGGGGAGACAGCAGAAGCGCCCCCGTGTGGTGACTCAGCCTCTTACATCCACAATTTTTTCTGGATGTAAGAGGCTGACAAAACCTAGGCGCCAGGACAAAATTCTCTGTCGCCATGGCGACCTGGGATTTGTCGAGCCCTGGCCTAGATTTTACTATACATTATGATGGATTCCACCTTGGTTAGCATGTTAGCAAGGACAGCTTGGCTGAGTCTGCATAATACACAGTTAAATCAGTGATATTTCTTTAAAGTCTTCCCATGCACTGAATTAAGCATCATACAGGTACTCCTCATGCTTGAGGAACCTTGCTGGCCCTTCATAATGAATGGTGAAGTCAAGGAACTGAAAGCAAAACTCCATGTGAGAACAACGATGTCATATCAATGAAAGGTTCTATAGAAAGTTAGAGAGCCACGGAGTCTCCAGGTGATGCGTCGTTTCCCCTGGTCTATGGGTCACTTTTTTCTCTCTCTGTATAAAGAAGTAGTGTTTTGCCGTACCCACTTCCCATCCTACCCTGTGCCCTGCCAAGACAGTCCCCGGGGCTAACCCTACTTACATGACCGACTGCCCCTGCAAAACCACTGCTCTACAAGAAGGACCACTCGGGTAGCTACCCTGGTATCTGTCTATCAAACACTTCCAGTGCCAGCTGTGCTGCCAAGTCTATGATTATTTGGAATGCTGTGTTTCCCCCCACGTTATACGACCCCCTTTGTCTAACTACGGCTGGAAAGATCTTATAAACTAAATCTGTCTTAACCGTTTGGAGCAGCAGCAGTGTCCATGTTTTGTTTCAGAAATAAAAAAATAAAAAAATTCTAGAAAATTATCAACAAACTAAACAGTTCCCATATAGTGTTTAAGCCTATGTCATGATTTAAAAACGACAGCGCGTCTCCTGGAAGGCTGACTCGGTCACTTATCAGTTGTTTCGCGTTGCGATGGCCCAAACGCAGCCTGCTATCACGTATCCAGCTGTTGTGTTTAGTCGCGCAATGACAACTCCAGATAAAACCCTCCGATCGCTAAGCGCTGCAAGCTGGGAATTCTGTTCTCACATGTCCTGTAACTCTGCCTGTAACCTGTACAAAATACTCTACTGTATTAAAAAAAAAAACTTCTATCACGGGGGAAAAGAGTAGAGTACAGCAGCCAACATCTACAGACCAGGTGCATCCATACGCATATACATCGCATATATATATATATATATATACATACTAGAGTCAAGGCAGACGGCGAGGAAAACACGCAACCGGGCAGGACGGACCTAATCGTTACCACGGTTTGTCTGAGTGACACTCATTCTGTTGTGAGCCAAATAGCCGGTCGCATACGAAATTAATCGGTTACCAAGAAAAAGTCAGGAACCAAAACAGGGGTAACCGCTACGCTTCATCCGCAGTCATAACGCCCCGTGGGAAAGAATCTCCAGCTATTAACTACCGGCGGGCGAGCGGGGCTCGCAGGAGAGATATACAATGAACACGTTACATTCTGTGGGTTTCGTTTCCTCGGCTGTACAATAAACACACAAAAACCACACACTTTCCTCCAAATCTACAGCCAACAAAAGCTTCTGGCATATCAATACCCCAGGAATAATCGCTTTGGTCATATTAAAAAGGTGCCGTTTCAACTACTTGATTCTTAACTAAATTTAATACTAGAAGCCCCATTCCTAGCGCTGCTGGGCGTATCATTCCCAACACGTCGGTCTAAAACGTTGCCACATTAAGTGTTCCTGGCACAATTGAATTTTCATGCGACACAAACAGCCAGTGACAGGTTTTCATTAGCTGGCCATATTTTATCGACTAGATATAATCTGGGGCAGAGGATGTCACTAAACGCAAATGATGCCCATATTTTGTTCTAAACGTCAAGCAATCACCGTATTAAGATCTTATTATAGAAATCATTAAACCTACCAGTGTACAATAAAAACAGCCTTTCAGAAATATGGACCACTAAATACTGGAGCCGCACAAATGATGTAAGTACCCCATGCGTATGGAGACCCCCCTAAACTGCACAGGGGGTTCTTTAAACTTTGTCTGCAGGCTGACCAAGTTTTAAAGGAAAGAAAAAAAAAAAAAAAAATTGAAAAAAAAGAAAAAATTAAAAAAAAAAAAAAAGAAAAAAAAAAGATAGGGAATCCTGAGGACTACAGACGGCATCCTACTTGACCAGGCAGGCCGGGTTTTCTGTATTAAGCTTTAACATTAATTAGCATCAACTTTGGAAATTGTTCGATGCACTTTTTCTACTCCACTTGTATTCAAAATTAACCTCTGACCCCCAACTGTACAGAAAACAAGACCAGCATAAATTACATTAAGATAAGGATGATTGATTTGAAGCGATGCCCCCAATTAGGAGGTCAGGCTGCGATTAGCCCGTTAGTAAACAGGGTTATTAACAGTAATACCTGCGGCTACCTGCTCATACAGACCGGATTCCTGTGCTATTCGACACGCGCTGCCATCCTACCATTTAATAGACATTTGTGGAAACGTATGAGACGCCGCGGGGAGGAGCGAAATGTACTGTAATGGCAGGTGGAATTACGCCATTAAAAGTAAGCCAGGACTTTCATTCCACAGTCATTTTATGAGCTCTTAGCTAAAGAAGGGACCGGAGGACACACCGAGCGCAGCCTTTCAGTACGAATACGTGCATTTATAGAAAACGATCTGTACAAACGTTTGCTACAAAATCACATAATGAAGTCTGAAGAGGTCCTGGAGTGTAAGAGCCGTTCAGATCATCGCACGTTTAATAAAGTGTGCGATGGTCCGTCGGTCAGTTGTTAATTTTAGTTCCAAGTCAAAAAAAAAAATAAAAAAAATTAACCATAGAATAAAACTATAGATCTAAAGTTTACTACTACAAAGAAGTATATATTACATATATCATATTATATATATTTGTCATGAGGCACAAAAACAGGTACAAATAGGTCATCAGGAACAAGTAAATGTTTTTGGGCTTCTAAATAAATCAATGCCTCCTAAACATGATCTTGCAGGCCGGACCGCTGCTAAGCACCAGGTGAACGAATAACCGGCACGCCATACCTCTCATCTGCTTCTGCGATGATTCTTTGTAGCACGGTTAGGAAAGCCTTACAATGATGGGATTTGTGCTTGATCCTTTACACGTGCTTCATCCGCCGATAGCTGGAGATGATCTACGGTCATTGTCAAAGCACTTACGTTTTCAAATACGTCCACACTTTCACAGCCCGCAATTTGCTTATTCAAAGGACGTAGCGGCACGGTGCAGAAAAGCGGCTTCGTTTTTCATCCGGAATAAAAAGGCCAATTAATCACTTTCTCGTTGAGCATCTGGGACTTTTGAACGCGGCCACGGCCTGTACTAGCATGAAGGAGTTAATAAGCACCGAATATCGATTGTTTTTTTTCTTGACCAAATCCATTTAATTATTTTCAGCCCAGTTGCTGGATTTCGATGGGATTTTTTGTTTTCAGTGGCCCATTTATTTTATGCCAATGAGAGAGAATACATCTGCTTAAGATATAACATTAAATCCACCAGTCACTCATTTGCAGAGGCTGTTAGAAAAATAAATCAATAGAAATACAGCAGCATTAATCTTGTGCGGTACGCAGAGTATTCCATTCCGACATTTCACTACATTTTATTTTCGATGGCTTTATGTGTGCGGTTAGCACCCCTTGATAGAATAAGGCATGCTTAGTCCCATAGTCGCACTTACATTTCAAATCTATACATTTCCTGAATAGAAAGGGGAGTAAAAAGGGTAATATTTATTAGCAGGCTGCTTGGGGGACAAAGATGGTACAGGCAGGCTGCTTGGGGGACAAAGATGGTACAGGCAGGCTGCTTGGGGGACAAAGATGGTACAGGCAGGCTGCTTGGGGGACAAAGATGGTACAGGCAGGCTGCTTGGGGACTGATAAGCCATCTGTGGAAAAAGATGGCACAGGCAAGCCTTTTGGGGACATAGTAAAGGGTAGCACATACAGGTGTGTTTTATCTTGTAATCTTTAATAAGTAACCCTTCATGGGTAGCACATATACAATTATTGGGTTAAGTGCTTTATTTTCCATAACAAATTTGGAGTATAAAAGGCATAAGCTATCCTTGTCACGGTTGACAATTTTGTTATTCTGTCTAGCGTTGCTGTTTAGAAAAAAGGTTTAGGCTCTCCAATTCTTGGACTGGACTATGGAGAACTTCCCCTTTCGGAGGATGATGATGATGATGTCGTCATCAGTCAAGTGCCCAACAACGGGAACTGTAGCCTGAATCTACTTGGGAAGACATAGGTTCCAAGGATTTTCTTATCATAAAATTGATGTAGACTGGAATATTGAGGAAAGGAGGAATATATAGAGGGGTTTTGGGGTATTAGCTTTGATGTCATTCACGCCTAGTCTCCTGAGGAAGTCGGGTGCTAGTAGAATTTTATTTATGTATCATTGGAGAATCTTTATTAGGATTCTGGTACCATCAGTGTTGTTTGGAAGAAGTATCCACCTGCATGCTGCTGATACATCTACTAGTCCTTGCTGACCTCAGTTTCTGACTTTGTTTGGCACTTGTGGAGAATTAAAATCAACGACAGAGGGCTCACGACTGGTAACCTGCACCAGGGCCCTGTGGTTTCCAGTTACTTTCTGCCTCCAGATTGGTGAGCGCTATGGGGGGCACCAAATATATGATAGGCCAAACACTCTAGGCACGCCCCTGCTCTGTTTCTCCATTGTTTCTTTACGTTTAGCTTTAGGTTGGATAATTGATGCAAGTGTATGTAACATATTAAAAATATTCTACCATCCGTTTATAATTCATAAGTCATAATTCATAAGTCATATTACAGCAGCGCAGGATTCCAGGGCTCCTAAATGATTTTGTTATCCCCCAAACTTAGAGTACATTATACCAATAGCCAAGAAAGCAAAACTGACCCTTTAATTATAGAAACATTTGTCAAACCCAGACATACATGACGTGATGCTCACTTCTCGCAGCCCTCTAATGTATATTACATTTATAAGGAGGTTTCAGTACAGTTCCCGGCTCCCAAGTATATAAGATATAACTCCAGATGAACCACTGGAGCGATCAACTGAATTGGTTTATTACAAAAGCAATTAGAAAAGCAAACCAGCATCTTTTATTGGAGATGCAATAAGGAGAAAGCACTCGGCTATGTAAGAGCTTCCCCGGGAACTAATAGCATTACGTGGAGCGATTGTTACATGGCTGAGGGATTTTAGTTTATTGCCGCTCCAATACAGGTTTGCTCATCGGAAGAGAAGCCTCAACACATTACAGGGTTCTCTAATTCCAGGAGTGTTAAAAAGCCATCGTCTTAGTCTTCCCGGTCCTTCCTGCTTTTCAGCAAGATGAGCGATTATCAGCGAGTGGGAAGTTGGGAAAGCAGGGGCCGGCAGACACGTCCCTCCGGCGTGGACAGAGGAACAGGAACTTATCTGGAGAAGAAATGACACTTTGGATGGAAATTGGACTTCTGGGATAGGCTGGTCACAGACGGGAGATGGCATCTTTAAACAGATCCTTTTCTGTGGATGAGGCATTTAGGGCATCAGAGGAATATCTAAGTAAAGAGGGCGGTGGGTTCTAAACATTTTTAAGCTCAAACCCAAATTTGCCTCTTAGACAAGGTTTTTCATTGACTCTCAAACGCAGAGTCAAACGCTTAGAGTTTAGGGTCCCTGAAAGCACCACTATAGAAGAATACATCAGAGTACTTTAACCCATTAAGGACAATGGGCGGTCTTTAAACCCATTGAAAACAATGCATTTTGAGCCCGTACATGTACGGGCTTTGTCATTAAGGTGTTAATATGTGTTTGGCTGCTTAAAAAAAGAGAGAAAAACAGTCAGTAGGAAATCTGTCTGCACATACACATGGGGGTCTCAAACCGCTGCCTGTAGTGTCGGCCGAGTCGGAGCCGACTGGCCGTATGTATACCGCGCCCAAGGACATGCGTTCCTGTGACTTTCCCTGCAACGGAATACCAGGTTGCTCCAACGGAGGTTGTGGGTTTCCTATAACGATAATGTGCATGTTTATGGTTGTAAACATGCACATTATCTATATATTGCATATCTATATACACACAGATATACCCATACATTGGCCAATAGTAGTACAATAAAAAAAAAAACATTTTATGTCCACACAGATTTGGCCAGCAGTAATCCAGACTTAATGTAAGCTTTCATAAAGCCAACATATATATATATATAAAAATTGGCCTCCGAAACTCTATTCTTTGAAGTTTAAAGTTTCAAACCTGGTGCCCTCTAGATTAGCGGCGAGATAAAGCCAGTGGGGCACATACTGTAAACCACTTAACATTTTTAATCCATTCATTTAAAAGAAGGGATCGTTAAGCAGAAAAAAAGCAATAAAATCGTGTTGAAGTGTGGCATATCCAAGTAATAAAAAAAATAAAAAAAAAAAAAAAAAAAAACCTCCATCCGACCCCTATAACTTCACTTTTCTTAAAAAAAAATTATCCCCACTTTGTGTGTATTTTCAAAAAAAAAAAATTTTTCCCCCCCATGAGTGTTTGCTGCGTTGATAATTGAAAGGGTTAAGAATTCGTCCTGTACAAAACCACATGGCTTGTGAGGCTTGTCAAAAATGGCACCCGTCTTAATCCACATGATTTGAGATCATAACTTTGGTAAAGGGAGGACAATTCTTTTCCCCTCACTTCATAAATCAAGTAACAGATTGTTGACGGCCTGGCTTTCTCCTTTTTATTGTTGGGATGTTTGTAACATGTTTCGCAAGGTGTGGTCTCCTTACTCGGCGCGGGGAGGAAAAAGCAAAGCCTCCGAGACCAAAATGCATGCTGTACACACGAGTGGGGAGAGCAATGGAAATAACAAACGCTTCCACTTGTCCCCAAATCCCCAGTAACTTATTACAGAAAGGAATCTGTTGTCCTTCTGATAATTTGGGCTCATGAGACTACACAAGGCTCTCCTGTCCATACATTCATCGCTTTCATTCAGGAGATAAAAGGCTTATTACAGAATAGAGAATCAATGATATAAAATATTATATAAATAAGAGACGTGTCAAGGGGGGCCTGTTACTTTACCCCAAATCCTACCGTCTCCTCTACAAATCCAAATAAGTGACATACGTGTCAGAAAACCCACCACATGCCAATAGGTATTTGAAGGTCCTGTTCCCCGGGGCTGTGTGATTATTCCTCGCTATTCACTTCTCCCACCTGTTCTTAAGCAGGTGAACAATGTGGATCAGTATAGGCAGCCTTTGCATGAGGTAGGAGGAGGAAAACATCCAGAAATTGTTTAGATAATCTGGCTCTGCCAATCTCGCAGTCTTACATGAGGTTAATATTTAAACTAAAGACCTGACAAAGCAACCGATGGACAAACAATGTGTCGTTCACATGAGTTCCTTTACCTTTAAAGTTACTCTTCCATTAACGCCGTTCATACTTCCGAAGAGCGCAAGATGTCTAGATCGTTACCCTACTGGTAGAGCCGGGTGGGATGGCCATTTTTACCTCTGTACTATGATATTGCCGATACAGGTTGACCCCTCATCTCCAATGCACGTAAAGGAATAGCGGATCTGGAGAAACCTTCAGCTTTTTGTCAGATTAGTTTCCTGATGAAAGCGCCTGTCTCAGATCCTCAGTACAACCGATTTGGATCTCAGGTAGCGAAAGGCTTGGACTTCAAATTGCTCTATTACCATTAACCCTTGAAACAGCGATGCCTTTAACGTGACTGCAGAAAAGGGGGGGCGTATGTCGTATCTGACGTGGTTAGCCACTAACCATGTCAAATAACCATATAAAAAGATGTGAAGTGTGTACATCCAACACAAACACGCAGGTGGAAAGCTCTTACTGCAGACGACATGTATTCTAGAACGTAAACAGGCTTATGATGAATGTGCACAGAGCAAAAAAACCTGCTGTGACCATATTGTGAGCGCATCAGATAATCCTCCGCGCTTCAAAGACGACGGGCAGGAGGCACACGGTAAAAACGCACTCTGACTTCAGCGTGGGCTTCTACAAAGGCTTTCCGGAGCTGGAAGGGCTAGAAAGGTTTTAACGCTACCAACGCCTTTGGAAAGGACAAAACTGGATTAACGAAAGGCTTAACCATTACTCAAGGTAGCACACGCCATGGACATAAAGCACGGGATCACGCACCACTCCGCATGCCTGTGACTTTAAATGATACGTGTGAGCCAGCGGACAGTAAAAGGAGATTTATCATGATCTGCCACGTTCCTCTTGAGACGGACATTCTTGGGATGAGGCTACAGGTGAAACGCTTGTGGTTTACGGGGTTGGCAAAGAAATTATTGAAACCAGCTGAAGGCCACACCAGACGTGCAAAAGAAATTTGAGTAAATGATGTATATAATAAAAAAAGCCATGGGAATGTCAAATGTAATCTGCCCGTTCAATTTCTGAAGGAGTTAATGTTACAGAAGTCCGATCACTGGATCACAGAAAGGCTCCGATACCAAAAACAGATCTACCTTTTGATTCCGAGTGCTTCCCCGAGCAACTTAACGCCGTGGTATACTAGGAGCAAAGGAGATTAGTTAAAGATTTTTTTTTTTTAAGATATGTGAAAAGGTGAAATGCTCATTTGGAATGAGATGAAGCATTCTGCAATGATCAGTTGGAACCTTATAAAAATAAATAAATCTGCTATTCTTAAAGGGTCCGCCGCAACCCCACTTGAATTTCTTCTAAATAGGGAAGAGACGTCCACGTGCTTGGAGATAGTGCCCTCTAGTGGAAAGTCTATGATTGCATCACAAGTCATATCGCAGTTTACCCCGTTTTATCAGAGGCGATTTTTTACGAATACCAAGCAGAACTTCTTTATTGGAGTATTTTGGTGTGGAACGTACCATTTGGGCGAACTATGAATACGGTCTTATCACTAGATTCACATAGATCCAAAAGGTTTGCCTGGACTAAAACACATGATGTGCTTACATATTAAGCAAAATACAATATACGGTAGCGTAAAGGGGGATTTGGCAGTAGAGTGGGTTCCTCTTTACTACAATTTATGAAGGTCTAATCCCAGGAAGCTTCTCCTGCAGGAAGACCCCGACTGTTTCTGTACACCTAGTTAAATGAACGAAAGCTCCGTGGAGTTTATTCACACAGAGCAGAATGCATTGGAAAGACCATGGTGGAGCCGGGTCAGCTTTCTGGTGGGCTATAGGCTGACATCTTAGCTCCTGCATGCCCTTGAAGACACCAGTGGTTCCCCTCTTCAGAAGAGGACCGAGAAGATCCAGCCCTCCCTTGGTTTTAGGGATACATATTCCTTCTGCACGCGAGACCCCAGAGGAAAATTAGGCACTTTGTCCCCCCTACGGCCCTACCACAGTCACCATCTTCACTGATGCGGCTAAAGGAGACCCAAATGGGCTTTTTCGTTCAAATCACATGAAAATCTCAACAAATCAATAGGTTTCGAAATCTTTAAAAGCTTCAAAAACATCCGAACTGCCGGCGAAACTCTATTCTTTGAAATTTAAAGTTTCAAACCCGGTGCCCTCGGTAGATTAGCGGCGAGATAAAGCCAGTGGGGCACATACTGTAAACCACTTAACATTTTTAATCCATTCATCAAAAACAAAGAATGTTTGCAGACGGAGAGCGGGTTGTTTATCATTCTGTCACATCACACGGCGCGCCGTGGACTGCAGTTTGCTCGAGGTAAATTGATTTAGTCTTGTTAAATCCTGAGCAGCATTTTTATAAATTTTTTTTTCCCAAATCAGATTTTTATCATTGTCTCCTCGGCAGCATTATTATTAACCCGTTGGTACCGTTGTGGATCCGAACATAAAACCAAGCTTTAGGTTTCAACCATTTGCGGCAACTTTTTATCTGACAAGTAACCCTTCAGCAACTGCCCTGTTTAACTAAAGCTCCTGAGGACCACTGAAACATACAAACGTGGCGTTCTCTGTATGATTTGAACTCTCCATAACCAGCCACATGTTCCTTGCTGGTCGGAGCAAATTTAACGGTCGCGACTACACGGACGCTGGGACATCAACGTCAATACCGCAGGAGCTGCTCCAAAAACACACCGGGTATGTAACGGTAACTAATATCCGAGTTGCTGCACTGAATTGTTCCCGAGGCGTTTCTACCGCATTACACGCGTCCTCAAGGGGCTGAAATAAATCTTCTCGCTGCATTGGGAAGTCTCCCAGGGAACATTTTTTCCTCCCACCGCTTTTCATTCTTCACACACAGGACAAACATCTGCACCGCCTGCATGTGATGCACATTTTCACTTTCCCCACGTTCGTACATTATAAAGCGGACTATAAAGTTGTATTTATTGCAATTAGCTGCTACGGCCCCCTAAAGCTTAACCTCCGAGACACAAAATATCAGGATCTGAAAACCTTGCAGCAGCCTCCCGACTTTGTAAAAAAAACAAAAAAAGAGTAACTAGAGCCCAAATAAGCATGAATTATGCTTATTTGGGCTCTAGTTACTCTTTTTTTGTTTTTTACTTATGACATCATACAGTTTTTAATGCATATGGCAGCTGAGGTCACTTTAAATGTTCTTACAAAGTTAAGACTTTAAGACTATGCTTTATCGGTGAAGATGGCATTAAAGTTCACTTACTACTTCCCCAATAATTACCCATCAAAATCATTAATATGCACCAGGGTATCAGCAGGTTACGTATCTCATGTATAGCTACCCTTTCTGGTTTATGATGGAGCGCATGCATTGTAACCGATAAAGGTGTAACAGTATGTATCTGTAAACTGAGGGCACGCATGTTTGAAGGCTGATGGATAAATAAGATATGAACTTTAAAAAGTCTCCCACCGATTATTTTGAATCTTTGCACTTAAGTAGCTAAATATTGCTATAGTAAGACCTGCACCATAAGGTGATGCATTGGAGGACCGAGCATCACGAGGTCTAATGGGGTGCTATTCATTATTTTGGTCATGGAAAGAGGCCAAGGCTAAATCTTATGATCCCCAAAACCGATTAAACTCCATTTAATAACTCTGGGTATAGAAAGAGAATTTAAGAGCAAATATCTTTCCTCTACATAGCGAATATATTAGCGATCGGCAGAAGTGAAGTCTGTCAAGTCACACAGCCCATACGCACGCTATAGAGCCCATACGCAGCTTCTATCGTTACCTTCATCAAAATCGGCATCATCTTCTGTGTGCTGTGGGAATGGGAAGCAGTTTGTTATTTCGAGGCGATCGTCGACCACCAGACCGAGTAGAACTCCTTGCACCACTTCACTTCCATGGCCCTCTTCTTGGTAATGCTTAATGATCTTCAATACCACCTACAGGGTAGAAAATAAACATTATGTATCTTGTTCATAAAACTTCAATAACCTGATCATTCTGCATGTGCAAAAAAAAAAAAAAAATATACAGACAGAAAAACGAGATCTAGGGAGCTATCCAGACATTATCTGGAGGAGTGTTAAAGGGTTAAACATTTTAGAAGACCATAGGAAGCCCTCAAAATACCTTCATTTGCTCTCCCGGGTATTTGAAATAACAAAAAAAAAAAAAATTAGATCTGACATTTTAACACTTCAATGGGTTTAAAAAAAAATGTTCCAGGCTGGGCTGCCTTAGACTCGATTATAAAGCATCTCCAAGATTAAGCCTCCTGCCCGTCTCCGGTAATCAGCAAAGCCGTCTTACAGCGGTCACACAACGCATGCATTTTATACAAATTTTAAACAAATACATTTTAAAAAGTCACATGACCCAGCTCCCAGATTTTGTGGCTGACACCTGTGTGCCAAAAACTCATCCCTATCACACCGAGCACTGGGATAGAGATTCCGCTTTATTAAGACTACCCAAAATCCGGCCCCGCTTTTGAAACATCAGCAGAATCATTAAACCCAAATCTCCCAAGAAAACTTTATTCAGGAGAAATAAAAAGTGAGCTTAAAGTTAATTTATTTCTACAGAAATGGGGGGGGGGGGGCGCGCACAAAACAGTCAGGAGCTGGTAGAAAAAGCGTATTTCTTAACAGAGAAGCTAAAGTCTTCCGGCTTTTTATTTTTTTTATTCCTAGTAATTGATTTGATATCCTATTGTAAATCACAAAGCCATTGTTATTTGGTCATCGAGATGATGTAAGCAGCAGCCGGCTTTGTTTCTTTGAGGTTGCCCCAATCGGTGACTTCTCTCCCCATGCATCGGTCACTCGGGCCCCTGCTTTACACGCAGGATACTCTTACACAGCGCGATTTCAGAGGCTTTTAACCGTGATGAGAGCTCATTAAAGGCGGCAATCACATCCACCATTGTCATCCCGCTCAGGTGTTCTTTCAGCCCTCCGTTCGGCATTTCTTCTGCTCATTCACCTGGCTCTCTGTAAAACGTTTGCTTTCAGGCTCTCTTTTCGGCAGTAATGAACATTCATTAAGATTTAGCCGTCAATTATCACTCCTCGAGACGCAAACCTCCCTCTCTGCCCGGCAGCCACGGCTCTTCGGTATACAGACGGCAGTGCCCGCGATGCAAAATGAAACGAAACGTTCAAACTGCGATGGTTAGTACTAAATACTAAAACGTTTAGCCAGACGCTGTCTGGGGGGTTCTGACTGATATTCGGCCCAAAATTCGCTTCAAGCAATCAGCGGGAGGAAAGTTGAAAGCAACAGGAAGACTTTCTACATCTGTGCGCAGGGGTCTGTAGAGACCCCCGCTGCCTGTAGCGCTCCTCCAGCCGGCACCGACCTGGAGAAAATATACAACGTTCCAGGAGACAGAACGGACTGGACGCATCTATTCGGGAAACGGGCAGACGTATATGGGGGGGGTTCTGCAGAAGCCCCCCCCCATGCATTTCCAAAAAAATGTAAAGGGACCATGCAGCATTAAAGTACATAAGACAGCTAGAGAGTCCCTTTAAACTTCATCTCATTGCTTTTTTTTTTTTCTGTTGATCTCGAGTGACCTGAATTAACCATTAAATGCCTACTTTAAACCAGTTCTCTCTATATATATGTATTTTTATTATTGCATAATATTAATCCTACAGAGCGATCAATGTTCTTATGTTAAACGCCCCATACAAGGGCTGATACGGGTAAATTACATCAGACCAGAAGAGTAAATATGAATTCCTATTAACAGACCTTTTTAGATATCAAAATATGGTCGAGATTTCTCATGTAAATAAACAGTTAGCGAGCCACGAGGATATTAAATCCAGTCTGCTCGCGTTAAGCATTTCTGCGGCGGAGGCTCGGGAAGACTGACAACGCCTCAGCCGTACGATTAGAGCCCGGGCTCAAAGCATAAAATTCCATTAGCCGCCAGAAATTAATGGTTTCGGGGGGGGGGGGGGGGGGCGACGGAGCGGTAAGAAGGAACTGGAAACCGCCAAGCCTTGAACGCAAGCGTGTAGTCTGAATAACTTCAGTGACAGCCCGGCAGAGAGCAGAAAATTACACTCAAATTTCGGCGTCACAGGCCATTTCTCGTACTTGCCGAAACGTATGTCTGCGGCGACACGGGACACGAGGGGGTTAACCCTTTTGACTACCACAACGAAGGCAAGTCATCCCGTGGCGTTCTCTTTCCAGTGTGACGGCGTACAAACAGTTAAAGTGACCGGGCCCTATTATTCGAGTCCCGAGACAGGAGAGAACGCAGTGAAATAAAGACCAGTGCGGGGAGAGCAGCTATTTTATTTCTGACTGTCAGGCCCGTAGCCGTAATTCTTATAAAAGGCCTCGCTATTACCCATCAAACATACTCAAGGACAGCGGCAAACAGTTTTTACAGTCTGGAAGCTACCAGGTCATCAATCACGTTTTACTCGTACAGTAAGAGGAGAACTTAACCAGGGATGGAGACTTTTGGAGGTCTGTGCTTTCATAACCCGGATTATTAATCCTTCCAGAGTAAGGGCCGCTACGGCACCCTACATAACGCAGACAAGAAATTGAGCGACGTGCATTAAAAGGGATAGCGCTTATTTTTCCACAAACTGCTTATCCAATTAACTTTACCCTATAACCTATTAGTGACTGTCCCTTTAAACTATTCTGTTCCACAAGACCCCCCCCCCCCCCAAAAAAAAAGTAAACCAAGAACATGCAATAAAAGTCTAATGATACTGGTTTACAAAATGATTGCTTGTATAAATTTAAAGGGGAATTTTTATTCCTATTATTCATATTATTGATTACATTTTCCCAAATATTGTGGATTTTTTTTTGGGGGGGGGGGGGGGGGGAGATATATTTTCAGACAGCTCCGTATTAGTCATAAACAGGCATTGGGCTTAATCACCCAGCCAGACACTGTAACAGAAGTCTATGGAGGAAGGACTTCATTAGCACTGCCATAAAGCATCAGCTCGGCGTGGTGCTTCAGCTAAATCCCAACGATGGCCATCTCCAGATAAAGTTTAACATAGCTTAATCCAGGTTCGTCAATGCTAACCTTTATAACTAATTTTTATAAAAGATAAATATTCAAAGTCAATGTCAACTAAGCTCTTTAGAACTCTGTATTTGAGGACTGATCCTCAAACTGTCCTTAGGTGAGCCCCAGAATAGCATTACACATGGTGCACGTTATTTTAAACCTGCATATTCCTTGTGATTGAGTATTTTTTGGTTGTTCAGCCTACTCCAAGTATGCAGAACGGATGCAGTCTCTGAATATAGAGCTGGCCGTTTCATCGTGGATAATTTCCAACTTTACCAGGAACCCAGATGCTTCTAATTGTCCCTGTCGGAGAACTTCCATATCTTGGGGTTCCAAATTACAATCGATATCTTTTATCAAAACAGAAAATAACACCTCACAGCCTATGTCCACATTGCTTAGAGTAGGCAAAACTCTGTTTCAGACGAGACTGAACTTAATACAAAAACAAAATAGATAACACAGGAACAAGATGTATTCCTTCACACTCAAGAATGGGATTTTTGGTCAACTGAGAACAATTCTAATCTTCAGGGATAAACTAAAAGGGGAAATTATTGAAATATGATGGTATTTAATGGTGCAATGTCACATAATGTTTAGCATAACTACATTTATAAACTTTACCTGTAACTCGTTTGGAGGCATTTGGTTTCAAAGGTAAAGGACTTCTTTAACCCAATGGAAGCCAAGATCGCCATATGTCCTGCCTTATGTATTGGTATTTATAAACATCATTTATTTAGAGAAGATGACAAAATAAGGAGCATTAATGTGAGCAAAAGTGTTAATCGTTGGGAGGGAAAAGCGAGACTTTCATTGAGGTCTCTAATGCTCACAAAAAAAAAACCCTGCAGAAATACTATTTTCTGGATAATGGAAAATAAAATTACTATAATACAAAGATTTGCTGGGAAACTGTAGCACGGAAGCGCCGTGCAGGCCTATTGTATATCGGAGATCTGCCGTCAAAGAGCATTTACTCGAGACATTTTAGATTTTGGAAGAATGAATAAAAACCACTTAAAGCAACCTGTGCTCACAAACGCGAAGCCGGAGCGAGAGCGAAGGAAAGGGTTTAAATAGAGACATTTGCATTTAAAACACAAGCGTCATGTCGCAGGCCTTTCTGAAGGAACCGTGCTTTTGTACTGTAATAGGATGTCGGGGCGCAGAGAGTTTTGGACAACACCTTCCGCTGTGCAATCTGCAAAGAAAACGCATTATCGTTCATTACCATGGTAACCGTGAAGGCCCGGCACCTCGCGAATATCACCGGTGTAGAATAAATTCTATCCTACCACTCCGGGACTCCAATTGTTTGAGCAGCGGGGCATTAGATGTCATTACTAGGCTGTCGGGAAGCAATCATGTGGCTGCGATACGATTAAGGACTCGTAATGGATATCTTGAGGTCGCTAGCAGAGAGCAAAGCTCCCAAACAGCGGATCAGGTCGGTTCTGCCCCAATTTGTCATTGAGTTTATATTTCTGCTTTAGAAGGTAGAAGTATAGTTTTACATTCACGTAGCTAAATCTGTTCGGGGAACACTCTGCTAATCGTATCCCGAAGTGTTTTTAATGTGGTTGCAGCCACCGTCTACCCAGCACACCGTCGCTCGCCAACTTCAGACAAGCTTTTATTTACCGATTTTATTTTCACTTCTAACCGCTTTCCGCCTGAAGAACTTGACTGCCGATTTCGGTGGGGAGCAGATCCCCAGGGTGAGCGGAAGGGACCTTTTTGCAGCCCGTACAATTTTAGTACTTTGACCACCTCGTGGTCTCATGGTTAGTCAGAAAAATCTATGAGGTTTCCCGCTTTCAGTTTGTGTTACAAAGATTTAGCACTGATGTCCACCAGCTGGATCCATGTATTCCAGAAGAGGAAGGTCCTACGGACACCCATCAACCCATGGACTGCCTTATGAAATCAGAACTAAGATTGTTTTCTCCTTTCCCCTCCACCTAGATTGGTTGTCTTATCTTAACTCTACGAACGCACTTCTGATCCTTTGGATCCACCTCCCACGGGGTCCATCTAGATCATCACTACATTAAATCATTTCTGGAATAGTCTGGTCTTCTGCCTCCATTGTATGGAAACACTAGCAGAACACCCATCACTTCCATTAGAGTTGATGTTTGGGCAATCTGACCATCATATAAAAACATGTTGTTCGGAAGCCACTCCGGATGTAACAAAACTACAGCCCGTGCTCTATTGACGTTTCACCTTATTTCCTCTTTCATTACAAATATGAGAAAAACAAGCAGATTCATCAAATATATGCTCAGTAACATTCATTTCTCTTACGGGGCTCTCAATCTTGATATTTTGAAACAAAACAGCACAAGCTCTTATTGAAGTTCCTATTGCTAATTTTTTTTTTTTTTTTTTTTTTTTTTTTTTTTAAGTGGTGCCTTGTGGTTTACTGAAACATAAAAAAATGTCTTAATATTGAAATGTACATTAAAAAAAAAAATTTACTTAAAAACTTAATGCACAGTAATGACTCCAGCCTTTGAAAGCTAATTCTGCATCTATGTTGCCTCTGAACCCAGAAGCCGGTGCTGAAAATGGTCCCTGGACGTAAGGGCCAGACAAATGCATTATGTGCATCTACTTCGCCCATCACACGTGAAGGAACCAAATGTAACGGAAATAAGCGTGTTGGCATCACAGGCGGCTGGAAATTAGTGACCTTTAACTGCTAACAAACAGCAGGCTTTCTACTGGGCATACTGGTGCTTTAAATGTCAGGCTCACAACATGGGAAATTACATCTATTACATAGCCTGTGGTCAGCACACAGCCAAACACACTATCACACAAATAAACCCTTTCCACGCAGTAAACTAATTACTGGAGATGGCCGAGCGTCATCAAAAAAATAACATTCAACGAACGCCTTACTCCTGATTCACCAACACGTTCCATCTAATGTAAGCTGTAGGGCCGCGCTTGTTATTCATCTGAAAGCCCTTCAAAAGAAACGCTACGAAACATCGTGGAATTTCCAGCACAAAACAAAGAAAGAAAAACAAAACCTGGTACTTATTGTATTTCATGCAATTTATACTTTGTATATAGGATGAAAATTTACTAGTCAGCTCACGTTAGGACTACTGCGCAGAGGACAACCCGGAGCCCCGTATCAAGCACCTTCTGGCATCAGATACCTGGATTAAAGCTCACATGGAACCACAGCATACATACGCTTTATATACGCGGCACAAAACAGGGCTCTATAGCCTTGATGATAATGCAGCAGGTTCCATTACATGTGTTGCAGATTTTGGTGAATGGCGTTGACCCCACTGCATGTCTGGATTCGCGCCGGGGCAGTAACGGAGGCCGGTGCAGGATTCATTCCTTATACATGGATCATCCAATCACGTTTAACCATTAATTGGTCAAAAACCATCATAGCCTTTTGCTCCCAAATTTGGAGACAGACCCTCCACTTCCCGTTTCCCTGAATATCTGGCGAATAGTTTTTTCCTCCCTTATATGCCCATAAGAGAAAGATACATTTTCGTTCTAGTTTTGCCACCTTTTGCCGCACACCTCAGCCAGCCTGTGCTAAAAAAGCTTTCCTTTACTCTTCAATTAGATCTTTCCAAACCTATTAAAATAGATGGCACATAAAACAAGTTATAACGGGTTTAAATAAACGAGTCTGTGAAGGTGACATTGCCCCTTTAACATTATCACAGCCCAATCTGCTCCCAATCACTGGGGGGGGGGGGGGTACCAAAATTCCAGCACGTTACACTTAACATACAGGACACTGTTTGTACCAAAGCTTGTTAACAGAAGACTAATTGCATGTTATAAGCCATAGAGAGCTTAACAGGTAAAGAAATAAATTAGGTATTCCTATGAAAGGGCAAACAAAGCCCCTGTAAACACTTTGACCCAACAAGGTTTAGCAAAACAGAACACTACCAGATTCACCAAGTTACTTTCCCAGACTAACTGGGAAGTTTATGCTATACTGGCCAGTCCGTAACGCAACCGAGCATTGAATAACCATTGTTCTAGGCTTTAGTTTATCATAAGATTGGCCTTAACTATGGTGAAGTTAAGAGAAATGTATGTAAAACTGCATGTTTACTCAAAATTTATATATATATGGAATATATGTGTATATATATATATATATATATATATATATATATTCCAAGTTTAGTAGGAGCTTGCAGAATTACACAGGATCTGTTCAAAGAATTCCCTTCCATATCGAAGTTTAGAAAACAGACATGAAGAGGACAGAGGGGGTCTAGGAAGAAGACACCCCCGGCCTTGGGTTTGGGGATGCTTTTTTTTCCTCTTAAACTTGGCTGTCGCATTAGTTAGGTTTACAGCCCTTTTAACAGAACGGTCACATTTCTGCTGATTAAATCTGCTTTTTTTATGGGGCTGTTGAAAGAGCAGAGATAGAGGTACAGTCAGCATTTTTACGACGCTGTAACTCCGTTTTATCCAGTAATATTTTAGGTGAAAAAGAAATGCTGTCTGTTTTGCGGCAAGAGCCAAACGCCAGGTAAAGGATGGGAGACAATCGATTAAACACCTATAGGGGGGTTTCACACCATGGGATGCATCATTATTTCACCAAATATCTTGGCGTGACGATCACGTGGGTCAGTTAGACTTTAGACTCGTGGCTTATTTCATATGACTAAAATGAAAAGGCCAATATTGGAAAGGGAGATGAATATAATTCATGAATACCAGTGATGCAATGGGGTTTTCCAGCATTTAAAGTTGCACTGACTTTACACCACCATGAAGCATCAAGCCCAATGGGCACGTCCTGCAAACAGGGCTGAATCTGCCTAAAGCAGTGTAATCTGTGACATCACATCCAGAAATGATGCGGGAGCAGCTCGGCCCTTCCCAATGTATCGTCCGAAGGTGACTGCAACGCGAGTTCTGGTAACAAACCACTGAATTTTCCCAAAACACGCATGGCTGTATTACTCAACCCCCCATCCTGTAAGAGTCACCACAAGTACCGTCCATAACATTAAGAGGGACAGTCTTTTGTCCTAAAAATCTTCACTAATCATGAAAGCATAATAACCCTTTAGGACGTAATATGTCCTACAGAAAGTCTGGGTGACCATGGGTCGTAGTACATAATACAGCCTGAACTGCCACGTACTGGAGACGAACCTCCGCAGGACATGGAAGACCCGACTGTTGCAAGCGATTCACTACTTACATCTTACTTTAGGGGGAAAATGAATACCTTGTGAAAACGCTGCACTTGGGGTCCAGTGACATATCTGCTGTCTGGGAATTGGAGAACTCAGTGGTCACCGAGCTTCTTGAGCAACCAACAGCTCGTCGCTTACGAAATTTTTACGTAAAATCAATTAGCCAGCAAACTAAACAAGCATTACAAAAGCAAGTGATAACGCATTGACAGTCCAATATTTTTACAGATACACTTTATAAATAAAAACATGAACGCACAAAAGGTCTACCTAATGCAAGTGTTAATGCCCAACACTAAAGCGTGTTAAGAAAGACGATTGCATATAAGCACGCCAACACCCCAATTTCCAGAATAAGAAAAAAAAAAAAAAAACAAGTTTCCATGAATTTTCCATCTATAAGCAAAACAACTCTTATTTAGAAGATGTATAGATTGCATACGTGAGTGAGGACGCTTAGTGTGTGTGATCCTTTGGGATGCGGAGTTGCCAGCTGCGTACAACACATGGAACTTCAAGGCTCGTGTTATATATTTGTCAGCAATAAGACGGCTAAGGGACCCAGCAGTCTCCTTCCTCTCGCACGTCGTCTTCTCAACCAGTCTGGAGAGCTGCATTTAGTACATTGCACTCCTCGGGCCATTCCTAATCCGCCCCGTCTTCTTACAGTCAAATCCATCGGTACTCTTGGTGACAAACTGAGCAGTACGTTTCTACCCTACAGCACCTCAACCGCTGCTTTCTCTCACCGCAGCCAACAAGACGGAAATTAAACTTGCGACGAGTGGGTGCCGTGGCAAATAAGGTTTATTAACAGCTATGGCAGAAAAAGAATGAAGGAAAGAAGAGTTTCTTTAATTCTGCCCAGAAAGGTCTCCGGCTACATGGTCATTACAAGCCGCGAAGAACGCAGTATTAAGGTGAAAATGAAACCCGGGCTCAGTCATGACTCAGAAGACGCTTTTCCGACAGTGTGAAAAATGAACCAACTTCAGGCCGCAAAACGCACGGCTTGATGAACATTCGTTTAACCATGTGCATGCCGCAGGGGTGAAACAACCCTCACTGCAGAACTCCCGTGAACATATTATAAACAGATCTCAAAGGAAAAGTCGCTGAGCCGCTAAACGGTTTAATCCCGAACCTGGCTGCTGGGGGGGGAGAATCCACCTGGATCTGAAACACATGAGCGCATGGAAGCCGCACAGCTGCACTACTCGACAAAATGAAAGATTCCTACAAATACTTTACCTTAAAACATTGTCTACCCAGAAGTTTTAGTTGGAGATAAATATAAAGAGGAAATTACAATGTGCACAGCCTCCTGATTCTAAGACAGGAATGATAAAGGCCTCTCTAACTTCAGGAAAAACAAGTATTTGTAACAATTTGACAATTTTTTTTTTTTTATTTTTAAAGAGAATTCTTACCAGAAAATGAATGTTTTTCTTGTTACTTTCCAGTAGGTGCTACTGGGAGTGACATTGGAAAAGTCTTTTAGTTTGCCCAGCTCAACAACGGGTGGCCCCACAATGTGACTTAATCTTATCAGCGGTCCACACTACTTTTCTAGCAAAGTTTTGATGACAAAGTAATTCTCCCCCCCCCCAAACACATACAGGCTTCCCCAACAAAATGCTTTACAGGCCACCAAAGGCAAGTGTGCAAGTCCCTCCAAATTAATATGTGCTTTATTTAGTTAAAAAAAGGCTTCTTATACAACGCTACCTCCTGCAGCATTAATAAGGAATCTTCATGGAGTGCAACTGGAATCGTGCAAGAAGTAGCAGCCGACCACAACAGGGTTCAGGTGGCACGTGAGACTGGCAACTATTTTTCCTACTGAGCATGTGCAAGAAGTGTATTGTGGTATGGGGAGGGGGAGGGGGGGGTTGATGACACCGAAGAACTACAGTAATTATAGAACGCCTGCACCTATTTGCATGCAGTGAAACACACACCGGACTCTAAAATGCATTTAACATGAAAATCGGGATGAGTGCTCCTTAAACTGGCTGCCATAATATAAACCTTACCGCAGCCAAAGTAAAACGTATAGCCAGATTATCTTCATATCACATATTAATGCCAAAGGGGGCAAAAAATATACACCGACATGATTCCAAATCTTAATCCATCTAGACCTGGGCTGCAGCCCTCCAGCTGCTGCAGGACTACATCTCCCATACTCCTCAGCCAGCCTCTTAGCATTATGGGAAATGTAGTTCTGCAGCAGCTGGAGGGCTGCAGGTTGGACACCCGTGATTTATTTTTGGGGATAATAAATTCATCCCATGTAAAACCTGCAGTCTTTTTTTTATCATGAAAAGCTATTTGCTTGTGGCCCAGGAAAGATTAAAACCCGCCAGTGTTTTGCTTTAAGTGTTGCTCTCCAGATATCGCTCTCTCACCGAGGGGGGGGGGGGGGGGTGCCATTTATCTGCTGGACACTTCGTACTCATCCTGCTCCCGAGAGTTGTCAGAGGGACAAAAGCCTCGATTCATTTCCCGTTGCGGAGAGGAGGCCTCTGTAACCGTGTCCCATCCCTCAGACTGCTTGGCAAGTCACGGAGAGAGTATCCGTCTTTAAGTTAAAAAGCGTGTTCTTCATCTTGCTAAGACACTCTTTCCCAGGCTCCCAGAGCAGTAAGTACCACCGAGAGATCACAATTCCACTAAATCCATCAACCTATTTAGCGAGCAGGCATGCATAACTAGCCTGCAGGAGAACAATAAGCTATAGTATCTGTCTCATTACAGCAAGTCATATTAATGGCAAGGCGATACACAGAGACAATCACACATTCAGCTAATCCATTCCACCTCATCCAGCGCGGGCGGCCAAATACGTCTTCACGGCAAAAATTGTATTGACAAGGTTACCGAGCGGCTGACAGCAAGGGGAGAATGGGTTTATATATCTCGCGGCACAGCAGCCATTTCCACGGCATCCTCGAGGTTAGCATAAGCTCATTAGTTAACCTGGCCTTGTAGAGCAGCGCAGAACGGCTCCAGGACAGGAGTATCCATCCCTTTAAAAATCAAACGCATCCACACATTTTCATTCTTTCACTTTTTTTTTTTTCCTTCTCGTTACTGTCAGCATTTTCAGTCAAAAACAACTGCCTACAGCACAAGTCACAAAAACAATGTTTTTCAGTCTGGCCAAAGTATTCCACAGGGGGTTCTTCATGCTTCTGTACCCCCCCCCCTTATAGACCAGGGTGGTATTTTTTTTTTTTTTTTTATATCCCCAGATCATTATGCGGCACCTGGAAAGCTATGGAAGTTCATCCGACAGCAATAGAAAGTATCTGAATTTACAATTATGCAGCTTTTGCCTCTTTCCCCACAAACTTCCATTTTGCTGGACTTAGAGTCCCCTTTTTGAAAAATAAACAAATATTTCTAAAAAAAATAAATTTAAACCACTCAAATAATTGTACCAAAACCGTATTAGGAGATCACACAGACACAAAAACTACCATTTAAAAGTCTGGGGTGACTTGACTGTTTTAATGGGAATTTCTAGCTGTAAGTATTCCAAAAGTTTTTTTTTAGCGGTCAATACGCGTTTTAAACTTAAACTAGCAAACATGCCATTGGAACACAGGAGTGATGGGAGTGATAAAGGGCCACTGTACGTCTACGCAGATATTCTATTAAAAATCAGTGCCAAGGCAGGTCATGAGGTGAGCACAGGAGTCAGTGTGTATGTATAGTGCCAGAGTCAGTGTGTGTGTGTGTATGTATAGCACCAGAGTCAGTGTGTGTGTATGTATAGCGTCAGTGTGTGTGTGTGTGTGTATGTATAGCGCCAGAGTCAGTGTGTGTGTGTGTATGTATAGCGCCAGAGTCAGTGTGTGTGTGTGTATGTATAGCGCCAGAGTCAGTGTGTGTGTGTGTGTGTGTGTGTGTGTGTGTATGTATAGCGCCAGAGTCAGTGTGTGTGTGTGTGTATAGCGTCAGTGTGTGTGTGTGTGTGTATGTATAGCGCCAGAGTCAGTGTGTGTGTGTGTATGTATAGCGCCAGAGTCAGTGTGTGTGTATGTATAGCGTCAGTGTGTGTGTGTGTGTGTGTATGTATAGCGCCAGAGTCAGTGTGTGTGTGTGTATGTATAGCGCCAGAGTCAGTGTGTGTGTGTGTGTGTGTATAGCGCCAGAGTCAGTGTGTGTGTGTGTGTGTGTGTATGTATAGCGCCAGAGTCAGTGTGTGTGTGTGTGTGTGTGTGTGTGTGTGTGTGTATGTATAGTGCCAGAGTCAGTGTGTGTGTGTGTCTATGTATAGTGCCAGAGTCAGAGTGTGTGTGTGTGTGTATGTATAGTGCCAGAGTCAGTGTGTGTGTGTGTGTGTGTGTGTGTGTGTGTGTGTGTAGTGCCAGAGTCAGTGTGTGTGTGTGTGTGTGTGTGTGTGTGTGTGTGTGTATGTATGTATGTATAGTGCCAGAGTCAGTGTGTGTGTGTGTGTGTGTGTGTGTGTGTGTGTGTGTGTGTGTGTGTGTGTGTATAGTGCCAGAGTCAGTGTGTGTATGTATAGTGCCAGGGGTGTGTATTTTTATATATGTGCAGTGTTGGCCAGTGCATGTAAGTATATGTTGATGGACAGTGTGTGCATGTGTACAGTGTGGTGTTAGTGTGTAAGGTGTTGGGGGGAAGAAAAAAAAGTTGGCTCCAAGAATCAAATGAAATTTGTCATCCCCTGATATAATAATATCTACGAGTCTTTACATCTGAAATTCTTCCGAACAGAGTATAAAAAAAACCCCAAGAACCTGCCACAGCAGACAATGCTTTAGAGAACAAAGCACCAGGAAAGTTAATGTCACTAAAAGGCTCTTCGGGGAGCAAACTATCAAAAAAAGGTAAAGTTATATATATTTTAGAGGTTACAGCAGAGCGGTTTTGTGATTATAGTGTTATTATATAAAAGGAAATCTGCTCACCGGATGCCCCTGAAGTAAAAGTAGTAGGTATTTCAATTTGACACAAATAATTTCTATCGACTTAAAAATGAATATTAAAAAACCCCACACAACATATAAAAGACATCAACGATGAGGTCACTTAGCTTCACAATAAAACCAATTCACAGCTCTGACACAGAACGCATAGAGAATTCATTTAAACGTCGCCCATCAGCAACGCAATATTTATGAGCCAGGAGGCGATAGTAAAAGTAAACAAAATAAACACAAAAATAAGGAGTTTGCGGTAAAACCTTAGCAGCCAAAACAATTTGGATTCTGAAATTTCCCCCAAGACTGCCCAGGGGTCCTGTGTAATAAGACCTCTAGTATTTAAGGCATATGTGACTAAATCTAAAGTACAGAAGGTAAGTTTGTTTAAAAGGAGGAGATATGTTAGAACAAGATGTCAATCTCAAATTTGAGGGTTAGACTTACATTTAATGTAAGGACATTTTTTACTTTACTAATGTGGCATGTAAATGGAACAGCCTCCCAGCAGAAGAGGTACAAGTTAATACAGAATTTAAACATGCATGGGATGGATATATGCCTAAAACAAGACCCAAGACTAAAGAAAAAGGTATTTCTTGGGATTAATCCAGAAAAATAGATACATTTTATTTATATAAAGTCACACAATTAACGTGGACCTTTCATCCAAAAACACGCGGCTAGATGGCAAAGGTCAGCGCACCTGTCAGCTCACTCCTTCAAAAACTTGGACTCTTCCGGAAGAAGAAGCAAAGTAGTGCGACTAGGAGAAAAAAGGACACGGAAGCAGTCAGCGGAGAAGGTAGGGAGACATTCAGAGGGAGCGTGAGAGACCATGAGAGCAACAGTGAATGAACCAAAAAGAAATTAAAGATTTATTCAAGTTGCTTTTGGTCAATTTCTGTGAGTCTAATAATAACAACAACGACGAAAAAAAGGTGAGGGGGGAAACGATGTGGAATAGCACCCTTAAGCACCATGTTCTATACGTGTTGTGCAGGTCTAGTGATGAGCATGGCCCACAATAGCACTGATTAGAAGAAGAACAATCGAAGGGCCAGGAGACAATGCATCTCCTTTAACATATTGGTTCATAGATGGGTCTATTACAGGCGGTGTAACAAATTACTGAAACAGATGTGTTCTTTGCTGAGACTCCACACTATGGGCTTGGAGCCGAGTGGCAAATTTCTGGGGTCTCCGTCCAACTATAATCACACTGCATCGGGCAAGGATTCCTTACGTTTTTGTACTTATACAACTATTACACTCCTCATTCCCTAAAGGGGAACGTGTGATTTTTAACCTAGACATCACTACGGGTTAGGCAGGTTCATCCTCAGCAAGTGTCTGCAACAAAAACTTGGCTGGACCTGTAAACTGTATGGTTATCAGTAAGATCTTGTATACATTATATATGGTCAGCTCAGCCACTCAAGCTACAGAAACTGACCAGCGAAGGGAGTTAAAACCAGAACCCTCCTGCCAGTTACCCCCTCAAGTTAACAAAATCCAAAGATGGTCTATATAAATTATACCCACAAAATTAGATGCTTGGATGCGTACTGTAGGGAAGCCCCTTTAAAGGAATCGGTATAACTAAAGGTTGCCAAAAAAGTGTGGATGCAACAGTAAAGAGTTAGAGAAGGCTACGCTTGTACAGAAAGCGATGGGTACAGTAATGGGTACATTTACATGGGTTCAGAATTAAAGTTAAACGTGCTTGGAATTCACCGAAGTATCATTTTAGAAAGCAAGGAACCAATAGGTGCCAAGAGTTACGTCGCCAATACCTGTAGATGCTTTTACCCCGATCCCTGCACTCCACGGTGGTATAGATAACGGGCCGTAAAGGAAACCTCAACAATCAATCATGCCTACTAGAGATCTCATGCACTTTAATACATATGATAGCTGAGAGGTACCTTCCAATAGCAAGGGAAGAGGATGATGATGATGATGATGCAGAATAGCCCTGTCCCCTGCTAGATCCCATACAGGAGATTGATCTGCGGGGCCCGATCTACCTACTGCCACTCAGCATCACCGCTAACAAAGCAGACGGGCACGCTGATCACATCGGGGGACTTTCCTGCCGCTAGTTAGCTGGAAGGGGTGGGAAGCTGCAGCTTCTCCCTAATTTTTGTACTTTTTTCCCCCCATACAAAAAGTACATTTAAAGTACCTCTATAAGCATTGGATGCTTAGTGGACACCACAAGGCACCTTAAACAGAACGAGGTGAACACATTTATCCCGCCATTAAAATGATTGAGTTATCGGAATAGGCCACAATATGCCGAGGATTTCATAACACTAGGCGCCAGCACAATAAGCACATACATGCGATAAACTACCGCAGGTCTCCACAACCCTCAAAGCCCAGCCAGCTGCTAAGCACCCCCTGATAGCCACAACATACGCCCGTGTAAGCGACCAGGCCCAAGTCCCTCCGCGGTCTATTCCACTCACCACTCCGTCTATCTGCACTTGTTTCACCGCAGTCTCTGCAGCAGCGGTGGTAGCAGCAGCTACTGGTGTGCCGGTTTCTCTGCGAGACGCCATGTTTCTGCAGCAAGCAAGAAAGAGAGAACACGCGCGCCGGAAACAGGAAGTACTGGCGGGAAATAGAAATACATCACTTCCTGTACTGGCTGTGGTAGCTTCCGTGAACGAGCGGCCGCCATCTTTATTGTGGGAAACCGCCCACTTTTTAATAGTTTTTCAATTTCTTTTTTGATTATGGCTAAGTAAGAAATTAATTAGATCCGGGATGATAATTTTTAAATGTCTAAGTAACGAATATCTGTCAAGTACTACAAGAATATAAAGATATGTTTATGTGTACAAATAAATAAAATATGAGATACGTATTTGACAATGTGATCTGTTGGTACATACACCTCACCTATACATAAGATCATTCTTAATGATAAGGCGCATGACCTTGGATATTAGTATTAATTTAGTAGTCTGTTAAGATTCCATTGTGATGACTTGCTAAAAGGTGGCATCCAAATGGTTCTGAATATTCTTAAGTCACCTTTAGTCATGCAGGAGATTTAACTTATTATAGCAAAAAAGGAAAGATCCAATCTTAATGCTCGGATACAGGAGGGAAGCTTATTTCAAATGAGGAGAAATGTTAGAACAAGGGGTCATAATCTAAAACCACAGGGTCAGAGGTTTAGATGTAATATAAGGAAGTTTTACTCTACCGAGAAAGTGGTAGATAAATGGAACAGCCTCCCTGCAGGAGTGGTAGAGGCTAACATTGTGAGGGAATTTAAACATGCATGGGATAGGCATATGGCGATCCTGAATCTAACACCAAATCAACAACAGAAATTCTGTTTCCATAAATCCTCTCCAGGCAAGGCGGCTGTGGGATGCTGTCCATTCACTCTGAGACTGGGATAAAAACCTGGAGACAGACGCAATCCATGAAGATTCCCGGGTATGCTTATACATAATACTGTGTAATTATATCATGTACATATATAACCTATAATTTATACCCATAACGGGATTTCTGCCCCAATCTCATGGTTAAGGGGCAGATTCTCCGAGTCACACTGTCTGGAGCAGACGCCTTCCTATTCTGCATTGCTGTGATCATATCTTAGACTTCCAATTAGTATTTCCGCTACTGGTATGTAATACCTGCTTGATTGTAGGTGTATCAAAATCTCAGGGTCAGCTCATTTAAACATTTCCCAGGTGTGAATATCACATGATTTTTGAACTTTAAAATTCTATACTCTTAATATTAAGTTCGCAGTTTGTGAAAATGTAGCTAATGATAACCCCCCAACCAAGTAATAAATTAAAACTATACGGGGTGTCATGATTAACTCATATAATGGAGTGGATGCATGGAAGGGTAACCCAGCAGAGGTGGTTAGTTTCTTTGTTTCAGCACTCAATGAGTTAATCTGAGGTTGATTTAATGTGTTTCTTTGTGAATGCCCTCTGTATCTGTTCTGGCTAGAGGTGTCATCTTCCCAAAGGACCCCTGTGGTGATTCATGGCCTAACAGATAAGGACCCTGAGTTATAGGAATTCCATTCCTATCTTAAGTGGGGGGTTTCCATCACCTTTACCCCACCATAACTTATTGGCACATCAAAGATGGGACCCGATTCTTGGGGATGGTGTCATATAATCAGTCATGTGGTCAGAGGGGCGTTTGCTTGCAAAAGTCTGATTTAGGGACAATGTAGCGACCTCAAAGCGGAACTCCATGATATACTCTGATCGGAACAACATCACAAGAAACCATCTGGATTTAAGGAGTTCCCACAGGCCTACTTATTGGATAGACTCGTGAGTGAGGGTCCTGTGTTTAAGTCCTATTGTTTTTAAGAACTGTTTGCCGTTTTATTTTTATTTTGTATGTCTTGTTTTTTGTAATTCTGGCACTGTGTAATCTTTGTCTTTTTGTTATTAAAATATTCATAATCCAAGTCTGTCTTTGGGCTCTAGTATCGATATCCACAAACCCTAAGAGAGGATAACACGTTACCATATTGTTATTAAGTTTTACAGGATATATATATATATATATATATATATATGTTAGTTGCCCGGGGTGGGTTGATATATATATAGAGATAAAGGTTCTAATTCGGATTTCTCACGAATCCGGTATCAAAATCGTGAGTGGTGGCAGACTACCTGGGGGGATACAGGCAGGATTTGGGGGTTAATTTGGTGTAATTTATGCCTTGTTAAGGGGTGAAGTTAGTAAATCCAGAGGCCTGGTGCTATTAACCCCTTCATGCCCACGCCCTCCACACAGTCACGGCTTGGCAAGTAGTCCTGACCGTGACAAACTTGGTGGCAGCTAGGTGGGATATCTAGAGTTTTTTAGTGCTATTTATATTGCCCGGTTTGGTGATTTTAGTACTAGAAGAAATTACATGGGTTTTGTGTAATTTCCCAAAGACATTACTCAGTGCCTAATTACAGACATACAGTGCAAAACAGTTCGTTCCTCTCCCTTTTATTTTTCTCTACCATACTGCATTATGGAGGCATATCGACGACAGCCAAAAGAATCTCTGGAGCTGGTTTGTCAAGATAGGAATATACAAATTTTTGGCAAAAGCAAAGAGCAGCTGATTTTGGATCTCCTGGAATATGATAAACTCTGTGCAGAGCAGGCCATTGGAGCAGATGTGATTTTGGAAGAGCCTGTGGATCAAGGATGTTTTCCTGATAAAGTTAACGCCTTGAGTGTAATGGACTCTGAGTTACAAGTGGCACTAAAAGATCTGGGGAGCGTGGATCCTCAGCTAAAGTTCAACCTGATTCTGCAGTACAAGGAGAGAGAGAGGGAGGCTGCGGAAAGAGAGAGAGAGAGGGAGGCTGCGGAAAGAGAGAGAGAGAGGGAGGCTGCGGAAAGAGAGAGAGAGAGGGAGGCTGCTGAGAGAGCTGCGGAGCGGGCAGCTGCTGAGCGAGAAGCTGAGCGGAGGTACCAGCTGGAACTTCTACGGTTAAAGCAATATAGTCCGTCTCCCCAAAGCATAGTTAACGGAGATGGATATGCTAACCGACCTCGCCTGGAACACTTTCCAATGCTGGAAAAGGACACTGACTTGGATGTGTTTTTGAGAGGATTTGAGAAAGTGTGCCGGCAGTACCAGCTGCCCAAGGAAGAGTGGGGAAAGTATTTAACCCCACGTCTGAAGGGGAAAGCCCTGGATGTGTTTGCTTCCTTACCAATGGAAGTTGATCAGGACTATGAGGCCATAAAATCTGCCTTGTTAAAAAGTTTTAACCTCACCCCTGAATTCTACAGAAAAAAGTTTCGAGAGATGCAGCAAGCTACATCGGACAGTTGCACCGAATATGCGGGACAGCTTCGGACTATTTTCCGGCAATGGACTGGAGGCCTACAAGTTACTACATATGAGGCCCTGGAGGATCTGATGATTTTAGAGCAGTTCCTGAGGACACGAAGTCCAGAGGCCCGAGAGTGGATTCTGGACAGAAAACCTAAAACCACGGCAGAGGCGGCAGATCTGGCTAACGATTATGCCAACAACCGTACTCCAACAATAAAGCGGGTACAAGCATCACAAGGACCATCTACCTGGAAAGGAGCAGCCTACCAGCCACCAACTCCTAAACCAGCCTGGAGATTATCACCAACACCTTTCCTAGCCAACAGAGCAGGGGCCACATCGGGCCAGGGGGATACCCGCCGGTGTTATCGGTGTAACCAGATTGGGCACTTGAGTGCCACCTGCCCTTCTAAGAGACCATCTCCATGGACAAATGGAAATGGAGGTACAGCTGGGGGAGCTGTACCTGTTTTATTTGTGGCTAGACCAAAGGAGGCACAAGGAGACAATTTGCAGTGTGTAACAGTTGGGGAACACCCAGCTGTCTTGTTTGTTTCCAGGTTTCAGGGGAATGAAGATGAGAACCTACAAAGAGTGACTGTAGGTGACTGTGTGACTATGGGACTCAGGGATACGGGGGCTGCTTGCACTCTGGTGCGGCCTGAGATGGTAAAATTGGAGGATCATATCCCTGGGAAGACCATGTCCATCCATGGAATTGGCGGGGTGCGCCCTGCAGTGCCAGTGGCACGTGTGTACCTTGATTGGGGTGTGGGCAAGGGTTTGCGGGAGGTGGGGATATCCAAGGATATTCCTGTTAATGTTTTGCTGGGCAAGGATCTGGGTCGGCTTGTTTGCCAGTATGCACCAGTTGAGGAAACCTGCAAACCTGGAGGGCTGGTAGAGAGCCCTGTCCAACCTAAGGTACTGTCTGAAACTTTGGGAGTAGTGGGTAGCTGGGAGGGAGCCCAGAAGGTAGAGGTATGCCTGTCTGAACCAGCACCCAGGATCCTGTCTCCTGAAGGGATGAAGGGGGATGTGCACCAAGGGACCACACCTAGCGAGCAAGCTCTAGGGGAAAAGTGTGGTTTGACCTTTGGAGGGGCAGAGTTTCAGGAACAGGGAGTCTGTAGTGGCTCTTCTGGTTCAATGCCCCCTGATACGGAAAAGCATAATGTTACTATGGGTGATCAGGTAGCCAAGGGATTCGGGCATGCTGGGGATACTTCGGCCAAAGTGTCTTCAGAAGTTGTATGCCCAGAAGGTATTATCCCTGAAAAACTAAAGGGGACTGGGGATGTGTGGCCAACCGTGCCTACAGCACCTGAGTATTTAGGTTTGGGTGCAGGAGAAAGTATACATGATATAGGGGTGTCTGCGGATATTCATGTTACTGACTTTCCTCAAAGGGAAAACAAGAGATATATGGAATGTGATGTATCTGTGTGTCAACAGCCAAAACCCTGCTTTCATGCTCCAGAGGAAATGCTTCATTTAACTCTTAAAGTGCTGGAGGTTAAGAAGCAGGAAGGGGGTAGTTTCTCCACCTTGCCTAAGACCCCTAAAGCTGTAAAGTCTGGAGATAAGGAGGAGGGGGAGGAAAATTCACACCCTGTTATCCCTTTTGTGTGTTTACCGAGTGGGCAGTGTGAGGGGCAGAATATTTCCCCTGTAGCTGTAGTGGCATACCAGCAAGATGCTGGGGCAACAGCTATAGAGGATAATATAGTATGGGTTGATGAAAAGACAGCTGCATTGACCAGTCAGCAAGAAACCCCTCGCCCTGTGAGTGTAGGTGAAGCCAAGAACCTGGGATCCACACCGGATGCCCAGGACAATGGACACCCGTTTGCTGTCTTGCTTGGGAATGGGCAGCGTTTAGCTATCCTAAGCAGGGCAGAGAAACAAATGGATGAGGCCTTAAAACATCGGAGTAACTTATCGCCAAAGGAAGAGGTTTATTCAAGGGTTGGCAGAGAGTGCTTAGCTATGGTGTGTGCTTTGCAGGAGTTACGGCCATGCTTGTATGGTTGTGACTTCACTGATATAATCTATCACAACCCTTCTCTTCAGGCAGATAGAGTAGATGGGAAGTTTAGCAAGTTGCTCAGATGGAGTCCCGTGCTGACAGTTTGTCTTGTCAGGGGGAGACTAGGATTTAGGCAGACATAGTAGATCAGCGTGTGCTGACCTCCTCTGTCCACCATCTTAAAGGGGGAGGTGTCATGATTAACTCATATAATGGAGTGGATGCATGGAAGGGTAACCCAGCAGAGGTGGTTAGTTTCTTTGTTTCAGCACTCAATGAGTTAATCTGAGGTTGATTTAATGTGTTTCTTTGTGAATGCCCTCTGTATCTGTTCTGGCTAGAGGTGTCATCTTCCCAAAGGACCCCTGTGGTGATTCATGGCCTAACAGATAAGGACCCTGAGTTATAGGAATTCCATTCCTATCTTAAGTGGGGGGTTTCCATCACCTTTACCCCACCATAACTTATTGGCACATCAAAGATGGGACCCGATTCTTGGGGATGGTGTCATATAATCAGTCATGTGGTCAGAGGGGCGTTTGCTTGCAAAAGTCTGATTTAGGGACAATGTAGCGACCTCAAAGCGGAACTCCATGATATACTCTGATCGGAACAACATCACAAGAAACCATCTGGATTTAAGGAGTTCCCACAGGCCTACTTATTGGATAGACTCGTGAGTGAGGGTCCTGTGTTTAAGTCCTATTGTTTTTAAGAACTGTTTGCCGTTTTATTTTTATTTTGTATGTCTTGTTTTTTGTAATTCTGGCACTGTGTAATCTTTGTCTTTTTGTTATTAAAATATTCATAATCCAAGTCTGTCTTTGGGCTCTAGTATCGATATCCACAAACCCTAAGAGAGGATAACACGTTACCATATTGTTATTAAGTTTTACAGGATATATATATATATATATATATATATATGTTAGTTGCCCGGGGTGGGTTGATATATATATAGAGATAAAGGTTCTAATTCGGATTTCTCACGAATCCGGTATCAAAATCGTGAGTGGTGGCAGACTACCTGGGGGGATACAGGCAGGATTTGGGGGTTAATTTGGTGTAATTTATGCCTTGTTAAGGGGTGAAGTTAGTAAATCCAGAGGCCTGGTGCTATTAACCCCTTCATGCCCACGCCCTCCACACAGTCACGGCTTGGCAAGTAGTCCTGACCGTGACACGGGGGTTTGCTAATTATCAGTCAGTTGACGAGAAGTTGATGAGTGCGATCAGCACAGAAAAGTTAAAGTGAATGATAAAGAATATAAAAGCAACGGGGAGATGGAAATATCTAATATAACCAGAAAATCGGGGATGGAAGGAGATATTGGAAACAGCGTCCAGATTGAAGAACTGGGAGGATGATGAAGACTATAGAGAGAAATTGCCGTAACATATTGCTGTAAGCTCTGACAGCTTCTGATGAAGGCAGCGAGCTTCCTCATGAACCTCAACACCAAAAGGTGCATGTTCTCCATTAGTTACAGTGTTCCACTGCTATCGCTACCGTGGCAGGCTGGCCCAGTGGGCACGTCAGCTACTGTCCCCTGGGCTGGTCCAGAATTCTTCCGAAACGGCATACCCCTCATTTCAGCTGTCCAAATTGGGACAACTTTGTTGGATGGGGGGGTGGCAAGAGCTAGGGATGGGTCAACACAGCAATGGGCAGGACCGACACCTGAAGTGGATGGAGCAAAGGACATGGCCACCAGCCATCTTACCCGATCAGTCACCTACTGATGTTAGCATGACAAAGCGGCAATGTTGGACCTGTAAAAGGAGGTGCTGAACTTTTTGCCTGGGCTGGTCATCTTAAGGGTCTCCTTAACCTGGCCATTGTCCCTACTGCCCTCAAAAGTGGGGCAGCTACCCAGTACATCGGGCAGTGTACAAAAATCAGGATCTTCCCACATGAACCAGGACTGTTGGAATGTAGGGAAATGGATGGGCAGCGGTTTTTGAGATGGATATAGTCATGTTGATGGACAGTTTTATTGTGCGTGTTTGTATTATTATCTTTTATTTATATAGCGCCAACAATTTACGCAGCGCTTAATACAATACATACATTTAAGGGGTATAACAACACGAGAATTGACAGACTAAGACAAACCGATACATAAGGTGGAGAGGCTCGGCACAAACATAAGGCAAACAAAAAGCACAGAGACGGGTGAGAGGTAGTGTGGTGGTTGTATCAATGACAAGGAAGTTCTAGCAGCTCAGATGGTGCGGCTTCTCTGAAGAAGTGAGTTTTGAGATGTTTCTTGGGTTTTGAGAAGTTTCTTGAATGTTGGGAGGGAGGGTGAATGCTGAAGGTTCGGTGGGAGTAGATTCCAGAGATATGGGGCGGCTCGAGTGAAATCTTGTAGACGGGAAAAGGAAGAGGTGATAAGTGAGGAGGAGAGCCTTAGCCCGTGGGAAGAACGTAGGGATCGAGTAGGAGAGTATTTGCTTATGAGGGCAGAAATGTATGTTAGGACTCTACTGTATCCAAATTCTAATCTTGTGAGCTACAAAAGTATTTTGAAGATGATGCATAACCTTTTGCAGCCCCAAGTGTAATCAATATCGGTTTTATTCAGCGAATATATTTTGTGGAAGGATATTCTTCTCAGAAGCAAATTCACTGTAAGCACGACCCATTATCCTGTACCGAGCGTAGCAAATGATTATTTTTCAGAATAACTTCCTTCAAGGTCTGAGAACATAATATTGACTTTACGAGCTCTAAGAAGATTTTTTGTGCACTTTGAGAAATCTGTATGAGTTTTAAAAGTAGTTAGAATATTCTAGGTACATGTGAGAGAATATCGGTAAAATCAGCACCTTTTTTATATAAAACCCTGCCTGAATTGCTGTTCCTTCACATGTATGTGCCTGTGTTTGCAGCAGATCATATAATATATAATATTATAATTGTATTCTGCAATTGTTAGCTGATTTGGGATATGAAAATCATTTAACTCTTTCAGATGCCTGTGGCAGTTAATGCATCTGTCATACTAATAAAGTTAAAGCCTTGGACCATGACAAATTCAAGGAGCCAAGTCATCCTGGCACCTACAGTTTTTTCTGCTAGACACGAGCCGGCTCTATATAGAGCCAATTTATGTGTCCAGCAATAGAGATGCCTTTTAGTATGGACTGGTGGGAGGCATGAGCTCAGTGGGGTCAACTAATGTCACATTACCCAGTAGTAGTAGTAGCGTGGCACATCCTGGATTTTGTATAGCAGGCACCAGCATGTAAAACAAATTTGTTAAGCCCCGATTCAATCGAAAAAAGAACCCTAGAGTAACAGCTAAAGGCTTGATGAAATCAGTGGAACTGGCTAACATGTGTCTACCATATGCAAAACATTAAACGGGCATGTAGTCCATGCTCTTCTGAGCTTGTTTGAGCGGGGCCATCCTTACCTGTTGTCTCTGTTAGTCAAATTGTTATGTTACATACTACTTGTTATGTCCTGTCTACCTATTGTATAGCGCTACGGAATTTGATGGCACTATATAAAACAATAAGTAATAATAATAAAGGCAGAACGTAATAAAGGAATATTTATTATGAACAAAAAATAGTCACAGTGCATACAAAAAAGATGATAGATTATTTACACCAAACAGATAAAAATAAAAAGGAGAAATTAAAGAAAACCTAACTACTCACTTGAATGGTAAAGTAACAGTTTTTCTGCCCATAGGGATCCGGCAAGGAAAGATGGCGCCTTACACAAAAATAGATCTTGGCCCCTAGTAAGCCCCCCGACCGATTTTCTATCATTAAATTTATACTTTTTCCAGTTCATCTCAAGTTTCCAAGCTGGCCCAGAGGTGGTATAAGTGGAGGAAAGGTGTACATATAGGATCCATAAGTGACCTCCCCCCTGTGTTGTGGAAACATATCTGTCGAAATAACTCATTTTCATTTTATTGTCCCTCCTATGCTCGCCACAGCAATAATTGCATTTATGGATTTCTTGTAGATTATGAAGTCCATAGATATGTCACACTTGCTACTTATGACTGAAAACCACAGACTTCACAATTTCTTCCAAACAGCCATTTGGGCTGCTTTTCGGCCTCAGGGCAGTCTACGAAAGTATCATTCAGGATAATGTCAGGGTGGCTGTCTTCTAGCAGAAGTTCAGTAGAAGTTGGGTGATGCAGCAAGTTAATCTAATACAGAATGGTTTTAAAAAAATCCGCTTTTTGGAGAGACTCAGTTAGGGCGCAGACCTTTAGAAATGCAGAGAAATGATCTCAAGAGACTCTGTAACACCAGACGTCCTAAAAATATGGCTGATCTTAAGCAGTTCTGTAAGGAAGAATGGTCTCAAATTCCTCCAGAATGTTGTTCAAAAGGGTTCACTTGCTTTTTTTTTCCACCAGCACTGTTAATATATAATGGATGTGTCCAATAAAAACATGAAAGAGTATCATTGTTTGTGTGTTATTAGCTTAAGCACATTGTGTTTGTCTATACTCGTGAATTAGATGTAGAACAGATCGCATTTTAAGAACAATTACTGCAGAAAACAAGGTAATTCCAAATAAACCATTACCGACGAGTTTGAGTAGCATATCATTTTTGAAAGGATTGAGCAATTAATGTTACAGAATAATGTTTCGGGGGGGGGGAAATCAAGCATTTTAAATAGTACTTTTCTAGACTGCAGAACCCATTTCTAAGTAGCTAATGATAGCATTGAATGGTATGAAAATGACAGCACATCAGTACTCCTAATACACACAGGACTTATTGTCTGAAAAATGTCTCCACAACGAGGATACACTTCTGTATATTGATGAGGAGCTGCTCAGGAGGAGCGTCTGCCTACATACAGATTACTTGGAAATCGTACACCCCAGGGAGTTACTGAAGTGTCTCGTGTACAGCTACAATTTTATTTCAACATATTCCATGCATACACACAGGATAACCTCTTATTATATGTGGAACTGCACCCTGGGTAAAAACAAAGAAATGCGGTAGGTTTCATTTTATGATTTTCTATGCAGTATAATACAAAAAAAACATAAATTATTTTTGACTTGCTTTGAGAGGAAAGGAGGTAGACAGAAGTTTCCTCCATAGCCTAAACTTGGGTTCCTTGCATTTTGATGCGATTTCAGGAGACAGTCTGTGAGGTGAGTGAGAAGAGCGGGAGAGAGGTCAGGAGAGGAAAGGAGGATTAGCGCGTCATCAGCATTGTGGTGGCATTGGAATCCAATCGATGATGAGTTTTCCAAGAGGAGACATGAAGATGGGGTATTTTAGGGTTCCCAAGCAGGCCCAGGTTGGCCACTCGCCAATAACACCCCATACTTACCCTTACTGACACTCCAGTGGCAGATCAGGTCCTGTTGTGTGGTTGCACATTGCAAGTAGAAACTTACGCAATTTGTTGCCCGCTGGCCTTAAAGCTCCAGCACCACATTTCACTCTCAATCCAACCCTGGTCCTAAAGCACATCAAAGGAGAACAGTAGTGGAGAAGAACTAGTATCACCGAAGGCAATACTCGTCCAGTCAACGAGGTAGGATCTGAGCCAGGAGAGAGCCGTGTCGTGAGTGCCATGAGAATAAAGAATTTGGAGGAGATGATCAACAGTTTCAAAAGCTGCAGAGACCTCGGAGAGCATAGGCAATGAAAAGTGACCATTTGTCTTGGTGGTGAGGCGATCATTAGCAGGATGTTCTATGGGGCTTCAGGGACATATTTGTCTAAGCAGCGCAGTATACATTTTTTCCTCTGTCTGCCATCATGTTCGGCTGGAGGGAGTAGCAGGGAGTACATGGAAGGGATAAAACACGTTCAGAGATGGACAGGTTTCCATGGCATAGCGCAACAACCAAAATGGGAGAAGGGAGGAAGCGTTTTATCGGGTTAAACCCGCACTCTGCATGTTTTGAGGAGCCAGTTTAGCTGACCTTCAGCCCAATTCTAGCCCTATCTATAGACCTGTCCAGCGCATTCACCAAAAGGACTGCACAGATAACCCAGAAAAGAAACCCAGAATGTGACAGCAGATCAGAACCCTTCGGCCCATCCAGTCGGCCCACTTAATGTAGAGCCTCGGACCCCAATGGGTCCTTGGTCTCGTCTTCCATTGGTCTTCCAGCACTTTAAAAACAAAACTGATTGTGTCCCACAATGTTTAACAAAAGTGCCCGAGAGGTGTGAGATTCTGCATTAATTAACACAGATTAAAACTGCCTCTGACAGGAAGCCGCCCGTTCTAAGTAACCAAGCAGGGGTTACACCTGCCAGGCACCGTGCAGTGCTCTAGATGGCAGCAGAGAGCGCACACACCGAGATCACGTGACATGCGACGTCACTTCCAGCCCTTCATTCCCACGCGCTATCCGGTGTGGGCGCTCTGGTTCGGTCACGTTGGTTACCCCGGGAGCGCTGTATGAGGTGACCCGAACGCCATGAAGATCACTCGTCAGAAGCACGCTAAAAAGATCCTGACTCTTTACCGGTACAGCTTCCGCTTCCGGGAACCGTACCAGGTGCTGCTGGACGGGACTTTCTGCCAGGCGGCTCTAAAGAACAAGATTCAGATCAAGGAGCAGCTGCCGAAGTACCTGATGGGGGAGGTGCAGCTGTGCACCACGAAGTGAGTGCGGCGCTTTACCCTAGCGTTACACTGTACGGCTGTGGACTGCCACTCTCATGATGCACAGCCCAGAGTGCCAGTCAGTGAGCGATGCTCCTTATCGCACGGGCATTGCAAATGATAGGAGCACTACTGTCAACATGCTCAGCCTGCGTTTGGGTTGGCTCAATGTCATGGGAGTTTACATGTGCAGAAATGGCAGAGGCAGTCAATTCCTATGCAGAATATGTATTTGCATTAGATATGCGAAAAGCACTTTTTATAACTAGTTCTGCTGCCTGAGTGTCATGGGAGTCATTAGGGTTATGTAGCTTCTAAGCTCAGGAGGTATGACTTGTTCTAATAAATGCAGATGTAGGTGAAGTTTCCTGGCCCTGGTGGCCCCTCTGCGACTTCTTTAATATGCATTCTAACAGTGAAGCTGCCCTCCTGTTATGTGGGCTGAACGTTATTGCCACTGAATAACGTTTTTTTTTCAGCATTCTACAGAGGGTTAAAAAATTTTCCCCATTGGACCAATACAGTTACACTGCAGATATCTCAAACACAACCCCCTCTATTATTTCTGAGAATATGGTGCATTTTTACTGTGGAAATTTAAAGCTGTAGGGCCCCAAATATCAGCCCAGTAGACAACAACTGACATTTGTCAACATTCTACAGGGGTTGAAAAAAATTCTCCCATCCTAGTATATTCTCCCTCAGAAATAATAGAGGGTGGTGTGCTTGAGATATGTGCAGTGTAAATATATTGGTCCAATGGAGGAATTTTTTTTAACCCTCTGTAGATGTTGAAAAATGCCAGTTGCTGTCTACTGGGCTGATATTTGGGGTGCTATAGCTTTAAATTTCCACAGTAAAAATGCACCATATTCTCAGAAATAATAGAGGGGGTTGTGTTTGAGAAATCTGCAGTGTAACTGTATTGGTCCAATGGGGGAATTTTTTTTAACCCCTGTAGCTTTTTGAAAAATCCCATTTGCTATGTATTGGGCTAATATTTGGGGCGCTAAAGCTTTAAATTTCCACAGTAAAAATGCACCATATTCTCGGAAATAATAGAGGGGCATGTGTTTGAGATATCTGCAGTGTAACTGTATTGGTCCAATGGGGGAATTTTTTTTAACCCTCTGTAGAATGTTGAAAAATGCCAGTTGCTGTCTACTGGGCTGATATTTGGGGCGCTATAGCTTTATATTTCCACAGTAAAAATGCACCATATTCTCGGAAATAATAGAGGGGCATGTGTTTGAGATATGTGCAGTGTAACTGTATTGGTCCAATGGGGGAATTTTTTTTAACCCCATGTAGAATGTTGAAATATGACATTTATCAAGTACTGATATTTATCAAGCGCTGCTATTTGGGGTGCTATATCTTTAAATTTCCACAGTAAAAATGCACCATATTGTAAGATATTATATAGGTGTGTGTGTGTGTGTGTGTGTGAGATATGTGCAGTGTAAATGTGTTGGTCCAACGGTGAAATTTTGTAATATATGCAGAAATGTTAAAAAAGGTAATTTGCTAGATATGAGCGGATAAAAGCGTCTGATGGCATGACCACTGATTTGAAAGTGTCTGATAGCTTGACTCCAGTGGTAAGAGTTGTTTTTTTTTTTTTTTTTTACACGCATACACCTGGTTTAATGCTTTTTTTTTTTTTTTTTTTTTTTTTTTCCCCACCCAATACCCCTGTTTGACACAACTTCTTGTCTTTAGAGCACCGGCTTCATTTGAAGTCACTCGTTGCTAAACATTCTGTACCTCATGTTGAGCAATAAGAATCTACGCTGTTTTTTCTGCCCTACAAATAGTACCCCCCAAAATAATTGGGTTACAAAGAAGTTGTCCTTCCATATAGGGGCATCTCCCCCCGAACATACATAGAGGCTTTGTATAAAAAGCAAATATGGTGGGGGTCTTATCACCATGGAAACCTGTGGAATGCTCCTGCTTATTGGACAGTCCTTTTTGACTCTTGTAAGACTAATAAAACCTCGCATCTTCATAGCATGCCATTAACCATTATTTAACCCGTCGTGTAAGTATTTGGTCTTTAGGAACTGCTTCCATTGGGTTATTGGCATGTTTTATTATTATCGTTGTATATCGCGCCATTGTATTCCGCTGCCCTGTACTCTGGGTGGACCATTCTGTCCGATGTTATTTATATGCATTATTTTTTCTTTTATTTGTGTTTATCTGGCTTTTTTCTTTTCGATGCTCTCAAACTGCAGTTATCACGGTGTATTTTGGAGGGTCCTGCAACCTGCGTATTTCAGTTATTTAAATGCCCGCACAGTATAACCAGTTTAAGGGAAAGCCTTTGCATCTGTGCTGGGTGTAAAATAGAACAGCAATTCTGCTCCGTGTTTTTGGATTGTTTCCCGTAGACATTTTTATCATAGAAAACATAGCAAATCGATATATCTGAGAATCATCTTCTGATCGTGAGCCCGAGATCTGGTCCTTTGAAAACGCATTCCGTGTTTCTGTATTAAAACACAAAACAGAATTGTTTGCTGATAATATTGATTTTAATTTTTTTATGCAGAAGATGTCTGTGAATAAAGCGCTGTGTTGTTTCTTTTCAGCTGTGTTTTAAAGGAGTTGGAATCCTTGGGGAAAGAACTGTATGGAGCTAAATTAATCGCCCAAAGATTTCAAGTGAGGAGCTGTTCTCATTTCAAGAATCCCGTCGGTGGCTCTGCATGCCTTTTATCCATGACTGCGGATAACAACCCACACCATTACTTCATCGCCACGCAGGTATCCACGGGAAATGTCACTTGGAGACAATTTATTCCTGTTGTTGAGTCGGCAGGGCTGCCTAGCTGCTTGCATTATGTTTTAGCTATCACGAAGCAGGACTAAATAAATCCGCTGATCGTCAGTGGGGTCGGGAGCTCCTCATCCCCCCCCCCCCCCGTACCCCATGGGTTACAGAATGTGGATTCGGTGTGAATAGAAGAAAGTAGACAATCTGGTGTGAGTGAAGTTAACAGGTAGTGATGTGTAACAGGAGGCAGATGGCTACTGTCAGCGGCGAAATGTACGACAGGCGAGGGGATGATTTATAGCAAACAATAAGGGGGCCGTTGGGATTCTTTTTGTGGCATTTGTGTGTTAAAGCTAGTTCTTTGTAATTACAGGATCTGTAGTAGTTTTGGATGCCCCTATCATTGTGCTTATATATATATATATATATATATTCTCTATATCGTATAACCCTGTAGCTTTCCTTGTTGCACGTGTGTTCCAATTACAGAACGTAGAAAAGAAGATACACCAAAAAAAAAGCTGTGCTTTAAAAAGGCAGATGCCAGGTCGATACACAAGGGGTGTGCAATGCATTATACTTTAAAATACCCGCACACCAGGTTCTAGGTCTTCATCTCTCTTAACGTTTTGGGGTTTATTCACTAAAAGGAGAGTTGTGGTTCCAAGTCTCCAAGTATATAATTGATCATTAAATAAGCGAGGAGACCGAATGAAACCTCACACATTTAACTATACATTATACAGGGCCGGCCAAGCTCTTCCTGAAGCGTGCTGGGGTTGGACCTTCGTAATGTATAGTTAAGTGAGGGAGTTGAGCCCACAACTTTCTGCAAACTCCCCTGTCAGCTCTGCAAGGGATAAATCTCCCTATTCAGACCTTCCCATGTGCTCCAGATGAGACGGAGACCCGTTCTTTTAGTTTAACCCCTTAAGGACAGAGCTGCATTTTAATGGCTGTTTTCATGTTTCTGTGGTGCTCGTGTTTAGCTGTAATCATCTCCTTTTTGTCTCATTCAGTGAACACAAATTATATATCTTTTTGGTTTTTTTTCGTTTCAGGACAAGAAGGGCTTTCTTTAGATACCGTTATTTTGATTATCTCATTTACTACAAAAACAAGTGTAAGATATTTAAATTTAAATAAAGCACCTTTTTTATTTGAGAAATATTTCTCATCTGCGGAAGCTAAAAAAAACAAAAAACCTATTTTAACCCTTTCCATGCATACATGAAGATACACTGCTAATTTTAGGACTTAAAAATTAACTTTTTATTTTTTGACTTTTTTTTTTTGTATACATTTTGTTGGAAGTGGATGGTTGCCCTGATGGTGATGTCACTGGAGAATCATGTTTTACATGTTACCAATTTTTGTTTATATTAATAATCACATTGTGATTAGTAAGCTGGGCTCCATTGACTTGCATGGTGTTGCTGAATGCTAGGCTTTTTTACAAAAAACATTTAATGACTGCTGGAGGACCGGGTCCGGGGTTTGGCGGTGATTTGGGTGGTTGACGCCTGCAGGTCCTCATGTTTCCTACCTATTGATTAACAAATTGGAAAAGTCAGTGCTAAGTTTGATAATTTACTTATATCGGCAAGTGTTTACGTGTCTATTGTGTGATTTTTTTATTTATTTTATTTATTTGTTTATTTTTTTCTACGTCTCCAATCTTGAATTAAATAAATCTGAACCCGTTTGGACCTTGTGGAGATTCTGAAAATGAACAACGTGTCTCGGCCCCTCTCTGTATGCGATGGTGGAATAGGGACAGCTGTGTGTCTGTCTCCAACACAGCAAAACACATCCAAACTTTCTATCTGTATGTGAAGCCTCCGGTTCGCTTTATCCCCCATTTCTGGCTTAGATCTGCGTTGGATGCAGTAACCAATGTTTTCATTACTGTTCCATTTGTATAGACGGCATAGAATAACTAATCAGATGTTTGAATTAGAGCGGTGTTCAATTTGTTTTGACTCCGATATCTGCATCGTAATCCTCTGTATAATATGCTAATACCAGTTCCACAAAGCACCGCGTTCCTGCTTAAATGAATAAATAATAATCTCTCTCTGCCTTGTATCACATTTCTCCTGTGTTTTTAATCCAATGCGAATTCATTATGCGACCCGGTGGATTAGTAAACATGAAAACGGTAAAGGGAATATTAAAAAATGTTCCCGATCTATCTCAAACTAAACGTGTGTGTTCTCTGTCGTTTCAGGATCAGGAACTGGCAGCAAAAATTAAGAAAAAGGCAGGCGTGCCTCTGATGTTTATTATTCAGAACACTATAGTGCTTGACAAGCCTTCCCAAAAATCTGTGGCCGCTGTCCAAAGCGGGCAGACCAGTCAGATCATTCCTGAACACCAGAAGCAGAACATCGAGCGCCTCAAGGATGAGCAGGAGTTGTCGAAGGCGCCCGAACGCAGAGGGAAGAAACGAAAAAGAGTCAGCGGTCCCAACCCCTTAAGTTGCCTTAAGAAAAAGAATAAGCCGGCAGCTCCTCCGGCCACGTCGGCTTCGGAACAAGCCAAACGCAAGAGGAGAAGGAAGCGCGGTAAAGCAGCAGGGACAGAGGCTTTAAAGGCATCGTAACGTGTCTGAGGACTGAAAACCACATTTGGACAATGACTTTATAATTACTGCAAATGTTATTTTTATATTAAGGGTTTTTCATCTTTTGTTTGTCTGTATTCATAATTCATTGTGAATAATATACATAACTGGGAAACACTTCTAAAACTCTTCTCGTGCGTGTGTGTGTGTGTGTGTGTGTGTGTGTGTGTGTGCGCGCGCAAATGTAATTTGTCAACCACCAAGGTTTTACTAAACAAAAAAGCAGGAATTTGCAGGAGAAATGTAAGAAAGGAGCAAGAAGGGCTGAGCTGGCCCTGTATACGGTCTGTAAGGCGATCCTCATGTTATATAGGGTTAGCTTCTTGTAGGGAAAGATCACTGGGATCGGACCGTTCTGTAATGGAAAGCGAAGTCAGGAGTCTGGGAAACCCATTTAGTGAAGAAACCATAAAATGCCTTATAGTGCTTCCGGGGCTGGCTGAGCCAGACTAGGTTCGATTTACATAATAATAAAAAGGAAAGCAGATCGGATGGACATATAATTCGTGTTTCAGTTTAAGATGCGTTTTCTCCTATATAGCAAATTGAATTTTTCATCTCCAGATTACACAGCTAGATAGGTTATAAATAAATATATTTTATGCATGCTAAATCCCGGATGTATGTTTTAACTGTTTACTATACACACAAAAAAAGCAAAACTGATTCTTTGCAGCAATATTTCAGTTCCATAAAGTTTTATCAAATCCATAATTTACCGTTTCAGATCTGTATAGGAAATGGAAAGATGCATGGGGGAAAAGTAGTTTTTTTTTTTTGTTTTTTGATTTTTTTCCTTGAGCATATAATCCAGTATGTATACAGTATTGTACAGTAGGATAGAATTGTCAAAAACTGGTTTTATCTCATTTTGTTCCAATAAACTTCCTTTGTCTGCAGACAGGGATGCCGCCATTGTCAGTCATGTGATTTTAGAACTCAAACACCACGCTTTGTTTATTCGTTTTTGCGGTGCTAATGAAGTCCTGTCCTCCTTAGGCTTTCATTAGTTAGTATGTCTGGCATGGCAATTAAGACTGAGCCAGTCTATTGTTTACCATAAACCATATGACAAGGTTGTTTGTCTAGTAGATTGGGCTAAGATAACAAAGCTAGAACAAAAACAAATGAAATATTATAAAAATTTAGAGCCATTGTAAAAGGAAATACAATATTTTTGACAATGAGTAAGATAGATATTTGGATATTAAATCCCTTTGAAATATATTATATTCCAGCACTGGGCAGCGATGCAATTAACCCCTTAAGGACAATGGGTGGTCCCTAAACCCATTGAAAACAATGGATTTTGAGCCCGTACATGTACAGGCTTTGTCATTAACCCCTTCAATCCCAGGGGTTTTTGGTACCTCAAAGCCCAGAGCAATTTTGCCATTTTTGGGGTTTGTCGGTTTAGCAATTATTCTCTTTTCTTGTGAATAGTGTACCCATGTAAACTATATATTGTTTTTTCAAGGAGAGAGAGAGCTTTCGTTTGATACCATAGTTGGATGATTAGCTGAAAATTTAGAATGAGAAATTTAGTAAAAACTAGCGAAGATTAGAAAAATAAACTAATTTTTTTTTACATTTTCCCTCTGAATCCTCACAAAATTAGGTAAAGTGATGAAAAATCCCCTCCAAGTTTATTAATTCAGGTGTCCTGATTTCAAAAATACCTAATTTTATATAGATTTTCCAGACTTTCCCAGCACCAGGGAGCCTACTATAAGGTGTACAATTTTGTATAATTTTTATGCCTATGGCTTAACGGGTTTGGGGGTTGTGAACGGGGGCAGGAGGGTTATACTGGCTAGATGTTATGCTAGGGCAATGGGAAGTAAGGTTTTTTTTTTAAGAATTTTTTTTATTATATTTTTTTTACATTTTTTTTTTGTATTTTTTATATATATATTTATTTTTTTTTACACAGTAATGGTTAGAGGTCCTCCTAGGGACTTCCTGAACATGCCAGTGATGTCACAATGACATCACAGCTCACGTTATCTTTTTTTTTTTGTATTATTTATATCATTATTTTAATGATTTATTTAATATTATTTTTTAAATGGTTTAACTTTTTTTTCAGCTTTTCAGTTTCAGGACGGGAGGGGGAGTGAGAGACATGGTTTCATCTGACATCTGGTTTCAGATGTGCCTCATCTGAGGGCAGGATATCCCCGCAGGGGATATCCTGTCCTCCGATGACCTTCCGGGTTACATTGGCAGTGACGCAACCTGGAAGGGAATGCCCAATCGCACGTTTGCAACTGCGCGATCGGGCACTTTCAACTGTAACAGCTTACCGGCTTTCATGTCAAACGACAGCCTGGTCTCCCGTGCAGCGGCAGGGATGTGTCCCTGACGCTGCACGAAGGACTGGACGTACCGGGACGTCCATATGGGTTTCTTAGTGGGCTTTTTTTTGGACGTCCCGGTACGTCTATAGAGGATTGAAGGGGTTAATTCTAAATGTGTTTGACATCCCTTCTAAGGTAAATAGTTGTTGTTTTTTTTTTTTTTAAATTATGTGTTTTATTTTGTTTTTGTACTGTTGGTGGATTTGTTTTTTCCAAGCGCAACTTACTAAAGTGCACCAAAGTGCAAAAAAACACATTCTGCAGGGTTCATGATAGCGACTGATAGAGGTAAAATTATAGCGTTCAGACTCTGAAACTTCACAGCTTTCTGCTTCTAACTTAATGTCACCGTGCAGTGGGGAGGAAATTTACTCCAGCTCTTAATGTCAACGCAGTGCGGAATGAAAAGTTGGGAGCAATTGTTGCCAGCTGGTCATATAGTGGTGTGACCCTGAGTTTGAAAATGTGATCATTTTATACTTATCTGAATCTGTGCATTCTTCCACCAGAATAATAATAATAATCCAAGGGACCTCTATAATTCAGGGCCTCCTACCAGCTAAAAGTGAACCTTCTATTGATTTGTACGATATATATGTATGTAAAAATATATTTTTTTTTTAATTTGAAAGCTAACCTAAACCTGGCAGTATGAAGAAGACGAACGTATAGCCTCTGATGTGAATTCTGATTACTAAAGTTCACTTATTGTGGTATGCTGTGGTTCTGAGTTAATTTTTTATCCTTCTCAAAGGATGCATTATTTTGGTTTGGCAGCCACAGCATCTTCTGTGGTGTCATTTCCACCGTGGAGAACAGTAAAGGGCTGAGTTTACTCCTGACAGGCAGCATCGTATATGGGGATAATAGAGTTGCAAAACATCTGATGCAGAAAGATAGTTCATCTTTATGGTGTCATAGTTACATAGTTACATAGGCTGAAAAAAGACCTGCGTCCATCAAGTTCAGCCTTTCCTATATCTGTTAATTTGTTGCTGTTGATCCAAAAGAAGGCAAAAAACCCCAGGTTGGGGGACATACTAAAACGAATGACAAAATGGAATGCCCATAGACTTTAATGGGGAGGAATGCCCATAGACTATAATGGGGAGGAATGCCCATAGACTATAATGGGGAGGAATGCCCATAGACTATAATGGAAGGGAAAAGAATAATTGATTTTGAAATAAAAGCTTAATAAATAGCATTTAGATCTTTGGCACACATACTCCCCTAGCACACACATGTGATCTAAAACTCAGATTACGTTGGATTATAGCTGTTTTCTATGGAATGACAGGTGAATGACAGTTTTGAGGGAATGCCCATAGGATATAATGGGAGAAAAATCAAACCTTTTTTTCAGACAAAACCCTCTGAAAAGTCATATAGATCTTTGGCACATATACTCTCCTAGTACAGGTATAGGTTATAAACCTCATATTAAGTGGAATTATAGCTGTGTTCTATGGAATGACAGGTGAATGACAGTATTGATGGAATGCCCATAGGATATAATGGGAGAAAAATTAAACCTGTTTTTCAGACAAAACCCTCTGAAATATCATATAGATCTTTGGCACATATACTCCACTAGTACAGAGCCAGGATCTAAAACTCATATTATGTGGGATTATAGCTGTTCTCTATGGAATGACAGGTGAATGACGGTATTGAGTGAATGCCCATAGGATATAATGGGAGAAAAATCAAACTTGTTTTTTAGAGAAAACCCTCTGACATGTCATATAGATCTTTGGTACATATACTCCACTAGTACAGAGACAGGATCTAAAACTCATATTATGTGGGATTATAGCTGTTCTCTATGGAATGACAGGTGAATGACGGTATTGATGGAATGCCCATAGGATATAATGGGAGAAAAATCAAACCTGTTTTTCAGACAAAACCCTCAGACATGTCATATAGATCTTTGTCATGTATACTCCCCTAGTACAGTTATAGGTTCCAAACCTCATATTAAGTGGAATTATAGCTGTTTTCTATGGAATGACAGGTGAATGACAGTATTGATGGAATGCCCATAGGATATAATGGGAGAAAAATGTAACTTGTTTTTTAGAGAAAACCCTCTGACATATCATATAGATCTTTGTCATGTATACTCCCCTAGTACAGTTATAGGTTCCAAACCTCATATTAAGTGGAATTATAGCTGTTTTCTATGGAATGACAGGTGAATGACGGTATTGATGGAATGCCCATAGGATATAATGGGAGAAAAATCAAACCTGTTTTTCAGACAAAACCCTCTGAAATATCATATAGATCTTTGGCACACATACTCCTCTAGTACAGAGACAGGATCTAAAACTCATATTATGTGGGATTATAGCTGTTCTCTATGGAATGACAGGTGAATGACGGTATTGATGGAATGCCCATAGGATATAATGGGAGAAAAATCAAACCTGTTTTTCAGACAAAACCCTCAGACATATCACATAGATCTTTGTCATGTATACTCCCCTAGTACAGTTATAGGTTCCAAACCTCATATTAAGTGGAATAATAGCTGTTCTCTATGGAATGACAGGTGAATGGCAGTATTGATGGAATGCCCATAGGATATAATGGGAGAAAAATCAAACCTTTTTTTCAGACAAAACCCTCTGACATATCATATAGATCTTTGGCACATATACTCTCCTAGTACAGGTATAGGTTATAAACCTCATATTAAGTGGAATTATAGCTGTGTTCTATGGAATGACAGGTGAATGACAGTATTGATGGAATGCCCATAGGATATAATGGGAGAAAAATCAAACCTGTTTTTCAGACAAAACCCTCAGACATATCATATAGATCTTTGTCATGTATACTCCCCTACTACAGAGACAGGATCTAAAACTCATATTATGTGGGATTATAGCTGTTTTCTATGGAATGACAGGTGAATGACAGTTTTGAGGGAATGCCCATTGGCTATAATGGGAGAAAAATGAAACTTGTTTTTTAGAGAAAACCCTCTGACATATCATATAGATCTTTGTCATGTATACTCCCCTAGTACAGTTATAGGTTCTAATCCTCATATTAAGTGGAATTATAGCTGTGTTCTATGGAATGACAGGTGAATGACAGTATTGATGGAATGCCCATAGGATATAATGGGAGAAAAATCAAACCTGTTTTTCAGACAAAACCCTCTGAAATATCATATTAGATCTTTGGCACATATACTCCCCTAGTACAGAGACATGATCTAAAACTCATATTATGTGGGATTATAGCTGTTTTCTATGGAATGACAGGTGAATGACAGTTTTCAGGGAATGCCCATAGGATATAATGGGAGAAAAATCAAACCTGTTTTTCAGACAAAACCCTCTGAAATATCATATTAGATCTTTGGCACATATACTCCCCTAGTACAGAGACAGGATCCAAACCTCATATTAAGTGGAATTATAGCTGTTTTCTATGGAATGACAGGTGAATGACAGTATTGATGGAATGCCCATAGGATATAATGGGAGAAAAATGTAACTTGTTTTGTAGAGAAAACCCTCTGACATATCATATAGATCTTTGTCATGTATACGCCCCTAGTACAGTTATAAGTTCCAAACCTCATATTAAGTGGAATTATAGCTGTTTTCTATGGAATGACAGGTGAATGACAGTATTGATGGAATGCCCATAGGATATAATGGGAGAAAAATGTAACTTGTTTTGTAGAGAAAACCCTCTGACATATCATATAGATCTTTGTCATGTATACGCCCCTAGTACAGAGACAGGATCTAAACCTCATATTAAGTGGAATTATAGCTGTTTTCTATGGAATGACAGGTGAATGACAGTATTGATGGAATGCCCATAGGATATAATGGGAGAAAAATGTAACTTGTTTTGTAGAGAAAACCCTCTGACATATCATATAGATCTTTGTCATGTATACTCCCCTAGTACAGTTATAAGTTCCAAACCTCATATTATGTGGGATTATAGCTGTTTTCTATGGAATGACAGGTGAATGACGGTATTGATGGAATGCCCATAGGATATAATGGGAGAAAAATCAAACCTGTTTTTCAGACAAAACCCTCTGAAATATCATATCGATCTTTGGCACATATACTCCCCTAGTACAGAGACAGGATCTAAAACTCATATTATGTAGGATTATATCTGTTTTCTATGGAATGACAGGTGAATGACAGTTTTGAGTGAATGCCCATAGGATATAATGGGAGAAAAATCAAACTTGTTTTTTAGCGAAAACCCTCTGACACATCATATAGATCTTTGGCACATATATTCCACTAGTACAGAGACAGGATCTAAAACTCATATTATGTGGGATTATAGCTGTTCTCTATGGAATGACAGGTGAATGACGGTATTGATGGAATGCCCATAGGATATAATGGGAGAAAAATGTAACTTGTTTTTTAGAGAAAACCCTCTGACATATCATATAGATCTTTGTCATGTATACTCCCCTAGTACAGTTATAGGTTCCAAACCTCATATTAAGTGGAATTATAGCTGTTTTCTATGGAATGACAGGTGAATGACAGTTTTCAGGGAATGCCCATAGGATATAATGGGAGAAAAATCAAACCTGTTTTTCAGACAAAACCCTCAGACATATCATATAGATCTTTGTCATGTATACTCCCCTACTACAGAGACAGGATCTAAAACTCATACTAAGTGGGTTTATATCTGTTTTCTATGGAATGACAGGTGAATGACGGTATTGATGGAATGCCCATAGGATATAATGGGAGAAAAATCAAACCTGTTTTTCAGACAAAACCCTCAGACATATCATATAGATCTTTGTCATGTATACTCCCCTAGTACAGAGACAGGATCTAAACCTCATATTAAGTGGAATTATAGCTGTTTTCTATGGAATGACAGGTGAATGACAGTATTGATGGAATGCCCATAGGATATAATGGGAGAAAAATGTAACTTGTTTTTTAGAGAAAACCCTCTGACATAATCATATAGATCTTTGGCATGTATACTCCCCTAGTACAGGTATAGGTTCCAAACCTCATATTAAGTGGAATTATAGCTGTTTTCTATGGAATGACAGGTGAATGACGGTATTGATGGAATGCCCATAGGATATAATGGGAGAAAAATCAAACCTGTTTTTCAGACAAAACCCTCTGAAATATCATAAAGATCTTTGTCATGTATACGCCCCTAGTACAGTTATAAGTTCCAAACCTCATATTATGTGGGATTATAGCTGTTTTCTATGGAATGACAGGTGAATGACGGTATTGATGGAATGCCCATAGGATATAATGGGAGAAAAATCAAACCTGTTTTTCAGACAAAACCCTCAGACATATCATATAGATCTTTGTCATGTATACTCCCCTAGTACAGAGACAGGATCTAAACCTCATATTAAGTGGAATTATAGCTGTTTTCTATGGAATGACAGGTGAATGACAGTATTGATGGAATGCCCATAGGATATAATGGGAGAAAAATGTAACTTGTTTTTTAGAGAAAACCCTCTGACATATCATATAGATCTTTGTCATGTATACTCCCCTAGTACAGTTATAGGTTCCAAACCTCATATTAAGTGGAATTATAGCTGTTTTCTATGGAATGACAGGTGAATGACAGTATTGATGGAATGCCCATAGGATATAATGGGAGAAAAATCAAACCTGTTTTTCAGACAAAACACTCTGAAATATCATATAGATCTTTGGCACATATACTCCCCTAGTACAGAGACAGGATCTAAAACTCATATTATGTGGGATTATAGCTGTTTTCTATGGAATGACAGGTGAATGACAGTTTTGAGTGAATGCCCATAGGATATAATGGGAGAAAAATGAAACTTGTTTTTTTAGAGAAAACCCTCTGACATATCATATAGATCTTTGTCATGTATACTCCCCTAGTACAGTTATAGGTTCCAAACCTCATATAAAGTGGAATTATAGCTGTTTTCTATGGAATGACAGGTGAATGACGGTATTGATGGAATGCCCATAGGATATAATGGGAGAAAAATTAAACCTGTTTTTCAGACAAAACCCTCAGACATATCATATAGATCTTTGGCACATATACTCTCCTAGTACAGGTATAGGTTATAAACCTCATATTAAGTGGAATTATAGCTGTGTTCTATGGAATGACAGGTGAATGACAGTATTGATGGAATGCCCATAGGATATAATGGGAGAAAAATCAAACCTGTTTTTCAGACAAAACCCTCTGAAATATCATATCGATCTTTGGCACATATACTCCCCTAGTACAGAGACAGGATCTAAAACTCACATTATGTGGGATTATAGCTGTTTTCTATGGAATGACAGGTGAATGACAGTTTTGAGTGAATGCCCATAGGATATAATGGGAGAAAAATCAAACCTGTTTTTCAGACAAAACCCTCAGACATGTCATATAGATCTTTGTCATGTATACTCCCCTAGTACAGTTATAGGTTCCAAACTTCATATTAAGTGGAATTATAGCTGTTTTCTATGGAATGACAGGTGAATGACGGTAATGATGGAATGCCCATAGGATATAATGGGAGAAAAATCAAACCTGTTTTTCAGACAAAACCCTCAGACATATCATATAGATCTTTGGCACATATACTCCACTAGTACAGAGACAGGATCTAAAACTCATATTATGTGGGATTATAGCTGTTCTCTATGGAATGACAGGTGAATGACAGTATTGATGGAATGCCCATAGGATATAATGGGAGAAAAATTAAACCTGTTTTTCAGACAAAACCCTCTGACATATCATATAGATCTTTGTCATGTATACTCCTCTAGTACAGTTATAGGTTCCAAACCTCATATTAAGTGGAATTATAGCTGTTTTCTATGGAATGACAGGTGAATGACAGTATTGATGGAATGCCCATAGGATATAATGGGAGAAAAATCAAACTTGTTTTATTAGAGAAAACCCTCTGACATATCATATAGATCTTTGTCATGTATACTCCCCTAGTACAGTTATAGGTTCCAAACCTCATATTAAGTAGAATTATAGCTGTTTTCTATGGAATGACAGGTGAATGACGGTATTGATGGAATGCCCATAGGATATAATGGGAGAAAAATCAAACCTGTTTTTCAGACAAAACCCTCTGAAATATCATATCGATCTTTGTCATGTATACTCCCCTAGTACAGCTACAGGTTCTAAAACTCATATTAAGTGGAATTATAGCTGTGTTCTATGGAATGACAGGTGAATTACATTTTTTAGTGAATGCCCATAGGATATAATGGGAGAAAAATTAAATTGGTTTTTAGAGAAAACCCTCTGACATTTCATATAGATCTTTGTCATGTATATTCCCCTAGTACACACACATGATATAAAACTCAGATTATGTGGGATTCTAGCTGTTTTCTATGGAATGACAGGGGAATGACAGTATTGAGTGAATGAACATAGGATATAATGGGAGAAAAATCAAACCTGTTTTTCAGACAAAACCCTCTGAAATATCATATATATATTTGGCACATATACTCCACTAGTACAGACACAGGGTCTAAAACTCATACTATGTGGGATTATAGCTGTTGTCTATGGAATGACAGGTGAATGACCGGATTGAGTGAATGCCCATAGGATATAATGGGAGGAAAATCAAACTTGTTTTTCAGAGAAAACCCTCTGACATATCATATAGATCTTTGGCACATATACTCTCCTAGTACAGATACATGGTCTAAAACAAATATTATGTGGGATTATAGCTGTTTTCTATGGAATGACAGGTGAATGAGGGTATTGATGGAATGCCCATAGGATATAATGGGAGGAAAATCAAACTTGTTTTTCAGAGAAATCCATCTGACATATCATATAGATTTTTGTCATTTTGAACACTGGTGACACTTGTAATATGTTGGTCACCAGAATGAGGAATCTGCACACACACCAAAGGAACTCTGGTGCTTAACTGTGCCAGGAAGGGCCAGCTCCCCAGTAGATCAAAATAAATAAAGGCTCCAGGCACTCAAGGGTTCCAGCTCAGGCAGATTTATTAAAGGAAGACAGCAACAACGTTTCAACCTCACAATGAGGTCTTTATCAAGTTGATAAAACTGTTATTTTGTTGAATTGAGTCCTCACATAAGTATGCCTTCCACTCTTCTCTGATAAAACATAAGTTTGCCAGTTGGTAACAAGCAGCTGCAATAGACAATAATATGTCACAATTTTCTTTTGCTCTTTCTTTTTCCTTCATGGAATCTATGACTATCACCTCCCTGGTATTAAAAAGGACTACACCAAGGCACCAGTGCTGTCCGGAGCCCCAGGAATCCGTGTTAAAAGGAACCAACAAAATGTCTTTGTTTAAGGCGACATGTTCCCCCAAGAAGCTGTAGAAAATGTCTGCTCTTCCTCGTACCAAACTTTGGTAAATGTAGGTGGGGCACATCAAAATCTTTTCTGTAAGATTTCTCTGGCAGATGAAGTTGCTTATGGCTTCTTCAATAGCTTCATCACAAAGCCATTGTCCGGGATCCAGTGTTTTCAAAATCTGTTCTTTTACTGTTTCTAGCAATTTGTTATCTGAATCTGTTGGTGGCAGGTTCCAGGGGGTTAAGTCATCCCATGCAACAAGTTCATTCATTTCAAGCCCATTCTTCTTTGGCGTTGAGTGTTTAGGCAGTTGGCCCAAGGATTTGATGGAAATATCAAACTCAGGCTCCTCTTCGGTATTTCTTTCGTGTGACAATCCTATTTCAGATGAGCAGCAAAGAATGGAATCTGGTGCAGGCTCGACATCGTAATCATAATCTCCTTTCCTTGGCTTCTTTCTTCCAGATCTTTTTGATCGTCCGCGTTTCTTTTTGCAAAGCGTTGACAGTGAATATGTTTGTTTATCTGATAATTCCTTACATCCAATTGACAGCTGAGCGGCTATGATGTGATAACACAGCCCTGTGCTGGGGCACGAACAAGAAGCAGGCTCTGGTAGGAGCTTTACAGCATGTACATGTGTGCCATTAATACTGCGCACAACAAAGGTAGATGATTGTGGACACAGAGATACACCATTAGATTCTAGACAATGTTTTGCCAAAGATCTTTGACTCATTCTGTAATGTTTTCCCTTCTCCATCCCTTTCACTGGCGCCAGGTAAGATGATTTAATGTTCTCAATTATAGTTTCTAGCGGGTAAAAGGTGGGGAAGTTTACCTCTGCAACTATTTTTTCAAGATACGAAAATTGTTTCTTTAGCTCATAGTTGCCAAGTCCACAGTTTGCTCTTTTAAATTCGTGCAGATAATAGCACTGCATGTAAAACATAGCAAGCACAAGGACATCAACAGGTGCTTCTTTCCATCCAGTCTGGTCTTTCAGAACTTTGTTTAAACTTTCGGAGATGTTGTTAGTTGCATTTCCATCATTTTCAAATGCTGCAAATTTGGATGTTACAAATTTTGCTGAATGTTTGGAGATGCAATCCTTTAGTTGTTTATCAAAATAGTTTCTAAAGTCTTTGCTCCACTGCACCCTAAATAAATTGTAACGGGTGTGAAACATAGAAAGAGATTCACTGTCGATCATCTGGGCTACGTGGTCTTTCAAAACTTTAATGTCGTCGGTTTTTCCGCTATGTTTCTTTATCCAGGTATCAACATCTCTCAAAATGTGATTTGTACAAAAGATATGAGGAATCTTTGGAAAATGTGTTTGCAGAGGTTGTGCAATACCCCTTTCTCTGTCAGTAACAAATGGAATAGATGTAATCTGGTGTCCATTTAAACTGTTGAGAATTTCACATAAGAAATCACTATGGTAGGCTTTGAATTTTCTCTCATGCAGAAGAAAAGCTACAGGAAATATCGGGTTACTGATTAAAGTAATATTTCTCATTACCAACGTTGATAGGTAAAAGTCTCCAACATTAAATGTAGTATCATACGACAGGAGCTGTGGCAGTGTAGTGTCTTGATTGGAAACTTGAAGAAGTGTACCAGCTTCCTTTATTATTTCCGAATGCCCAAATGATACGACAAGATCTGGAAAAATTGTTATTTTTTTGACGAATTCATCAAGATGCACCGCAAGTTCAAGGAGACTAAAAATTTCATCGTTGGTAATACTTTTCTTCTTCCTTTCCTGGTAGGCGATATTTTGAACTTGCTTTAGGTTTCTCGGACGATCAACACTCATGTGTTGGTTAGATCCCTTCTGTGAATGCATGCTCAGCAAGGTTTTGTAGGTGTTCATTGGATCTCCCATTGGCACAGACTCTTTTATTTCTGCAATGGCATTTTTCATTGTGCCAACAAAAGGCTTGCTTGAAAGTTTACTGTTTCCATGAAATATTGGAACATGCAATGTTTCATCGCCCAAATAGTGAAGGATGTAAAGTTTTTTGGATTCATTAGAATTCCGTAAACAATATACATGTTTGCGAAAACCACAAAGAGATTCTTTTCTTTTCCCTTTTGGATCCTTTAAGTAATAGTACCTCTTGAGGACCAAAGGAGGATTTCTACGCTTAGGATGGAAGTTTGACCCCTTGGATATCCATCTGTACTGATCAAAACGGAAGTCAAGATCATGATCGCTGTCCGTGCTTGGGGGACAGTAGAGAAAAACATCCCCTCCTCTTGGTAGTACAGGTGGCAGTGAAATCACTTTTGCATCATCATAGGCTATGTTGCGTAGAATATCGTAAACCTCTTCCAATGATAAGTCATCATTACGGCCATGCATATATGCATTATTGAAGTCAGCCATTGCATACACACCTTAAATAGTGTCTTGTACTTCTTCCGCTTAGGATGAATGTCACTGAGATAGCACAGAAGAAAAGCTGAGTTTTTAGCAGCAAACACGGCTCACAGTCAGGGCATGAGACCCCAGTGTCTCCAAATGATACAATGACCACCTCACCAATTATGGCTACATGACTTTGTGGCCAATATAAATGGTTTAGATTTTATAATGAGGGTTAAAGTAATACTTATTAACTAAAATAAAATGAGATAGTGGGTTCTATCCAATTATGTGAGATAAATCAGTGAGACAGAATTACCTGTCATACAGGGGCCCAAGGTACTCAGAGATGGCTCCAGCCTGGCTGCCAAACAGGCAGGAACTCCATTGTTAAACTAATCCCATTAACAGGATGGCTACCAGGGGGATATTCAGTAGCTAAAGGGGATTAAAGGTTGGGTTGTCTACATGTACCTGTTTATCAATGTTGATTTATGTTAATGAAGTTCTGTGGTTATATCAGTCTATGTTTTACAACAATAAACTGTTCATTCCTGCTGTACTCAGTTCAAGGTAGTTGTGTCTACTTATTGGGTACACATAGCAGGGTTCCAAGGTGCGCATGCTGGCTGGTGCTGGAAGTGATTCCGGGGACAACAGGAGGATACATGTGGGTGATCTCTGGGAGTTACTACAGCTCTCTTGGTGAACCAGTTACAGTCAGTTATTGTTTTTTTTTTACTAAATAGGTTCCGTCTATGGTATTCAATGAGCTGAGATAGATTAATTTAAGCCACTGAATAGAGCTGGATATTTCAATATGCTGATTTAGACATGTGTTAAACTGGACCAAACTAGGCTTATTCTGCTGTTAAAACATTTCCAAATTAGCCCAGCATAATACATAATTAAATTGGTAACATTTATTTAAGGCTATGATTAACCCGTTAATGACCAGGTTTTTTTTTTTTTTTTACAATGCTTTCCAAAAAAATATCAGATACATTTCCATCTTTATTCAACTATGATTTCCTGCCAACTTAGTCCATCCCTACAAATTATACATTGTGTTTTTAGAAGACAAGTAGGATCTTCATTTGAAAAAAAATATTTTATACATAAACCATTATTTAATATGAAAAAAAAATTCTAAAAATAGGAAAAATTCAATTTCCACAGTTTATTCTATTACAAAATATACATAGCCAGTGCAAAGTAAGAAAAAAATGTATTTAGGTATTTGCCTTGATTTTGGAAACACCTCATATGGCTGGTATTTATTTTGGTAGTTACTGGGCTAAACTGGGTTACTGGGATATATATAATATTTAACCCACAAAAGTGGCCAGAAAAAGCTATACTGCTGTATAAAGGTACACAGTGCCCTCCACGAACATAGGCACCCTTGGTTTAAAATGAGATAAAAATGCTGTGAAAAGTTGTCTTTATTGTTTAACCCTTTCATCTTTTCTTCAAATAATACACAGAAATGCTCTGCTATCATCGATATCAAACAATTGCAAACACAACACAGGTTTTAAAAAAAAAAAAAAAAAAAAATGAAATATATGTGTGGCAGAATTATCGGCACCCTTTTAGTTAATACTTTGTGCTTACCTCCCTTTGCCCAGATAACAGCTCTAAGTCTTCTATAATGCCCGATGAGGTTGGAGAATACATGGCGAGGGATCTCAGATTCCTCCATACAAAATCTCTCCCCATCTTTTAAATTTCAAGGTCGACGCTGGTGGACTGTCCACATGTTTTCTATGGAGTTCAAATCAGGGGACAGCGATGGCCATAGTAGGACCTGGATTTTATCAGCCCCAAAACATTAAAAAAGCTACCACCATATTTAACTGTGGGCATGTGGTCCTTTTCCATATGGCTACCTCTCTGTGTGTTTATTGGCAAGAAAACTCTTCTTTGGTTTCACACGACCATAGAACCCGATCCTATCTGAAGTTGTAGTAGTGTCCGGCGAACTGAAGCCAGTTGAGTTTGTTTTTGGATGAGAGTAGAAACTTTTTTCTTCAAACCTTCCAAACAACTTGTGGTGATGTAGGTGACGTTGGATTTTCTGACCCCATGACGCAACTTATTTCTGCAATTCTTCAGCTGTGATCCTTGGAGATTTTTTTGCGACTAGAACCATCCTCTTCACAGTGCTTTGAGACAATATAGACACACATACTCTTCCTTCCAGGTTAATTCATAACATTTCCAGTTGACTGGAATTATTTCACTGGTGGTGGAAGTAGGCATTTTCAGTGCTTTTGCCATTTTCTTAAAGCCACTTATAGAAAGTGACGGCAGATACCAACCATTCGCCTCATCCAGTCTGCCCAACATCTTAAAACTTTCCTTAGTACCTGGCCTTATCTTATATCTAGCTTAACCTTATGCCTATCCTATGCTTTCTTAAACACCTTCTCTGTATTAACATCTACCACTTCTGATGGAAGGCTCTTCCATGAAGTCACTACCCTTTCAGTTAAGAAATATTTTCTGATGTTTCTCCATTTAAATAAACTCCCTTTAAGTATTTAAAAACTTAAATCATATCCTCTGAAATAATTACCCCTAAATCCTTTTCCTCACACGTTGAGGTTAGGACCGTATCAAATATTCTATACTCTGCCCTTGGGTTGTTTTGCACTGGTGCATTACTTTGCATTTATCAATGCCACAGCTCTGACCATTTTTCCAGTTTATCTAAATCATTTGCCATTTGGCTTATCCCTCCAGGAACATCAACCCTGTTGCAAACTTTTGTCATCTGCAAAAAGACATACCTTTCCATCCACAATATCACTAATAAAAAATATTTCCCATTTTGTGAAGCTCAACAATCTTTTGCCCCACATCACAGCCATATTTTTGAGTTTTACCCATTATGATCAATGACTAAGGGAATTTGGCCTATGTGTTACCTAATATTTATACCCCTGTGAAACAGGAAATCATGGTTGAACAACTTCCTATTCCAAGTCACCCAGATGTACTAAAAAATGTAAACTATCAATGGAAACATACGTCAAGACAAATTTTCACAGCATTTTTTGCTCATATTTACAAAGTGTGTCAATATTAGTGAATGGCACTGAATACCTTTATACAACAGTATAGCTTTTCTATACTTTTGGGGCCAAACTATAATATATATATATATATATATATATATATATATATATATATATATATATATATATATGTGTGTGTGTTTGAAAACAGTGATGCACATCTTTCATATTTTGCCCAGTAACTACCAAAATAAATATAAATACCAGGCATAGGAGGTGTTTCCAAAATCAAGGTAAATACCTAAATAAAGTTAGATTTTTTATTCTACTTACTTTACACTGGCTATGTATATTTTTTAATAGAAGCAACTGTGAAAAGAATGGTATTTTTTCGCATTTTTTTGAATTTGTTTTCAATATTAAATGGTTTGTGTATATAAGATCTTACTTGTCCTCTAAAAACTCAATATATAATTTGTGGGGATGCACTGAATGAGTTGGTAGGAAATTATAGATGAATAAAGATGGAAATTTATCTGGTAGTTTTTTGGAAAGCATTGTAAAATAGACGCTGGGGTTAATCACATCCTTTAAAGAAATCTTACCAATTTAATTATGTATTATGCTGGGCTATTTTGGAAATGTTTTAACAGCCGAATAAGCCTAGTTTGGTCCAGTTTAACACATGTCTAAATCAGCATATTGAAATATCCAGCTCTATTCAGAGGCTTAAATTAATCTATCTCAGCTCATTGAATACCATAGACGGAAATACAACCTATTTAGTCAAAAAAACAATAACTGGTTTATCTCACATAATTGGATAGAACCCACTATCTCAGTTTATTTTAATTAATAAATAACACTTTAAGCCTCATTATAACATAACATTTAAACCATTTATCTAATTTACTAGGGCAATGTTTACTTTATTCAAAGTTGCTTCCTATTGCCTGTAAGTATGAGATGGTTTACTTTAGTTAGTGGTGAGAAATGCAGAATTTGCTTTTGCAGCTCAGTTATACTGGCCACATAGTCATATAGCCATAATTGAGTTTGATATTTCCATCAAATCCTTGGGCCAACTGCCTAAACACTCAACGCCAAAGAAGAATGGGCTTGAAATGAATGAACTTGTTGCATGGGATGACTTAACCCCCTGGAACCTGCCACCAACAGATTCAGATAACAAATTGCTAGAAACAGTAAAAGAACAGATTTTGAAAACACTGGATCCCGGACAATGGCTTTGTGATGAAGCTATTGAAGAAGCCATAAGCAACTTCATCTGCCAGAGAAATCTTACAGAAAAGATTTTGATGTGCCCCACCTACATTTACCAAAGTTTGGTACGAGGAAGAGCAGACATTTTCTACAGCTTCTTGGGGGAACATGTCGCCTTAAACAAAGACATTTTGTTGGTTCCTTTTAACACGGATTCCTGGGGCTCCGGACAGCACTGGTGCCTTGGTGTAGTCCTTTTTAATACCAGGGAGGTGATAGTCATAGATTCCATGAAGGAAAAAGAAAGAGCAAAAGAAAATTGTGACATATTATTGTCTATTGCAGCTGCTTGTTACCAACTGGCAAACTTATGTTTTATCAGAGAAGAGTGGAAGGCATACTTGTGTGAGGACTCAATTCAACAAAATAACAGTTTTGACTGTGGCGTCTATACTATTCTGAATGCTCACTCTATCATTTTTGGGAAGCCATACCATGACTTTGTGAGTCACCATGCCCGGAAATGGATTGCTGTTAACATAGCACAACACAAAGAGTGCAAATGTAAAACACAGAACAGGAAAAAATGGAGCCGTGGTTCACATATTAAGAAGCACAAAGCGCTTCTGAAAATGAACATGGATGTTACTGTCTTTGAAAGACCATTGGTTACATATCTGTCATCTCTTCTGCAAAATGAGAGTAGCAGATGGTCCACATGTGCAGAGGATGCATGCCCAGGAACATTTTCTCCCTCTGATTGCATGGTTTTATGTTGCCTCTGTCGCCAATGGTATCATGCAGCATGCCTTTTACAAAGCACTTCAAAACTGCCAACATATTACAAGTGTCACCAGTGTTCAAAATGACAAAAATCTATATGATATGTCAGATGGTTTTCGCAGAAAAAACAGTTTGATTTTTCTCCCATTATATCCTATGGGCATTTACTCAATTCTGTCATTCACCTGCCATTCCCTAGAAAACCGCTATAATCTCCACTTAATCTCAGCCTTTTCGCTAAAATCAAGTGTCTTAACCTGAGGTTCGTGACGACTGGTTGTTGTTAGACCTCGGCCTTTCTACTTATGTAGACATGCTACTATTGGGGCTCTAACTGATGCCTTTGGTTGCGTTCGCTCCTCGGACTCCGGGCCTGCCTCCGGGACTCTCGAAACACGCTGGGAAGGACTCCCCCTATTTTTGGCCTTTTTAGTGCCTTTTTCCCTTCTTTTTGGCCTTTTTAGTGCCTTCTTTTCCTCCCTTTTTAGTGCCTTCCCCTGTCCCTCTTTTTTGGCCTTTTTTAGTGCCTTCCCCTGCTTTTTTTGCCCTCCCTCCCTTCTCCCTTGTGCTTTTAATCTCTCCTCGTGATCCGTCTGAGGCCAGACTCCACCTCACCAGACGGGTTTCAACACCTGCCACTGAGCTTTACCCTGGGAAATTCTATAGGCATGCTCTCCTACCCCGGCCAGCCCATGACCTGCAGATGATGCAGCCACCTGGGCCACAGGGCAGAGGAATGCCAACAGAAATCCTGCAGGCACTGCAAAGTGGTGGGGCACGAGACCAAGGACTGTCCACGAAAGAAGACCTGTAACCTGTGCGGCAATCCTGACCACATTTACAAGGATTGCCCCAAGAGATCGAGGTCATATGCAGCGGTAGCAGCAGCCAAGGCCCCAGCCATGGTCCCCTAAACGGCCCCGACTAAGGCTCCAGCCAAGGCACCGGCACCACAGACACTCCCTCCAGCAACCCTAAAGCGGCCCCCAGGAAAGGTAAGAAAGCAGCTCCCCCCTGCCAAGACAGTCGTGGCCCCGCCAACTGTCAAGGCTCCCTCTCCCCTCCCAGAGGCAGCACCATCCCTCCCCTGTGTTGCCTCCGACCCCCCCACTTCCCTCCCTCCCCCCTTCCACTGCAGCAGCTCTAACCCCGTCCCCAGCTGCTGCAGACTCCGACCCTTTTCCCCCACTTGTTTCCGCTGCAGACAACCCCCTGGAGAAGCCGCCAAAGGGAGCCGGAGCCAGACAAAAGGAAACATATCGGCAAAAGGAGGAGGAAGAGGACAGCGAGACTGAGACGAGCCCTACCAGGATCTCTGTCCAGAAGAGGGCACCACCACCAGCCCCCACCGTTGAACCTGCGGACCCAAATGACCACCACCAGGGCCATAATGATGGGAGGAGACATTAACTGCTGCTCAGAGAGATTGTCAAAGAGGCATCCTTAAGGGACGCTATGGGCTCCATCGGGACCGGCTCCGTGAACTATTCTTGGAGCCGGCAAGATGGCTCTGTGCGTTCCCGGATAGAGCGGTAGAGCATCAGCAGTGTTCCATGGTGCCCTGCTACTTCTCAGTAGAAAAGTATCCTGGGAGTCTGGTTCAGCAGAGACGGCGCGGCCCTGAAAAGCTGGGAGGAGAAACTCAATAAAAGTAAAGCAGAAATTTGGGCTGTGGAGCCTCAGAGACCTTACCATCGAAGGGAAAGTGCTGGTGCTGCGCAACGAGATTCTTCCCGTGTTGCAGTACATGGCTCAGGCCTGGCCCTTGCTGGTCACCATTCACCGAGCCATCAACCGAGCAGTTTTCCACTTCATCTGGGGCTCCAAAATGGACAGAGAAAAGTGCGCAAAGATGTACAAGGAACCCGGCAAGGGAGGCAAAGGCGTGCCTGGACTCGCAGAGACGTAGTGAAAGGCTCTGCTGGAAACTCCATGTCTCGCTTCTTCCTGCTTCCCCTGTGGAGGCAGCTCAAGTGGGAAAAGTGGGACAGCTCCGTCCCTTACAATTAGACTATGCCCTGGTTCTACTCGGACGTGGGCAAATTTGTAAGGGAGCACCAACTGGAGGGAGTTAAACCAGACCTGTGGTCGCCCCGTGTGATCAACAAACTCATCAGAGCCAACGACACTATCGAGAACATGCCAGGGCTCCCCGATGCCACAGTCAGGACTGTTTGGGCTAACGTGGCGACGAGCAGGCTAACCAACAGGCATAAAGACATTGCATTCAGGGAGGCCTCCTCCTAAGGACATTTATGCATGCCAGGGAGCTGTGCAGATATAGACACTGCCCACAGTGCATTGTGGAGGAAGAGACTTCCCTTCACTTGTTCTGGGAGTGCCCGTTTGCACAGGCTTTGTTCAGAGCCCTGGAGCTGGAACTCGAGGACTCTAACGAGAGAAAGTACCTGTCCTACCACTCTATACTTTATGGACTTTTTCCAGGAACACACACAGAGAGCGCCACCAACGATGCTTGGCGTCTCATGTGCTGTGTAAACGACGGTCTATGGTTTGCCAGGAATCGCCTGGTGTTGAGGAGGGAGCAGGTCACAGTCCGTGACTGCCGCAGGATTATCCACAGCCTGCTGAGAGACTACTCTCTCAAGGACAGTCTAGAGGCTGAAGACTAGCCCCATTTTCCTTGGCCCCCTTTACTCTACTCCTCCCCCACCCCGACCACTCCTCTCCCCAATTTCCCCAGGCTGTTTCCATTAATGTGCTAACCATATGTACCATGTCTGGAAATGCGATTGTACACTGCTTCTACTGAGCTTTCCGTAAACTGAAGTCTTACTGTAACGTGTATTGCCCTGCCCTTCGTCGCAGTACTGCTTATCTGCTATCTGCATTTTAGAACCGATAACTGTACTAGGGGAGTATACATGACAAAAAAATATTTCTCTGAAAAACAGGTTTGATTTTTCTCCCATTATATCCTATGGGCATTCCATCAATACCGTTATTCACCTGTCATTCCATAGAAAACAGCTATAATCCCACATAATATGAGTTTTAGATCCTGTCTCTGTACTAGGGGAGTATATGTGCCAAAGATCGATATGATATTTCAGAGGGTTTTGTCTGAAAAACAGGTTTGATTTTTCTCCCATTATATCCTATGGCCATTCCATCAATACTGCCATTCACCTGTCAATCCATAGAGAACAGCTATTATTCCACTTAATATGAGGTTTGGAACCTATAACTGTACTAGGGGAGTATACATGACAAAGATCTATATGATATGTCTGAGGGTTTTGTCTGAAAAACAGGTTTGATTTTTCTCCCATTATATCCTATGGGCATTCCATCAATACCGTCATTCACCTGTCATTCCATAGAGAACAGCTATAATCCCACATAATATGAGTTTTAGATCCTGTCTCTGTACTAGAGGAGTATGTGTGCCAAAGATCTATATGATATTTCAGAGGGTTTTGTCTGAAAAACAGGTTTGATTTTTCTCCCATTATATCCTATGGGCATTCCATCAATACCGTCATTCACCTGTCATTCCATAGAAAACAGCTATAATTCCACTTAATATGAGGTTTGGAACCTATAACTGTAGTAGAGGAGTATACATGCCAAAGATCTATATGATTATGTCAGAGGGTTTTCTCTAAAAAACAAGTTTAATTTTTATCCCATTATATCCTATGGGCATTCCATCAATACTGTCATTCACCTGTCATTCCATAGAAAACAGCTATAATCCCACATAATATGAGTTTTAGATCCTGTCTCTGTACTAGAGGAGTATATGTGCCAAAGATCTATATGATATTTCAGAGGGTTTTGTCTGAAAAACAGGTTTCATTTTTGTCCCATTATATCCTATGGGCATTCCATCAATACTGTCATTCACCTGTCATTCCATAGAAAACAGATATAAACCCACTTAATATGAGTTTTAGATCCTGTCTCTGTAGTAGGGGAGTTTACATGACAAAGATCTATATGATATGTCTGAGGGTTTTGTCTGAAAAACAGGTTTGATTTTTCTCCCATTATATCCTATGGGCATTCCATCAATACTGTCATTCACCTGTCATTCCATAGAAAACAGCTATAATTCCACTTAATATGAGGTTTGGAACCTATAACTGTACTAGGGGAGTATACATGACAAAGATCTATATGATATGTCAGAGGGTTTTCTCTAAAAAACAAGTTACATTTTTCTCCCATTATATCCTATGGGCATTCCATCAATACTGTCATTCACCTGTCATTCCATAGAAAACAGCTATAATTCCACTTAATATGAGGTTTAGATCCTGTCTCTGTACTAGGGGAGTATACATGACAAAGATCTATATGATATGTCTGAGGGTTTTGTCTGAAAAACAGGTTTGATTTTTCTCCCATTATATCCTATGGGCATTCCATCAATACCGTCATTCACCTGTCATTCCATAGAAAACAGCTATAATCCCACATAATATGAGGTTTGGAATTTATAACTGTACTAGGGGCGTATACATGACAAAGATCTATATGATATGTCAGAGGGTTTTCTCTAAAAAACAAGTTACATTTTTCTCCCATTATATCCTATGGGCATTCCATCAATACTGTCATTCACCTGTCATTCCATAGAAAACAGCTATAATTCCACTTAATATGAGGTTTAGATCCTGTCTCTGTACTAGGGGAGTATACATGACAAAGATCTATATGATATGTCTGAGGGTTTTGTCTGAAAAACAGGTTTGATTTTTCTCCCATTATATCCTATGGGCATTCCATCAATACTGTCATTCACCTGTCATTCCATAGAAAACAGCTATAATTCCACTTAATATGAGGTTTGGAACCTATAACTGTACTAGGGGAGTATACATGACAAAGATCTATATGATATGTCAGAGGGTTTTCTCTAAAAAACAAGTTACATTTTTCTCCCATTATATCCTATGGGCATTCCATCAATACTGTCATTCACCTGTCATTCCATAGAAAACAGCTATAATTCCACTTAATATGAGGTTTAGATCCTGTCTCTGTACTAGGGGAGTATACATGACAAAGATCTATATGATATGTCTGAGGGTTTTGTCTGAAAAACAGGTTTGATTTTTCTCCCATTATATCCTATGGGCATTCCATCAATACCGTCATTCACCTGTCATTCCATAGAAAACAGCTATAATCCCACATAATATGAGGTTTGGAACTTATAACTGTACTAGGGGCGTATACATGACAAAGATCTTTATGATATTTCAGAGGGTTTTGTCTGAAAAACAGGTTTGATTTTTCTCCCATTATATCCTATGGGCATTCCATCAATACCGTCATTCACCTGTCATTCCATAGAAAACAGCTATAATTCCACTTAATATGAGGTTTGGAACCTATACCTGTACTAGGGGAGTATACATGCCAAAGATCTATATGATTATGTCAGAGGGTTTTCTCTAAAAAACAAGTTACATTTTTCTCCCATTATATCCTATGGGCATTCCATCAATACTGTCATTCACCTGTCATTCCATAGAAAACAGCTATAATTCCACTTAATATGAGGTTTAGATCCTGTCTCTGTACTAGGGGAGTATACATGACAAAGATCTATATGATATGTCTGAGGGTTTTGTCTGAAAAACAGGTTTGATTTTTCTCCCATTATATCCTATGGGCATTCCATCAATACCGTCATTCACCTGTCATTCCATAGAAAACAGCTATAATCCCACATAATATGAGGTTTGGAATTTATAACTGTACTAGGGGCGTATACATGACAAAGATCTATATGATATGTCAGAGGGTTTTCTCTACAAAACAAGTTACATTTTTCTCCCATTATATCCTATGGGCATTCCATCAATACTGTCATTCACCTGTCATTCCATAGAAAACAGCTATAATCCCACATAATATGAGTTTTAGATCCTGTCTCTGTAGTAGGGGAGTATACATGACAAAGATCTATATGATATGTCAGAGGGTTTTCTCTAAAAAACAAGTTACATTTTTCTCCCATTATATCCTATGGGCATTCCATCAATACCGTCATTCACCTGTCATTCCATAGAGAACAGCTATAATCCCACATAATATGAGGTTTAGATCCTGTCTCTGTACTAGGGGAGTATACATGACAAAGATCTATATGATATGTCTGAGGGTTTTGTCTGAAAAACAGGTTTGATTTTTCTCCCATTATATCCTATGGGCATTCCATCAATACCGTCATTCACCTGTCATTCCATAGAAAACAGCTATAATCCCACATAATATGAGGTTTGGAACTTATAACTGTACTAGGGGAGTATACATGACAAAGATCTATATGATATGTCAGAGGGTTTTCTCTACAAAACAAGTTACATTTTTCTCCCATTATATCCTATGGGCATTCCATCAATACTGTCATTCACCTGTCATTCCATAGAAAACAGCTATAATTCCACTTAATATGAGGTTTAGATCCTGTCTCTGTACTAGGGGCGTATACATGACAAAGATCTATATGATATGTCAGAGGGTTTTCTCTACAAAACAAGTTACATTTTTCTCCCATTATATCCTATGGGCATTCCATCAATACTGTCATTCACCTGTCATTCCATAGAAAACAGCTATAATTCCACTTAATATGAGGTTTGGAACTTATAACTGTACTAGGGGAGTATACATGACAAAGATCTATATGATATGTCAGAGGGTTTTCTCTACAAAACAAGTTACATTTTTCTCCCATTATATCCTATGGGCATTCCATCAATACTGTCATTCACCTGTCATTCCATAGAAAACAGCTATAATTCCACTTAATATGAGGTTTGGAACTTATAACTGTACTAGGGGAGTATACATGACAAAGATCTATATGATATTTCAGAGGGTTTTGTCTGAAAAACAGGTTTGATTTTTCTCCCATTATATCCTATGGGCATTCCCTGAAAACTGTCATTCACCTGTCATTCCATAGAAAACAGCTATAATCCCACATAATATGAGTTTTAGATCCTGTCTCTGTACTAGTGGAGTATATGTGCCAAAGATCTATATGATATGTCAGAGGGTTTTCTCTAGAAAACAAGTAACTATTTTTATCCCATTATAAACTATGGGCATTCAGTGAAAACTGTCATTCACCTGTCATTCCATAGAAAACAGCTATAATCCCACATAATATGAGTTTTAGATCATGTCTCTGTACTAGGGGAGTATATGTGCCAAAGATCTAATATGATATTTCAGAGGGTTTTGTCTGAAAAACAGGTTTGATTTTTCTCCCATTATATCCTATGGGCATTCCATCAATACTGTCATTCACCTGTCATTCCATAGAACACAGCTATAATTCCACTTAATATGAGGATTAGAACCTATAACTGTACTAGGGGAGTATACATGACAAAGATCTATATGATATGTCAGAGGGTTTTCTCTAAAAAACAAGTTTCATTTTTCTCCCATTATAGCCAATGGGCATTCCCTCAAAACTGTCATTCACCTGTCATTCCATAGAAAACAGCTATAATCCCACATAATATGAGTTTTAGATCCTGTCTCTGTAGTAGGGGAGTATACATGACAAAGATCTATATGATATGTCTGAGGGTTTTGTCTGAAAAACAGGTTTGATTTTTCTCCCATTATATCCTATGGGCATTCCATCAATACTGTCATTCACCTGTCATTCCATAGAACACAGCTATAATTCCACTTAATATGAGGTTTATAACCTATACCTGTACTAGGAGAGTATATGTGCCAAAGATCTATATGATATGTCAGAGGGTTTTGTCTGAAAAACAGGTTTGATTTTTCTCCCATTATATCCTATGGGCATTCCATCAATACTGTCATTCACCTGTCATTCCATAGAAAACAGCTATAATTCCACTTAATATGAGGTTTGGAACTTATAACTGTACTAGGGGAGTATACATGACAAAGATCTATATGATATGTCAGAGGGTTTTCTCTACAAAACAAGTTACATTTTTCTCCCATTATATCCTATGGGCATTCCATCAATACTGTCATTCACCTGTCATTCCATAGAAAACAGCTATAATTCCACTTAATATGAGGTTTGGAACTTATAACTGTACTAGGGGAGTATACATGACAAAGATCTATATGATATTTCAGAGGGTTTTGTCTGAAAAACAGGTTTGATTTTTCTCCCATTATATCCTATGGGCATTCCCTGAAAACTGTCATTCACCTGTCATTCCATAGAAAACAGCTATAATCCCACATAATATGAGTTTTAGATCCTGTCTCTGTACTAGTGGAGTATATGTGCCAAAGATCTATATGATATGTCAGAGGGTTTTCTCTAGAAAACAAGTAACTATTTTTATCCCATTATAAACTATGGGCATTCAGTGAAAACTGTCATTCACCTGTCATTCCATAGAAAACAGCTATAATCCCACATAATATGAGTTTTAGATCATGTCTCTGTACTAGGGGAGTATATGTGCCAAAGATCTAATATGATATTTCAGAGGGTTTTGTCTGAAAAACAGGTTTGATTTTTCTCCCATTATATCCTATGGGCATTCCATCAATACTGTCATTCACCTGTCATTCCATAGAACACAGCTATAATTCCACTTAATATGAGGATTAGAACCTATAACTGTACTAGGGGAGTATACATGACAAAGATCTATATGATATGTCAGAGGGTTTTCTCTAAAAAACAAGTTTCATTTTTCTCCCATTATAGCCAATGGGCATTCCCTCAAAACTGTCATTCACCTGTCATTCCATAGAAAACAGCTATAATCCCACATAATATGAGTTTTAGATCCTGTCTCTGTAGTAGGGGAGTATACATGACAAAGATCTATATGATATGTCTGAGGGTTTTGTCTGAAAAACAGGTTTGATTTTTCTCCCATTATATCCTATGGGCATTCCATCAATACTGTCATTCACCTGTCATTCCATAGAACACAGCTATAATTCCACTTAATATGAGGTTTATAACCTATACCTGTACTAGGAGAGTATATGTGCCAAAGATCTATATGATATGTCAGAGGGTTTTGTCTGAAAAAAAGGTTTGATTTTTCTCCCATTATATCCTATGGGCATTCCATCAATACTGCCATTCACCTGTCATTCCATAGAGAACAGCTATTATTCCACTTAATATGAGGTTTGGAACCTATAACTGTACTAGGGGAGTATACATGACAAAGATCTATGTGATATGTCTGAGGGTTTTGTCTGAAAAACAGGTTTGATTTTTCTCCCATTATATCCTATGGGCATTCCATCAATACCGTCATTCACCTGTCATTCCATAGAGAACAGCTATAATCCCACATAATATGAGTTTTAGATCCTGTCTCTGTACTAGAGGAGTATGTGTGCCAAAGATCTATATGATATTTCAGAGGGTTTTGTCTGAAAAACAGGTTTGATTTTTCTCCCATTATATCCTATGGGCATTCCATCAATACCGTCATTCACCTGTCATTCCATAGAAAACAGCTATAATTCCACTTAATATGAGGTTTGGAACCTATAACTGTACTAGGGGAGTATACATGACAAAGATCTATATGACATGTCTGAGGGTTTTGTCTGAAAAACAGGTTTGATTTTTCTCCCATTATATCCTATGGGCATTCCATCAATACCGTCATTCACCTGTCATTCCATAGAGAACAGCTATAATCCCACATAATATGAGTTTTAGATCCTGTCTCTGTACTAGTGGAGTATATGTACCAAAGATCTATATGATATGTCAGAGGGTTTTCTCTAAAAAACAAGTTTGATTTTTCTCCCATTATAGCCTATGGGCATTCACTCAAAACTGTCATTCACCTGTCATTCCATAGAAAACAGCTATAATCCCACATAATATGGGTTTTAGATCCTGTCTCTGTACTAGGGGAGTATATGTGCCAAAGATCGATATGATATTTCAGAGGGTTTTGTCTGAAAAACAGGTTTGATTTTTCTCCCATTATATCCTATGGGCATTCCATCAATACCGTCATTCACCTGTCATTCCATAGAAAACAGCTATAATTCCACATAATATGAGGTTTAGATCCTGTCTCTGTACTAGGGGAGTATACATGACAAAGATCTATATGACATGTCTGAGGGTTTTGTCTGAAAAACAGGTTTGATTTTTCTCCCATTATATCCTATGGGCATTCCATCAATACCGTCATTCACCTGTCATTCCATAGAGAACAGCTATAATCCCACATAATATGAGTTTTAGATCCTGTCTCTGTACTAGAGGAGTATGTGTGCCAAAGATCTATATGATATTTCAGAGGGTTTTGTCTGAAAAACAGGTTTGATTTTTCTCCCATTATATCCTATGGGCATTCCATCAATACCGTCATTCACCTGTCATTCCATAGAAAACAGCTATAATTCCACTTAATATGAGGTTTGGAACCTATAACTGTACTAGGGGAGTATACATGACAAAGATCTATATGATATGTCAGAGGGTTTTCTCTAAAAAAACAAGTTACATTTTTCTCCCATTATATCCTATGGGCATTCACTCAAAACTGTCATTCACCTGTCATTCCATAGAAAACAGCTATAATCCCACATAATATGGGTTTTAGATCCTGTCTCTGTACTAGGGGAGTATATGTGCCAAAGATCGATATGATATTTCAGAGGGTTTTGTCTGAAAAACAGGTTTGATTTTTCTCCCATTATATCCTATGGGCATTCCATCAATACTGTCATTCACCTGTCATTCCATAGAACACAGCTATAATTCCACTTAATATGAGGTTTATAACCTATACCTGTACTAGGAGAGTATATGTGCCAAAGATCTATATGATATGTCAGAGGGTTTTGTCTGAAAAACAGGTTTGATTTTTCTCCCATTATATCCTATGGGCATTCCATCAATACCGTCATTCACCTGTCATTCCATAGAAAACAGCTATAATTCCACTTAATATGACGTTTGGAACCTATAACTGTACTAGGGGAGTATACATGACAAAGATCTATATGACATGTCTGAGGGTTTTGTCTGAAAAACAGGTTTGATTTTTCTCCCATTATATCCTATGGGCATTCCATCAATACCGTCATTCACCTGTCATTCCATAGAGAACAGCTATAATCCCACATAATATGAGTTTTAGATCCTGTCTCTGTACTAGTGGAGTATATGTGCCAAAGATCTATATGATATTTCAGAGGGTTTTGTCTGAAAAACAGGTTTAATTTTTCTCCCATTATATCCTATGGGCATTCCATCAATACTGTCATTCACCTGTCATTCCATAGAACACAGCTATAATTCCACTTAATATGAGGTTTATAACCTATACCTGTACTAGGAGAGTATATGTGCCAAAGATCTATATGACTTTTCAGAGGGTTTTGTCTGAAAAAAAGGTTTGATTTTTCTCCCATTATATCCTATGGGCATTCCCTCAAAACTGTCATTCACCTGTCATTCCATAGAAAACAGCTATAATCCAACGTAATCTGAGTTTTAGATCACACGTGTGTGCTAGGGGAGTATGTGTGCCAAAGATCTAAATGCTATTTCTTAAACTTTTATTTCAAAATCAATGATTCTTTTCCCTTCCATTAAAGTCTATGGGCATTCCTCCCCATTATAGTCTATGGGCATTCCTCCCCATTAAAGTCTATGGGCATTCCATTTTGTCATTCGTTTTAGTATGTCCCCAGGTTGGCTCTTTCCAATTTTGCACTAACCAGGGGAAAAAATTCCTTCTTGACCCCAAAATGGTCAGATTTCTCCTTGGACCAATAAGCTGTTTCCCCATAATTAAAGATTATACAAGACTGTATGATGTTGGACATGGAAACACAGAAATGTTTTAGCTGCTAAACTATACCAGCAATATAAAGTGCGTGAATGAAAATAGCCAAGAAGGAGAAAAATGTTTTTTTTAATATTATTGCAAACATCACTAAGCTGGTTTTTTTCTATGTATAATACATTTTGTTTTCATTTTTTAGGTCATCTACAGGGGGTGTATAATACAGACCGGTACAAAGTAACATAATAGTTTGAAAGTGTAAAAAAAAAAAAAAAAAAAAAGTAGTCCTGAATCAAGAATTTGCTTTAAAGGGGATATGAATAAATGTGTTTTTATTGCCCTTAGATTTTGGGAATGTAATTAATTAGTCTTTTACGCTTGTAGGTATATGGAAAATATTATATATATATATATATATATATATATATATATATATATATATATATAACAGATTGAATTAGACTCTGCAGCCATCATATGCACTTTAATGCAAATTTTGGTGACGTACCCCTTGTAAATGCATAGAGAGGATGCTGCAGAATTGGGGGGGGGGGCATGTTACCCAAAAATTGATTTTCAGCAGCTACATGCAGTAAAAATAAGACGTAGGTCCTATGGCAGGGACATCCAACATGCGGCTCGACAAACATCCAAGAGTGTCCTGCAAGACAGATCCAAGCTTGGCAACAGGCCAATGAACCCCCCCCAGAAAAGGGGGGCACATACCTGCCTTCATGTCTTTTAAAGCTGATAAGAGATCATTATAAGTCCAGGTGGCTCAGTTTATGTGACTAACACCCTGACATATGGCCTGAACATTAAATCCTTACGCATGGATTTAAAGGTTCTCTCCAACAGTTCTTAGAGAGAACCGGACGGGTCAGGGTAAGAAGATTACCTGGTTGCTCTTGACCAGCATATCTGTAAATCCTGGGCCTATACAGGGTTTGAGAACTTTTTCAGCTATAGCTGGGAGATATTTATCATCTCTTTTCCCCTTATTGCTCTTCGTTAACATACCATTGGGAACTGCCTGCAAAAAAGGAAAAAAAATTGCGTGTCGCCAAGTCAAGTCAAAATGTATTAGATTTTCCGTCGACGCGAGTCAATGTATGTATAAATCATACTTCTGTTCCCTTAGCCATTATCTGAAAGAATCAGATATAATGCAGTAAGTACGTTTAATATGTAAAAAAAAAAAAGGCTTTGTGGTAGGTGTTGCTGGACGACATATTTCAATTGAGTTCTGAGTGGGTTGTAATGGATTTACTGCCACTGACTGTAGATTGAGTTTACTGCGGGGATCAATCCTCCAAAGGATGACAGTCCTTTTAATTCCGTGTCCTTTATTAATACACATTGCTCTTGAAGGTCTGTGCAATGCGCTATTCAACCTTGTAAAGCACAAAATGAGTTAAATAGAACCAGATTTCCTTTCTGCGTCGCTTGTCAAGTTGTCTCTTTCGGGTTTCGTACTTTATGTGCTTTGCTGCCTATTGGAAACTGCCGCGAGCGCATTAAAATATACATCTTTTCTAGTAGCTCGATGTTAAACAGGAGATACCGTTATTTGTACTCGGCGTAATAAAGTAAACCCCGATCTTCGATGTAATTTACACAGTGTTATCCGCAGTGACTCCAGCTAATTGAGTTATATTTCTCAAAGGAGGCAGATAAATACAGTTTGAGATATCTCTCCGGTAGTCATTCCATACTGAAACATAATATATTCAGGAAGCTGTCGTAATCTATCAATTTATCTTTTTTTTTTGGTATCAATAGATCCGCTTGTTCTCTGTGGGATAGAACATTATTTTGTGGAACGGGCCCTTATCTTTTGTCACCGATACAAACGCCTTGATCTGCGTTAGAACTGGTTTTCTTACTCTCTACTTCCTGATACTAGACCCAGACCAGACCCATCTTCTACTAGAAATCCATATTGTTGGGAAGTCTATGAGAAGCCAAATGAGAGAAAAAAACATGGCGGATACAAACAGAAGAAGAGAAAGAAGTGAAACAAGTGTGATGGCGTTAAGATTGTGATATCTCACAGTTTTGTGGTTATGTTGTACATTTTCTATGAGGAGTCTTTATCCAAATCACTATTTCAAGGGTCAATCCCAGGAGTTGCTGCCATTAGAATGAGTGGGTCCTTGTGGTCTTGGTCCACCCAGAGAGCAGTGCCACAATGTAGGGTTAGGAATCACTAAGACATGGGACTCGATCGTTGTGTAGGAAATATATAGACGAAGATAATAAATGGAAAAACAGAAGTGTGGACAATTTTTCTTTTATTCCCTTTGATACCATATACATCAAGGGTGCATAACTCCTGTCCTTGAGAGCCACAAACAGGCCAGGAATTCTGCGTATCCTTGCATTAAAAAAGTAAGTTAATGTATTGTTAATTTAGATGTCTGTGCTCCAGCTAAGACGTCAGAAGGTTGCAGCATGTTTGCAGCCATGTTTTATATATATATATATATATATATATATATATACACCATATACATAGCCTAATCCAATATATTTCTAGTTGTAAATATCAACTACATATTAAGAGAGTACTTAAACATTTCTAAATTATGTTTAAAATAAGCTCTTCTTGCTCACGAGTTCCAATGCCTGCTTTGTCCGGTGTTAATGTGTTTACGTTAACACATCTGTAGGGCACTTTACCAATTTTTTAAATATATTTAGTAGATGGGAAATCAGGATACAGTCGATGAAGTTTTCTAGCTCGGTAAACATCATCTCACCATGGAAGAAAGAGATTTAACTCTTAGAAATGTTAAACTGGTCCTTTGGGAGTCCCTTAGGATTTAATTTGATGCCATTAGCGACAGAGGGTTTGAACGACTATCGATCACATCCCTCCTTTGAAAGCCAATAGGTAATAAAGAATTTTGCCAATATCTCATTTTCTACTCATGGTTTCAGCTTTTTATTGCGCTGTATGTTTTCAGAGTAACCCTAAAGCTGCTGTCCCATCAACACAAATAATTGCTCTCTAGTATTAGTATTTAAATCTAATAAACCTTATTTCCTGGAGGCTAAATTACATTTAAAAAAAAAAAAAATATATATATATATATATATATCTTTACATTTCTAAATGTTGGCGCCTTCTGTTATGTCACATGGCAATTAAGTGTTCCTGGCAAACTTTCTGAATGAGACAAGATTTTTACACGATTAAGGAATTAGCACTGGGGAGGGTTGGTTCATTCAACAGGAAAGCAGGCAGATTGGAAAAATAACCTTAACCGTATGTAATGTGTTATCATCACATTTTATGAGACTGCAGGAGCCCATTATTTGCCACCATAATTTGAGGACTTTTTTATTGGGGAAAAAGAATTATACAATTCCTGGGAACAGAATTTTAAGATGCCCGTGTCTGTGGTATGGATTTCAGATTTTTATATATTGTTTATTTTGAGGTGTTAACACAATCATGTATATTCATTATATTGGATTGTAAACTGAATTGGAGAATTTGGAGAATGGTAGATTCAAAACAAGATCCAGACTTTTCAGCAGTATATTAGTTGAACATATCCAAAATTGGTTTATTTAAGGCCAATAAATCCCCTGGACTTTCCTTCTCGGGGAGACGCATCATAGAAACAGATTATTTAAAGGCATGGATTAGAAGAAGCACTACGTCAATGTATTAGGAAATATGAGGGCGAATAAATTGGGCTGGAAACACCACGGCAGACAAAGCTGACTTTATCCACATCTAACAAAGTACAAATACTACAGAATCTTACATACGCCAACATATCTTCTAAACAAAAATGGGTGATCATTGAGGAATGCATTGGAGTCGAAACCTTTCCGACACCTAAAGTAAACCTCCTTCCAAGGCCACACTTTCCCACCTCCAGAAGCCCCCAAGAGCTGTGATGTATTGTGACCTAGGGCAACTAGGCTTAGAGCAGTTCAGGGGGGAGCAGCAGCCTCTCACATAACCGGGTGCAGACCACCCTATAGGGCAATCAGGCTCCTCGACACACTACTTAAACGTGACTTAAACTTAATAGAGCACTGCGCCTGACAGCCTCCATAGGGACTTTAGCATTGTAGAAGGCGGCTGCAGATGCAGAGATAATTTTCTCTCATTTTTATTTTACAAAAATCATTCTTTTTAGATGTCTAAATTCTTACAAACTCCTTACAGCTGCCCTACAGGGTGAGAGTCCTTTCTCATTTCCCTATATGCAGAAAAATGACAAGAAAATATCTTCTGTCCCTTTTATAATTGCAGAATTTTAGCTTCTGGAATGTCCATAAAAGCCACAGCTCACACATGACTATTGCATTATTTTACTCGGAGCGGGGCCCTCGTTCATCTCTTGTGATGATTCCATTCAAGCACATCATGAGTGATCCAGATGAAGTCAATTTTCTGGCCGGTGCACATGCCATTTTAACAATTGACCAGGAGATTACAATCCTATGTTACTCCACCTCAAACCCTTTCAGACTTATTCGCTCTATTCTTTGGGAGACGGGAGGCTAGATAATATCCTTGTTCATTTATCTCCTCCAAGGCAATACTTTAACTATTTCAGCACCGGAAGGGATGAACAATAAGTGTCTCAATAAACCTCACCCGAAACTCAAGGGAGGTAAAAAATTATTTGACAAATACCCTTTTCAAGGTATATATATATATATATATATGTATTATATATATATATATATATATATACTGTACTTATGTATCTTTCCCTCTGTCGAGATATATTATATATATATATATATATATATATATATATATGTTTCTTGGGGAAGTGGGCTAGCTTTAGGTCTGCTATTTGATTCAAATCTTTTCTATCATAAGAAATATCTTAGTAGTTTATAAAGAGATTCATTTCAGGAGCTATGTGATACGGCATCTCCTTCCTTAGTCGGGTTAGTCCATATACCATCTTCTACGAAACAACATTATAGTTCAATAGAGAAATGATAGGAATGAAATGTAATATCCTCTCTGCTTTCATTCTAGAACCTCGGAATCTATAGAGTAGCAGCCAGCAATGCAGCCGGTACAGCCGTGGAATAGATCTCACTAGAAGCAAACCGTCGGTCTCGTACTGTACAAAATAATTAATCCTCTAAGTATTTTACAGATATCTCCGACACATTCTTGTTTTCTTGTTATTTTGTGGCGCATTTTTCCCAGCCGATTCTCAGGTCCAACGTGGAGACATACTGACCCCTGTAGGCTATGCAGGGATATTCCCGCTGTTCATATGACAAATGTCTGAACGAGTAACATTTATTATTTACCAAGCTGTAAAGGAATCATTTGCAGTCACAGAAGGGTCTCTGACTCTCGCTTTATTCAGCGGCGTCTTGAAAGCGAATGGAGAGGTTATTGATACACCCTTTGAACCAACAGCTACTTTAAGTTATTGAACTGCGGTGTTTACTATCCAGTCCATTAGATATTCGAGTCAGGCTATAAAATAATTGGGGGGGGAAATGAGTTTCGGAAACAATAATCTGAAAATGTTGAGGCACTAAATAATAATAATAATAATAATAATAATAATAATTTTCATGATAAGTTGTAACATTCTGAGGTACAGAGATAATTAAGATATATTTGTGATAATGACATGATCAATGTTGAATGATGAATATTTCAAACATTGATAATCTTGTAAAGGTTACATCTTTAGGACTCAAATCCCTCTGCCCCTTTTCCTCCCTGGATTTGACTCTTTTTCAGGAGCTCTAAAAGACACAATGATGTATATGAGTTGCAGAAAATGTATGTTAATCTTTTTAACCCCATAAAGCTTGAGAATGTAATATGACTGCTTCCCAAAACCAGCACTCAAAGCTGAGGGCGTAATATTATGTCCTTCGATGCCTAGGCCAAAACCTTTTATTTCATCAATTAAAACTTTCACAATGTTTTATTCCATCATGAAAAAATGCGCCCAAAGCCTATAATGTAGCGATGCACGGCTCCTGGTGCAGGGGACTGCTTCCCACTCGAGGCAGTCCTCTGTCATACACCCTCCCCATAACAAAAGTCCTGCGTGATCACGTGAGTCTTCCTTTCCGATTGGACTCCTTGTATATACAATGAACGTGATGCACCATTAACTGGGAGTGCGTACTGCTGATCTCCCCCCCACCAGCAACTAAAATCAATCAAATTAATCACAAGGAAACAAACAAACTATAAATATAATCACTCACATTTTATAAACACTTTCATCTTTTTTTTTTCTTTCATCCTCTGGATTACAGCTCCTATCACCCCCAGCCAGGCTGATGATAAGAGTTATGGGAGCCGTGGCTTACAAACGCGCGTGCAAAAGACTGCAATGCAGTGGGGCAACTGTAATTTTCACCATAGGTACACTTCAACTATGAGAGACAGAATGGGGGGAAAGAATACAGGAAATCACATTGTAGGATTTCTAATGAATTCATTGGTAAATTCCTCGGTAAAATAAGTATTTGGTCACCTACAAACAAGCAAGATATCTGACCCTCACAGACCTGTAACATCTTCTTTAAGAGTCTTCTCTGTCCTCCACTCGTTACCTGTATTAATGGCACCTGTTTGAACTTGTTATCAGTATAAAAGACACCTGTCTACAACATCAAACAGTCACACTCCAAACCCCACTATGGCCAAGACCAAAGAGCTGTCGAAGGACACCAGAAACAAAATTGTAGACCTGCACCAGGCTGGGAAGACTGAATCTGCAATAGGCAAGCAGCTTGGTGTCAAGAAATCAACTGTGGGAGCAATTATTCGAAAATGGAAGACATACACGACCACTGATAATCTCCCTCGATCTGGGGCTCCACGCAAGATCTCACCCCGTGGTGTCAAAATGATCACAAGAACGGTGAGCAAAAATCCCAGAACCACACGGGGGGACCTAGTGAATGACCTGCAGAGAGCTGGGACCAAAGTAACAAAGGCTACGATCAGTAACACACTACGCCGCCAGGGACTCAAATCATGCAGTGCCAGACGTGTCCCCCTGCTTAAACCAGTACATGTCCGGGCCCGTCTGAAGTTTGCTAGAGAGCATTTGGATGATCCAGAAGAGGATTGGGCGAATGTCATATGGTCAGATGAAACCAAGGTAGAACTGTTTGGTAGAAACTCAACTTGTTGTGTTTGGAGGAGAAAGAATGCTGAGTTGCATCCAAAGAACACCATACCTACGGTGAAGCATGGGGGTTGAAACATCATGCTTTGGGGCTGTTTTTCTGCAAAGGGACCAGGACGACTGATCCATGTAATGGAAAGAATGAATGGGGCCATGTATCGTGAGATTTTGAGTGAAAACCTCCTTCCATCAGCAAGGGCATTGAAGATAAAACATGGCTGGTTCTTTCAGGATGTGGCCTAGCCAGTCTCCAGATCTCAACCCCATAGAAAACCTTTGGAGGGAGTTGAAAGTCCATGTTGCCCAGCGACATCCCCAAAACATCACTGCTCTAGAGGAGATCTGCATGGAGGAATGGTCCAAAATACCAGCAACAGTGTGTGAAAACCTTGTGAAGACACTCTGTCCTTGCCAACAAAGGGTACATAACAAAGTATTGATATGAACTGTTATTGACCAAATACTTATTTTCCACCATAATTTGCAAATAAATTCTTTAAAAATCAGACAATGTGATTTATGGACTTTGTTGTCTCATTCTGTCTCTCATAGTTGAAGTGTACCTATGGTGAAAATTACAGGCCTCTCTCATCTTTGTAAGTGGGAGAACTTGCACAATTGGTGGCTGACTAAATGCTTTTTTGCCCCACTGTACTTGTGAAATTGTTTTTTTTTTTTTTAAATCTAAGCTGTGTTTGTATAGTGTATTATGTAATTTAACCCTTTATTTTCTGTGTGTCTACTCTGCCCTATTTTGTGTGCTGTTGCATAGCGAAATGAGTGCGTCATGTAGATTTTAAAAAAATATACAAAAACCTATGCATGTGGGGTATTTCTATAACCTGAATGCATTTTTGTAATAGCTGTAAGAAACATGGAATGGGAAAATACTACAAAAAAGTTTTCTTTTCCTTCTAAATGTTGGACTATACATCTAAAAAGCTGTATATGTCCTGAAAAAAACTATATATATATAATTTGCACGGGTACATGTGAAATTAAAAAAAGGAGAATCATGGTTAAAGAAATATAATACAAAAATGCCGAAAAAATCCCTAGGTTTTGGGTACAGACTACCACCAGGAAAGAAGGGGTTAAATGTTTAATTCTTGTTTAATTCTTGTTTAATTCTCTTGTTTAATTCTTACAGATTGATCAGCAGTCTGCACATTAACCCCAAAAGGTGATTATTTTTTATTGCGATGGGGAGGGTTAGAGGGAGTTATTTTAGGGCATATTGGATGTTTCTGAATTCAGGACATGTACCGTATATACGCATAATGTGTGGGGCTCTTGCTAGAGTGGTCCCAAGTACATTATGCCTTTTTCTTACTTATTTTTTCCTAGTAAATTAACATTTATTTATTTTACAAAGAGGGGTACCGAAAGAAAGATGGAAGAGAGAAGGCAAAGGTCCAGTATAGGACTACTTTATAGAGTTGCAATAAGGGTTATGGGAAGGCAAGCAATCATGGAGGCCCCGGTTACCCTTGATCTCAACCCATTCAGCCCCAGATGAACCCCCTTGTATTGGACAACTTCACCAGGCGGCCATATTCTCGTACCATCAGTGATGTTTGCTCGAGCAGCTTCCCTTATTTCAAGGGAAGGAGGCAGAGACCTTCTCTGTGGAGGACTCAGGGGCAGTGTCACACCTTAATCCCCTTCCATGAGAAGATCAACAGATAGCCCTTACCCGAACCAAACATTCAGACAGAAAGATAGAAAGAGAGAAAGGAGAAAGATGAGGGTAGGAAAAAAGGGAAGAAGGGTGAGAGAGAGAAAAAACGGTGGTAAAGGGGAGGTATGAAATGGTTCCGCACATCACATGGTGCAAAAAGTTAGAGTCGACCCTTAGAGTCCAGCCCAGGAGGAGAAGGGCCAGGAGCATCAAGTTGTTCTGCTCTCGGTAAACCTGTTCTAGTGAAATTAAACCACGTGCATTGTACTAAATGAAGGAGCTGAAAACGTAAGGTACTTTATCAATTATCACTCTCTTATTTAAAAGAGTAAGATACCTTGACAAGTGTGTAATGTTAATTACTACTGGTTTCAAGCCTCGGCAGTTCTATGTGTGATGATGATGTGGGGTCTGTGCTTGAAGCATTACGTTGGTGTAAGGAGGGTATTTATCAAAATGATGTTCGATTTGACACGTCTAGATACATCTTCCCGCCAGGTCAACAGAAACCATTAATATTACTTTCCTCATCCTTTTTCTGCAAAATACTAAGTAGTTATGATGAAAATAAATTAAGCCTCCAAATAGGAAGAGAACCAAATCAATGTTTTCAGTATAAATTAAATAGAAATGGAAAATGTACTATTCCGATTACAGTTTTTAGTGACTTGTGGGAAAATTATGATATATCATTTAATATTTAACTTGTAATAAGTATCTGGTATTTTTTTTTCAGAGCTCCACAATATTGGAAGAAAGGTTTACTTATATAGTTTAATAAAATGTGACCACTGAAAAATTAATTGATTCCGTTTTCTAAATTTTAACTCAAATTATACAGAAATCCAATTTTGTAAAGGAGAAATCTGTTCCCAGGAAATCCATATCTCTTAATGCAATTCATAAATGGGAACTCTAGGCAGCATGTAAAGTGAAGATGGTAAAGGAACGTGACCTGTTACCGTGGAAATGAATAATGATAAATTTAATACAAAAAATGTAATATAAGATATAAAAACGTAACCGTTAATCAACCAAGTTACACCCCAGGAAAGAAGGCCCTTTGTTGCCCATATATTTTTTTTATATATTTATTATGCTGATGTGTGATAGGAGCAGTCATCCAAACTTCCTATTTGGCTAAAGTCTGTTTGTACTTGAGGTTTGACTTCAGTTTTGCTTTGCGCTCATGGAGAGATTTTATATGACTTTCTTAAATGTGATAGGAGGAATGAAGGAAAATACATTTATGGAGGGTTAAATGCAGTGCTGTATTCAGTAACGTAGTTTATTGAAGGACATTATCAGTTTTGTTGATAGTTCCTCTTTACAAAGCCTGCTGCAGAAACAATAGATAGAAGTCAAGACACACACATATATACTTGCCCTTACACACGACTGCCCATACACACATATTTACACTTGCACTTACAGATATACATACTTGCCCTTACAGAGGTACACTTGGCCTAATATACAAACTTTTCTTTCACACTTTCAAAACACACTCTATCCTTTTCTCTGTCTGTCCCTTTTGTCTTTTGCTTAGCTTATTCTCTTTCTTTTGTTTCTCTGTTCCTTTTCTCATTCTCTTCCTTCACCTGTTCCCATAGACCTTCACTTCTGTGCTCTCTCACTCCAACCATTGCACCAACCATGGTACTGAGCCCCAAGATATGATGTCATAAGCCGACGCTCAGCTCTAAAGCCGTGAGCACTGCGAGGAAACGGTGAAGCGAAGGTGTAACGACTGCAGGTACCGGCTCAGGTGGGAGTTTCTTCAGATGCTTGTAGCAGGGCCACCATAAGAAATCTTGGGGCCCAGTACAGTATTTATTCAGGGCCCCCTATAACTAACACGCACGCTGGGAAATGACATCTATGACATGTCTGCTTTGCATCATTATATGAGATCTCTAAACAGCTGTCCACCAGCAAGCCTGACAGCCCAATAGGGCAATCTGCCCCTGGTTTTGTGGCAGTGGCCACTATATGGTAGTGCTTTGCCTTGGGCTAACTAATGAGAGAAGAGGTTGGATGACAGTAGCAGCCATTGTAATTTAAATAGTTCAAAGAGTTGAATACCTAGATGCCTCTGTATATATATTTTCATATCTTTATATAAACTTTCGATGTTTTATGAGGTTTTTAGGTCTGTGAAATAATAAAAGCTGCGAAAGGATCTCATTCTGGTTCAAATGAAACAATATTTCAGAATGAAATCTGTCTGCATGGTCTACTTTGAACTCCTAGTTGCTCAATATTAAAACTTAAACTCGGTACAAGATCACTTTAGGCTTTATATATTACTGTAATAAAATGTATCATACAGACCGACTCGTCATGCTTTGAAACCTGTGGCTTTGCTTACTCTTTTTCCAACACAAGAAAGGAACAAATCATTGGAACAATGAAAATGAGCCTGAAATAATAAACTAGATGTCAGCTTGTCACCTTTGTTTAAGGAGAATAAAGTCTCAACTCCCAGAGCAGCCTGAAATGACAGCTTATAATAAATTATATATATATATATATATATATATATATATATATATATATATATATGGTACTGAAACTCTCACAGAAGATATGAGCTGAATTTAAAGGGGAAGTTTATGTGTATACCACGTGACAGGCGCATCGTCCTGAGAGGGCTTAAAGGAACATATAAAAAAAAAAAAAAACATTGACCCAATTACTGAGACCACACCATGATATGTTGGAAAATATTGTCCACAGCTTTATTACAACCACAGAATTAAATATAAAATATATGATATAAACATATAAAAACATAATAAGTCATTGTCCAAAAAACAAACATCATAACAATGTAAACCCCTTACACATTCCCCACATGTCAAAACACATAGACAATGACCCCCAAGATAACAGCTATAACAATAAACATCACCATACCTTGTAAGGTACAATACCTTACCACACCAACAGTAGGGGCATACCGTGACACCCCTACAACCCCAGGTTCTGAGCCACAGACCAGCTCGAAACCTACCATACCAACCAACCACACCAACCAATCAACCAAAATTAACCGAAACATCCCAATTCTACCCCCACCTAACCAAACCGGTACCGCTGCTGTGACAAAGCGAAGCCAAAGGAAAAAACTAAATATAGGGAGGTAGGGTGGGACAAAAGCAGGTAAGAGGCTCAAATTAAAAGTGACCGTTTTCTAAAACGTCCGCCCATTTATAGCACTCAGACAGACCCCACCTACTAAACCCTGTAACCAACCCCAGACCTAGAAACATAACGTAGCCCTCCTCCTAGCTCTGTCAAGGCCTGCTCCGCTAAGCTGTGCTGCTCCTCTGGCTACAGGAGCAGCTACTTTTACTTCCTACTCTCAGGTGTTGCACGGTTTCTTCCCAACTAAGTTATTTCTCCCCTATTGTTATATTGCTGTTTTTGTTAATAGGTTAAATAGCCTTATAAGAGAGTACAAATGAGAGAACTTCGGGACAGGATAAAATAACGCTAGTTGCGCAACATTTACACCCAGTTTACCTAGTTACCCCAAAATTTGCACTGATTAGCACATAAAGAGTACAAACCATACCACAGGCAGTCTTTTTTTCTTAAAATAGGAAATATAGTAATATTGTTTTGCTAAAGGCTGGGCCACTTCCCTGAAAATATAACCAATATAACCAATTAGTACCACCGTGCCCGATAGCTGATGCATAACCCCCACTTCGTCTGCACAGAACAATCGGGTTTACATTGTTGCTTCAATTGAAGGTATTCTGAGTTTTGAAAATATTTGTACAATACTATCAAATTCATGATTCTGAGACTCCTAAAATATTAAACCGTTAACAACCTATACCAAACATTCTGTTGTAGCGACTCACTACCGGTCAGCAGCTAATTCTAGCCCTATAATAGTCATTTTAAAAGAAATATGAATAAGGGTACAGATATTCGAAATTAGGTCTTTCAGCTGGAGAATACCAGCACAAAAAGAACCATTCAGGATGCTTAGATATCATAACATCACAATATAATATAGGTCAGGGCCACGCTATGTTACTTTGGGAATCTGCTTGTTCGCTCTGAGACCCTGTTATTTTAGGTAAGTATACACAAGAACCACTATTTTTTTGTTGTTGCGGCAGCTGTATGGGTACCAGAGGGAGCAGGGATCTAATTAGCTAAAAGTTTTTCTTTAAAATCATTAAGTCCTTCTTCATGATGCCTACTCACCACTTTTTCCAGAATTAATAATGTAATCATTTGCATTCTATATCATTTAAGGTGTAGTTGGTGGTTCTGAGGTCTTAAGATCTTGCTAAATTTATTCCACCCAGACAGCCTTAAATGGGCTTTGAGTAAAAGATCAAACGTGGAGATTCACCTGGAGACTCCTGGTCACACCAGAAGAGTTCTTGGCTATGGTCACTAATCTTTTCTATGTCTGTATGCACGATCATTTCTAAATAAAATGTTAAAAGGCATTCTAGCGAGCCGACTAAGAGTACAATTTCAATGACAAATGTTAACAACAGGCATCAACAGATAAGTTAATGAACATAATAAGATAATTGAACATAAAAAACATCAATGCCCTTAGTATACAATTATAACAGTGATATGTACATAAAACAATGCAATGGTCCTAAACCGTATTAGGAGGAATATTACACATGGATCAATCGATGATGTAAATTACTGATTTAGGAGACGAGGTAGGATTAATGTCAAAAATAATGCGGCAATTATTACTATTATTGAGTTAGCCTTACAAACTGAAAACAAAATACCAATGTGATTTAAAATCCAATCTTAAAATTTTAATGGTATTAGTAACAAAATATGCATTGGTTTACCTAAGGCATGGTATCCTAATGGGGCAGCAAGGATTCAAATCCTATGATTGTTCTGGTGATATTTAGATTAATGTAAACATCATGAAAACTACGATTAGTGCCTCAAAGTGCCAGGGCCACCAATTTCATGTCCTGAAGTTCTCTTCCTTCAAAACTACCTCTGAGGTCCTAATGTCTGAGGGAAAGAGAGACCGCTCACCGGTCATATATCTGAAATACCATACATAGAATCCAGGTGCATTGAGGTGCACAGATAGGATCCAGTTGTAATGAAAAATCCAGAATTAAAATATAAATAGAATATATGCTATCCCTTGTGTATATGACCATATGTCGAAGTACAGAAAAAGATAAGCCCTCCTAGTATAAAAGTTGAAGATTTACTGAGAAGATGTGACTATTTTTCACACACCAGCTTATTACATTTTTTTACCAAACCATCACTTTTCAAACAATAGTTAACTTAACAGACAAGGGTCTACTGAGGTCCTGAAAGCTTATGTAACTTCCTATGTTTTTCTGTGTTTGCCCAATAAAAGTTATCAAGGTCAATAAAAGATTCCATTATCTCTATTCCATTCTACTGATGTGTATCCATTTTTATTATCCGTTTAAATACATGAACTTTAAAGAAAATCTGGTTCCCGAAGTCTACATTTCAGGGTTCAGTACACCAATCAAACTAAATGGGCATGGTAGGTCTCGGGTGGTGGCTGGGGGCATCGCCCTTGATGGTACCCAAAGCAATGACCTCCATAATTATATCATCGTATTAGCCATCTTCACCCCTCATTCTTAGCCTCTACATGATTACATGAAGCTCAGGCAGGCTTTGTAAAGGTGGATGAGAGGAAAGTATATGGCTTCAGTGCGGGAAGAAGATTAGACGTGCTAGTTTTGCCACCTTTTTACAGGCCTTTTTAAACATTGACTTGCTGAGTTCCTTAAAACTACTCAAACTATTGATCTGCTCAATGTTCTGTTGATCAGGTAACTTGGTACGATAGTGATTTTAAAATTAGGAAGTTAATGATAGGAAACCGTTATCAAGGTCTCCAACAATAACTTTCAGGTCCATAATAAACTTTTAAGGCCAATGACAATCACGGCACATCATTTTAATCCCTTCATGCAAAAATTCCATCTCCCTCATGCCCCAGATTTCCCAATATAAAACTCCCCCGACCATATGTTACAAGACTCTACCTTGTAAACAATACACTGATGGGTTTGGGACTGTAAGAGCCATAGGGGCCTTCATAACGTCTGGATCCCAAATGTCAGTACCGGCTGTATGTTTCTGATGGCAGCCCTGGCAGTTACAACAGACGGTACATTGAATATGTAACACATTTAATCCGTACAACATGACTAAGAGGGTTACTAGACTGGCAAAACTTTGAGAGATGGTGGACTAGCTTGTCGGAGCTCCTTCCCGGCACTTGCTCTACAATGAGAAAGCGCTTCAAGTGTTAACCGTTTTTATAGAAATAACTTAAGAAAGTTTTCCCAATCTGTTTCTCAGCCAGCAGACTGATTAGTTCAACCCTTTGCTGCTGAATGCCACCAGAGGTCCCGAACAAACAATAAAATGCTTTTTCTTCCAGAGTCGCTCTAATTTTGCACCAAAATTTTCCATCCAATGAAGTGACTCCCAAAATGCATAGGTTACAAGTTGACATTCCGGGTCACAACATAATTCGTATCTCTGAGACTTGACAAAGGACAGAATGTACTGTTGATAAAACAGTTCTGTTCTAGAGTTTGTAAAAAAAAAAGACAGAGACGAGATAGATAGATTTTAATTTTAAGAGTCAAATTTAAACTTTATATTTTTTCAAAAAGCTGTAGGATTTATTCATCGGGATTTGTTATTAAACAGCAATAAAAAATTGATATGGCTCAAGAGAAAATGGAGTTTTTAGTTGAAGCTGATACCCTTTATTGGACCAACAAAGAGAAAAAAAGAGTAGAGTTACAGACGCTTTTAGAACCTCAGAAGTCGTTTTAGATGGAATTAAATATCGGTAATCATAGATATATTCCAGAAACCGATCCAGTCTGGGTTTCTAGTTTTCTTTATTTACAGCCCCTTGGAAATGCTCATTCAAGGAAATGTCCCATAATCAGCAAATGTACAGTTTCCTTATTTGTTTCTTCTCAGACAGCGTATTTATATCTTACTCGCCTTTCAAGTTGTCACCTACAATCCTTTCAGTGCTCGCTCTGTGTAACAGTATTTATCAGTCCGTGTTACGGTATCTGACAGTCTGAGATATTGTAACTATCTCCCGCTCTCTTGATTTTACTATAATTCAGACATCCTCAAAGCCTCTTGCCAGATTCTGTCACAGTTTCTGTCAATCTCCATTGCTGCGAGTTTCTTCTGATTTATTCCTCAGTCGATGTGTCCAGCTCCCTCCGTCCCATGAATCTGTGAGGATAAGGTCCCTGTCAAGATACACGACCCTGCTTTCTGTCAATTTACCTCTTATTTTAGATGCCTATTCACCGCAGGAGAACCTTAGAACATATTGGGCATGTTGCACATAATATTTTTTTCTACTAAACATCTCCCAAATACACAATGTTTATCTGTTTTGAATGAATGATGAACTATTTTATGCAACGTTATTATGGGCAAAGACCTGCAGTGAGTGTGGGAATAGCCATTAGCCGAGCCATTACTAGGCCTCTTCCAGAAGGTAAAAACAGACGGACGGCCATTCTTCTTGCCTCTTTTCCCCTATTTTCTCACTAGGCCCGGAGAAGCCATCTTGCTGACAGCCCTACACAGCAGTGTTCAACCTGCAGCCGGATATGCCCAGCCGTGATATTCTTGATATCCTCAATTAACTTAATATTTCTGACGTGCCTTCTGTGCCGCATTTTAAAATTAGTTGTCTACCTCCTTTGTCTACCAACCATAGTGTAAGGGACAAACATAAAGAATAAAGCAGGCTCTAGAACAATACCTACGGCCCTTTACTCTATTTACCGTAATAAAAACAGTAATTCAGCCACTAAAACCTCGCTGTTCTAAGGTTGCTATGGATATCGCCGTCCTGCTTTACCCGGTCCCTGGATTGAGAGTAGCGTCCCTGAACCTGCTCATTGCTTATCCTCCATTGCTTCAAATCAAAGAACTTTTAAATAGACTTTGTCTATGCACAGAACCATACAATGTTCACCTTCCTTTTGTGTATGGAGATATGTTGTTGCTGTCCACCAAGAATAATGCCGTACATTTGCCATGACGTGGCTTTTTGATGTGGTTTCCTATGTGAACCATGCTGAGGACTTCCTTGGTGCCTACTTGCTTGGGTTTACTCCTGGTGGCCTGGCTTCCTTTGTAGATTGATTTGTTCAATTCCAGACCTTTGCCTGGGGCTGATTTTGCCTGTTTGCCACATGTCTTGATCCAGCCCTGTTATTTGACTATGTACTGCCTTATCCTTAGGTACCCTGCTTTAGACTCTTTTGGATGTTACCACCATACCATGCTGCTGTGATCCTCCACCAACACATTATGAGAAGCAGAAACTTTCCATTAGCGGCTACCGCCGATGTCCTGATAAATCAGAGATTTGCACATAAATAAATGTCCTTTTGGTTTACACACTCTCTCATTTTTATATGTTAACAATTGGTTTTAGAGCACCATGGTCTGGATTCATCTTAAAATATCTTCAGCATCCCTTTCTACGAGAGAGGGAGAAATACATTTAACGGGTTAAGTTGTGATTAAATGGTATTTATCCCATATAATAAATAACAAATTAACTATATAGCCGATAATAGACAATCTGTGTGTGTTGCACATTCTGTGCTTTTTAATCGCCTGGTTTCCCTCGCACCTTCTAATTGAAAGAGATCTGATTAGTCTCCCTGGAAGAAAAGAAAAAAACTATGTATCAAACCCAATATACCAAATTAACTCTCATTGAACAAAAAAACTCTTAATTTAAGTGGGTCATTTGGTTATATTGTGCACTGATAAACAACATGCAATTGCTTATTGGATAAAGAGCCATATCATGCTGAGGTTTGTAAGACAATTGTCCCAAAATGATTGCTCCTATGCTCCTCTGAAAATAATGTTTCTTAAGACATTACATTTAAATTGTTATAAAGGTTCCTGTGGTTCCAATTTATCAAATCTTTCCTAAAATATATTACGCTCTAATTAACCCTCCGGGGAAGTACATCTTGCATATGTTCCTTATTTTTCAGTATGTCCATTCAACATTAGAAGACTTTTGTAATACTTTTCTGCTTTAATGTTTGTGACTCTAGAGTTATTCACAAAACAAAGTTGGCTACTACTTTTATTTTTATTTGTTTTCTTTCTTGTTTTAAATCTGTAGTTTATTTAATATTCTGAACTCTAGACTAATGGAAAATAATGTTACACTTATTGCATACCTTCCAAGTATCCCTCTTTAGGACAGACTTCTTTCCTCCATGTTTTTCATTTCTGGGAGCTGAGGATGTTTGGAGGAAAGGAGCCTAACACTTTTCTACAGCCCTAAACCTCACAATGATGTGTACACAATGATGTGTATGTAAAGGTAAAATGGGAAGTAAAATACATTCTTCTTCTTGGTTTTTTAAGACGAGGTACTTATACTTCCCATTGTCTGGTGGGCTGGTGCTCCAAGTAGTAGGGTCACAGTGGAAACTAGGACCTCAATCATCTCCTCTCTCTGGATAGGAGCCAATAAAGTCTTCAAAGAAGGGTGGTGGCCAAAAGGCACAGTGGACCCCCACACACATACCAAAAGCCAAGTCTTCAGGGACCCCACTCCACTGTGGAGTTTTTCAGTGACATAAAACAAAAATCGGTATACTATATGATATCACACATGCAATAGAAAAATATAACTGAAAAATATGGTACCATAATTGGTCTCAGCTCATGATTGGTGTCATAAAAAATTACCCTGACACCATCAGCCATAGGCTAGGGCATTTTAAGTGAGTGCGTGAAATAAAAGAAGTAGAGTAGAGTGGTTGGAGGTACAATGGGGCTCTTCATTGCCCCTGGGGCTGTAAAAATGTGCCCCCGCACAACCACATGTCGACCACCCTGGTGCACCAAACCAGACCCTCCAAAAGTTTACTTTGGGCTTCTTAAAACCTGTGCAGGGAAGCGATTATTCTTCTTATAAATGCCCTAGAAATGACCTTCAATAGGTGACAAGGACACAAGAAAAGCCTTGATAAAGCCCAACGCAACCATTTGAAACATTGGGTGGTATCTTTATTTCATTTTTTCCCCATCTTTTCTACTTTTTACTAAATAACTAAGATATCAATGTATGGATTGCAGTTAAAAGTTAATGAAAAAAGTAAGCAAGGATAAAAATCTCTCTGATAACCAAATTGAGCATTAAAGAGGACTTTTTACACGTTTACAGAAGTAAATTTTTATTATTTTTATGTGGCTCTCCGGAACAGTTGAAAACTCAGCAGCTGTTCATAGAGCAGATGCGTTCGCACCGGCATATGCTGTGAGGTTGTGTGCTCTTTTAATGCCCGATTTCTCTAAGACATTCAACATGAAATGAGAATCATAGCCCCCCACGCACCACCTCCCAGAACTTAAAATAATTATTTGTCTGATCAGACGGGAAAAGAAATCAACCTGCATCAAATACACTCCCGATATAATTAATGTACTCTCCGAGCGAGATGATTTCTAAATATAGGCTTTTACATTCTCCTATATTTACGTGCATCAGCAGATTTTAATATTTACAATTTAGTCGATGAAATTATTTTCCTGCTGTTCTCGCTCAGGCTCCTCTCTGTAGGGAAACCATAACCACGTTGCCGCCAAATAAGTCAGCGGAGTATGTATCCGTTTTTCTTTTGTCTTTTCGGAAAATCTTATTGTGTGAACCTCAGGGACACGAGTTCTGCATAAATTTACCATCATCATGTGTAAAAAAAATAAATTATGACCATTTTGCACATCTAGAATAAATGTAGAAATGACTTAGCGATTGTTCTATTTCTGCAAATTAAAGTAAAGGTTCCAATATAAGATGACAACTCTGATTCAATTCAGGTTACAGGAGCATATATTTAAAGGGGCATCATGTTGTTGGGTGCTTTGCAATGTGCACTAAGTAGGTAGTTATTAGACTTGTGCATTTGTATTCGGGGGAACAGGAAGATGAATACGGAGGGTGCGTTTAGGTTGTTCAGCCCAAATACCAAAAAAACGAACATCATGGTGGCGGCGGCAAAACGTATACGAAGACGCACAACATGAAGAATCTTTGTGTTGATCTTCGTTAGTATCTCCTAACTAATCTCCCTGGTCCCTTCCCCTTCTAGCCTACCTTGTCTACGCAGCATCACAGGGGTAACCTGGAGTGGGAATCCGTCGGATCGCGCAAGGAGTTAAAGGTCCGTTCGAGCGAGTCTATTGGTCGCCGGCAGGGGCCTCTTCTGGCATCAACAGATCTCCAGGAGGCTCCCAGGTTGCAAGAACTAGCTTCCAAGTAGAAGACGATCATGGGCAGGTGAGTACTTTCATGAACTATAAAGTGAAAAATAAAGTGTTTATAGAAGCTTTGCGACAATATTAAGTATGCATTCCCATATTTGTTTCTTAATAAAAATTATACAAAGGTTCCCTTTGAATGCCAGTGGGCCCTCTATCCCTTTCTGTACCTGATCATTTTATGCTTCAAATAATTGTAATTTTACAAAATTCTCAGAATCTCCCTTCTTAAGCACACAAAACCCAACGTTCTTTACTAAACATACCCCATGCGTACTGCTTTAGACTGAGACTGATGATGTTACTGGGCCATCAGATTTAAATTGGCATAACATCATTAAGTTCATTATTTACCATAAACACACGGACAGGATCTGCTGCTTCGCTAGGCATTAAAAGCCATTCCACAACTCCCTCAGACTTAGTATATTGATCACATTGATCACATTGGAAGTGACGTAAGCAGCATAACCTTTGCCACCCCTATCCTCTCTGTACGCTTAACCCAAAGATCCCTCGCTTCCACACTGCAGTGGGTTTATTCTATTTTTTCAGGAAGTTGGGTGATTTCTTCAAAGTAAAAGTATATTATAAAATGTAAAACTAAGACAAAAATATGTGAAATTGAGTGAAATAGTGGAAAGGCTCATGCAACCCATCTCCCTTCATACGGTGGCTTTACAATGCCTTCTCAGCTAGGATGGATCATACCATTCGTGGCAAGGAACATCTGATAGTGATAACTAAATCATTAGTTGGGTCCCAAATCTTTGGGTGTAATATTTCTGTATGGGTTTAATCATGTGTTATATAACCGATACTCGGGTTCATGCTGTAAAACATGGCAGGATATATATATATATATATATAGTGAGATTCCATGAACATACTATACAATTAAGGTAAAGGTTATAAATACGGTCCAATCACCACAGCAACCATTAAAATGTCACCAGAACTGATTGTTATAAATAATCACTTTTCTTTAAGATTTAACACAAATGAAAGCTGTCATTATACTATGTCCGGGCCGGAATAGGTTGACACTTTAAGGCCAGCGGCCACCTTACGACATAGGTGCGGCCAACAGATGGCTCCGTAGAGTGTGGCTGGGCATATCCAGCGACTGGCTGCACCTGATCTGCCGCTGGAGTGGGAGATCAGGTGAGTGTGTGGTGCTGACGGTCACTGGCCTGCCGGGAATTTGCCGGGAGTGCCAGATGGTCAGTCAGGGCCTGGACTATGTAATGTAATTTAAATGGGGATCAATAGATGTGATATCTAATTACATAGCGTTAGAATTTAATTCTTTGTCAGTAATCGGACGACCTCCAGACATACTTTTCACCCCACTGTGATCCCTTCTATATATATCAAATCACTAGGTTAATCACATATCTATATATTATCTGAATTGCCAGAACTGGTTGAACTACAAACCCCTTTTCCAGATTTCATTTGTAGTTCAACTACTTTTACTGAATTCTAAAAACACAACGCGCTGATTCATATTTCTGAAAGGGCAATTATTGCCATTATTAAAAAACAGGCGACAAATGCAGCACAATCACGTGAACTCGATACATTTTATGCGACGCCGCAGTCTAGATACCCGGCGCGGAAAAAACTCTGTTTATTGAGAACAATCACAGAGCAGACAGTTGCGTGTAAACCCCATACATCTGCAAACGCTCTGAACAGTAGTCTTATTTTATGTGGATAGCACCAACAGATTCCACAACATTGTACAATCCACAACATTTGTACCAGATTCGTTCAACGCTACTGTGTGTGCCGTCCTGGAGGTCGCCATTCTTGTCACTCGTGTAATATTTTGGGTGACTTTTCCTACCCACCACACTGAGTTGATTCTTTATGGCAATGCTAATGAAGTCAGAGTGTCAGGCTGGGTGATTAGGACAGAGTAATTCTATTGTTTACACACAAGGCAGTATGATACAGAGTCAGGATGTTCGTCTAGTAGATTGGGCTCAGATATTGGCGAGAAAACATAGAGATGGCTAATATGCAGCTGTTTGAAAACATTACATTACACAAAAAACTAGAACTGTTCTAAAAAAAAAGAATGCAGTCCAATATAATTCTAAAGTATTTCAATCTGGTACTCGTAATGAAAAACAAACTGGTAGAAGTTCAACTTTAATTAACATAGTCTTTTTGGACTGGACTGGACAGGACCCCTGTCCATGAAGTCCAAGTGGTCCTCATTTGGCTTCTACGATGACTACTCCAAATGCAGTGTTTACCCACATTTTACTTCTATTACTGCTTTTTTAAATGCAATATCAACGTATATATATTTACAAATGTAATTTGAAATGAAAATATAATAGACAATTCTGTTGTTGGTGAAATACGCTAAGAATATGTATGCAATGTGAGTAAGACACATATTCCTTTGTAGAAACTTTAAAAAACAAAAAAGCAATAAAATAAAACAAAAGCAATTAAAAATATCAAGGCGAAACCTTCAGGCTGGTACTCCTGGGAAGAAGCCAAAGCCCAAAGACATGTGGTCGAAGACATTACATAATAAAACAGAAAATTAGAAAGTCGTTGACCGTGGTCTCCAACGGTGGAGGTCATCCTAACCGAGATACGCAAACAGCCACGATACTCTGTCATATAAAATAATAATACATATTTTCCGGTCTGTTGAGGCAGAAGGTCATCTAAAGCAAAACATCCAGATAAAATATAATAAGTTTATAAAATGAAATTTTATATTGTTGGACCCTTATAGGGGTCAATGGAGGAGTTTTCTTTAATACCTCAGTGTTCTCAATTGTTCTCCATAAATAATTTAACCTGTCCTCATACCCGTCCCTACGGTCCTCACCTGTTGGGTACGTTTGTGTCTGTGAGCTCAATAAATGGCTGATATTTCTATCGGGTATGGGATGAATTTGCAGACGGATTGGACTTAGTCTGGAACTTTCACTAAGAAGGCCAAACAATAAAAAATATGTCGCCATGAAAACGGTCTATTATTTAATGTGAAGAGAAAACCCAAATACATCAGATCTCTTCATTGACTTTATGGAAAATAAAACCGCAAAGCTGTATTTACATTTCTTCTGGCCATACAACGTGTCCTTAGTCATAGAAAGGGTCACTATTTAGAGGGGATCTCCCACCATTTAGATTGTAAGCTTGCGAGCCGGGCTCTCTCCACCTAATGTCTTAGTCTATCAATTCTCGTCTTTAAATAACCCCTTGAAAATATGTATTGTAAGAAGCACTGAGTAAACTGTTGGCGCTATATAAATAAAATATAATAATAATTTAGCCATTTGTATAATCTTAGCCAAATCTACTAGACAAACAACCTGACTCCTTATCATACTGCCTGCGGTAGACAATAGGACTCCTCCGTCAGTGGGACACTCCGAGTAATGGAAGTCTATAGAGGAACTGACTTCATTAGCTTTGCCATAAAGAATGAGCTCGGTGTGGCGTTTGACCAGAGAAAGCCACCCAAAACATCACATGACTGACATTAATGGTGGCCTCCAGGCTGTGGATGAAGGACATTCCTTGGAACAAAATGAGACAAACCCAGGTTTTTGGTCATTATTAACCCACATTATTACTGTATTCAACACTGGATTGCATGCTCAATGAGAAATCAGTGGGACTTCCCCTTTACGTCCCTTATTATTGGCACTGCACAACAAGTATGGCATCCATTCTATCCAACCTAATGACGATGAAATGGCTCCACTAAAAGTCATTTTTTTAACCCAGTTCCCCAGAACATTCAGAACAACGAATGACTCAGTTCAATCGAAATAATTTAATGCTTAATTTTAATGGGCTGTCTGAACACGTATTAAAGCGATCGCTTGTTAGTATGACATTGTTTGTCACGCTTTTTGTAACTTATCCCAGTCTCTAACAAGCCCAACTAACCAAAGTTTTAGTAAGCCAAGAGAATTATTCACACGAGTGAGTTCGGCATAAGGACAAACCGAACAGCTGGGCTGCGTATTTTTATCACTCGCATCAGAGGTAACATTGTATTTTTTTATTATAATTTTTTTGTTTCTGCAACTCCCACATCTGATATTATTCAGCGGTGTTTGGGGGACAGTATTTCCGTTCAAAATGACTTGTAATATATGCATCTTCTAATAGTTTTTTGTTTTTTAAGAGAAAAGCACACAAAACTTGTACTGTAACGGAATATGAATAGGATGAATCATGTTCCCCGCTCGTTGACGTACGTACATCGATCATTTCATTGTTTCGCCTTATGGATGAAGAATTCTTTTAAATCCAAAGCATATCGGCCATTGAATTTCCTAAAAACGTCTGGGGAAACGTCTTCCGTGTTTTGTGGTGTTTGTATGCGAAAGTGTGTTTCCTGGCTTGGAAATACGGGTGGCCCAGGTCACCGGAAAAATGTAAAGCGGGCGACGTGACAAATCCCAAACACGTGTAATAAATTGCATATGCGCACGTTATGGCCATGGATGAATGCACTATGAGTAATAGCAAAGGGAATCTAGCAATCATATGTACTAAATACACATTTTTATGGGCAACCACTTGGCATGTCTTGTTTGCCAGCTAGCAGCTCCTTTAACCATAAGAGCAGACTTTCTTTTAGTTGTTATGTTGCCCTATAGTGCAGCACAGCTCTGGTGCGGTCTTCTGATTTGGGCCGACACCAAGCCAGCTGCCCCGTATAACAAAGGGAGACTCTGGAGATGCAACGAGGATGTACTGGTCCATGGGGGCTTGGCAGAGGAGGACACAAGAATCTCAGGTGGCTCGGAAACCGGGGATATCCACAAATAGTCACCTGGATTAAGAACCTCCAACGTCAACATTATGGTTTCCAGCCTGAACTTTCTAGGAAGTATAAATGTGTTTAGGAAATGAAGCTCTGTGATTAATTGGAAAGATCTTGTGGTGTTCGGACCCAAGAAAAGTATAGAACAAGTCCCCCGGGCAATGTTTGCTGATGGTACTGGAATTTTTATTTGCAGGTCATGAATGATTTTACAGAATGTTTGGGTGGATTGAGCGGAAGGGAGGACGACAAGAGCTAGAAGCCACAGTCAAAGCAGTCAAAAGTCCAGGCCACCGTATAAATGCCCAAGTCGCATAAAACCAACAGTAGCAGATACATCAGCAGAGTCACCAATGCCCTCTTTATTTAGGGTCCCCATATGGCTACTTTTGCCGAAGATCCTATTTTTGTAAAGCTTTCATAGCTGAAGCGGACTCGCGATAATAAATAAAAAAAAAAAAAATCACTAGGGACAAACGCGCAGATGTGGTTTTGTTTTAAAGTTCTCACATAGATTTTAATGTGTCACAGAGTCCCAGATGCCAAAAGCTCAAACTGAAGATTTGATTCAGTAGATACTGCAATAAAAACATGCTTTCTGCTTTAGTGAATGTTACCAACATCACGGCTTTGCTATAGAGGGAATAGGAATACTTACAGTAACGAGCTAGCGATGACGTACGTAACATTTTCATTTCCAGCAGGGCAGAAGTCAGAACTGTAAAAGGATATCCACACCAATAGCAGCTACGGATTTCTGATGCCCCCTAGAGCAGCTACCTGGGGTATGAAAGCGGAGCACAGCAAGCCGCCAGCCTTCATGATTTTCAATTGTCCAAGAAGCAGCAGCGAGTAATCATTACCTGTAACGGATCTCCAGCTACACGGCGGACACTGAAGCCTCCCGCACCGCAGGAGGTAGCGTTTAAAGGCAGAAACGATCGCACTACGGGTGCCGGCGCTACCAAAAACAAGTCCTGGGCTGGGCACACAGTTTTAGTGTCTGAAATCCAAGAAATGATGGGTTTGCCAGTTACTGTATCGGAGGCAGGTTCTGAACATAAGTTTTGGATAAAATTGTACTTAATTTCAGAATGTCTTCACTCTCTGGTAAATAGTGTGTGTATTATATATGTAGTGTGTGTAAAATTATATATATATATTCAGGGTGGAGGTTTAAAGCATGTCAGAAACTTTGCATATTAGGTTTAAAAGGCTATGTCAGTCATGATATTCTAGGGGACTTCTCATGCTCAAAACTGCTCTAAGCTGATTAACAGGCATGCTAATGAAGTCTGTTCCTCCATAGACTTCCATTAGTCAGGGTGATTAAGACCGAGTCGCATTACTTTGTTTACCAGAAGGAATACACTTTTTATGCTAACAAAGGCAGTGTTATAGACTTTCTCTCCTGGGTTTATGCAGAAACTCAAATGGTTTATACACTCAGCCTTTGGTATACAGCTAGTACCCAGAGGTGCAAATTAAAACCCTACAAGCATATTCAATGTAAAGTGCTTATGGTTAATTAAGCCTCACCACAGACCCAGTTACATGCCAAGACCACGGCATAAATGTGTGCTAATGCAACACTTCTCAGAAGTAATAAGTACGCGAAGAAAAGGTTACTTATCAAGACTTTTATTAGAAAAAAAAGTTATACATAACAGCATCAACTATTTTCATCAACAATTATTCTTGAGAAGCAATGAAAACTGGCTAAAATGTGTAACAAGAAACAGATTAATTTCTATAATTAAAACATCCAAAGTTATCTACAATCTCTCTTTATACAACAGGGAAACCAGCTTTCCAGACACAGCAAATAGAAAATAGAGCGGTAGGAGTAAAGCTTTTATTCATAATAACTATTTTAATTTTTTTTACATTTTCATGATTAAAACAAATCTTATTTTTTGTATCCATAATTGGAACGATAAATAAAGTGTTAGCCACAGCAATTCTGGGGGAAATGTATGCTTTTTGTAGACCAAACAAGTTAGAGAAATGCAAAAACAGATATTAGAAAAAGACCGTATTCGGCATACGAACAAAGATACATAATATGAGTGTCATAGCCCATGAGACGCTGATTAAAATACACTATACCTGGTCCGTGATAATGTCGAGCCTTAAACCAGTGATTTAAAAGTGGGCGTAAAATAAGGACATTTGAAAATGAAAACTGCTTGTAAAAAACACATTTAGATGGTAATAAAACCTTCCGAGAACAGTAGTGTGCAGTAGCGGAGAATGAAATGACAAATGGCAGCTTAACGTGGTTTATGCTACATAATTCTATTGGACTGGAGGAAACTATATATAAATAACACAAAAACAACAAGCGTAAGTTATGTCACTTCAGTGCCCCCTTTTTTATCATAAAAGATTACATTTTTTGTAATAGTTACCTCCAAAAAAAAAATAAAAAAATATATATATATCTCAGAAGAACATACAAGTCCTAGAGTGGCCAGAAACAGGAAGATCACATTTACAGTAAGCCCACACACAGCTGTAAGCAATAAACTTCCAACATAGCGGCAACCTGAAAGAACCATTTTCAATTCAGAGAAAGTAGCTTAACACACAACAAGCTTTCCGGTAAAGTTCAGCAAACTACTTTACGGCACTTTTGAAGGAAAGTCCTACCGCAACAGGTACACTTAAGAGAATCGCTTTCATCTTATTACTGGCAGATAAGAGGTAACTATTCCAGGCACAACGAGTAGCGTTTCTTGAAAACGCTCTTTTGCTTGCTAAATATAGATGGCAACAGGAAAAAAAAAAAAAAAAACTGCACTGACTTAGGTTGAGGTTTACGAGGAACAGTCGTTTTTGGGAGTTGTCCAATACCTGCGTCGGCACCTTGAAGTAATTAAGTCCTTAATAACTACATATGTAACAAATCAAAAAAAGTGAACAAAAGCCACTAAGCATTCTACAAGCTGACGGCAGGTACTACGAGGCTATAGATTTGGCCATCTTTGAGCTTCAGGCAAAAGATGTGGTTTAAAATAAAGAATAATTCACTAAAAGGTTCTTGAGCATAAAATGTAAAACATGAGCACAAACATTTTGCAGGCACCAGTAAAGATGTTAATTTTACTCAAGGGTCACTAGTCTAACTATTATAGTATTTAAGTCGTTGATAAAATGAAAGTCGCCGTTTGGCGTGGTATGAAAGCTATTCAGTAACCCTCGGAATTCCATTTTCCAGTACTGCACACAACTGTTACAGCATGAGAGCGGTCAAAAAACGAGAATTCTGGAGAAATACGGTGTCTGCTGAATAAAAACCATCCCAACCACATTTATATCGCATAAAAATTGTCACACTTAAAGAAAATAAAAAAGGCAAACTTTTGTACATACATTAAAATAAACGTAAGCAGGGGGAAGGAAGGGCCAGATCACCAACATGACATCTTTGACCCAAATGGGTGTTGGAGAAGCCTTTTCTATACTGCTCTGCCATGCTATGCATCCTGCTCCAGCATAAAAAAAAGGTCCATGGATATTTTGACAGGTCACACGATATGAAATCTTGGTCCTGGTGTGGCGATGATGTCGCTGTAAGGCTCCTCCTGGGTCAGCTCTATGGCTTGCTGCTTTTTAAGTACAAGGAAACTGTAAAACTTTGCTGCCGCTTGCTTGCGGTTTGTGTTTCTGCACAAGTCAAGCAAACTGATGGATTCCGCTCCGGTTTTAGCAAGAACTCTCTGCAGAAAAATAAAAACGGAAGATGTCATACGGGCCAGCAGATGAGTGAAAGGACTTAATGGCACAAGTAGTAATAAACATACAGGACACCCAGATTAGATTAATTGGTTCCACTTAGTACATTAAGTCTACTGTGAAAGTCAAAGAACCTTGGCCCTTCAACAATTTCTATGCAATATATGTACATTTCGGTCTGTGGTTTTCCATACATTGCAACTTAGAAGGCTTAACTTTGGTTTCCCCAAGAATGAAAGGCAGGAGTGGCAGGGAGTAGAGCGGGTAGAGCCAAAAAGTTGCTTCCCTCTGTCTGAAGAGCAGAATACGGTCCTTTAGACCCAGTTATTTGCCAAACCTGAAGCTTCCAGAGACCAAGGCATTCAGGTTACCAAGTCAGGTGGGAACAAACAGTGATACAAAACACTCAACTAGAAACTATTTCTATGAAACATCTGTAAGCCCCATTGAAACAGCGGAAAGGACGAGCAACAACAAGGCAGAGTCTCAGTACCTGAAGCCCATGTAGCATCTGCTGGGTTCGCTTGTTCCATCGTCTCTCCTCCTGATCCTGTTCGGTCCCTGTAGCGTCCTCCTCCTTCGGTAAGAAAAACAGCAGTTAGGAAGCCAGCCGCAAGCTCTGATTAATATTCATAAGATAACCGAACTTGAAGATTAATTCATATTTCTCAGCGTCCCGAGAGCACCAGGCACTCGTTCTAAACTACCTGCTTGTCTGATACGCAGCAAATGGGTCTCCTGTCTCTTTGCTGAAAAAATATTTAGCACAGCAGATTCTTTATTGAGATGTTAAAAATCACAGATGTTCTAAGCTGGCTTGGAAGAACAATTACATTGTACCATTGTGTCATTTGAGAATGGCAAGCAGCGACGCACACAAGTGGTGCCAGGTTCCTATCGATGCTTCATATTTAAAGCAGCAGTTTGCAGCTTGAGCCAAGAACGTCACAATGCAGAAGACTGAGGGTTACACAGCTAACAAGTGTACAAAACATACGGTGATGTACAAGCATCTGAATACAGTGAAACACCCAAGTGAATAAAACAATTGAGGTAACAGCTGTAAAAAGCTAATAACTCATTTCAAAATCCTCACTTTTACTTTCAAAGCCCTTCACAGCACCCCCTACATCTCCTCACCCATCTCTAACCGGTCTCTCCGCTCATCCAATGATCTCCTATCCTCTCTGATTTCTAGCTCTCATGCCCGCTTACCAGATTTCTCAAGGGCTGCCCCTATCCTCTGGAATGCTCTCCCCCGGCCTTTATTCCTTCAAAAAAAATCCCTCAAGACCCACTTCTTTAAGGACGCTTACAACGTAGCACACCAACGCCCTGCATATTCCCTTAGCTCATCTCTCCTAGCCCCTCTAATGCAATACTTACACTAGTGTGGCTGATGGAGCACACTGGCACTTTTACCTCTTGTGTAATACACCCTAAATCCCTCTAGATTGTAAGCTCTTTTGAGCCAGGCGCTCCTCACCTGTTTCTGCAAGTCAGATTGTTATGTTACATACTACTTGTTATGTCCTGTCTACCCATTGTACAGCGCTAACCAATTTGATGGCGCTCTATAAAAAAACAAAACTTAAATCCATGCGCTAAATCCCCATCCAAATACCTCTTCTTCCTCCTCCTCTTCATCCTTTTCTTTCTCTCGTAGAAGGTTGAGTTCTGGGATGAGCTCATTGAGGTTCTGAGGCTCCTCTGGGGGGAGTTCCATTGGGGGCATTTCTATCTGCGGCTCTGGCTGCTAATCAAAAGAAACAGAAAAACATACATGTCAGAATAAAAAAACTACAGCAAATGTTAAATATAAACGCATACATTTTCAGAACTTATTGGACAGGAGTATTTTTTCAGCAAAAGCCAATAAAGAATTCAGGCAACAGCAGAGATAAAAACCTAATAAGTCATTTGTGCATTTGTTTTGTTTTATGTTAAATCTATTTTGTGCTCCTTTCTTATAGCTAATTTTCCTTACAGAAAGCCACAGGACAGTGAAATGGAGACAATTTTAAATTTACAACATTCAAGCAGAAAAGGGGGTCCTGCTCTGGTGGTGGAACACTAACCAATCTTGGCAGTAAAATACCATAAGAAAAAAAAGCCATGATTTTAGGTGTGATTTATGTGGCTTGCATCAGAACGCTATTTAAAAGCTAGGATTATGACATTAATAGCCATAGTGCTAGAGCACTAGCCCAAATGTACTGGAGTAAGAGGAAAAATAAAAATATGTGCTACCAGATACAAAGTTGTGATGTTTTAAGTATATTAGATTAAGCTGCTGTTATGTTCCATTTTAAACAAAAAAAACAACAAAAAACATTGTCTGACTTGTACGGAGCGGATACATTCGGCGTGATTTATTACATGTCTGAGAGGATGGGCAGCAGAGGAAGGTTTCAGTTATCTGATATTTCTAGGTTAGTTCCAAAACCTCAATCTGTTCTTAGGAACGTCTACATTTGTTACTAGTTTTACATAAACTTTTCAAAACGGGTAGTTTGTGTGTTTCAGACGCCAAGTCTACGGAGGAACGGACTTCACTAAGCTTTGTCATAATGTGGTCTTTAAGCGGGATGACAAAAATATGATCACAAAAATATAGCTGAAATTGGGAGCCTTCAGGTATTCAGAAAAATTACAGTTCACAGAGCTGCAATGCGATCAAAGATCACTAGTTTGGCTTAGTAACTACAGGGTCATTTTGATTAACGTGTGCTTAATCAATGAAATGTCAGCTTCACAAATTACAAAAAACACCCCAAAGAAACCACGTTTTCCCAAGATCAGAAGTAAAATAACCCGTTTTGCATACAGGATTTGTGAGCGTCTTACCGGCATTACAGGCTCTGGTTCCATTTGTTGCGAATCACGTTTGACGCCTTGCTGAGGAGGTGGAGGAGGCATCACAGTTTCATCCATCTGAGTCCGGCTTCCTTCCATCAAAGACTCCTGGAGACGACTAGCCTCTTCCAGGATGGGCTGGTCTGCAAGGATATAAACACATTACGCAAAATGTTACAAACCATTTCAACACAGACACGTTACGATCAGTCCTTCTAACGTATACTTCTGCATAGAGCGTAGGTACATAGTGGCTTATAATACATTGTTCCCCATTACATCAATATTTAGTGTTATACCCTATTAAAGCCAATTACAGTGGAACACTAACCAATGACATCCTGTTGCCTCATTTCCTCCCTCGGAACTTCTGGGTTCTCAAATTCTTTAAGGAACTCATCCAGATTGTCAGCTTCTCCACCTTTCCTTCTCTTGCGGAGCTCATCCGGTACAACAGGTGTAAGACAGCGTGTAAAAAGCTAAAAACACACCAAAAAAGTGTGGGAAATAAGGTCGGCACAAAAACAGAGCTGTATAATCTAGCATTTTTTTTCATTTCCAACCTTATTAAATTGCACTTCACATGATGTTTTAAAGAAATTGTTAGACAAACTAAAGAGTTATTAGCTAAAATTAAAAAGGCAAGTATTGATGGTTATAGTACCTTCAGTAGTCTGACATTCCACAAAGGCTGAGCAGGTAAGGAAAAGAGCTTCTCAACACCACCTGTCTCCTTCCACATCATCAGTTTCTTTGTGGGGGGTGCAAGGTCCAGGGTAGTGACAATGTCGGAATAGTCACTCAACTGAGCACGAATAGTTTTGCTATCCAACTCCTTAACACTGTCCACAATCAGCTTCCTCTTCCTCTTGGCCTTGGTTTCCTTGACTAAGAATTACATTGGATAAGAGATTTATTAGAAGAGAGACAATGTAAAAGCTATAGAGGGACGGGGTCTCCAAATATACATTTAATGAGCAGTTTTACAAATGCAGGGGGGGTTGGAGACAAAAACCCAAAACACACACCTGTGATGTCAATAGGCTCCAGGGCAAAAGCTTCCTCTTCATTGGGCACCAATGTAGTCTGATCTGTCATTGTTGGCATGGGTTCCACTGGATCAACAGAATCTGGACTATCTGGTCCGCCCACTACAATAAACGTAAAATTTCAGCTTGTTGCAACGATTCTACTGGTTTAGGTATATTTGTACATATTTGCAGAGCACCCACTTGAAACGATGTCATCGTCATCCATATCGTCGTCATGGGGAGGCTGTGCAGGCATTGCGACACCTTCATCAGGGATAGCTGGTGGGTCATCAAAGATGCCTCCTCCGTCATTGCTTAACAGTTTATCATCTGAAAATGGAGGAAGAAAAACCCTCAGTACTGCACAAGTCTGGACTAATAGCAATCTCTCAAAGCTACATGCCAAAATGGCAAAGGAGTGTCTAAGTGAAATAGTGCAATAGTTAATGTGGTTTTCACGTTTCATTTTTATCCTTGCATATAAATTCGACGCAGATAGCCATTAGAATGACAATATCGTCATGTTACATGACATCCATGTCTTTATATGGTCACTTTTGCTTTAATCTGAACTCGCTCCAGATATACATGCTATAGAACACTTCCTTTTCACCTTAAAAACGTGCATGTAGTCTACACTTGGCTTTACCCAAACGAGAAGATCTCAAATACCTAGAATTCCTCCATCATTTCCTTCTCCAAAGTTGTCGTCTTTGTACTGCTCATCATATTCCAGGTGGTTGCTCTTCTCGTTCAGCTGACTGGTACCTTGCTCCGGCTCCAACAAGAGGTTGGAGGAACTGGTGCTTACCAACATGTCATCTTCAAAGGCACTGCCATCACGCAACATCTCCCTGTCATCCATTCCAAAGTCACCTGTCAGAAGAAACTCTGTTAAAGCCTTGACCAGAGGTTGAGTTTACAAAAATATCCAAAATAAGAGGAAGAGTACTCATATGCTGTCAATAGAGCATCAGATCCTTTATCCCTGTCACTTCCTGCAACGATCCAAAATGGTCACCTTAACTGCTTTTAGCATAAGTACATCTATTTACCAAAACTAAACCAGATAGCAGTTTGTTTCTCCATTTTCACACATGAGGTTTAAAAAGACTGAGCGAAACAGATTTAATCGTCTGACTAGTAACTAAATAATTTAGTGGGGTGTAGTAATTCAAATGCTACCAATAGGAAGTAAAATAATTGATGCCATGGTGTATCCAATGGTTTATAACAGATTCTATATATATTTGTCTGTAAACGGCACTACAGATCTATTTTGTGCACTCACTTGTAAAATGTACTTCACTTAAGCAAACACACATTTGCTTGCTGCTGGGAAACCAGACATTTTTGCAGCTTGGTATGGATGTATGCATATGAAGTTAAAGATATACAAACCAAAATCATTGTCTTGCAGGATGTTGATGTTACCAACTTCTTCCCTCATTGTGATCTCTTCCACTCTGCTCTGGTTCAAGCTGAACTGCTGGGCCACATCAATGTCACTTGGAGAGGAGAAAAGTTAGATGTTATATACATTAGGCTGTTTTTACCCTTAACCCCATTTGGGAACGCAGTGCTCATTAGAGGCGGGCATATTACCGAAAGCCTTCCTCACTGCTCAGTTGTATAAACGAGTGATCGGCCCCATACCGTCTATTTTTATATAACCATCTATGTTTTGGGTAGCAGCAGGGTCGGTACATGTTCTATTAATTCCCTCAACTTTTTGGGGGAGAGGCGACATGAGCATGACGGGTTTTGCTTACTCTAAATCCGGTAATGGCTGGTCAAAGTCATGGAACTCCTCTGGCAGCGTGATGGCGTTATAAGCAGCTTCTCTGTTCTCTTCTGGCAAATCCACAACACCTACAAACAAATAATGCCGTGTGGTCATGTACCCGACATACACTCAACATCTTACCCGTGTCTACTGGGATAAATTGTACAACTGCAATAAGATCAGCCTACTGTACTGGATCGATTATGCAAAAAAATAAAATAAACACACCACAGCCAGACTGCTGCCTTCTGCCTACAGTAACATTCTTCATACAAAGACTGGAGCGACTACTAGTCATTGAAATTCTCCATTCAACTGGCAGACTCTTATTAATGGATGTTACTCTTCACAATACCCCACCAGTATCTATCATGAAAATATAATTTATGTTAAAAAGTGCTTACCAGGACGAAAAGCCATCTTAATTTTGATGAAAGCTTCGTTACAGTCAGCAAGAAGATATTTTGCTTTCCGGTGGTAGATTCGAACAACACCCAAGAGAAGATGCCCAGAAGTTCGGAGAGCCATCTTTACCTGTAATTGACAAAATGATGCTATATAAATCAGAGCAGAAGTGTGTAAAAGTTATATATTCATTAGGGCATCCAGTGTGCAGCTTACATCTCTACTGCGATTTGGGCAACAGGCACAGCTGTGTCTCGCGACAGATTTAGCTGAATTTACAGACTTTATTACAAATGAAGAATTTAAGAACTTCCAAAACTACTCTGATACCCAAGTCTTAGTTACACAAGAATTCCGTTGTAAACACAGATAATGCAGGCTTGTTGCCCCTGGCAGCACATATAACTGCTGGCGTGACTCAATGCATTGCAGAAAGTGACATCACGGTAATTTTACACACCTTGGGTGAAATAATACTCTCCACGCTGCTCTCCAAGTTGCACTCAAACACATGGGCTTTGGTCAGCTTCTTGTCCCAATGGGCCGCTAGCCAAATTTTGGCTAGCGGCCCCCTCTTGCTCAAAACAAAGTGCGCGTAGAACATTTTTCCCGGATTAGATTAAAAACAAAGGAATAGACCTGAGGAGAAAGGAAAATGTACTTGGTTAATGGCATTATATTAAAAGAAATAATCGCTGTTATTTCAAAGCTGCTGGCTGTACCTGAGCTCTACAAATACTACGCATATGCCATAATATAAAGCCAAGGAACCACGAGACATATCACACGACGGCAACAACTCCAAGCAACATCACAATTACACCATAAACACTTGGCAATACAGTAACTGTTACAGCTCTCAAACTCAAGATTCATTGATAGAGCTATCATCTATAGAGAAGATGACCATACGCACTTCACAGGCCATGACTGCCGAGTGCACGTTTCACATTAACTTTACTCGCATGCAAACAAGATATTTGGATTCATCTCCAACGTTTCTGCCTTTCCACCCGCGTTTATCGGTAATGCACCGGCTTCAACAAGTCCCGCCGATGGGGGCGACTTCCACCAGGACACTTTCCGGGTTCTTCAAGCAGCCCCTCACTTTATTAACCGCCACCACATCGCAAGGGTCAGCTTGGTAAACTAAAAACATCCTCACATTATATTTACAGCAGGATCTAAAGAATAAAAAAAAAACAAAAACAAAAAGAAACATACAAAAAGGTCTGCATGGAGATTAAAGGAACAGCCACACGGCCCAGTAAAGTTTTTATCATTACGGCAGACAGCTGATTGACCAAACAACCGGTTGCTATGGCGATTCAGGAACACGCCAGAAACCATGGAAGAGCTCGGTTACTATCCTCCTAGCACAGACGGGCAACGCTTCAAACTCACTAGATCTCACGCACCAGAACCGCAACAGGTGTAGAGAAGCACGCGGCCGCGCAATCGCCAGACTTTCATCTTCTCCATAACATAGCACCAGACTGCGCAAAATCCAAAATCACCACGCAAAATGCCAACCAGCGTCTGTCTGTCTGTCTGTCACTAGACGCAAACAGTGGGGTCCTGGAATCATAAATCACTTCATCTGGCAGTTTAAGGGACTGCGTGTAACTGGCTCTAGGAAAACACCAATGCCAGATGTAAAGAAAAGGGACATTGTTTGCCGCAGCAGTCCATGGATGGCCCCTTGGACAATACACCTGTACACAGAGAAAGGAACACACAGGTAAGGTTTGTAGAGATCTGTGTGAAAGACCCTGATATCAAACACTTCGGGGTGAATCTGAACACATATTGGTGCCCAGTCCTATCTGTACCGGTAACGGCAGGCGGCTCACAGAATACCAACAACTGTGAAAGCCATCAATGAAGTGACAGTAAATGAAACGCGACTTCTAACTGCGGTAACAACATCCAAAACCGCACTCAGCGTGAGTTACACAAACAGCCAGAGAAGCAGCTTCATGACACTTGTGGGGTACTGAAAACCAGTCCAGGCACCAATGTGTTAAACATCAGCCGGCCACGGAGGTGACACGAGGTGAATACAATAACGGCCCCTTTAGTACTCTGCTGCTTAAATAAGAATCAGAAGGGGGCTTCTATATTTATACGCGGTATAGTCAGAAAACCTACTTGTTAAACAGTCCGTGTCACCGCGCTAAATGTTTATAGAAACATTTCACTGCCCAGAAGCCAAGCGTGCTAAAAAACCCCACTTTACTGAAAAAAAGGCCGCCACACCCGACTCCCACCCGCTACGACGGCGGTGCGATAACAGCCCGCGTCCCAAACACCAGTCGGAACGTAGCAAGTGTTACTCTATACTAATGCAAACACTCAAAATAACGACTCAACACACCGGAGCTATTTGCCCCTAAAACTCACCCCCCCCCATGAAACCAGAAACACTTTCCAAACGCTTTAATTCGCCTGGTTATTGTAAAAGCGAAACGCACAAGCACCCTGCCCCGAGTACACACCACGTACTTCACCGCAGGGGGGGGGGGCTGGGGACAGGAAAATCCAGGAGCAGCCATCAATATAAACATGGACACAGCTAAAGTCTTCATCCCCATCCGTCATCACACGCGACACAAACTTCATTTACACAAAAGCTTTAAGACAAGAAAACACTTAGAAGCAGTTTAGCGACCCTCTTAACTATACATTATGAAGGTCCAACCCCGGTGAACCTCTGCTGCAGGCCCTATATGATGTATAGTTAAGTCAGTGAGATTTTTAGTTGAATTATACAGGGCCAGCCGAGTACTTCTTGCAGCACGAACCTGCCACTGTCAGTCCTTTACAATGAACTGCGACGTCAGGGTGTTAAAACCACAGCGCTCCCTTTAGTGAATAACCCCCTTTGTCAGCTTGCCATGTAGATTTAGCTGGATACAGCACTGCTGAGAGCGCTTTTATAATACATGCCACAGGGACTCGGCTCACGGGCTGCAGGGTCTCCATATAAGCTTCTTATAGCAAAAACGAAGGGTAAACCGGCACAAAGCAACACACGGCAGCTTGCGATCGCCACCCTTTAGATTATACATGCATGTTACATAAACACGTCACTGTCCTGAAACATCAGTGTTACGTGTGAGGCCCCAAATACACAAAACATACGACAGGTAAACACGCAACACATGCAGCTGCATGCAAACTTTACATAAACACAGGGACGCCAAAAGTACTTTTAACACAATCAATGCCGTCATTGCAGTATGAGGCTTACTGACAGCACTTATACAGTTAAAGGCAAGCATATGGAACATGTAAAGTTAAGTTTCCCGCTCAGCATGCAGGGCTTCAGCAGACAGGAAGGGGTTTATTCACTAAGGAGCAGGCTGACAGGAGAATTGGGGCTTCACCAGACGTTATGAATGGCCAAGCTTCTGCTGCAGGAAGAGTTTAGTTGGCCCTGGGAGATGTATCGTTAAATTAGCGATTTTTATTCCTAATACATTGGATTATACATTGTACGGGGCAGCACAGAGAAACCGCCATAATAAAGTTAAACCCACAACTCCTCTGTCAAGCCCCGCTTTGAGGAATAAACCCCACAGACTGCACATAGAAACATGGGGTGCCCGGTATCGAACTGGGGCCATAACTACCCGCGATTTATTCAGTCGTGTCAGACACGCAAATCACAGAGTGGCAGGCGGTAACACGCGTGGGTCTCCGCTCCTGCGTTCTACAGCGCCGGGATTATACTTTGACAACAGCCACTGCCCGAAAACCAAGTCTATGAACTGGGCGGGACAAGTCCGGCCTATACTCCTCCAGCAGCGCCGGCCCCTGTATAGCTCTTCGGCGACCACTGCCGCATGGGACATTAGAACAGCCAGCAGGCAGGCAGGCAGGCAGGCAGAGCGCGGCCTCGACCGAAACCCTCTACATGGGGCCCGCCATATTAGACGAGCCTCTGTTGGGGCTCGGAAACCGCCCAGGCCGCTCCCCGCATCTCATCCTCCCACCCTACACAGCCTCGGCCACTCAATACTCACCGCACAGCGCTGGCACCGTATTCCGGTCCCTCCTCAGGGCGACCGCCGTTGCCTCCCTCCTTTTTTCTCGCTCCCAGATCTACTCAAATAAACAAGATGGCGGTCATGCGCCTTCCGGCCGCCCAAACGCCGCTTTCAAATCCGCAGGATGTTTACTGACAAAATAAAAAGGACACCCAACGGAGGCGGCGTCACCACAAAGATGACGAGAGGCCGGGAAAGAGCGTCCGCCTGCGTTGTACGTGATGACGTCTCTAAGACTAGTGATGGGAAGTTCGGATCATTAAAGTGAATCGGATCATTTCGATTCGTTCACTGAAATGATCCGATTCATGATCCGGATCTTCGGATCACTCAGTGTGTCTGCACGGAGTTACTGTTTTCCAGTAACTCCGTGCAGGCACACTAACGATTGGCCCCGCCCCTTTCATTATGAATCCTCCCCCCTGCCTCCAGTGATGTCAATGAAGGCAGAGAGTCGTTCAAAGATTCGGATCTTACAGGGATCCGAATCTTACAGTGATCCGGATCACTGTAAGATCCGGATCATTGTAAGATCCGGATCATTGTAAGATCCGGATCATTGTAAGATCCGGATCATTGTAAGATCCGGATCTTTGAACGACTCTCTGCCTTCATTGGCATTCTAATCAGTCAGAGAATGTCACCATACTGTTATAAATAATACATTCATAATCACTGCCCCCAGGATTTACATTCCCCTTTACCTGCAACTGCACCTTAAGCTAACTTTATTAAATTAATTAAATTAACCCTCACCATTAAATTAACCCTAAACACCCCATCAACCATGACTGCCCTAAAATTAACCCTTAACACCCCATCAACCATGACTGCCCCTAAAATTAACCCTTAACACCCTATTAACCATAACTGCCCCCAAATTAACCCTAAACACCCCATTAAGCATAACTGCCCCTAAATTAACCCTAAACACCCCGTTAAGCATAACTGCCCCCAAATTAACCCTAAACACCCCATTAAGCATAACTGCCCCTAAATTAACTCTAAACACCCCATTAAGCATAACTGCCCCCAAATTAACCCTAAACACCTCATTAAGCATAAATGCCCCTAAATTAACACTAAAAACCCCATTAAGCATAACTGCCCCCAAATTAACCCTAAACACCTCATTAAGCATAACTGCCCCTAAATTAACACTAAAGACCCATTAAGCATAACTGCCCCCAAATTAACCCTAAACACCTCATTAAGCATAACTGCCCCTAAATTAACACTAAAGACCCCATTAAGCATAACTGCCCCTAAATTATCCTTAAACACCCCATTAAGCATAACTGCCCCCAAATTAACACTAAAGACCCCATCAACCATACCAATTTATTAGGTAATTTATCTGGAGTACATGCAATTAATTTAGGGGCAGTTATGGTTAATGGAGTATTTAGGGTTAATTTCAGGGGCCGTTGTGGTTAATGGGGTCTTTAGGGTTAATTTCAGGGGCCGTTATGGTTAATGGGATCTTTACGGTTAATTTCAGGGGCAGTTATGGTTGATGGGGTATAAGGGTTAATTTTATGCTGATGATTGAGGGTTAATTTAATTAATTTAATAAAGTTAACTGTAGGTGCAGTTATAGGTAAAGGGGGGCAAACTCAGGGGAATCTAAATCCTGGGGGCAGTGTGAACATTATTAATGTATTTATTTATAAAAGTATGGTATCAGTGATTTTCTCTGAATTATTCGAATCTCTGTAAGATTCGGATCCTTGTAAGATCCGGATCCCTGTAAGATTCGAATCATTCGACTCTTCGGTTCATTCGACTCTTCGGTTCATTCGACTCTTCGGATCATTCGACTCTTTGAACGAATCTCTGACTCTATGAGTCATCGTTCCTGTGAGAATTAATGAGCTGTAACCTGACCCCAGAGTGCTCTGCAGATGACTCACAGCTCTAGGATCAGGTTACAGCTGCATGATGATTCACAGACTGAACCGCTACAAACGAATCGTTCAGTCTAGTGAACCGACTCATCCGGATCACTAAAAAGAACCGGATCAAATGAACGATTCGTTCATGATCCGGACATCACTATCTAAGACGCCATCTTGGTAGAGGAAGTTCGCTGGCGAGCGCAGTCACTGTAGACACGATATATTGTTTTAAATGATGTTACTGAGGCTGCGCTTTAAAATGAATAGGAAATTATGTATTACAGTCTCCTAGGCTATTAATCTATTTACTGTCCTAAATTATTCTCCACTCTTTAGATAGTAAGGAATAATATATTAGAAATGTGTGATAAATGATATATAATATGAGTTAAGGATGCTGCCTGTGAGTTTACCATCTAACTTATGGCATTTTCATACATAATTATAATATACACAGGTTTTGTCCCCTTAAGGAGCTTTGAATGATTCCTTTATTTGAATATATATGTTCATGGAAAAAATTCCTGGGACACTTTGCAGCACAGCTATCGATTATTTACCACACCCACTGTCTCAAAAGCCCCGCCCACTTCACGCAACCTACATAAATAGCTGATTGCTCTCGCGTCTCTACATTCCGCCAATTTTGTTTCAAAGCTTTAGCTTCAGCAGTTTTACCTTTGGCATATAGGGGGTATAAGGCATTTCTGGAGGCAGAGTGGCATATAGGGGGTTAAAAGGCATATCATGGGGCAGAGTGGCATATAGGGGGGTATAAGGCATTTCTGGGGGCAGAGTGGCAAGCCTGGGGGCAGATGTTCATAATTGGGGGGCAGGTTGGCAAATAAAAGGAAATAAAAACAAAAGGAATATTTTTCACAATCATAGCTTTTCTTAAATATGAAAAAATAGTTTATATGAATTAATTAAGAAATAAAAGTTTCTTACAAGAATATCGTGAAGAATAATGTGATCACTGTGTTCTACTTAATAAAATGGAACTTTTTCATCTAAAAATGTTTGCAGTTTTTATTCCATTATGTGTAATGTATTTCATTTATTAGGGCCTTTTAACACTTTTGCTTTCTGGCATTTTAATACAAATAATGTGATAAAAAGAATGTTTTATAGTTATTTGTATGGCAAATAGTGTGACTCGGGTATGTATAAGGGGTGCGTGTGGGTAAAATGCAAATCAATTTATAACTTATTTGAAATGCATTATTCTGGATTTTTTTTGTTGTTATTCTCTCTCTCACTCTTCAAATAAACCTACTATTAAGATGATATACTGATCATGTCTTTGTCAGTAGGCAAGTGTACAAAATCAGCAGGGGATCAAATAATTTTTTTCTTCACTGTATACGTAGCCAGGCATTAATTGTGGTACCATTGTCAGTGTCTGGCTGACAGACAGACAAAAGTGATGGCAGTTATGCTGTACCACCGTCAATGTCTTGCTCAGTATATAGTGATGGCAGTTATGCTGTTCCACTGTCAATATCTGGCACAGTATATAGTGATTACAGTTATGCTGTACCCCCGTCAATGTCTTGCTCAGTATATCGTGATGGCAGTTATGCTGTTCCGCTGTCAATATCTGGCACAGTATATAGTGATTACAGTTATGCTGTACCACCGTCAATGTGTGGCTCAGTATATAGTGATTCTAGTTATGCTGTACCTCCGTCAATGTCTGTCTCAATGTAAAGTGATGGTAGTTATGCTGTTTCACTGTCAATATCTGGCACAGTATATAGTGATTACAGTTATGCTGTACCACCGTCAATGTCAGTATATAGCAATGGCAGTTATTTTGTACAACTGTCAATGTCTGGCACAGGATCCCGTGATGGCAGTTATGCTGTACCAACCGTCATTGTCCGGCTCAGTATATAATGATGGCAATGATTTCATAGTAAATATATTTACTTTTATATTTTTCAGATGAATTCTCTGTATTTTTATATTTGTGATCAGAAGTACTTGTAATTTTAAATTACGGGCGATATTATTTAATATATATTTAATAATAATTATAATTGTGATGTGTGAAAACCACAAATTAAAATTGGTTTATATGGTTTAAAAGTTATCTTTTATTAAGTACTACAAATACTGACAAAATAGATATAGGGGGATCCCAAGGGAGGGGCTTAACCAATAAGAGCTGTGGTAATTATAGGGTATTTTTCTAATCACATTACAGATCGGTTACAATTTGATGCCTAGGTGAGGAACAAAGGACCTCCAAAATCCAAAGATACCTAATAGAGCTTGGGCTTCTTTCACGATTTACTATGGTGTCCAAAACAGGTTGATTATGTTTTTTTTTAGATCCATACTATACTCAGAAATTTGACTTGTTGTACAAACCCTTGTATTTTATTGATGCCCCCCCAACTTTGCATCCATTTGATCATTCTGTCATCAATATAATGATACACTTGACATGTTAAGGATGGCATTGCTGCCTGAGCATGTTATAAAGTAGGAGAATACAAATAACCATGTAGGAGTACAGTAAGCGTGTATTGTTGTCCCTGCCAGGTAAACTCAAATTGATCCAAGTAGAGTTGCCACTGCAGTCTGCGTAGAAGTATATCCATATGTTCTTGCACTCTTTGCTGCCCCTGCCGCAATATCCACTCCACAGATGCTGCGGCCTTCATCTGTGCTGGAGAGTACCGTTACGTTCACATGTTCAAGAAATTAAATGTGATTTATTAGGTCAAGATATAAAAATGATTTAATTAGCTTTGGTTAGATCTAGGGCTGAAACAACGAATCGAGAAAATCGATAATAATCGATAACGGAAATCGTTGTCGACGATTTCTGTTATCGATTAATCGAGTGATCGATTCGTTGTTGGAGCACTCGGCTCTTTTTACTTACCTCCGCGAGCGTTCCCCGCTTCTGCTACACGCTCTGCACTCTCCGCCTTCTTTTAGTTGCGTGACGGATGTGACGCGTTCCGGAGGTAAGTATTCTTCATGTCTGTGCGATTCGCTCTGTGCGAGTGGCTCCGTTCGCACAGAGCGATTCGCGGGGGTGGGGGTGGGGTTTCAGGGGATGCAGGGCGGGGTGGGGGGGCAGGCCAGGGTAGGAGACTGAGTGCAGGGCAGAGTGGGGCTGGGGATGCAGGGCAGGGTGTGAGTGTGGAGGCAGGGCAGGAGACTGGGTGCAGGGCAGAGTGGGGGTGCAGGGCAGAGTGGGGGTGGGGGTGCAGGGCAGAGTGGGGGTGAGGATGCAGGGCAGGGTGTGAGTGTGGGGGCAGGGTGTGAGTGTGGGGGCAGGGCAGAATGTGGGGGCAGGGCAGAATGTGGGGGCAGGGCAGAGTTGGAGACTGGGTGCAGGGGCACAGTGCAAAGGGCTGGGTGCAAAGTGCCAGGGCTGGGTGCAAAGTGCTGGGTGCAAAGTGCCAGGGCTGGGGCAAAGGGCTGAGTGCAAAGTGCCAGGGCTGGGTGCAAAGTGCCAGGGCTGGGTGCAAAGTTCTGGGTGCAAAGTTCTGGGTGCAAAGTGCCAGGGCTGGGTGCAAAGTGCTGGGTGCAAAGTGCTGGGTGCAAAGTGCCAGGGCTGGGGCAAAGTGCTGAGTGCTGGGTGCAAAGTGCCAGGGCTGGGTGCAAAGTGCCAGGGGTGGGGCAAAGTGCTGGGTGCGAAGTGCCAGGGCTGGGTGCAAAGTGCTGGGTGCAAAGTGCCAGGGCTGGGTGCTGGGTGCAAAGTGCTGGGTGCAAAGTGCCAGGGCAAAGTTTCTTGAACAGTAATAGTCCACCTCTTTTCAGAATGTTTGGGGTTATTTTGTTTCATAAATATTGTGTTTGGGTTTTTGTACTTTAAAAATATTGTTTTTTTATTACATCATAACAAAATAAGAATGTTAATTTAAATTTGAAGTTGTTTTTTAACATCCAGTTCATTAAATTATTTTAAATAAACAAAAAATTTGCATATTGTTTTTTTTTTATCCGATTAATCGATTAATCGAAAAAATAATCGGCCAACTAATCGATTATTAAAATAATCGTTAGTTGCAGCCCTAGTTAGATCAGCAATGTATGGGAAGCCCGTGCCAGCATCAGTCAACTTCAACAACTGAGAGTACAGAATGGCTGGACATGAAAACGCAGTCAGATATTCAAAGAGAGCTTTAAATTAATTACAGCGAAACATCTTTTAATACACTGTATAAGCGCTGTGGTGGCGCATCTGTTTCCTCCTCTATGCTCCCTTGGTGCCTGAGTCACACTCAGGCCTCAGGGCACCCTCTGCTCTCTGAGCTGTAGGGTATCTTGCTTGCCAAATGGACGCTTAGAAATACATGCAACCTCCCAGGGTTGGCTAGCTAGAGCTCTCCCTCTTGAAGTGGCTTCATGTAAGGGCAGGGCTAGACGGCACAATCTGGGGAAAGTGGGCATGGAGTAGGCAGAGGATGGCCAGGGGAGTGAGCATGACCAAAAGGAGATTGTCCTAGAGACCTAGAGAAGCAGCACTTCACCAGGAGACTCTGAGTCAATCCAGACAAATGCTTATAGAGACCACTTCATTCAATAGATTGCAGCTCATGGCAGGATGTTGAGACTCATGCAATACCTCACACAGATCATGACCTTATTCTGAGCAGTCAGACTGACAATCATCTGGAGGTCAAGCAGCATACCCTGTCACAGCCGTCAATACATGTACATAAAGAGACAGCAGGGCCGCTCAATCTGGGATTACACCCACTGAAATTGTACTGATTTCTAAGGAATTTATCTTGAGACAGCTTATCCCGCAAGAAGCAAGTTTGACATACTCAGAACGATCTGTTCCTTCCTCCCCTTTATCTTTTCACCAAACATCGGACAAAAGCTCTGTCACATCAACAAGAAATAAATCTTTAGCTGACATTTTTTGTGAAACTGCTTGAGAGTGTTAAAAATCTATTACATGGTTCATTGTTCTCTCAAACACAAATATTCTTTTGACAGACTATTAGACTAATACGAATCCATTGTATTGTATCAATTGCCTGGATCACTTTGTTAACACAAGCACTATTCCCTGCTTGCATTGTTGTCTTCTAGTCAGAAAAATGGATTGAAATAGGGTTTTTTTTATGCAGCTAGTCTAGTGCGCTTTAGAACCTATCATAGAAGGGAACAAGTTATTCATCCTTATGATCACAGTTTAGGGAGATTAGTACATTTTCAAAAAGAATAGGCTGAAAAATTCAATTTGCTGTTATACTCTGTTCTATAGATATGTTGGAAGGCAACATCTTAACTCTTTTTATTATTAAAATAAACTTTCTCATTAGTTTCCCTGTTAATTGAGTAAAGAAGAGGCACATACAGAGGATATGCTAATGTTAAAGAGAATATGCAGCTTTTTTAATATACTATATATAGTAAAAGTTAAAGGTACATTGGTTACACTACCTGGACAGGGCAACCAGATTTCTGAGAAGGCAGGTTGAGAAAAAAACCTTGAGTAACTGGAAAAGACCTGCAGCAAGACTTGGTGGCAACAGGCACTGAGCACAGTAAAGCGCATACTAAACACAAGTTTCCGTGCAAAAATACACAACTACTGACCAAAAAGCACAAGAAGGCGGTTACAGCACGGAAACAGAAGAATATTACTGAACTGGAGAACCACTGCCCATGATGAATGGACTAAGATTCCTCAAGAACGCTGCCAGAAGCTGGTGTCTGGCTGTGCATCCCGTTTCCCCCAGGTTATAAAAGCAAAAGGGTGCTCTGCTAAGTACTAAAGATTCTTGCCATGAAGGGGTTGAATAATTTTGAGACTGGATAAGTCATTATAAGTTGCATTTTCAATTGACTTTGGGGAAACCACTTGAAGCATTTGTTGTATTGAGCTATATCAATTGCATTTCAAAGTCTGTAAATTTTGACAGTAAACCTGATTTTCAACGGGGGTTGAACAGTAAGATTACACATTCTAGATCTGAATGAATGAACTAATCTTATGACATACTTGCGTCTTTACATAGTTGAATGTGCTGACAACAAAATCACACAAGAATCCTCAATGGAAATCAAATTTATCAACCCATGGAGGTCTGGATATGGAGTCACACTCAAAATCAAAATGGAAAACCACACTACAGGCTGATCCAACTTTGATGTAATGTCCTTAAAACAAGTCGCAAGGAGCCTCAGTAGTGTGTTTGGCCTCCACGTGCCCGTATGACCTCCCTACAACGCCTGGGCATGCTCCTGAAGAGGTTGCGGATTGTCTCCTGAGGGATGTCCTCCCAGACCTGGACTATAGCATCCGCTAACTCCTGGACAGTCTGTGGTTCAACGAGGCATTGGTGGATGGAGCGAAACATGATGTCCCAGATGTGCTCAATCGGATTCAGGTCTGGGGAACTGGCGGGCCAGTCCATAGCATCAATGCCTTCCTCTTGCAGGAACTGCTGACACACTCCAGCCACATGAGGTCTAGCATTGTCTTGCATTAGAAGGAACCCAGGGCCAACCGCACCAGCATATGGTCTCACAAGGGGTCTGAGGATCTCATCTCGGTACCTAATGCCAATCAGGCTACCTCTGGCAAGCACATGGAGGGCTGTGCAGCCCCCCAAAGAAATGCCACCCCACACCATTACTGACCCACCGCCAAACCGGTCATGCTGAAGGATGTTGCAGGCAGCAGAACGTTCTCCACGGGGTCTCCAGAGTCTGTCACGTCTGTCACATGTGCTCAGTGTGAACCTGCTTTAATCTGTGAAGAGCACAGGGCGCCAATCCTGGTGTTCTCTGGCAAATGCCAAACGTCCTGCACGGTGTTGGGCTGTAAGCACAACCCCCACCTCTGGACGTCGGGTCCTCACACCACCCTCATGGAGTCTGTTTCTGACCGTTTGAGTGGACACATGCACATTTGTGGCCTGCTGGAGGTCATTTTGCAGGGCTCTTGCAGTGCTCCTCCTTGCACAAAGGCGGAGGTAGCGGTCCTGCTGCTGGGTTGTTGCCCTCCTACGGCCCCCTCCACGTCTCCTGATGTACTGGCCTGTCTCCTGGTAGCGCCTCCATGCTCTGGACACTACGCTGGCAGACACAGCAAACCTTCTTGCCACAGCTCGCATTGATGTGCCATCCTGGATGAGCTGCACTACCTGTGGGTTGTAGACTCCGTCTCATGCTACCACAAGAGTAAAAACACCGCCAGCATTCAAAAGTGACTAAAACATCAGCCAGGAAGCATAGGAACTGAGCAGTGGTCTGCGGTCACCACCTGCAGAACCACTCCTTTATTGGGGGTGTCTTGCTAATTGCCTATAATACCCACCTGTTGTCTGTTCCATTTGCACAGCAGCGTGTGAAATTGATTGTCCATCAGTGTTGCTTCCTGAGTGGACAGTGTGATTTTACAGAAGTGTGATTGACTTCGAGTTACATTGTGTTGTTTAAGTGTTCCCTTTATTATTTTGAGCAGTATATATATATATATATATATATATATATATATATATAGTAGTAGACGTATTATCAAAACACTCATCTACATGCCAGAAGGCTTGTTGTTCCCTCAGAAATCTCATGGTGCTGCCACAACCACAAGGGATTCTGGGTAGGCGCATGCAAATAAGGTCAACAATGATCACCTTTTGCCTCTATATCCACTTTATACATGGATCCCTTGAAAGTAATTGCCCGCTGTACAGGACAGCCTTTATACAAAACTCGGGTAACAGGTGCAGTAGCCAGATCACCACTCATGGATAAATAACATGGACAGCTGTTTCGTCCTTAATGGGACTCGTCAGTATATATATATATATATATATATATACACACCAATGATTCAAAGCACCCATAAGTCTTATATCAATAATAGAAGAAAAAATATTCACATTAAAAAAAAAGTTTCTTTCTCTCCCTTCCCAATTCTCTCTCGTTCCCTTATGTTTTACCCTCTTCTTCCCCTCTCCCCCCCCCTAATGTTTTCTGTTCCTTCATCGTTTTTTATGTCTCCCTCTCCTTTTTTTCCTTCTCATTTCATTTTATTGACCTCCTCATATCACCTCCAGTTTCTTTTCTTTTTTTTCCCTTCATTCAGTAATGACATCACTAGAAAGAAACGTCTGAACGTTCAATCTGACTCCCCAGGACCACAAATATTGGCACAGCATTGATATAGACAAACCAAAGAAATAAGCACTATTCTGGGACTCATATCAGGGTCAAGCCAAAGTTCAGTACACAGAATAAACATAATATGATTAGCACCCAGAGAAGCAGCCACTAAACTTGGCCAACACATATCAGGGCAGAGGTAGTATACAAACCATTTCCATTTCAGAGGAGAAGGAAAAAGGTTAATTAGCCAATCAGGCTAATAACTGGCCAGGGTTGCAGCAGAGACGTCTTTAACCATCTTAACCGCAGAACAACCGCATAGTTTGGCCGCCACGAGTCACAGCTTAACTTGAACAGTCAGGAGCGCTCACGGCGAAGAAGAGGATGCTATAGGACCCAAGGTGAGTAAGTAGATGACAGCATGATGTAGCAAATGTCTAGCTTCCCTGGCATTTAAGGGGTCAAAATTGAAAGACTTCCTTTAATGTACTCAAATACACCATCTCCATTACTGAATGAACAGCAGACCACCTCTGAATATTAAGTACAGCTCTAGCTGTAAATTCAGACAACAAAATAAGTTATTTATATATTAAAATTATTGAAAAGCACTTAACACTTTGATATATAGGAGAAGGAGCTTTGCAGTTTATGCTAAATGTCTTGGGTTGTTCTAATTAAGAGTTATTGACCAGTGCAGTCAGTACTCCTTGTACAGAACTCTGTGCTTGGAGTGCAGTTTATGATCACCAGTGCCTTTCTCTTCTGATCATTGTGTCCGGTGTACTAAATCAAAAACATTCTCACCAGTGATTAGTGTGCCTTTCAGATGCGCTGTAAAAGCAGATCTGGCAAACATGAGCGAGCTTGCCCGGACACAGGGAAGCAATTGCCCCCTAGCTCCCAATGGGCTAGTCCAAATTATCCTAACACTCAGGGAGGTAGGAGTGGGGTGAGGATGTGTAGCTGACTTTGTGGCTGCTCGCACAGTGTGTGAGTGTGTAAGTGTATGAGAATGTGTGTATGGAAATTAAAAGATGGGGTGCAATGGGGGTGAGGGGCATTCAGTTTGCCTACCTCCTGGGCCAAAAAAGGTGCCAGTCTTCCCTTACATGACCCAGGCACTGAAGGGTGGGGGAGGGGTCACTCCAGACTAATAGGCGTGATCTCATCACCAGCAGTGCAAACTGCAGCAGAGTGTCTCTGACAGCAACTGACCTGGAAGCGCATTTGATTTCCAAGTCCATGCTTTTATTTTTTTTGGTTTCTTTAACAATGCTGGTTCTCCATAGGAGTTTTCATGGAATGATCGTGAAGCAGGGGAGGTCATGGCTGGTCCCCACCCTTGTGTGTGGGCCGTAGATACCCTGGGTTTTATCTTTAATCTGTTGAGTTAGAGCTGCACAATTTGTACTCCTGAAAAAGGAGTAAATGATGTATATTATACCTGAGATTTTACCGTAGCAATACATTAGGGGAGTAGAGCTTTGAAAAGCTTGTCAGAACCTAATACATTTTTCTGAAAGAAAGTAAAAAAGGAACAGATTTTTTCTGTTTTCTAAGACCTTCACATCTCTAAATGTAACATAAAAATACTGACACATATACTGTTGATTAAATATATTGCATAAAATTAGACAAAATGAACTCCTAAATATTGTGATGTACTGTTGTTACAGTGCATCATGCATATGCATAATAAAACAGCTACAGCTTCATTATCCATAATTTTCTTAGAACACATAGGAGAGAAGTGGTCTCTGAACAATGAAACAGAAACAAATGACATAAAGCAGCAATTGTGCCGAAACTGCCCACAAGCCAAACTCTGCACCATTTCACTCTGCAGCAGGCTGTCCTCACTGTTTGATGATAATGAGCTGTGGTAAATAATCCTTTCGAGGCTGGACTGGTGGTGGCCAGTAGCCCTGGCACTTTAATATGTACGGGCTAACGCTACTTTTTCTGTTCACGTAGCATGTGCTGGCATATCCAGCCGCTGGTTGCACGCTGCAGTGCCGTAGGGGGATATTGTGTGAGTATATAGGGATGTTGGCACTAGGCAGTTGCATACCTGGGAACTTGTTGGCTCCGACCACCCTGAGCCTACCCATGCAGGACGCGACCAAAAACAGCCCACTCATGTCAGTGGGCAGTGCCGCTGTCGTCGGGGGCGCTTCCGTTGCCATTTGTGGGCATTCCTGCCGACATCAGTGGCCGTTCCCACTGACATCACGTGAAACACCCGCATTTAAAGGGGAGTCGGACTGGTCAAGACCCCGCAACCTGGAGGATTTGGGTGTTGAACCGGAGGTCAAACCCGGAGTTCCCATGTATGGGTATTTGCCTGGTGTGCCAGATGGCCAGACTCTTTCAGCTGCCAGTCTCTTGGCTTTGCAGCTTCCATGGTCAGCAGAGTCGATGCATCACCTTTATAGTATTTGCACCCAGGCTATGCGGGGTACCCTGTAGCGCCTCTGATCTTATCCAGACCTAGGATGGCCTCATTGGTCATATTTTTCATCAGACGTGCACCTCACATGTTAAGCGCTGCTCCTGCAGTATGCAAAATGTATAATTAATTATTCCGTGAGCTTACACATCCCACATGCTGCCGGAATACCCATGTGTCTTTGAAAAATGGCTGAATGTGGTCACCTTACCCTCTCACTTATGACTTCAATAAGCTACTTCTCTGTTACGGCTATTATTTAAGTATACCTTCCTGAGTTATGGACATAATTATGTAGAAGTTCTGCTTTCATAGGTTTCTGTATAAATGTGTTTTATAATGAGGTGCCACAAAAAGTCTGCAGTCAAATGGTAAATGGGATTTCATTAGGCACAGTCTGCTCGACCTGTGATGTACATGAAACGCTCTCCATTTGTAATAAAATTCTCCCAAGTGTTGGTCGTACTGATCCGCGGCGGTCCTATGTATCAATAATAGGTGAGAATCATTATAACAGACCATTTGCTGTCTGACAACTGGCTATTAAATGCCCCATTTCCTACAAGGTTTTGGATAGTAACATTTTCATTTTAAAAATTATTATTACAATCTGTGAATGTTTTTGCGAGTATATTTTCCATGCTGTGGAGTTATGATGGCCCAACCATTTTTTTTTCCAAGAAGAAGTTGCTAACAATGAAACAAGCAGACTCCCCAAAATTATTCTTGAGATCTATTTAGGCCAAAATAATAATTTAATACTTTTCTAGATGCTGGGGAATGAATTGGACCAACAAATGTGAAATGCAAAAAAAAATTATATATCTTTATATATCGCAGAACACCCTAAAATGTAATGGTATCTATCTATCTATCTATCTATCTATCTATCTATCTATCTATCTATCGATTGATCTATCAATTATATGAATCTACCAACACGTTTTATACAATTACACAGGTTTATTAAGCACCCTCATCTATAAATACATGACCTGTAACAAAATGATACAGCCCCATACAAGAGATCTGGCCATTATACTACATAAAATAAAAATATCAGAGTTAATAAATGTTGAAATATAGATTGTTAGCTATTGTCTTTCACCCATTTAATTTTGTCAGCCAGATAAAAATCCTGTTGTATGTTCTAGGCAATATTTCTAGTAATTCAATAACAGCCAAGAAGCTATCATATTTATCTTGAGAAATAAGCTCTGTAAAATATATATATATATGAGTAAATATTGAAATTGAATGTCATTAAAGTCTTCGTTTCGGAATACAAGATCCCAAAGATGTATGTATCATTCTTGTGCATTTACAAGCCTGAGCTAATAAAATTCTAGTACTCTTTATGTGAAAATACAAGAACACAATTTCTTCTGCCATAAGAGGCAAGCAATATTAATGTTCTTGGGATTGCATGCTAGACGGCTACAAGGTCACAGTAAGCAGCATGTTTTTTTTTTTGTGGTTTTCTACGCCTTTTTTTTTTTTTTTTTAGATATTTTGTTTTTCAGAATGTTTACTCATTTAGCTTAAATTTCCCCCAAATGTCTGCAAAAGGGGGTGGGTGCTAGGGTGTTTGAGGCCAGTGGGTGAAATGAGCTATACCTACAACATATTCTTAACAAAATAACAGACAATATAATATTGTGTCCCTTCTGTCTAGCTGCCTGTCCAGTGGTTCTGCGTTAGTGTTCTCTGACTATAAAACTTGTGTTCTTATAGGTCTTTAGGTTTACTAATGGCATGATGGGTCAAATGGGGGACCGACACGATATTAGGCAGCTGGTCTTAATTTTAGGGCTGATCTGCGCTGCGGAATCGGCCGGCGCTTTATAAATAAATATAATGTAATGTATAATGTATATATATATAATATATAGATGATATTTATACTCTAGATTGTAAACTCGTTTGAACAGGGCCCTCCTCACCTGTTGTCTCTGTAAGTCAAATTGTAATGTTACATACTTGTCCTGTCCACCCATTGTACAACGCTACGGAATTTGATGGCGATATATAAAACAATAAATAATAATAATAATCATCTCTAGTATCTGACTAGTCTGGATTGTTCTAATGGAACTGGAGAAACACGGTGCTTTAAACATTAATAAACCCGCCCTGTGGGCATCAGCAAAGAGAGACTAACCATCCATTTTGTGGAGAAGGATAGGTCCAGGTCATCCAGTGTTGGTCACCTCATGTGGACCAGTTACAGATAATTGTTAACTCCTGATCTGTTTGGAAACATAACATGGTGTTCTGGATCCTCCAAGGCTGCTTCTCTGGCATCTCCAGAACAGCCAACAATTAGAAAGTAGTTGCATCGGTTGTGACACTTTTTACTAACACACGATTGTTGGCCAGGTCCATGAGGGCCAGTCTTAGTGACATGTAGCTTCTGTGTACTAAAAAATGAACAAACGAACATTGCAGTGACAAAATGTATACAAAGACGAAGACACACAACACGAAGAATCTTCGCATTCGTCTTCGTTTACTAATCTCCCTGGTCCCTTCCCCATCTTAACCTACTTTATCTACACAGCATTGCAGGGGTTAACGGGAGCAGAAATCCATAGGTTCGCCTTCAGGAGTTAAAGCGCCGTTCAAGCGACTCTATTGGTTGCCTGCAGGGGTCTCCTCTGGTATCAATGAGGAGGCCCCTTCCGGTGACCAATAAAGTTGCTCGTATGGACCTTTAAAATCTTGGCGCCAAAGCTGCTGCATAGTGCGTACCGCTTTAACCACGTATTAACCCCTTCTACAAAAAAAATTGGAGAAGGAGAAAAATAACTACAGATTAAATAGAGAAACGTTATAGTATTTCAAAGTTAGAGCAATATTTGGCTCCTTGGGAAAAAGTACTCGTACTGTGCTGGCAACCAGAAAGTTTCTTCAGAGGAGCCACTGTATCCACATTAGCCTTATTTTCATATTTTTCCACAGATCCTGAGGACCAGAAATGCAGCTTTTTCATGGTTGAGTTATGTTCAATAAGATGGAAGAGTTCCGGGAAGAAGGTAATACCATTGCCTTCCAATTTTGAGCCATTAATGTCTTTAGTATATGATCAAAATCTTTTTGCGGTGTAGACTATTGTTAGGAAAGATATGGAGAATAATCAATTCTGATGGAGTTTTCTTATTTTTGTTCTTATCAGTATAAATATAAGTATTTCTGAAGTCTGTCTCATTTGGGACTATTTAGCAGCCACCAGCTTAATATACCCCCACAAAAGTATACATTTTTGCAAAGAATACATTCCAGGAAATTGTACTAGTCACATCTGGACACTTGTCGTCCAACTATTTGGTCACCAATCTCTTGCAAGGGGTGCCATACCATTAATTTCTGGGGGGTTTTTTTTTTTTTTTTTTCTTTTACAAACCTCTCTTTTTTTAGGTATTTGTATACATGCACATCTCCAGGTTACAGAAATACCCCATGTGCATAGTTTTTTTTTAATGGGTTTTGGAAGTTACGGGGGACAGAATGGAACATGCCCATTCCCTTTTTCAAATTAGCAAAGGTAGCAAAAGCACCAATCGGAAGTCTTGTATATGATCATAGCAGGGTAGAATAGGAAGGAGTCGTTCCCTGACAATGTGCTCCTTAACCCCCGAGACCCTGAGATTGGGGCAACTACACTGAGTCTCAGGGTCAAACCCAGAGAGTTCCCAGCTATGGTGACGTCACTTCTTGTATGTGAAACATAAGCTTGTTTTCAGCATAAGCCTTGAAGATTTTCTCTTTTAGATCTAGTTATAAGGGATACGTTTATGCATTAAATCCTTCCGTGAAACTGCACCTAAAGGCCCATTTTAATGTTACTACTAGATTTTTTCTAAAGCCTGCAAAATCCTTAATATTTAGGCTGATTTCATTATGATTCATTGTTATTGCATACAAACCTATTTCTATTCAGCTTGGATCCGTCTTCATGAATAATACATGATAAAGTTCAACCTTCTTTCCTTAAGTCATTTCAGTTTTATCCAAAAAAATCAACAACACTGGCCTACATAGAGTTAGCTAATCTCTCTCTTAGAAGTTATAGTAATGTCGCTATTCTTTTTTTTCTTCTCCTCTAATATTCCCTATTCTCAATACACTGGGAAAAAAAATCCATACACCTTCTTAATACTTGACGCTCTTGAAGCTTAATGTAAGTGTATTGTGTTCTCATGTGGCAACAAAGGAGTTAAAGTAAAATCCAATTCTATTGATTCAAAACCCAAAACAAAGAGTCAGCAGCTTTAGAATTTGAAGCACAATAAGCTGCGCTACGCCGGGAATAATAAGCAGCATTTTAGGATTTAAAACTTGCTGCTGAAAAAAATCTTTGGTAACCATTTCTGACAAAAACATTATAAAGAACTGCAAACACTGCCGGATTTCTGTAGGAGAAAATCACATCCAGCATTGCATCGACATTACAGAAAACCGAAACGGAAAAAAGTAGTTAAACTCAAGAACTTTTCTTCTCTTCCCAATCAGATTTTCCTGTTTAACCTTTTTTTTTTAATATAAATATAAACCCCCTATTACAGGAATGCATTGCATTTCTACATAGAAAATTAGTAAAAAGAATTACTTTTAGTTATTGAGTGGCAGCATTTGAAATAAGTCTCTAAGGCGGACGTAGGGTAAGACAAATTGAGGTTGACGGACACAACCTATAGTTAATAGACCAGGGAAATCACTGGGTTTGATCTGGAGTCTCCGGGTCGCTTCTCTTGTTCTCCAGGCAGGTGAATTCGGCATTTAGCCACAACCCCTTACTTTCTTTCCTACCCAAGGCTGTTGGGGGCTAGCCCTGCCCCTCTGTGCATCTAGCCACACCTCTATATGCATCTAGCCCCACCCCTATACATTAATAACCCTGCCTATATGACTGACCCTGACGAGGACCTTGGGTAGCACGTCCTGGGAACTTCCCAGGTATGATCGTTGGTAAAATTGAACATATTTTTTCCAACTATATCTATGATCACATGGGATCCATGTGTGTTCAACACCCATTCTAAACATGCATCAGTTTAACCTAGAAGGGTTAACCTCACCTATACATTCTGCTAAACTTGGGGTACATATAGTGTGACGGGATCCCCAATATTTATGCCTCCGGTGTTTTTGGATTGATGTTCACTGGGTACACGGTCAATTCTTACTTTGTTTTGGTCATTATTATTCTAGAAGCAACCCAGGAGTCTGAATGTTTGTGCCTTTTATGCTTTTTAGGTTGTGCGCTCCTGTTTTTTTTTTATATTTATTGTGCTAATTTTCTATTTGTATAGTCAAAGGTTTATTGTAACGAGAATAATTTAAATATTAACCATTTGCTTTCTAAGGTAGGGTTGGATCAAGCAACTTGTCCCTATGGTCTGTAATCATAGCACAAGCCATATGACAATCAGCCAGGTAGAGGCTAAACTCCACTCAACTACAAGTAAATCAGATTGTAAAATTATATATATATATATATATATATATATATATATATATATATATATATATATATAAGAAGCTTTGCTTTGAGAGCTTTTACGAGGATTATATTTGTGGACACCTACTGGTACGTAAAGAGCTGTTTGATAAAATTACAATAATTATAACAGGACATATAAATACATATACTGAATAGAAAACAGAAAAAAATATAAACACAATGTACGATAATCTATGATTTCATTTTTCAGCCACCCTAAAAGCTTAGAAATGGCTCCACAGGTATAAGTGGGTATAGCAAAGTATTTAGTTCTTCCCAGAAAAGACCAATATGATTGGCCTAAAAAATAGCATAAAATCTTGATGGGGGATTTTAAAGACTTTTTGGAAGAAAAACAAACAAACCAAAAAACAACAAAATAAAATAAAACCCCCCCAATAATCATAGGGCATAAGAATTAAATATTTTAACATGATGTAATGCAGCATCAATTATTAACATGCCCCCCAACTGTCCCGATTTAGACGGGACAGTTCCTATTTTGGGTCTCTGTCCCGCCTATACCTTCCTCTGTCCCGCTTTGCAAGGGCAGAGGAAGGGTGAGGCCAGGGCCGGGCTGGCCCACCGGGATACCGGCGGCCGGAAGAGGTGTTCAATCCCGTTCGCAGCCGCTGAGCGGCTGTTTTGAATATTGGCCGGCAGGGTGTCCTGATAAAAGTCAAATAAAGACTGAAACGATGACCGGCAAAAAAGGAATCTGTATTTATTGGAGAAAGACCTAGAGTGCTGGTAACTATCCATAGACTGTGTATATTACTTTGCCTTGTTACCTAGCCTTGGGGTGCCATAGAATATTATTGGTTTTGTATATATATACATATATATATATATATATATATATATATATATATATATATATATATATCTCCTTCCCAATTAGACATATATATCACAGGTCCCTGAAAAAGATTTGAGAATGATTATCGCGTTAAAGTGGCTTATTTCCACCGACAGTATAAACATTACTTTAGTGCTCAACTTATCTTTTGACTGTTCGCCTCAAGCCAGCTATAGGATTAGTGCAAGCTAGAGCCAAGCCATCTAAAGATACTTCCATTTGTGGAGCTTCTTCTCATGCTAGAGGCACACAAGTCCTCATTGTAAGGGGCTTGCATTCTCTAAGTGACTTGCTTTCTGTAAGTGACCAGTTTGTGCACCGCAGCAGTTCGTGCAACAGAAAGGAGGGTAAGTGACATAAAGCAATTGTTTAAATTCTGTAAGTGCTCACGTCCCTTTATAAAGTATGAGCAAGCTTGGAGATTTCACTCAGTGCACATCATGCCATATGTATGTATGCATGCTTGGAACAGCAGTTCCTGGGTCCATATCGCTGTGGTAAGTGTGATCAATTGGTCTCTCTGGAAGCTGAGGTTGGTGCTCTGAAGAGGCACATTGAAACACTGAGAGAGAGTGACAACCTTGAGAGGAGTCTGTTGCTCACTGAGCAAAGTTTAGATGGGGCCCCTAGCAATGAGGGAGATCAGTCAGAAGGGAGTCAGGCACATAGCTGGGTAACAGTAAGACGTGGTTGCAGTGGGGAAGGGAAGAGGAAGAGGCAAGCCAGCCCAGAGTCTCTCCCTCCCAACAAATTTGCCCTTTTAAGTGAGCACGTTGGGGAGGCAGACTCAGAGGTAGGCTTTCCGGAAAAAGCTCTTCTCTCTAACAGCCGGGAGAGCAGCTCATCCAATGTGCAAGGGATCCGAAAGGAAGGAAAGCCCAGGCAGGTTGTGGTGGTAGGGGATTCAATAATCAGGAAAACAGACAGGGTAGTCTGTAGCTCTGATCGCAGCAACCGAATGGTTTGCTGTCTCCCGGGTGGCCGGGTTCGGCATGTTGCGGACAGAGTGGATAGATATTGGGAGGGGCTGGTGAGGATCCAACTGTCTTGGTGCACATTGGCACCAATGGCATAGTAAGAGGAAGATGGAGTGTCCAAAAAGGTAATTTTAGGGATTTAGGTAGTAAGATTAAGAAAAGGACCTCCAAGGTAGTATTCTCAGAGATACTACCTGTGCCATGCGCTACACCAGAAAGGCAGCGGGAGATTAGGCAGCTAAATGCATGGCTGAAGTCTTGGTGTAAGAAGGAGGGCTTTGGGTTTTTAGAGCACTGGGCTGATTTTGCTTTGGGGTACAATCTCTATAGTCGTGATGGATTGCACCTAAATGCAAGAGGGTCCAATGTGCTTGGGGAGAGAATGGCTAGACGGTTGGAGGAGATTTTAAACTAGGAATGTGGGGGGAGGGAATAAATACCGGGCTAGACAGTATAGAAAGGGAAGGCGATTTACTTAGTAACCAGGTGGGTGGATCTGGGGGCTTGGTCTATACAGATAATAGGGAGAAGCATATATTTTGCCCCCCAAAGCAAGGACAGAAAGCGATTGCAGCATCGGTGTTAAATGACAAGCTAAAGGTCATGTCTACAAATGCTCGCAGTTTAGGGAATAAGATTCATGAACTTGTAACAGTTGTGGCAACTGAGAATGTTGATATAGTGGCTGTTACTGAGACATGGTATAATGAGAAAAATGACTGGGACATATCAATACCGGGGTACTCTTTATATAGAAAAGACAGAAAGGGCAAGAAAGGGGGAGGGGTGGCCCTATATGTGAAAATAACATAAAATCTAACTTAATACAAGTTGGTGAGGAGAATTTAGAGTCGGTTTGGGCTACAGTACAATTTGGCAAAAGTAAAGTAACTCGCATAGGTGTGATTTATAGACCCCCAGGACAAGTAGAAGAACTGGATAATCTACTAGTGGAGGGAATAGCTAGAATGACGGTGAAGGGGGATGTTATAATCATCGGTGACTTTAATCTCCCCGATGTGAACTAGAAAATGAAAGTAGCTGGTTGTCCCCGGAGTGCGGATATTCTAAACTCCTTACTGGGATTATCTTTAAAACAGGTAGTTGAGGAACCAACTCGTAAGGAGGCCATATTGGATTTAGTGTCACAAATGGAGATTTGTTAACAGATATTTCTGTAGGTGAAAGTTTGGGATCTAGTGATCATCAGTCTGTGTGGTTTAATATACGAACAGTGACTGAGTCACACCACACAAAAGAAAAGTTTTAGATTTTTGAAAAGCTGACTTTTCTAAAATGAGAAAATGTATAGAGGAGTCATTATCAGACTGGCACAATTTAAATGGCGTTCAGGAGAAATGGGATTTTGTAAAAGCTGTTTTATTGAAGATAACAGAAAATTGTATTAGGCTGGTCAGTAAGAGTAAAAAATTAAGGAAACCGCTGTGGTACTCTGCAGAAGTGGCCAAAATCGTGAAAGACAAGAAGTTAGCCTTTAGTAGATACAAAAGTACCCAAAGTGAGGAAGATAGACAGATCTATAAAATGAGGCAGAAAGAGGCAAAGTTATAAGATCTGCGAAATCACATGCAGAAGAGTGAATTGCCCTCTCAGTAAAAAATGGAGATAAAACATTTTTTAGATATATAAATGAGAAAAGGAAAGTTAAACAAGGATTAGTTAGACTAAAAACAAAAGGAATATATGTAGAAGAGGATAAAGGTTTAGCTGACTGCTCAATGAATATTTCTGTTCAGTTTTTACAGATGAAAATGATGGAATGGGACCTCAGCTGGGAAAAAAGACTGAATCATTTGAAATATGTGAGTTTATCGAGGCGGAGGTTCTACTTCAGCTGTCTAAGGTAAAGACAAATAAGTCGATGGGGCCTGATGGGATACACCCCAAGTTATTAAAAGAGCTTGGGGGTGTACTAGCAAAACCATTAAGGCTAGGTTTCCACTTGTTTTTTTTTTGCTAAAAACGCCCATAAAAACGCCAATAGCGCCACCTGGCGTTTTTTTAGTGAAAAAACGCTGCAGCCAGATGTTAGCTGTTCTTCAATAGGAAATCGCACAATGCCATATCCACTTGGCGTTTTTTCAGTCCTCTTTGGCGTTTTTCTGCTTTTTTGGGCTCTGTGGCAGTTTTTCAAAATCGCAGCATGTTGACACTCTGGCGTTTTTTGCAAGGAAATCTTGGCGTTTTTCTCCAATAGAAGACTATGGGAGAGAAAAAACGCCATGAAAAAGCCATGTGGGTTTATTGCCTTGGCGTTTTTTATGGCGTTTTTTCCACAGTTACAATGCAGAGGATGGACCCGGTATCTGTGTGTCCTACGAGAAATAGGCTGGAAACAAACAGTTTCACACAAAACAAAGTTCATATTGAATTCTACACCATTTGGAACAAACGTGCCATTACAAACAAACATACCCAACTGGATCCTGCGTGCCAAAAGCAACAGCAAACAATTTGCACCATCATTTGGGGCCAATCTTCCTAGAGGAGCAGACATTCAGAATAAAGCATGCCTTACAAACCACAGAAAAGTGACAAAAGGGTCCGCCGGGGCGTTTAAGTAGAACTCTACCAAGTAAATGACATCAGGGGGCAGATACTTGCCATTTATCCTAATCCCTTTTTTAGCTGGGTGAAACTTCTAACTTGTAAAGGCTGGAAAAACTGCCTAAGGTGAAAAAAAGCAATTTCCACAGAAAGGCTAAAACGCCAGAAAAAACTCCAGAAAAAAACGCCAAAACGCAGGAAAATGCAGTGGCAGTTTTCTTGGCGTTTTTCATCAAGAAAAAAAATGCAGGACAAAAACCCAAGTGGAAACCTAGCCTCACTGATATATTTAACGAATCATTGGTAACCCCTGGGGATTGGAAAGTAGCGAATGTTGTGCCCATTCACAAAAAAGGCAGTAGGGAGGAGTCGGGCAACTACAGGCCAGTTAGTCTTACATCTGTAGTGGGGAAATTAATGGAAACAATGTTAAAGGAAAGGATTGTTGAACATCTGAAGTCACATGGGTTTCAAGATCAAAAACAACATGGGTTTTCCTCAGGAAGATCTTGCCAAACAAATCTTATTGATTTTTTTGATTGGGTGACTAAAGTAATTGATGAAGGTGGTGCAGTAGACATTGCGTATCTGGATTTCAGTAAGGCCTTTGACACTGTCCCACATAGAAGACTTATAAATAAACTGCAATCTCTGGGTTTAGATCCCAATGTTGTTGAATGGATTAAGGAGTGGCTGAGTGAGAGTTGTAGTGAATGGCGTATATTCAGAACAAGGTCTTGTTACCAGTGGGATACCTCAGGGATCTGTACTTGGACCCATTCTCTTTAATATTTTTAGTAGTGATATTGCAGATGGACTTGATGGAAAGGTATGTTTATTTGCTGACGACACAAAAATTTGCAACAGGGTTGATGTTCCTGGAGGAAGAAGCAAAATGGCAAACGATCTAGGAAAACTGGAAAAATGGTCAGAGCTGTGGCAATTGGCATTTAATGTAGATAAATGCAAAGTAATGCACCTGGGGCATAAAAACCCAAGGGCAGAGTATAGAATATAACCTTATAGTCATACCTGGGAACTTCCAGGCTCCAAATACTCAGCGCCCCTCCCTCTTTGGGGTGACTGATGATGTTGTGGGCGGGACTGATAGTGTGTGAGGGTGGGGCTAACCCCAAACTCTTTAAAGGAGGGGGCATGGAATAGGGCGTGCCTTAATGCCTCTCCTGTGACCTGAACATTTTGCACCATGACCTTGAGAATTGGTGCTTCACCCGCGGTCTCAGAGTTCCAACGTATGATTATAGTCACATAATCCATATTTTTCTCTAATACTAAAATATGTAGCGTCCTTCTATGTTCATTCTGGACCAAGTTGCATCAGTTAAAATGGTTTAATTATCTTTCTAAATAACTATCTGTCTAAACCTCCTTTCCCCTTCATTTCAAGTTATTCCGTATTGAAATTTTCAATTAAAAGAATATTGTTGATATGCAACGTAATGTTCAAACTTATCATTAAGGTGGCCAACACAGACCCAGCTTAATTTTCCTGGCAGATAAAAATTTAATTTACCTTGATTGGAACATTGAATTTTTTATTACAAATGTTTTTTTTTTGTTAGGCAAATTCAGAATAGTTACAATGTGATGCTTGTTTAGAATTTATGATATTCGTATATAAAAATTCAGCAGCTTTTTACTGGGTTGTACACTGATCTTGCTGAAGTCTGAATGTATACAGTATACAGTATAAAGGGTATATGTACATATATATATCCTTTGATCTCTCAAGTGAGGGTGAAGACTCTTGCTCCAAACTTCGACTCCATTTTTGCCTTCATCCTGACTAGTTATCCCCATCTGTTGTGATCTGGATTTGCCCCTTCCTTTTTCTTATATGAAGCAGGAGGTGAAGGCTGCGGGGGGAGGTTTCCAAATATGACCTTATAGCTTAATTTATATTAAATGTCTTCTACAGCTCTGTCTAATATTCTGGGGTTGGATTTATGTCCCATGCGCACCCTCTTGGGCGGGGAGTGTGGCAGGCCCCAACGCTGCTCCTGCAACCCGGAGATTCTCTGCAGTTACCCTGAGACCCAGAGAAGCGACACTTCACCCCGAGACTCTGGGGCAACCAGGAGAGTTCCCAGGTAAGCTTATCAACTAGAGACATGCAGCCACATGCTAACATAACACATGCAATTGCACTGTAAAGGACTGTGGGACACGCTGGCAGGCACCAGATCAGCTGCCGTTTGCGTCTGAACCTTATATAAACTATATATTGATCTATTAAATAACAAATGCTGTTCAGTTTTATTGTTTTTTGTTTTTTAACTGGTAACTTTATATTTTATTGATACACGTGTCAGGACATAACATTTGTGATTTTTTTACACATGAGCAGATCCCTCCTGGCCTCCCGTTTCTGTAAGTCCAATATTTATTCTATATACTACTTGTCCTGTTTATCCATTATACAGCACTATGATTTTGTGTTTTTTGTTTTTTTTTTTATATATATATACGTCTCAGGAATACCACCTAAAATATCAGATTACTATAAATGTATTGTTGATTCAACACTTTTTTGTACCAAGCGCACGTAGACAATTGTATTTTTCTATGTACTTGTATTTTGAAAGTGTGTTGTGTGGATTTGCACACTAGAGGTATTTTTAATTTTTTAAGATTATACAGGTGAGATTTTAAGAGCCTATCTTTGCTGGAACTAATCATGGAAATATAAAGAAAACAATGTTAACTATACATAAAAGGTATTCATTGGTTAGAAAGAACTTATGGGTTTATTTTATGATACACACATCTATCATTTCTATAAAATGTATTTTAAGTTATGGCTGTATTATATGTCGTGGAGGGCCCTGCAATTATATAAGGTTTTGGCGTACAACCTATGTTTTTATCACTGACTATATTACAGAGCGGCATAAAGCCTTTTTATTTGAAGAATTCTCTTTAAATATTATGCACTAAGAATATCTATCCTTATTGTTATTTTTGAATAAACAAGAACTATAAAGATGCATGCGGAGATGAATATTTTTATAGTTTTATTGAGGTTATTCCTATAAAATCTCTCTCTCTCTCTGCTATATTATCTACATTGCATTTTCTACATTAACTGTAGAATTGAAAAGCATCTCACTAAAGTAGTTCAAGAGCATAAAAGCAAATTTTAGTTGTATATCTTTTTGGTTTTTTTTGCGCTGGATGGTATATTAAAGAATATATAGCTCAGGGCTGGTCTGGGGGTAACTTAGAGGCTATGCAGAACCTGATCGTAAATAATTAGCCCTATGGGCCACCAGCCCACTGGCCATTTGCCCCGTATCTAGTAGATTTGCTATGTAAATAACATGATGCCCCCATGCCCATTAATCACTTTGATGACGGGAATCGGTAGATTTGTGCTCTGATAAAGAAACACAATTAGAAAACTGATTTGACTGTCAAGTACTACGTAGATTCATATTTGAATAATAGTTTTTTTTTTGAGGTTTGAATGGGCTTTGTAAACATTTCCATCAAATTAATGTTTGAATATTTTTTGCAAGGTATTGTTATGGGGCACAAAATTCAGAAAGCAATTCCCGCTAGTTTGATTTTGAAAATGGTTTAAAGAATTAAAAATAACCTCGTTGAAAAGAAATAAATCATTATAGGAAACCTTGGCTTCCCTTCTCTTGCAATCATTTAAAAAAGAAAGAAATAACTTTGGCTGAGCTGATGACTCAAAGTTATTCTGTGTTAAAGTCAAATAACTGCATGGGGATATTAGGAAAACTAATCTTTACAAAAGATGCACTTAAAAGGAGTTTTATTTAATAGTCGCATCTAGAAATGGAGCACAAAATATTATCTTTTTTTTTTTAAATATATTACCTTCCACCACTGTTATAATGCGGCCACTTGAAACTATTTTCCCAAAATACAGATGAAAAAAGGTGAAATAAACCAAAGGAAAAAGTATAAGGTATAATATTATAAATACTGAAACATTTTATTGGATAGGAAAATAGTTCTTAGCAATATTAGTTTGAATTGATGAAATATTTTTTTAAAAATGCATTGGAAACCATTGCATCAATCATTGCCCGACCCAAGAAAGCTGGCAGCATGCTTCATGAGTAGGGACTTAAGTCTTTATGCCACTAATTTCAAGAAGGAGCCGAGGCTGAGCATTGGCACATATCGCCATGTTGCGTGACCCTGCAGGGTAAGTGAATTATATTTCTCTACCTGAGTATGTGTTTCTGCTTTCCTCAAAATAACCTCTGTAAAAATATGGTGGAGGGGTACAATTTTCTGTACTTGCCTCTGGAGCAAAAGGAGCTAGCTATGGCTCTGTCCCTCACACTCAGCGCTTTCTTTAAAGTCAGAGTGCCCAATGTCAGTGTAATGCTGTTTGGACATAAAAATGGCACTTACAGGCTTTTTGGACACAAAGATGGTACTGACAAGCTGTTTGGGCACAAAGATGGCCTTGACAAGCTGTTTGGGCACACAGATAGCCCTGAGAAGGTGTTTGGTCACAAAGATGGCACTGAGAAGCTGTTTGGACACAAATGTCGCTCAGGCAAGCTGTTTGGAGACAAAGATTGCACTGATAAGCTGCTTGGGGCTAAAAGATGGTTCTGACAAGCTGTTTGGATGCAACAATGGAACTGACAAGTTGTCTAGACACAAAGATGGCACTGATTAAATGTTTGGGCACAAGGATGGCACTTATAAGTTTTATGTGGGGCAAAGATGGCACTGGTAAGCTGTTTAGGGGCAAAGATAGTACTGACATGCTGTTTGGAGGGGGGTACTGGCACTGTGGGAACTGGGTGACATGTTACTTTTTGAAATGGGATGGTCTATAGAGGTGGAGTGGTTGCCATTGAAAATGGGTGTGGTTAGATGTGTTATACTTGTTAAGGAGAGGAGTTAGCAATACATCCACACCCACCTGAGGGCACCAAAAAAAAACACTTGCACCTGGGTGTCACTGACCCTAGGCTCAGCCCCTGGTAAAGAGTCCCTGAGATGCTATTAGAGGTATTGTAAGATATAGAGTTTCTTTTGTCTAGAAGCCAGCTAAGTTCATCTATACACCCCCAGGACTGGAGACATCACTTTTGTTGTGGCATGTCTGTAAAAAGTTCCATAGACCTGTGTATGAGACCATGGATGTCACTCTTGAAAATTACGTGTAATGAGTAGAGGACATATTGCTGCGATGGCCTCATCATAATATATGTTAACCCATTTGGTCCAGTTTCTTCTTTTTATTAGGCATGGACAAATATGTGACTGGTCTGTTATTCTATTGGATGTTTTACCTGGATTTTATCATTTTTAGAATTATTTTTATCTTTCCTTATTTTATCTTGATTTGATAGTAAAAAAATAATTATTTCACAAGATAAACCACAAAATACACAACATATAACCAATATAAACTGTAGGCTCACACTAAACAGTTAGAAAAAGACTCTTATTATTGTTGAAGAACAATGGTTATGTATAAAAATGTTGCACCCGGTCTTAGAATTTGGCCCACATCATTTTTAATGTATAAAAAGTGGACTCCAGTGTTTCCAGTGTTTTGTTTTTTTTAATTTTATTATTTCTTAAGTAAAATTTTAGTTTAGTTTTTTGTAGGTACTCAAACTTGATGCAGATGTATGTATCTGTAATTAAGTATTCCCCTTGATGTCTGCCTACCTTCACAGTAATTTTTTATTGCGTTCATGATCTGATGGACTTCACAGCGACCCCAGCTACTAATACACACAGCCTATCTCAGCTCATATGACTTGAGTACAGCTCCTACAAAGGACCCCTCAATGTAGGCACCGAAAGCCAAGTGGTTGGCCGCAGTAAGTCGCCATTTAAGTAAATTCTTCATTGGAACCACAAGCTTTCTCAACGACAACAATGTTCTGGTAAACATGAGATGTTAATTTTAATAAACACATCACAATCACGGTTATTTTTCGGATATCGCTATTCTCTACTAAGAATCAAACATGTTTTTTGGGACAAAGAGGTTATTTGGGGGTAAGCCAACAAAGTAACCTTCTAGTCATGTGGTTCCTTTTGTCATCATAAATGCATACCATTCCTGAAATATCTGAAATGGAAAATTATAATAATAAAACATGTTACAAGCTTTTACATCTCAGCCGGTCTATGATTTCGGAACACAGCGGCTGTGTTGGTTCTGTATAATTTTCTAGGATTTTAATTAAAGCTAGCCACATGCAAATTGTACTTTTTAATTCTGAAAGGACAAAAAAGAACACCCAACGCTTTCTATTTGATTAATTACTATATTTCTATTTATTTCTGTACAGAATCTGACTAAGTATAATATATTTCTGTGTTAAGTAACTTGCATTCAGTTAATGCAAGGAGAGTGATTGCACCTTTACAACAAACAATTTGTTTTTTTAGAGCTAAACTATATTCACTCCCTGTTGCTTGGATGTGTTTTTTATATACATTGACAATGTATGTTCAGAAGTGGTCCAGACATTTACATATGGAAACAAGAGAGTCATGGGTGTTTTTTTTTATCTTTATTTGATTTTTTTTTCTGCATATATTAAATGTAGTATATTTTTATGTCGCTTTAAAGAGTCATCGAGAATAACAAGCCGATGTAAAGTTAACATGTATATAGTAATAGAACAATAACATGTCCAGAGAATGGTCCGTGTTAAATATAGTCACAGCTTTTCCGTGATACATAACAATAAATTTACTTGCAGTATTTTTAAAGCAAAATCCAGGAACATTTTCAATCCAGTGTTATATAATTGTCAACACTTTCCTGGTCCAAAAGGATGTGGTTTAATTTTGTGCTCTTGTAACCCAGCAGTTCTCAACTATGATTAAATATGTGGCTGTTGTCCAAATATATATGTGTGTGTGTATATATATATATATATATATATATATATATATATATATACCCACATTATATAAAGATGATATTCAATTACAATAAAACGTGAACCCTAGTATATATATATTTAAGAAAAATATAAGTCTAAATCCATTTAATGGGCCCACAATAAACAAAAATTGACAAATGACAACACTTGGTTGAAGTAAGTATGCTAAAGCTGGGGCGGCTCTGCTTTTCTAGGGGTCTTAGAATATCCCAAGAAATGTGAACAAAATCTACAATGTTTTAACTGTGTTAATGTCATCCCCCCTCTGCTTTTATTATTGTTTTCTACTGTTCTGCCACTAGAGGGGGCTATTGCCTGTAACTAGCACTATGGTGGTTGCCGTATCTCACTATATGGGAATGCTTTGCTGGTTGGTTCATCCTAAATAATTTACTATGACTGTTTAAACTCGATTCATACTATTCTGGGGTTTGCTGTAAATCCTTGAGACCCTTTGAGTCTTACCTCTTCCAAATAGCCCTCATCCATATTTAATTGAAACGTCTAGTCCAATCCAAACTTATATAACTGTAGTATTTTTCATGTGGCCAGTCCTTTTTTGGGACTCAAATCTCTGATCTCTGTCTCTCTTCCCTCCTATGTCCCTCTTTCGAGGAACTCAGAATGCTTGCCGGGTCTAAGTGTATCCCAGTTCCCTACAGGTTCAGTCATATGTCTATAAACAGAAGCAAATGATTTAGAAATATAATTGTATAAATAAAATGAATTATTATACTTCTAAAGAACTTAGAAGACTCAATTGAACATCAACAGCCATATATACAGTAGGTCATAAAGGCGCGTAAAAGTTTTGGTGTAAAGATTATATATATGTATACATTCTAATAAAATAACTTAAAATTTGTTTTATTTTCTAAACTATGGGAAAATAGTAAAGAGGCCGTACAATATTTTGATTATTTTATTCAGGAAATCTTAGTTTTGTGCTGTGACTGTGGGCAAACATATTTTGGGAGCTTATGTGACAATGGATATGGAATCTAAAAAAATGACATACCTTGTGCCACATATTAGACAAGTCCATAGTGCTTTACAGCTAGTTTTTAGTATGTAGTCACGCAGTATATAGTCATGTTGCACTGCTAAAAAATGTGGTCCTGTGGAAGCAACCCTAAGAATTAGCTAAAATGCAATTTTCATTTTTATTACGTTGCATTTTTTTCTTTTGTGTAAAACGTATTAGAGGTTGTAGAATTATCCTTAAAAATCAGCCCAGGTTCTCTGCTCAAAGTGGGGGAAGTTTTGCCTGTAAATGACAAATATAGACAAACATCCTTAGCATCTACATGTCCAGGAATTATTTGTTCAATTCTATATTTTAAAATTTTTAGAAATTAGCCCCGGTTGTCTGCTTTTCAGAAGAAGTTTTTTTGTGTGTGTGTATGTGGGGGCAAATTTGCCTGTGAATGCCAAGGATAGAGGAATATCCTTAGAATCCAAAATAATATATTTGTCTACAAATATTGGGTTTTTCACAATAAATATTGTGTAATATACTATACACGGATAAGGGACCAGATTCAATTACTAATCCTAAAACTAGACTTTTTGCCTCCCCTCCCCAAAAGATAGCATACTAAATCTATACTCATCATTAAGTTATTCAGCTTCTTGTGCAGAAATCCAAAGGATGACAAACTGCTCAAACTCAGACATTAGGCAAGACTAACTCAGAATCAAAACAAAGCCGAGTATCCATTAGGATCAAACTAACTGAAAAAATAAGTCCAATTAAGTTAAACTAGAGATCCTAGTTAATTTAGTCTTATAGAAATATCTTGAGATCCTTGGAAAAGTAAAGTCCCATTTGTTAAAAAAGGCTGTTAAATTATAAATTCAAGTATAATAACAAAGATTACTGTAGCTTTTGTACGGTAATTAAATATGTATTATCTTGTTTTTTTTAAAAAAAGCTAAATGATGGAGTTATTTCATTGTATAGCTTGATACAAATGTAACAATTTAAAGTGAAGTTGGGTTTTGGCATTTATGAAATGAGCTTCATGCCAATGAATTTTTAAAGTCGTTACATTTGTAACAAGGGAAATAACTTGTGGCTAGTTCAGTTGAGCAGTGACACATTTTTTGGCAGAAATCCCAGAAATCAATTAGGACTTAAAATCTAACCCTGTGAATACTGGTACATTGATGAGTATTTGCTAATTTTATTGAACTATGATTCATGCACATATTATCTAACTGTTGGAATCAACTCACGTTGGCTTCGGGCATCTGGGGAACACAGTGTGATTATTATGGTATACCCCATGTTTATGGATATCAGGTTATAACCTCAGTGAAAATATACGATCAAAGCAAATGTAAAGCTAATTTTTAGCCGTCATAAGGCATCAAATCACAAATGAGGATTTATTAAAATAAATCAAAAGCAATTTAGCAGTTTGTACATGGAGTGGTTGGATAAAATAACTGAATGTTTATTTAGGAAACCCTATCATCTGAGCTTTCATTGATTAACCTGAAAACTGGTGGACTTTGTGGAATCATGAATAAGTGGGTATGTTAGTGTGTGTGCGTGTGTCTTTGGGTATGTTAGTATATGTGTTAGTTTGAGTATCTAGGTATGTTTGTGTAGGTGTCTGGGACTGCATGTTAGGGACAAGTGTCTGTGTGTGTTAGTGCTGAGTTTCTAAATGTGCGTTTTAGTGTCTAGTTGTGTTGGTGTGAGTGTCTGGGTGAGTGCTTGTGTGTGTGTGTGTGTGTGTGTGTTAGTGTGAGTGTCCCTCCGAGGTTAGGCTCTGGACCCACCATTGGAGCGGTGGAGTGAAATTTAGCAAACATCGTCTCTCCATCCTCCTGGGCTGTATGAGATTTGACACTTCCCCATTATGCAACTTGGGGAAAAACTGGTTTCCCCTTCATCTGAAGGATGAGTCAGCCCTTGAAACCTCACAGTATTGGGAAAAAAAAATTTGTAACAATAATAATTCCTCTCAACTTAACACAAAGCCTTAAATTAAGTCTTTTTGTAGATCTGATATATTCGTCAGATCTACTTTCTACCTTTTTCTAAATGGCTAATAATTCAGCTAACACATTGTTCATGAAAAATGTAAAAAATCTCCGTTCTTTGTAAGTACCGTATATTAATATTGTACAGTCTAAAGAAAGAGAGAAAAAACATGTCATATCTTCATCTCTTTATGATAAAGAAAATAATCACAAAGAATGGTAAAACCTAAAGCTAAAACAGCAATTTCATGCATCTGGGGTGGTATTGAGTTTCAGAATGTAAGCATACTGCCATCTAGTGGTTTGATGAAAAATAACCATTATCTAAAGGAACTAACATTTAAACACCGTTTAACGGCTAACTTAAATGCGCCAAACTATACAAAAATAAATTGAATTTTGGAGAAGTGGCAGGAGTGGAAGAAGAAATGTTAAGATTTGATAAGTGTGCGTAAATCTAAAATAACACACTTGGGATGTAAAAATCCAAAGGCAAAATATAGCACTGGGGTTATGTCAGTGACAACACGATAAAGAGACTTTAAATTATTTCTGAGGACTGAAAGGAAAAAGCGTCACAGGGTGCTGGGTTGTATAGCGAGAGGCATTAGTAGTAGGAAGAGGGTGGCGTTCTGACACTTTACAGATCTCTGGTCAGACCTCACCTAGAGTATTACATACAGGTCTGAAGACCCCAACTCCAGAAGGATACTGAAAGATTTCAGATGAACGATACTAAAATGGTAAATAGTTTGCAGGATACAAAAGACTAAGTGAAAGAGTAAGGGAACTCAATTTGTACGGCTTGAGGAAATAAGTAAGAGGGGAGATGTGATATGAAAATTTACATGAGGAAAATGTATTCAAGCAGGAGAATTGTTGGAAGAAGAGGTCATAATCTAAAACTAGAAGGTAAGAAGCTTAGATACAATGTAAAGGAGTTTTACCTTACTGAGAGGGTGTAGATAAGTGAAACAGCCTTCCAGCCGATGTGGTAGCCATTACCAGGTTCAGGTTATGAAATTAAATATGCGATACATAATGCCCAGTGGCCCCAAAATAAAAACTATAACAGAAATATGCATATTCTCTCCATAATCATAATAAAGTCAAATAAACAAATGGTTGCTTAGATGCAATGATTAAGCTACATAACGCACACAACTTGGCAGGACTTGCCCCATGGGCTACAACTTTCCTGAAAGTGTCTTACACTCCAAGCAGGCGATTTACCTGTAGCATATACTCCACCTCAGGTGTATTATTCCCAAGAGCGCATACAGTGTTCTTCTCAAACGTAGCTCTATGACAATTCAGAAACCTAGATTTGGGACAATCATAACCTTTTCCTCACATTCATGAATGTATCAAATATCAGCCATTCCCTCGATAGAGGAGGAAACCTTACATGATGGATTATGCCTTTTCTTGTTTAGATTGTAAGCTCCTTGCAACAGGGATCCTAGCGATTGTATGAATGCATATTGTATGCATTGTATTACCTGTTCTATGATCTGTTTAATCGCAACCCTTTACTGTCGGGGCTACATCCACAAAAATAATATGATTTTGAATTCCCTGACTGCAGCTCCTTACATAAAGGGATTTGAATTTATCAGGTTTCGCTGATTTTCTTTCACAGCTTGCTCACGTAAGTACACAAAAATAATGTGTACTTTATAAACACAGAGGCTCAGTACGTATCGCAACACGGCACCGGCAGACTGAAGTTGTAGGCTGTTATAGCAACCAAATTTTTGTATTTTAAAAAATAAAAAAATACAATTTGGTGAGTTCCCTTTGCTAAAAAGAACTATGAAGCAGTTCTAATTTCCATCACCTCCTTTAATAGGGGCTTCATTTAACATACACGGGGTCTACATGATGGACTCCTTCCCACTCTCTCAATCTATAGCATTCTCCCTCATTATAAAACAATAGTGGGCACCCGTGTTTTATTTGTTATGATTATTGTTTAATGATAAGGGTGTCTACTCTCTTTGTAGTTTCCTTCGACATCCAATCTGAATGCAACACCTAGCAGGAGGTTGACACGCGGTTGAGAAACAGTTTGGTTCCTGGGGCAACCCAGTCACATGGTGTCCTATATTAATGTATACATATATTTATATATATATATATCAACACGCTATGATTAAGAGCGGACTCAGCATAGAACTGTGCTAGAAGCCCGTTAAGCCAAATTCTTTATAACCCCCTTCCTTGAATAATGCAATGTGATCATTATGATGGTATACAAGAATTATGTGACCCAGATCTTATTGCAATAAAAACTTCATGTATAGAATAAAAAAACATAACTAATGTATAGTGCAGTTGGGTCACTTACACTTATGTCAATAAGTCCTAAAAAGTAAATGTACAGAATTTTGGTAAATTTGGCGATTCGTACAAAGATAATAGGGACGTACCCATCCCCCATGAATAGGAGGAAAATAGGGAAAAGCTCAATTTTCAGCTGAAATTTGTAAAATGGTGGTGCTTGAAGTGAGACTAGTCATAAGACTAGAATTTTATCTATACATTTTTACTGTGATTTGTATGGATACAAATTATATTTCATACCAAATTCCTTGAAAAAGTTTCATTACTGTTTTGGTCAAATTAAAAACCTTAACTAATTCTGTAAACATTTAGTTTCTCTTGCAAAATTGCTATGAATTTCGTATTTCCAAGAACAGGAATAAGGCATTCAATGTAGATGTATTAGTACATTCTATAGACTTCAATTGCTGTTCTTTTGATAGAAGCTGACCTGGCCGTAATGAATGGAGAGCTCTTGGCTTCTGATAAAAGATATTCGTAATCCTATTATGATAATAGCCGATGTTGAATAACAGAGTTTATGGCGGTTACAAATGTAACAAAGAGCCATAGACTAAGAACGTTAGCCTATGAATGAACAAAGATGCAGCATTTCAGTAAAAAGATCGGATTTCTAAGGTATCATCAAATATTCCATCCCATAGCACCCATTCTACTCCAAAAGGTTAATTGGGGACCTCGACTACAAAGCTTCAATTCAGCAACAACATCCAGATTTCTTTTCCTAGCAGACGCAGATCAAACCAACATTTCTGTCTTTTATTCTCTGTAGATTATATATTAGTCTCTGCAGTACTCAATAAAAAGTACTTTTTACTTTTGTTACTTTTATTTTATTTTTTGTAGCTACTGGAGCATTATTTCCCTAAAAGAAATCGAACAATAGCATCCAGTGAAAGTCTACTAGAAGGCGTTACAATTTCATTCATAATCCCATTTTCTGCAGCTTTTATACAGAATATTGTGATTTTAATGGCTGTACAATGTTGTAATTCACTCACACCCAGATATCATTCTGCGCTGCTATAAAAAGGACACCGAATGAGGCATTTGGGTCCCAAAGAGGAGCTGTCCTTCCTAGATAGGGACACATTTTTAACTGTCCCTATAAGAGCTGCCAGTAGGATAACAGCGCTACGGAATTTGATGGCGCTATATAAAACAATAAATAATAATAAGTTCTGCACCATGTGGCTTTTTCACCTCTCATGTAATACACCTTAACTCCCACTAGATTGTAAGCTCACCTGTTGTTTCTGTAAGTCAAGTTGTTTTTATATTTGTTATGTCCTGTTCACCCATTGTTCAGTGATATGGAATATGACAGCTCTAAATAAAACAATACAAAATAATAATGTAGAGAAAAGTAAAATAAAGCTATTTGTAATTTTGTTTTTCTCCTTAATGCTCCATGTCCCTTAAAAATTGCGTTTAAAAGTTTATTGAAATAATACAGTCCTTTCATTCCTCCGAAACTCCTTCCTTACATCACCGGCAGCCACCCCACCTGCCATTCATGCTCATGCTTTGAAACAGCAATGCTTCACAGATGCACATTACACAGTGATGGTCAGTGGGTGTGATTGATAGGTGTGATGAGAGTTATTAGATCAGCTCAAAGTTAACACCCTGTCCGTAATAGCAATGAAGACAGACAGGATTTTTAACATGAAAATGCAGCAAAACTGTTATTTAAAAAAGGAATCGGCTTATGTAATATTCATTCCATATTAGTACATAAAAAAAATTAAATATCCGCATACATTTGTTTTCTGACATAGGAAAACTCAGGGCCGTAGGCGGCCATTTATTTTGCCCATATGGAATAATGAATTTAAATGAAACAGTTGCCGCCATAGAAATTATATTTGAGTTTTACAATATAATTGTAGGCTGCAATATGTGGCCTGTGTCACATACAGCATATGACAAATATTACAAAAAAAAAAAAAGAATACATACACTGTATTATGGTTTGTTTGTTATTACACTTTTTTTTTTTTTTGTTATTTGATTTTGTTGTATGCAAAAGCGATTTAGCTGATAGAGACCGTCCGTCTGCATTAAAAATAAATTCTCACATAACGAGTTTGTAATTACAAATCTATGGCTGTCTGTACATCAGCTTGCAAAGCAAATTCAAGATCTAATTGTCATGCACAGGGCCACAGTACTAAATAATATGTAATATATATAGTTTTTAGATTTTTCTCTCCAGTACTTTGTGATACAGCTCACAGCAGCGCCTTGTTTACCTGTATTGTAAGTAATTATTCCACTCGACATGTTTACGTAAGGATGAAAGATCTCGCATGATTATTTAATTTCTTTGATTCTTGATCATTTTACACGAATCCTTGTTCTCTTCCAGGAATTCAAATATTAACGAGATGTAACAAAATTCCTTTTGGGAAAGGGGTTGTGCTTGTTTTGGCCACGTGAGCCGGTGAACAGGTAGATGAATTGCTTTCAGCAAACAAAGGCTGATTTAATTTAAAGACCATCCTCCGGCTTTGACTCTGTTTTTGCTCACTTTCCAGACAATCAGCAGGGGGGAAACTACCGGCTCTAAATCGAGGAGGAATAATGAATTGAACCAGAGCTTGTAGCTATCTCTCAAAGTTATACTGTAGGCAAACACCTGAAGAATACCCTTCAGACTATGGTGGATCTTTTTCATCTGGCAATTATTTGTTTCCTAAGTGTTACCTTTAATTTCCCAGAATGAGGGGAGTAGAAAAGGCTTGCCTGGTAGGCGACAAAGCAACGAAGATGTATTCCTTAACTAAAAACAGGTAAGTATTTTTATGATTACCGATTGTAGATAGAGAAGCTGATTAAGATAAATAAACACGGTGGAATGAAAGCTAACAAAACTGGTAAATACTTTATATGTTCCAACAATTCAAATACTCCCTGAGTTAATATGTGGCCGAATACGCACGACAAAAGTACTCAGAAACAGAACATTTTATAGAGAATTAATCCATATATCTCATATATATATATATATATATATATATATATATGTGTGTATATATTATCCCTACAAAAAAGTTACAGATACAAGGTGACGTTTAAGACATGTTTTATGGTGTAACTTTTATGTTTCGATTCTATCAATAATATGTTTGTTTTTTTTGTCCATTGTATAGTAATGCCAGGGGCACAGTGACACATGATTCTAGAACCACAATAAAATAAGGTGCTGATTGAAAATTAATAGTTTAACTTTTAGTTTATGGAATGCGGTTTTATTCAAGTACTAATCATTTAAAAATAACAATCATGGATATATTTATGGTGGAGACCCTTTTACGTAATGAAATACCCCGAGTGAGATCCAGAAAGAAGGAAAGATGGAGAGAAAAAGGACAGAGCTATAGTGGTGCCCAGCTATGTATTTCACTCATAACGTATTATAAATATAAACCTTATATAAATGTATATTATTATTATTATATTTTATTTATATAGCGCCAACAATTTCCACAGCTGTTCTTGCAACTCATATTTAAGGATTTGATATTTGATAAAGATTGCAATCTAGAGGGAATGGGATGAAGAAACATAAGGTATGGAGAAAGGGGATAGATATTGTAGGTATGAGCTTTATTCTACTTTAACCAAACATGCTTTAAAGTCTCTTTGCACATTAAATGATGCATTACACAGGGCCAGCTCAGCCATCCATTCTGGACAATCTTGCTTATGTTGCCTCCTCATAATGAATAGTGAAAGAGAGAGTTAAAACCATAACTCTACTGCATACTTTAGGGAATAAAACCTATAAAGTCAAACGTATGAGAACTCAAAGGTCTGATCTCCCCAACCGTCCCTCCTAGACTATGGAGAACTATGAGCAGAAGGCACAGACTTTGTGGTGTGCGGTGCATGGCCCTACTCATTCTTAAATCACCGAGTACACATGTATACACACACACACACTATCTCTCTCCAACCACTAACCAGAGGCTCCTGACACTCCAACACCACACACTCAGATGTTAATGCTATAAAACTAACACACACTCACGTTAACACCATACACTAACCATACCATACACTAACACCATATGATGACACACATACACTCATGCTAACATAATACACTAGCCCCTACCCACACACACTAACACCAAATACTTACACACACATGCTACCCACACACACGCTAATACCATACACTAACACACATGCTCCACACACTAACTCACACTTACACATACAAAACCACACTCACTCTAAGACCATACACTTAAAGATACATGCATACACATATACCCACTCACTTTTAACATCGTACAGTTACACATATATACATGAACACACTTTACCACCATACAGTTGCACATACATACTGTACATACACTCTCTAACATCTAACATACACACACTTACACATACATAGACACACTTACTAACACCATACACTTAAACCTACATACATACACACTCACTCACTCACTCAACAATACACAGAACTAACGCTCCCTCTCATGTTATCCATGCAGCTCACTCAATTCTCTCATCAATTAATATGCGCCACCTAAATCTGTGGAGGTGATGGCTCCCTTGAAATATATAGATACATACACAAAGTACAAGCTACTTTTCTGAATTTTAAGGCTGTGATTTAAATCAAATGTTCAGGTTGTAACTAGTTGTGTATACACCTCGATCAACTATACAGACCTCATTTGTATAGGGAAATTGCCAAGTTTTATAATAAATGAACAAAAAATGTTGTACTGTCACAAGTATAGCAATTATATCAGATGCAAATGGTCTTAAAAGTAAATAGGATAATAAAACCCATACCTTTGCGTACCAGAGTAACTATGTTTCTTCAATAATTGGGCTAAATCACGCTACCACTGCTCTGTCAAACAAACATTTTCTCAATAGATTTATTTGTACTTTTTACCATATACTTTCAAAAATCAAATTATAATAACGACCACAACTATACTGGAATGGCGTGTTTATCTATCCAAACACACAAGCTCTGACTTTGATGTTTATAGGACTCTTAGTACGGTAACGTCTTCCTATTTCAGTGTTCTCCTTAAGAATTCTCAGAACAGAACATATTTTATCTGGAAGCTATTAAGCAGATCTGCCCAACAATAAGATGTAATAAATTAACACTATGGTCTGTTGAAACCAATTAGAGCTCCCCCCCCCCATAATTGAAGACGTAATATGTTTGCGCGTTCACATTTCCTAAACTCTAATAGTATGCATTATTCTTTTTTACATATCTGTAATTCTTAACGAGGGACTTCACAAGGCTTCACAATGTTAATTATTGACGCTGATTGACTTTCCATTGCTTCCTGATTACATTTAACGTTTGATTTATTCACCAGCATGTAAACCAGACATTTTGCTTTTTTGGAAGGATGCCTAGGTACTGCGGCAGCAAAGGACTTTCACACTATTGTCTTTAATTTCTTTTGTTGAATTAATATTGTTAATTCAGTTGGTAAAGTACATTGGAGAGTTATTACAGGGCCAAACGAATGGCTATTTAGAAGACAGATCCTGCCTTGATGTTCTGTAGAGACTTTATAAACAGGCTCAACTTAGGCAAAAGGTTTTTTTTTCCCCAATCAGAATCTTGGTTTATTCACCCATTGAATGTTCAATTTTTAATGATGATTTGCTCTGAAATGAATATTTAATTTGTTATAGCATAAAACGTAGCAGAGGACATTGCTCGGTCACTAGAACAGTAATTAGGTACAGTATTTATTTACATGGCTTGGAGAAGTCAATCTGTATTATATGGCACAGGTTAATAAGGTGTGGCATGTAAAAAGTCTGGATTCTACTGTCTTTGAGAGCATCTGATTAGGGTTCATATTTTTGTCTTCCCAAAAACTGTTGTGATGCCTCTGGGTTGTGGTGCTGGATGCATGGAACAGTCTTCCAGCAGAAGTTGTAGAGGTTGATACAGTTAGGAAACTAAAACGTGGATGGGATAGGCATATGGCAGATCTTAAATCTAAGACATGACCAAGGACAAAGTAAGGTTTGAGTTTTTATGGCAGGCAGAGAAAATGACTCACAGGGCTCTAAAAAGTTATATATAAAGAGTAATTCTGGTGCAAAAATTATTATGAATCCATTAGCAGAAATTGCTTATGGCTACACAACAGTCTTGTCATTTTGTTCTCCTTTGCACCAGAACCGCTCCTCATACTGAAATCCTTTGTTTCTAGATGGGCCATCAACAATGGGACACCAATAGAGGCAGCAGATGGTGTAGTTAAGACAGTTATTTAAACCTTATGAAAACAAATTGCTAATTTGTCTGGTGAGAATATGTATTGTGCAACAAAATGTTAGTACATATAATAGGCAGGGATGAATCTTGGCTTTTATGACTCCTAAGTAATTATTTATTTCAGGGATCCACCTCTACCACAAATGATTGACTTAATTATACACAAGCTAGGGAAATCAATACATAAATGTAGTTGTTTTGTTATAACAAATCGATTGCATTGATAACATTTGATCTTTTAATGGAATCGCTATACATTAATGCAGGGGCCATGTGGTCACGATTTGTGCAAACTTGGGCACCTCCCAAGGGTGGTCCGCTGAGAGCTCTCCGTCTCCTGCTCCTTATAGGAGGGAGGAAGGGGCTGTGGATGAGACAAGGGCACCAAGCAGTCTTAAAAAGGGGCGGAGAGTAAGTCCAACCTGGGCAGCGAATAAGCCAATTGGAGCAGGGAGTAGGAGTAACCTGGGTGGAGAGTGGGTTGAGACCAAATAATACCTCACTGCCCACAAATAGTTCTCAGGTTTTATGTGATTGCTGCACCTATGATTTAACTTATGGTCCTGCCTAAAAACATCATCGCCTTTCACTGTGTACAACGAATAACTATTTAGCATTGGAATCCAGATGTACCTTCACCTTCACCTTTCTCTAGAAAACAACCTCAGTCCTTTCTTCACTGAACCTCTCGGCATGTCCTGAATGCCCATAACATTGCTTTCTCGTGTGAAACACAAACAGGGAGACACATCCTTGGGGAGAAAAACACATTTTCAACTCATTTAAAATTAATCTAAAAGCAAGTGTGTTTTTCTTTAAAATCTAAACACAGTCAAATAAATATGTTAGAACTGCAATATAAAGAAATGTACCTTTTGCTTTGTAATTATTCTCCAGGAGTTTCTTTAATAAAAAAAATAGAAATCTCCCTTAATGGAAAAAAGCATTCTAAATAAATATAGGTATATATTTCCATACATACAGAATATAAGTCTGTGTATTTCAGTAACTAGGAATATCCCTTAATTGACATAGTAATAAATGCTACAGGTTTCGGCTATAAAATTCTTGATTGAATTATTATTATTAGAAATGTATGTGTTATGATGAGTATATTGGTTTGTTGCTCTTGAAATTACCAAAAGGGTGTCAATATTTTAAATCTTTTACTTATTCATTGTTTTTTTTTTTTGTCTTATTTGTGCGTCTAGTGGAGAACTGGGTAATTTTAGTAAAGAGAAACTCCAGGAAGAAGAGAATCCTCATTTAAGTAACATTTACCATTGTCATAACAATAACACCAAAGCCTATGAGGCCAGACAGACGGAACAGAAACTTGCCAAGAAAAAACTCTACATAGCGGCAGCAATTTGTCTCACCTTTATAGGTGCAGAGATTACAGGTAAGCTTCCTGATATTATTTTGAGCATCGCTTTCCTTTTTTTTTTTTGGTCCAACCAAGAATTCACCCCTTACCATATCTACAAATATGTTGAGCCCTCTCTTATGTTATTTTACCTATTATCTAGTCAAAGTTTATCTCCATCGATGATTATCTGGGTTAATATAACTTAATACATAATTATAAGCTTATTTATCTTTAGAGCCCGTTTGTTCACCACAGATGCCTAGCTTTAGATTTAACCATGTTGATTTTCACCTTTACTGGACTATTCCCCATTTCTGTCCAAGTAGTAATGGAGACAATAAATATAAGAGTTTAGGATTGTCTAACTCTTGATCCAACGGTCAATGGCTGTGCTAATTTATACACAGTATCCATACACTAAATAACCTTAATATTTCTTCTTCTGCAATTTGTCAAGTATAAAAAAAGCCTCCATGCTCCACAAGACCCAACATAGCCTAGAACATACAGTGTCTGTGGCACTTCTAGGGCAGTAAGCCAAATACATACATTTTATTTTCTTGGAACCAAAAGGGTTAATCCTGTTAGTCAGTAGGAGCATTATATAATGTGTTTGGCCGCTCTCCACACATGAGCCCTATATGTAGTTTAAGGTTTAAACTGGGCTCCAGAGGGAAGACGTTAGAGACATGAGACCATGAGACAGGGATGCAGAGATGTTGACCCTGGTACCCTGGTCACAGGGGCAGTTCCTGCCTCTCCAGCAGTCATGCCACCACTTAGAGATACGTAATATTTAGTATTTAAATACATATTAATAAGATAAAGCAGCATTACAGGTCCCCCAAGTATGAAATCCTTGCAGCAGAGTTTGTGCGTGATGCTATCATAATTTAAAATGCAAACACCTACTTTGATACAATTTCTTTAAACAGGATCTAAATAATCATAAAAAAATTAATATACCAGCTAGCTAATTATACTTTTAAATCTACCACCATCAATCTAGGCATAAAAAAGTGATCCTTAATTAGTTCAACAGCAATATATCTTAGCAGAAAGGAAATAATAAAGGTAATTATATAAGAAGACAAAATCAACAATAAGCAGACCACAAGAATGAAGATAGAATCCAAATTGGGAAGGATGCAAATAGTGCATCATTTTTAAAAACACCCTAGGAAAATAAATACGTGGGAAGAATGACTAAGATAAGTAATTGAAGTCGGTAAATATCAGAAAATAAAGAAATAATGAATTGCAGTAGAATTTAGAGATGATGGGAACTCATGAGGTTAGGCTCTCAAACCATTTCAACAAAATGGCTAGTAGCCTTATGCCTAACAACAAGACACGGTTCAAAGGTGGCAATTTATTGTCGTCAATGATGAAATGATCTGCAGGATGCAATTTTGATCAAACTGACTCATTTGGAAAGATTATGGTCAGAGAAGGGCTTATTAGGTCAATTAAGGTACTGTATATTAAGAAGGTGACAGAGGGCCACCAAAAGTTCCTTACATTACATACATGGTAAGTGTCTGGATTTAACAACTAACTACTAACAAAACTACTAAAATAAAAAAACTTTGCTTTGACTCCAAACTATTTCATTATGGCCTACAGATACATTTTGGATGATTATTCTCTTCCATAAATTGTTGCCTTTTGATAACGTGCTGCTCACCCTTGATTGCAGAAGATTTTTCTGTTTACTTTGTTTGGAGGAGAAGACAGATAACATCAGGACATGACATTGAGTGATATGCTAATTCTGTCATGTTTTCCCACAGCTCTATGCTTTCAAACAGCCCCTTAGTTTTAAGCCAGACGTCTCAAAATATTTACTTTTATTGAAAAAAAATAATAATTGGAATTAGTTAATGATAAAAGCTGTGAAGAAATCAATCTGTCGTTGAATAAATTAAACTCTGTATTTTAAGTTGACTTTTTCTTTCTCTCAGTGACTTTGCTATTCTTCTATTCAAATCATTTTCTTCTTTTATACACAATTATATGAACTTGGCTAAGCTTTGAAAAAGACAGAAGGTTTGGTTTAATATAAAAATCCAAATGAGATAAAATCTCCTACTAGATGCCAGTACATGTCTAGATCAGAGGACATTACGTAGTTATATTCATACCTGGGAACTTCTGGGCTCTGGGTATGCCTGGTAGTTTGAGGGTTCTGCGCAGTATCTTAGCTGTTTGCACTCTTCTGGACAGAGTGTTCTGATGTCGTTCCTGGGATCTGTTGGAGCCACAGCTTAGGAGTCACAGCCCCGAGTGCTCCTATGACCGCTGGGACCACTTTGGCCTTCACTCTCCAAATCTTCTCTAGTTCTTCTTTCAGGCCCTGGTACTTATCCATACTACTTCTTTCTAATGTTGCTGTTCACTTGGCAGCACTAGATCTATCACCATCGCTGTCTTCTTGTCTAGCGCCACAACGTCCGGTTGATTGGCCGGTACTAGCTTGTCCGTCTGGATCTGAAAGTCCCACAGGATTTTAGCCGTGCTATTCTCCACAACCATCTGTGGAATCTCCAATTTGGACTTGGGAGGGTATATTTTTTCCAACGTATAGATGTTCCTGTACACAATGCCAGGAACATCTGTACAGTCTATGTGCTAAACCCTCCACATGAGCCTCCACAGTATTGAGATCATGGAAGCTGTAGCTGGGGAAAGAACTTCTGTGGTGTGTGCTCCTGGTTGTGACAATTGAAATGGGACATCTAAAATGTAAAATAAAAATACAAAGTACTCCCACAGTGCCTGACCGATTGGTTTCAATATTATTCAGTTAAATGTTTATATTTTTATATAGCGCTATCACATTTCGCAGCGCTGTACAAAGGATAGACAGGACATAACAAATAGTATAAAGCATAACAAGATGACATACAGAAACATCAGTTGAAGAGGGCCCTGCTCAAATGGGCTTACAATCTAGTGGGGGATACAGTGTATATACAGTATATATATTTTATATACATTCAATTTTGTTAAGGTTAAAATGTAGGATCATAGGTTAAACCGTTTAGTAGTGTACTGCAATTTTTTACCGCGCTTTAGATAAAGGGTTTTTGGCCGTGTCTATTAAAACATCATAAACATTGCTCAGGATAGACACAGCTACAGATAATCCGGTGTGGAGATGCTGGTTGGCTCTTTGTGGAGCGGAGATAATCCTGATGCGCACTTTCTGACGCTTTTAATCCTACTATTGTAATTCTATTCAACTGTAAAGGTAAGGAAGGAATTTAAAGTTTACGCTGGCACATAAAGAAAGAATGAAGAGTCTATAAGAAATAAAAATAACCATGTTGTATAACAAATAACAAATAGTAGCTGAATAGTTATTTAAAAAGCTGCAGCGTGTCCCTGTGTAAACATTGGCGGCGCAGGGTCACGAGGGTTTCTGCTGATTGCTTGATTTTTAACTAGTTTTATTGGAATTTCTCTTTTATATACCCTCCCAACTCCCTGCTCTGCTTAAAGGTGCAGTCCACTCTATCACAAACACAAATCATCCACCAAATCCACACCAATGGGTGAGTAAAAAAAGGGCTAAATAATAAGCTTAACGCTTAATGCATTTCACACATAAGTGTTTAATCATAAGCTTAACGCGTTTCACACATAAATCTTTAATCATAAGGTTAATGCATATCACATATAGGTAATCATGAGCTTAGCGCTTAACGCGTTTCACACATAACTGCTTAATCATAACCCTAACCCTTAACGCGTTTTACACATACGTGTTTAATCATAAAGCGTGTGCAGTTTTTGTCCTGTTGTTGATTTGGTGGATGATTTGTGAATGCGCAGTGTTGCTGGCCCATTGGATTTGTGTATTGGTTTGGAGTGTCTGATTCCACCCGGAGGACATTTCTGTGGGCCTGCTGTCCGAGCTTAAGTGGGAGCGAGCTGGCGTACGTAGACCACAGGAGTCTGGAGTCTTTAAGTTGTTTACAGTCAACTCTAAATAAATAAATGGAAAAACATGTCAGATATTGACTCATTTTCTATGACCAGCTCATCAACTACTAGCGCCGTACAAGCCACAAGCAGCCATGGTTGGCCTCGCCAAGTCAGAAGATGGCCACATGGATTATCTGGAATAAAACTGCCAACACGCTCAGCCAGTCAGCAGGGGTGGCCTGAAATCTGCGGCTCTTCAGAATGACTGTTACACCTAGGCATAGACAACTGATTACGGCCCACCCTGGAGTCACGGACTCTCGAATCATTCTGCAATCTTGTTCTGCAATCTTTTCTTGTGCCGTGGAAATGACAGATTCAAGTAAATCTCTGGCTGCTTCGCAGACTCTCTGCTATAAATTAAGATGCTTTTCCTGGCATTTCCTCCGCTGTATGCACTTTATTTTTCATTTCAGGGGGTTATATCGCTGGCAGTCTCGCCGTGGTAACAGATGCGGCTCATCTTTTAGTGGATTTGTCTAGTTTTCTCATCAGTCTCTGCTCTCTGTGGTTGTCGTCTAAGCCTGCGACAAGGAAGCTCACTTTTGGGTGGTATAGAGCAGGTAACACATTATTGTCATTTGACACAAGACTACACAACACTCCGTCTTCGGAATTCTGCCTTTACATAGTGCTGAAAACAATTCTATCAATTCTTCACGTTATTATATTTAATAAGATATAAGATTATTTGAAGGCAAATCTCGTTCAACTCCCATTGTATTAAATATTTTTAGCTACAAATATTATTGATATATTATTATTATTATTATATTTTATTTATAAAGCGCCAACATATATATAGATATATATATATATATAGATATATATATATATAAAGAGCAAGGATTTTTCTGAATCCAATACATAACACAGAAGACACAATCCAACTCAATCTTTTGTTTTTTTTGGATAACAACATTTCATAGTGTGATTTAATAGTTGAATTTTTTGACAGTTTACCCACGTTCACTCACGATGAGTAGAGATGGGATAGAATTCCCTCTTTCCAAACCAAAATGGCATTTTTACAATAGTTTAGGATATTAAGGGTAACGGCAGTTTTTACTTCTTACGTGTGCATGGTGTGCGCACGTTTATACACAAATACGCACACAAATATCTTACAAAATTATTCATTTAAAGTGGGCTGAAATTCTAAAAAAAAAAAAGCTTAGCATTCCTCAGATGAATTTACCAAGCAAAATATACCAAATAGTACCTTCTTGTGAGATATCAATGTGCGGCGAAAATCATAAATAATGAATATGTAACTAATTTCTCATTCCTAGAAATTGTTGGTGCCTTAATTTCTATGTTCACTATCTGGTTGGTCACCGGAGTATTATTATATCTGGCGTGTGAGAGAATAATGCATCCCGATTACAAGATTGATGGAACAGTTATGCTACTGACCTCAGTCTGTGCGTTAGTGGCTAATTTAATGTAAGTATAAACAATTTTGGGTTGTTTCGGGTTTGTCATAATTGGAGTTATGTATAACCGAGCGTCTGTAAGTCTGAATAAAAGTTTTTTTTATTGGACACATGATGTATAATTCCCACTTCCTATCACGAGACAGGGTCAGACGAAATAAGCTACTTAGCAGAGAAAGCTTTTACTTCTAAAACGCAGATTCACAGAGAAAAGAGAAGGTAACCTGATGTTTCCTGAGCCCTTCATTGTTTTTTCTTTCTAGCCTAGCCCTGATTTTACACCACAGCGGACATGGTCACAGCCACATGGGAAGTCAACAAACTCAACATGAACATATGGGGTCTGACTACAAGCCTCAGACTAACGCAAGTATACGGGCAGCGTTCATACACGTCATCGGGGACCTGTTTCAGAGTATCAGCGTGCTAATCAGTGCTCTTATAATATACTTCAAGGTGAGCATTAAAGTCCATGCCATTCATGTTGACCCAAATGTTAAAGATTCCAATTATAGACTAGGCCCTCCATGGCGATCAACGAAAAGATCTTTCAATGATGACTTCAAATGAAGCATCGTATCAATATAAGGGAGACATCAGTATATATTTTGGTATGGATCCATACAGTAACAGGGGCACAGCGATCATGGCTAATGAATCACAACATATTCCGTTCACCATTTCTGTTTTAAATTTGGCTACAGGGCTAGGAAGCCTCAACGTGTAAATAAGCCTTTTGATGAGACCTTTACGACCAAAATTCCATTCCCCTGGAGTCTCCCAATGTTTAACTATTACACGGTGCTATCTTTTCTGCCCTCAAAACAAATATATTGTATAACATGAAGGTTTTTTTTGCTTTGTAGCCACAATACAAGATAGCCGATTCCATCTGCACCTTTATATTTTCTGCTTTCGTTCTGGCGACCACCATCACAGTCCTAAGGGATGTTTTGGTTATCTTAATGGAAGGTACGTATCACCTTAATGATGCAGCTGCTGTCTTGGTAATACGTGTTACAATTAATTACTTTCTACAAAATGATGCTGCGTGACAATCTACAGCGTCCCCCCCAAAAAAAAAAATTGTAAATATAAGGGAATTAACTTCCTTTGGGCCATTAGAAGGAGCATTTTAAACATTTTAAACAATTAACTCGTTTTATTCATTCCTCTGAAGGTTTCATCACATTAGACAACAGGCGCTTTTTTCAGTTTCTATGGCAACAGCCTATCAGTACCTACTTCTGTGTCACATGACAGTTAAGTGTTCCTGGCTAAAATTATGAGCCAACATTCTATATTATTAAAGATTTCTCTCTGTGAACGGTTTAGACATTTATGACATTGTATGAGGAATGATGTTTGTACTGCTGCATTTAGTTACCAAATTATATTTAATTTAGCAGAGTAGGTGGAACAGCATCTTTAAATACAATTTAAACACACAGGCCTTAAACGCTAAATTTTGTCCTTTTTTTAACTTGTTATATTCAACAATTGAATGCTAATTAATAAATGCAATTATTCCCTGTGAAACATCCCTTTAAACAAATAAGATCTACATCTAAAGACCTCAGTTGTGTTCAGATTGTGTCTTTCTGTTCCATACGCTGTCCGAAGAGGCACCTATGTAATATAATACAGTCCCTTTAAATATTCCGCTAGGTATAAGAGAAAACTGAGATATTGTTTTCCTTGACGACGTATCTCGAGTATTTCTGACTATTGTTCAATATTGCCAGTAGAAAAGTCTGAATCAAAAAAACCCCAATAGGTGTGTTTATTTAATTCTAGAACCACCAGCACTTTCTTATTAAAGGATTCTCCTTCATATCGCGGTATAAACAGGTAATTTACTTGTAGCTAGAGGCGCACACAATGGGGTTGTATCATGCAGGGTTTTCATTTTACACAAAGAATGCACAACATATCCAATTTGGTTACAATGCGGCTCTGCCTCGGAATTATAGCTATCGTTTTTGGGACCAACAAAGGCTTTGCAACAGTCTTATTGTTCCTAATAACAGAGATCCACTTCTATTTTCTGACATTGTTTTATTAATGAAATGATGGCATTCCTGTTAAAAGCCCTCCTTCGTTTCTCGTAGGTACTCCACGGGGCTTTAATTATGGTGCGTTGAAACAGAGCATTCTGGCGGTGGAAGGGGTTAAATCAGTTCACAGCCTGCATCTTTGGGCTTTAACAATGAACCAAGTAATTCTTTCAGTCCATGTTGCCACAGGTCAGTAAATGTATGAGTGCATGGAACAAAAGTTCAATTGTTACACAATAAAGACCGCTTTATGTTCTTTGACATGAATGCTTACCTGTCATTCCATCATACAGCAGCCTTCATCAAAATATGCTTCCACGCTGCAACCAGCATCTCAGCTTGGGGATTTTTCTATCAGAAAATACAATGACCCAAGTTTTGAGTGACCTATCTGTCACTGCGGAAAAATAAAACCCCTATTGCTTGCAAACCATCACTCATGTATTCTGTACATAAGAGGCTTTTAGGAGTCTGAAAAAAAGTAACCCCTTCGCTTACAGCGAGACACCGTCTGGCCGCGGCAAAAACAGAAAGTTTATTTTCAAACCCAAACTATAGAAGACAGTGATACTCTAAAAAGAGTGTCCGTCTGACACTTAGACGGTACATTTAATGAGATCAAACATCTCTTTAAGGTTTATCTCACTTTTTAAAAAATAATTATGCCATTTTTTTCTACCAAGTTGCCTCTGAATTTGTTTAAAAAATCTAGAAAAGGGCATTTTTGTTTGGTTAAAAAAAATGTAAATGGCTGACTGGCACCTAGCTAAGATCCCAAAGTGAACAGATGGGGGGGCTGTGGATTGAAGTGGTCTTATCACTATAGCAAGCCACCAATCAGCAGGATGATTGTTGCTATGGCGATTACTCCCCATTTAGAGCTAGGCAATAATAATAATTTATAGGGTATTTCTATGTTTCGCACAAAAAGTATCTGAAGCCCGGCAGAGAAAAGTGAGACAATGTAGTAAATGACTCCTTGGGACAGCCATGTAAAACTTTGAGTACGTTTTCTGCTTCAAGTAACAAAAACCTACGTGGCTAGATGCACAATTTCTACATCCCTTAGTATAAGCCCCGAACTCGATCTAGGAATGTGTAGTAGTCCATGTGTTTGCTGACCAGAGTTTTTAGGAATTTGTAGGTTATCAGGAACGCTCCTTTACAATTTTTAATGTTTTTTTTTACAGAAAAATCAAATGATTTCAGTAGAATATTGAAGGAAGTTACACAAAGTGTCTTCGACTATTTTCCATTTCACTCGGTCACCATTCAAGTAGAACCGGTGGATGAACAGATCCACGACTGCATGTTCTGCTACGAGCCAGATGAATGAATCAATGACTTTCTATCCAACCTCCAACATCAAATGAGAAATCATATACAAAATATACAATTTTCCAGATCAGGGGAACTTTTGTGCAAATGAAACCTGGTCATTCTGATATAATATCTCTCACAATGTCACTTGCCAGTTTTGTGAAGGATGTTGACCTTGAGAGAAGCTTTGACCATAAGTGGAATTTGCGCAGAGAACTACCTGCTGTTTAGCTTTGACATTCTTTGAATGCAAACCTACAGTAATGGGTAGCTAGGCGTCCATGTTTGTGGTTGGCATGAAGGCACTTTTATCTTAGATATCAAGTTTTCAGTAACTGTCACACACTCCATTTACAAAGATGGTTGGAAGGCTTCAACACAATCACCAAAGGACATTTTCACTGGAATGAAACATCCTGCTGTCTGAGGTCTTTGTAATGTGACCTGTGAAGCGGGGCTGTTGTTTGTGCTACAAAGCTATATATAATGCTATAGAATCACCACATTCCTGTATGTATTTTTCTTTCTTCTAAATCCACATCACGTTTCATATCATTCTATGTTACCTATTTACTTCCTACCTTTGCCTCACTGATGTTTTTATGTCACCTCCCTCTATTCTACCTCTTCATCCCGCCATCACTATCCCACATTCCAATTTGTCATCTTTATCTTTGCCTTTATCCAACTTCCTTCCTCCCTCCCACAAATCTGTTTTCATCTTCCGTTTCCTTACCTTTATCCAACTGCCTGTCTCCAATAATTTCTTCCATCTTTATTGTCCTTTCCATCTACGTCTCTCTCACTCAAATAAATATATATCTGTTTCCCATCTTAAATGATATCCCCCTTCCTTACTTAATTTATCCCCCATCCTGTATATTCACATATGTTTTATTCAGCCCCTCTGTATAACATTGAGAAATCTATTGTTTACCACAAGGCGGTATGGCAAGGACTTAACATCAAAGTCAAGTAGATTGGGCTACGATCATAGAGCTTAATTACATACACATAGATTCTGAAAACAGAACACGAGGCTATTTAATTCTACAACCTTCCTTCTAATTTATTTTTAACTTTCATGTCCTACTAACATAAACTCTTTCACCCTCATGGCTGGTCTGGGAACGAAAAGCAGTCCTGGATATATTTTACTGCGTGGTCCAGCTCTTGCGTCCACACTCAACACCCCTTATACATACCTTCCTGAGCCGCACTATTTGCCATCTAAATAGCTATAAATAGTTATTTATAAAATTATATTAAATTGTTCCAGGATATCAACAAAAAGCCTTCCTGTGCCATATTTGCCCCCCGAAACAGTTGGCATGTGCCATTTTTGCCCACAAACAGGCGGCCTGTCCCATCTTTGCACCCTCAACCACACACAAACACTCACACATCCACATCCATGCTAACACACACACAATTCACTCATTCATTCACCTGCATTTACGTTACCTGCAATGTTTACTATGTGAGCAACCTCTTTTTTATTGCCCCGGGGAAGCAGGAAAGCTGTGCAAACTTGCAACCCCTACAACCGTTGTTACGCCGCTGTCCTCATTAATAACATTCTTTCCTCAGCTGGCAAATGCATTGCTCAGCGATCAGAGCCTTGGATCTTACTAGATTCATGCCACAGCATTCACCTCCGTTTCATTATTGCTCCTACTCATGTTTCTACGTTGTTCCTTTCTAAATTATCTTCACGTCAACCTTTAATTTATACAAATGAATTCCCATCTTGGAGCTTCTTTCCACGAACTTACCTTTTTAATTATGCCATCTTCTCTTTGTTTGTTTAATCTCCCCATCTGTTTCTTCCTGCTGCTACACACCAGCCATTAATCGCTTTCATGTACCAAACCCATCGAACTCCATTTCATTCCTCAACATACTTATTTTCATCCAGTGATATTACCTTGTTGGACCATGTTTTACAAGAAACAACAATAATACACAATATATTATTATGTACTAGTCTATTATGCTAGAGGGTAAATGATAATCCCATAACCACCCAAAAATCATCTATACTATTTTTCAGTTTTACCATATGTTAAATTTTGCCTTTTATAGTCATATTTTTCCTTTTTAGTTCTTTCCTAACTCAATTTTTCCGACATCCAAGCTGCCTATCAAGTTCTTGTTGTATGTGCATATTACAAAGCTCACAATACACCGTGTTTTGCAAGATAAACAAGTATTTTCAGAAACACAATTGCACTTTATATACAGATGAGGTATTCAAAAAGATCACATTTTCTAAAATATTATGTTTTTTGCAGTCCATTACAGAAAACAAACCACCGTAATGGCGTCTATAGCAAAAACATATACGAGGAACTCACTTTATATGCATATATGCATACCTGCAAACTTCCGGGTTGTGGTTATCCACAGATTGACTTTAGTGAGTGTGGGCTGGAAGGCAAATGGGTGAGGAGTCGTTGTGGCCAAATGCCATTGCCCTTCCCTGACTCTGAGACCCAGGGAAGCAGAGCTTCTCCAAGAGACTCCTAGGGAGTTACCAAGTACGGTTATACGTATACATGGGGACAGCCATTTCAACTTCCTGCTCTTAGGATTTGAATGATTATTCCTCCCCATTAACAAAACCCCATTCTATAGGTAGTTTTAATAAATTGATTTACTGATGCGAAACACTGTCCTGGAATCATTTTCCCTTTAATAGTGAATAAGGTAGAACATGCTAAGACACATAGCACATTTCCATATAGTGTTTTGCTCTGACAGTCATAGGATATAATACTGGGGTACTGTAATACTACCGTATTATACTACCGTATTATTCTACTATAACAGACCGTACCGAATTTCTGTGCATTGTACTAATATTATAAATATAAAAGGATTTGATGATCATCCAAATTATTCTGCTTTGATAACCTGAGTATTCCAGCGATGTGTTGTTCTGATGCCATCGTAATATAAAAGACTACGTTAACTGACAAGCACAGCGTTTAATTAACTGGATTTGTACTAATTAAGTACCTGTTATGTATGACTTGACTTTGTATGTGAAATAGTTTGAAAATTACTACTAACTTATTAAGATATAATAATTTTTTTTTACTAATCCTATTAGAATTTTGTGATTTTCCTGTTTTTTTTTAAATTTTTTATTTTTTAATGTTTAAAATTCAAAGCATACAAAAAAGTAAATGAAATACAATTTAAAAAAAAGTTGTGCTGGGTCTTATAATTTTGCGGAGTGCCGATTTTAAGGATATCCTTGTATATGCCTAATTAAAGGGGAACCGCCACTGAATATAGCACTAAACAGCATCTATCACTTGTATTCATATTTTGTATTATTTAATCCTTTTAAATTCAAGTCTGGATAAGGATCATACAAACTTTGGACTCTACCTGCATTATTTTGGCATGTTGCACATGAGCCTCTGGTGTTATTATTATTAATTATTGTTTTATATAGCACCACCATATTCCGTAGCGCTGTACAATGGGTAGACAGGACATAACAAGTAGTATGTAACATAACAATTTGACTTACAGAAACAAGAGGTAAGGAGGGCCCGGCTCAAATGAGCTTACAATTTAAAAAATATTTACCAACTATAAAGCTATTTACACATTATATTACATTATATTTTTAGATGCAATTAAAAAAAAAAAAAAAAGATGCAACATTTTAAACCATGTGATGAGACAGAAAGATGGCAGCTCCCATATACCTCACATACAGTAGTAACTTTTATATTATACAACAAAAACATGATTAATATGTTGTAAATGAATATAAGATGGAGTTCAGAGAGTTGCTGTTAATGCAAAGATCTCCAACTGGACAAAGGTGGTAAGTGTAGCTGCTTTGGGTTCTGTCCTAGACCCACTGTTATTTAATGCCTTTATTAATGATCCTGCTGTAGGTAAGTACAATGTTTGGAGATTAGACAAAATTAGGTAAGGTAATATAGTATGAAATTAATGTTATTTACCTTTACGCCAGGCCCGGACTGGGACAAAAAATAGGCCCGGGCATTTAAGCCTGAGCAGCCCATTTTTATTTATTTATCTATTGTTAAAGCCCACCCTTCATGTACCATCTTTGCATTTCCCCAAATCACTTCAACATTCATGATAGACACAAACACTCACTCATTCATACAAATAATTAGCACATATTCATTAATGCAGTCTCACAAATCATTCAAGCAATTTATCCACACATGAATTCATTCACACTACCCCCTCTCCCCAGCCCCTTCTTATCTGCCCCTTCTATGTTCCCCCTTATCACTATGTACCCCCTTCCCCATTTCTCAATATGTACCCCCTCTCACTATCTATCCCCTCTACCCCTTTCTATCTAACCCCTCTCCCCCCCTCTGCCCCTTCTCACTGCACCCCCCTCCCTTACCCTACTTACCTTGGTGCCGGAGTAAGCAGCAACTGCGACCGTGTCCGCCACTCTAAGAGGCCGGGCAGCCCCCACCAGGGCCGGCCTTAGGGGTGCGCGGCCGCACAGGACTTAAATTAAAACATCGGGGGTTTTTTGTTTGTTTTTTTAACTTTATTTAACATCCTCCATGTTAAATAAAGTTAAACAAACTTTATTTAACATGAAGGATGTTAAATAAAGTAAACAAAAAAAACCTCCGATGTTTTAATTTAAGCCCTGTGCGGCCGCACACCCCTAAGGCCGGCCCTGGTTGGGGCTGCCCGGCCCCCTAGAGTGGCGGACACGGTCGCAGTTGCTGCGGGCTTAAGGAGCAGGTGCCCGATGGCCAGTCCGTCCGGGCCTGCTTTACACAGATTTGGTCAAATTGGAGGACTGACCAACTAAGAGATGGATAGGATTTAACGTTCACAAATGCAAAGTTATGCATTATGGGGAAAAATAATGTTAAAATTATACCTTAAATGGGGTGTGTTGGAGTAATCATTAAATGAGGACTTGAGAGTAATTGTAGACAATAAAAGTCAACTGTGTTCAATTACAGTCAGCTACTATAAGGTCCAGAAAGATATTATCATATATAGAGGGACTGACTATTGACTCACATGAAAAAAATATGCTCGCCTAGAATATGCAGAGCAAGTCTGGGCATCTGTTGTTCTTTAAAAAACGACATTATGGAGCTCTAAAAGGGACAGAGGTGGCTACAAAGTTAATAAGGGGAATAGAACACCTTGGTTATGAAGAAAAGCTAGAGAAGTTGAATTTATTTACACTAGAAAAAAGTCATCTTTATAGGAGATACGATATCATAAAGCCAATACATACGGGGACAATACCAGCCGCTCTCCGATGACCTGTTTACTAATACTACTGAGTAACAGGCCATCTATTCAGACTCGAAGAAATACATTTTCATCTAAAGCAGCGAAAAGGGTTCTTTATAGAAAGGACAATAAAGATGTGGAGTCCACTAGCTACATAGATGCCTTTGAATATGAGATGGAGGACTTTTAGCAAAAAAGAATATACATGGAGATATTTGTTTATAAGGACAGAATTCCTTGGGATCCCGTGGAGAAATTAGATGCAATTTTGGAATCAAGAATAAGTTTTTCCCCTTTTTGAGGAATGATTGGAAATCGCTTCAATGTGGGGTTTTTGCCTTTTGGATCAACAACAAAGGATGAACTTGATGATCTTTTTTAAATCTAAATTACCAAATGTCCTGATTTTTCTGCAAACAATTTGCTGGACTGCTTAGGCCTACAGGATCCAAACAGATTTCAGTGAAATAACTTTACTCTTCCCTAATAAGACACCAGACACAAATATGTGGGCGAGGGCTTGGCCACAGCTTTACTGAACAAATATTCACCGCCAGGCCAACTTGAGGACATTAACCACCTGCCAGCTGATGGCTGATGTAGCACAGGAGGCAGTTACACCCAACGAATACACCAAGAGCTTCAAACCAATTTCCGCAGTTACGGATACCATATTGTAGCAGCCTCTCGCAGACCCTGACGGACCTTGCGCATGCGCGAGCCACTTCTATGATAGCCGACCAATTACTCCTGTGGCAGTATACGCATGTGCAGGCCATTTCTCTGCCTGGGGCCTAATTTTAGGGCTCCTTAGCTGTCCACTAACTGCCTGTCAAAGAGATTCATAGCTTGTTCTCTGGACTCTGCATGTGTTTCAGTTATCCTGTTTGTTCTGGTTCTGACCTCGGCTACGTCTCACGGCTATCCTGACTTCACCTATCCTCGACCTCGGCTACGTCTCACGGCTATCCTGACTTCACCTATCCTCAACCTCGGCTACGTTTCACGGCTATCCTGACTTCACCTATCCTCGACCTCGACCTCGGCTACGTCTCACGTCTATCCTGACTTCTCCAATCCTTGACCTCGGCTTCGTTTGTGGTCTGCTGTACCCGTGTCCCAGACGCCTGTTCTGGTTCGTGTCTGGGTTCTGCACTGTGGATCCCCAGCTACTGATCCTGACCGTTCCTGACCATTACACCATATAGTCCTCTTAGGCGCTGTCAAGGGTGACCACAAACCGCAGCTGTGACAAAACTGAATATTAATCCATGTTAATCACCAGAGGTGCCACTCCGGGCACGAGAGTGGGAAAGCTTCAGATGTTGCCTGATTCTGGTTGAAAAGGAAGTAAGAAGGTGCCACCTCTGTTTATATACCTGCTTGATACAAAGTTGTAAACAAGGCCAATGAATAAGGGGAACACAAAGCATTCCTGCATAGGCCAGCATTCATATCCCCTTCGCCATTGGTGCAGGGGGCTCATTCTTTACCTTACAAAGTACTTTAAAGTATATTCTTTGTATTCTTTCTCTAGTGTCGGGGCTGTAAACTGTCCCTTTAAGCAAAATGCCTTCCTGTGCAATTGGTTTGATCTCAGCTATTATATAGGTCTATTATATAAAAGCACATTCGAAAGTAACTTCCAGAGAGAAGCTTAGGCACTGAATCAAGAACATGTTACTTTTATTAATGGCCACTATAACTAGAAAAGTCCCGGAACAGAGATGGAACGTATCAGCTAAATCATTATACTGTCACCATCACAAGGTCAAAACAAAATTGCCTTAAAAATATCTGATATTGGACACCAAAGCATCGCCAAAGTCATTAGTCAGCTTGATTTACTCTAGGTCAACAATTCTTTTTAGTTAACAGCAAAGCAGTATCTAAAGTATCTAATTTAACTCAGCATATCGCCCGTGCAGGTGTTTTATCTAAATAGATTTAGTGAACTGTGCTTTGTAGATCAGATGATCTGTTCTTTGTTGAGGTCTGTCTGTACATTTTTAAAGGGAGCGTTGAAGCAAAAATGACGGTCACAGTTCGCGTGGAAATATGCCATTTGTAGTGAGCAAAATGAAAGCTGTTTTTACCTGACATTATTTTTTTTTATTTATTTTTCCCCAGAAAACAAAGCTGTCCCTGATAGCTGAATCCTCTATGTTTGGTTCAATCCTATATGTTTGAATCCTATATGTTTGGATCAAGAGAAATAGAAATATATGTGACAGTATAAAAAACACTTTTAATAAAATCACAACTGTCAGTCTAAGACAAAAAACTAGAATATATATATATATATCTTATATATATATATATATATATATATATAATCAAATATATTTTTAGATGACATGACAATTTTAAAACATGTGATGCAACAGAAAGATAGCAGCTCCCATATACCTCACAAGGTAATGTTTATATTATTCAAAACAAACAAAAACATGTTACTATGTTGGAAATGAATATAAGACAGAGTTTTTCTTCTTCATCATCTTCTATCTTTTATCTTCTTCCTTTCCCTCTTCTCTTCTATATTGAATCTGCTATCTTCAATTTTTTATCTTTGTCTGCATCTCCACGGACATAACATGACCTGTCATCATTTTGACCTAAGTTGAACTCAGGGCGATATGGTGGCGCAACCGGTGACGTCCTCTCCCCAATACTCCAGTCGCTGCCAGTTTGGGGAAGTTCCCGCAGGGTTATGTCTGTGGAGATGCAGACGGAGATAAAAGATAGCAGATTGACACCACTAGACACCAGGGAGTCTGGAGCACGGAGGTAAGTCTGGGGGGACAGAGTGGCATTTCAGTGGGGCAGAGTAGCATATAGAGGGGTATAAGGCATATCTGGGGGGCAGAGTAGCATATTTGGAGGGGCACAATGGCCAGCCTGGGGACAAGCTGTGCATAACTGGGAGTCAGATGTGCATAACTGGGGGGCAAGTTGGCAAATAAAAGAAATAAAAACAAGAAATGCATTTTTCCCAAACATGGTTTTCATTAAATATGAAAAATAGTTTACATGTAAATTAATATTTACTGGTAAAACTTTTTTCCTACAGGGTATAATCAAATTTTGGGGGGTCGTCTTATAATCAGGGTCGTCTTATACCGCAATGCTAAGCACAGCAGTCCTATAAGGCCTTGTGGGTCAGAATTAAACAGATCACCTATAATTGCTTTCTCAACAACTGAAGAACAATGGCCTGGCAGATTACAAAAAGTTTCATGCAGAAGCGCCTTGCAGGGCACGGGGAGGTTGGGAAACATTATATTTTAATAGCTATCCACTTAGCAACATACTAAATGAAGAAATGTGTAAGCACTAGGTTACTGTACATCTGTTCCATGTTCAATTATAAGAAAGCTACTTATGCTCCACCGAGCAGCCAGAAGAAACTGATTGACATTTAACTCATGCCAGGCTATTGTCCTTGGTTAATGGCCCATTGAAACGTGATGCAGGACAATCATAATAAAGAGTCTTTGACCTCAGGTAACAACGTTCTAGAACAAGGTTTTTTTTTTCGTTTTGGTTTTTATTTAGAATAATGACTACAGCATAATCCGTAAAATCCAAAGAATAGAAAGAAAACCTAGTGGCATTTAATAGAAGGCATGTCTTCAAGCTCACGGACACTCAAGGAATGATCAACACTATTCCTAAATAATTTAGATAATGCTATTAAAAAGAGTCTAATAATAGTGTTTCCAATCGTCTTAATATCACCCAGTTGTGTTTATGAGCTCACTAGCGCCCCCAGTGAGCTGCCAACCAGCTAAAGATAATCCTCATATATTATTCAGCATTCTATTATTAACAAGTAAAATGGTTTGATAATGTATCATTTTCCCTGGGATCACGTAATTGTTTCAATGATATTTAAAATCCAATTATCATTATGCTACAAATTTTATAGGCTACATGTAAAACTGCAAGTAGACACTCGCAATTGCCCCTGTTGCCAGTCCCCCTGAAATGGGCCACATTTTAGATGCAGTGTTAACCAAATAAAAAATAAAGTTTTTATTCTGTTTCAGTAATGAAGCAAAATGAGGGATTTAGAGGAGAAAGGGTCCATAATAGCCCAGTGGGAAGCAAGTGGGCAGAGATAAGTGCAAGCTACTCTGAATACATGACTTTACAAAGGTGAGATAGTGTATGACTATAAGAATGAATGTGTATGACTAGAAGAATGAAAGAGTGTGTGGTGTTAGATTGGCTGTGAATTAGTAAGTGGTGTTAGGGTGTGTGTGTGGGGGGGGCATGTGTTTGTAAATGTATGGTGCTAGAGTGTGTGTGCTAGATCAAGTTTGTGTTTTAATGTGTTTGTGTCTTTGTTTTGCTGTGTGTGTGTGGGGGGTTTGTGAGTTTTAGCTGCCAGTAACCCTGGTTTGACTGTAACTCCGTTATCTTTAGCCAGCCAGAAGATTGCTTACAATATTGGTAGCTGGCATTTAACCACAGTTGGAATCAGAAAATCCTTTGACTATTTGTACACGATTGTAGTCAGTTGTAGGAGTTGTAGTCAGCCAAAAACAGCTAGAAAAGCCCAAACTTGTCAAAAGACATGTTACCTTACAATAAATCAAAAGGCTTTATACCCACTTTACTGAATCAAAATTGAAGAGATAGATCAATTCTGCACTGTGAAAAACTGTTTCCCCTTAAGCACATAACTCAATAACTAATTATATTTGTATTTACAGTCTCATTTTATTCAGTTATTTAATCTGCCACATTATTTAATACTTGATTTGCTTTTTTTCGTGAATTGGTGTTAAATCACACAAGATACTTTGCTGAAAGTGAATATTTCATTTTGTTTGTTTATTTTAAGCAATATAATCTAAATCTGAACCTCAGGAAATCAATAACTCATTTTTAGGACATTCCGAGTGTATCATACACATCAGATAAACCATCATTTACTGAGCATGTGAGCTAATATCTGAGACAGAACATCACAATGGGGAGCGTTTGTACAGGCAGCAGATTCTGTACGAGTGTCTGTGTGTTTGTTTTCTTGCTGCAAATCAGTAGGAGATAAGCTTTAGTTTAGCAGAAACCAATCTCTTGATTACGCACAAATTATGTACTAATATATCCCATCTGCGGTTCTTTAATTACAATCGTGACACCGTGCCCCCCCCTCCCTCGACAAAACAAGAAGGTTTAAGAATTTTTTTCCTAGAGAACTAGTAGTCTGCTTCAAATCAACTCGGCAAGACTATAAAACTGAAAGATTTTTTACATTTTCTCATTGAATCAGACCAATGTTTATTTAGTGACATATTCTAGCCAAGGCCTGGGGCGGCATGTCTAAGAGAGCGGAAGCCCCTCTTCTGTATGACAGTTGCCCTTTTGTCTTCCTGTAGTGCCACTGTGGAACAGTGATGTCCTCAGCCGGTCCACTTATACTTCCCCCTGGCTTCACGCTTCCTTAAAAGGCAGAGCACCAGGATATGATGTCATATCCCGGCACTCCGCAGAAAAGACGGCAGCAAGGATGGTGGCACTAAATATGACCTTAGTCACCTTATAAAGTAATGGAATGATCCTGCTGATGATCATTTCTTCACTCTATGGAGCTTGGCGAGGCTCTTTGTGACCCTGATGCTCGTACAGTAACTAAGGGCGATAGTGAAAGGAATAGAGCCATAGCTTGCTACCAGCACTACCAAGGCAGTTAATTGGTAAATGAAATAACCATTGACTAAAGGACATTGCATTGATTTCAACAGAGACACAATGAAATATTTTTGTAGATGACGTGAATGACATCCATTACAAAGCAGCCCATGGTGCCAGGTAGGGCCCATGGAAAAATTGAGGCAATGGCATTGGCCACAGCAAGCATAATACTACCAGATTATTCAATCTGGCCTTCTTATATTGTGAATTAGGAACGAGATGTATGAGGGGAGGGAGGGACTGGTTCCCAGCCTAAGGCCCACTTAAACATGAAATTCCAGTGCCAGTCAGGGTTACCATTGTGGACAGCCAGGCAGCATGTATGGCAGCATTTGTATTGTCTGTGCCTAGGACAGACCTCTTTTCATGCATCATCCCAGAGCTAACATCGTTGTCTCAGATTCCTGCACAATAAACTTTGTCAGGTCCATAATTTCCTATCCAGGCTTTTCTTTGCTTTCTAATTTCTGTAACAAAAATATACAGCACATGTCACAAATGCACTGTTATCATAGCCAAATCCTCTAAAGCCACTCAAAAAAACGAAAGCTTTTATAAATTATTGATTGCATGTCAACAAGTGCATCTTCACATCACATAATATTTGAATGAGTCCAGATATAACATTACTTAGTATCGCACATAATTAGATACATCCAGAAGTGGTGCTCATTGAAGACCTGCAATGTCACTGTTTGACATCATAATGACATGGTAACCTACGCCGCTAATTGCTCCAAGGGCTCTGACTCTAACTGGAGAGGGTGAAGTGCTCTGCTATATATATATATATATATATATATAATAAGTCCTGTTACTGCTCGTGTCTCTCTGATTCTTACTCACCATATCCTATTTTATAAAAAAAACATAGGGCATAGATTTTGCAGATTATAGTTTGCATATGGCTCAGGGAAGAACTGTCAACTGCCAGCTTGGTGGAAACATCTACCCAACTATACCCAAAATTAAGAGAACACATAAGGTTTTCGTAATAGAGCCAATGCTGCTCTTTCATACGGTAGATAGCGGTCCACCAGTGCCATCCACTGTGTAATTGCCCTCTACCCTTTACCAGCCCTCCCCTTTATCGAATTTGAGGTAAATTTAAATCAATATGATCATTCATTCTAATCTGTAGTTACTATGAAAGGCAGATACGGACTGGTCATCAGGCTTCTGGGGAACATCCTGGTGGCCGCCATTGCTCCATATGCTCACCTGGATATGGCCAGCCACAATGCTCACAAGCTACATGAGCATAAAAACGTAATGTGCAGCCCCTCATATCCAGCCTTGGGCTGTGCTTATGTCTTTTGGCAGCTACCAGCGTTAGTGTCATGGCCTTTTTGCCATCCCCAGACGGGGAGTTTTGTTTGTTTCAACTATAGTTTTAACAACAACCTTCCAGTTCAAGTCAATTCTGTATTTACCATAAAACAGACTACATAAAAGTGACTAGAGCACCATGTTTTATGGATGCTACATGAGGCGAAGGGAAGGGACTTCAGTGGTGTCTTCACCCACACCAGCCCATCTTGATTAAGTCCCAATTCCTCACCATAACCGTCTTCTGTTCACCACCAATTTACTTACTACAATTAAAGGTTAGCCCTGTCCCTTCAAATTATCCATTGTAAGGTCAGACAGCTCACATCCAAATAATTTGTCATCAGCATTCTTTCGGTGATTTAGCAAACTGAAATAACGCCATCTTGGATCCCACAGAACCTTCTTGGCCTGTCCATCTTTTAAATGAAGTCATATTCCAGTTGTGTCCTCACAAGAAGCACACCAGAGCAGAGGGAGAGGAGAGAAAAAACTATGTCATATAAATGATGTGTCCTCTAACGGATGCCGCTAGATTCCAAGAGAAATAATATCCTGTGGTACTTGAAGCAGCGTTTTGTAATTACTGTTTTACAATAAACCTCACGCTTTTTTCAAAAAACAATGGAGAGTGTGTTATTGTTTGTAACAACTTTGTTTCCTGAAAGCCATGCAACGATAATAAGTTACAGATTTGTATGCGATTTCTTCAAGAACCACGGGTAATTATCGCTCTCGGGCAACGTCTGCTTGTCAGGTGCGTGCTTTTGTATAAACTGATTAATGGCTTCAGGTCTGATTTGAGTTTATCCATGGATTTAGTTATTTTCCTCCACTGGAATAAGGCTCCTCCTGGCTGGAGAGGACCATCCTTTTACGTCAAGGAATCTATGCCAGGTTTGTGATGATTTATTACACTCTTAATCCCAACTTCCAAATGTTTATTTTTGAAAAATGACTACAATACAAAAAGTACGTATTACAGGACGTGATAATATTTAATAATTTAAATAACATAAAAATAGCAAGAATGTTAATTTCTCCACTCTCAGGGACATTAAACTGCAGCAAGACAGCACCAAATAAAACATAGAGGGATATGTAAAAAAACATGTTTAAAAGTGGTCTACCCCAGCAACGAATGGAATGGTCCAATACGTTTGACCATTCTATTGGTTGCTATGGCGACAAGGTCATTTTTCAAGTTTTGCACCAGAATCCCATTTTAAGCCCAATATTTTCCCTGAACTCAGCTGTGGATAAGCTTCCCGTAATAGCTTCCCATGCATAATATTTTTCAATTTCCAGTGGTGCGTTAGCAGAGCTCTCGTCTCATTGTCTACCAACAAGTCAGTAGGAGGGCTATTTAGATTATTACGTTATTATCATTTCAAAAAATGTCCTTGTGAAAAATTTTCGCCGTCCCCTATTGTAACAGCGCTACTGAACCTGCTGGCGCTATAAAAAAAAACGAATGGAATGTAACGTAAATTTTAATTCACATATTTGTGTTTCCTATAGGCACAGACACGGAGCGCATTCATTTTCGGATACAATTATGTTGGTGTAGATGCACCTGCTGGAAGCGTTCATCATAACACGTTCCCGGAAGTGCACGCTATTTCGCCAGCAGATGTTTGTCCTGTATGTCTCAATTTATTTCTAGATGCCTCCAGTGATTGAATCAACCTCATCTGCTTTGGTATTTGTTTTATATTTGAGAGTGAGACATTCACACTAACACACACACAGACACTAATACATAAACACATTCACACTAACACACACACAGACACTAATACATAAACACATTCACACTAACACACACACAGACACTAATACATAAACACATTCACACTAACACACACACAGACACTAATACATAAACACATTCACACTAACACACACACAGACACTAATACATAAACACATTCACACTAACACACACACAGACACTAATACATAAACACATTCACACTAACACACACACAGACACTAATACATAAACACATTCACACTAACACACACACAGACACTAATACATAAACACATTCACACTAACACACACACACACACAGCAACCCTAACATACATGCACCCACACTAACATATCCAGGCACCTATAGTAACACAACCAGACACTCACACTAACACACGTGCAGATCCTCACATTACCACACACTCCCAGATAAAACACACCAACACATACACACCCAGCGATACACACTACCACACCCAGGCACACACACTAATATGCGCAGGTACCCGCACTAGCACAACCACTCATAGTAACAGATACACACATAAACTCACACTAACAACCCCCCACCCAACACACTAGGCACACACACTAACATACAGGACACACTCAAAGACACATACACCCAGACATACACACTAACGCACACCACTAACACATCCAGACTTGCACGAACACACCCAGGTAACCACACTAACACGACCAGACTCAGAAACCCACACAGAAAATTACACTAACAAACACACACTAACATACTGAGAGACACACACAAACACACCCAGACACATGCACACTAACATACACATCCAGGAGCACACACCAACATACCCAGACACACACACTCAGATATACACACTAACAAACACACACTAATGCACACACACAGACACACAAACTAATACACCTAGACAGTAACACACCCACACACCCGGACACTTACACTAATACAACCAGACACTCACACTTACACAGACTCAGACTCACTAACACAGCCAGACACATGCACTAACATGCACAGGTACCCACACTAGCACAGCCACTCATACTAACACACACATACACAGGCGCTAACGACCTACTCTCACACACAGGCAGACCCACTGGCTAAGCTGGGTCTGGCAAGTAGGTATAAGTTAGTGAGTGTTTAGGCTCGTCAGTCTGGGCCAGCAGAGGATCACCGGAAAGAGCTCCAATAGGAGCTATGCTTTCTTTTTATGATCTTGTTTTGGGGATTGTTTGTGTTATGCACACTAGAAAACAAATCACTCAGTTTGCTGCAAGTCGTGTTCCTGGGCCTTATTGCCCTAGAGGACTGTGCTTAAGAGCCCTAAATGTGACATTTATCACCCTCAGATAAACGTGCTTTGTCACACAACACACATACATACACTAACATACCCAGACACACACTAACAAACTCAGACACACACACTAACATACCCAGATACTTACACACCCAGACACCTAGGCACACTAACACAACCAGACACTAGCACGCTACTTACTTAGCTCTGTGAAGTCTCATCCTTTTTTCCCATTGTGTGCGAGCTGCTGCGCTACTACTGCATAAAGAAGTAAATCAGGGAGTTGCAATTTATCTTGTTAATCCTGGTGAAACCAGTGCGGGTTGCAACCCTAGTGGCCACGCTATGTTTCTATGCATAGCTGTATGGAGTTCATGCTTCCCTTTCAAGCATTATATTATACGCGCATGAAATCTTTTTATTCTCTTCCTAAATTGTACCATAAGTGTGACTTTGTTAATCTAATTGAGGAATGCATCACGGTGTTAAAGCTAATTAAACTCAATTTATTTCTGGAGTATAATTTTGTTTTAAAGTGTCATTTGAAGGGCCAGAACTCTTAATTAAATTGGATTCATTTGAATGTAAAGGCAGACTAATAGATGACCACAAGATAATTATAATACTATTTTTATCAGAGCTCAAAAACATTCTATGTAAGCAGGTCTACTTTTAAAAATCTTTGTAAGAATTTCTTACAGTCAGACTCCTGACATTAATGTATTCAGTAGAACTTTATATAGATGGCAGCTGAAAGGAAATTAGCCCAACATGTAACTATAAAGTTACGAACCTTATAAAAGTTTTGGAGAACTCTTCATAAGCATAGTCGCACATTGCTACGCTCTACATTGCATTATATCACACATTTTTTTATTGAAATATTTATTTTCAATAACTACATTAAACTTGTATACAAAGTTTATACAAAGTGTGCAACGCAGAGCGGCACATATGGTTTAGCACATTGGAAACGGAGCTAGGGAAATGGGGAGGTGGTGTGACTGGGGTGGGTGAAGGTAAATAAGGAGTTGGAGAGAGCAGGCCAGGAGAGGAGAAGAACTAGTCCTCGCTGGCGTCTCGGCCGAAGGAAGCACCATTCGGCGGGTGAACGCAGTCGGGGGACAGGCCGGTTTCGTCACAGGCTACTAAAATGTTGAATATTTTTCAGGATAAAAATGATCAGGATAGACTAAGAGAACGCAACGCATTTAGCTTGGAGGAAAGGAGAGTGAGGGGAGATGTGACAGAAACATTTAAATCAACAGGGGGTTAAAGAAAGCAGAAGAGGGAAGATTATTTCAAGACGTAGATGTTTTACTTCACTGAGAGGGTAGTAGGTGAATGAAGCCTCCGCACAGCAGACGTGGTAAAGGCTAATACAGTGAGGGAATTTAAACGTGCATGAGATATGTATACGGACTGATTAAGGTCCGAGTCTTTATAACAGGAAAAACAGAGTAGAAAGGCCGAAGGGATCCTATCTGCTGTAATATGTAGCAGCTGGTAAAAGTGACCCACCCACTTTAGGAGCATCAGTTTATTATGTAATAAGTCAGTTTAATTGTAATCAGTTAATCAGTTTATGATGTCACAACTTTTCACAATCTCTATCACGATTAAATCAAACTAGAGCTATCTGTTTCTGAAAGGAGATTTGGGCCCCAAGGCTTGATGTCCTAAAGTAACAGGCACCAAATCACTTGATTCAGGGGAAAAAAAACATCAAGAGAGACAGCGCTCACTATGAGACAGAATGTACAAGTTTAATAAATAATGTCAATAAAATATATATATATGTCACCAATACACTGTATATATCAAACCGATGCGACCTAAAAATCCATATCGCAGGTGCCCAAATACACTCAGTCGATAGATGATCCTCATATAGAATCCCACTGATTTGTCTCAGAACAACAAACTTTCAAATGAAAAACAAAAGGAGAACTTGCTGCATAAATACATTTTTCTACAATATTTCTTATACCACATAGTCATTTAAAGTTTTGTGTTCCTGCATTTGTTTTATCCGGAACATTTGAAAATATAATTAGGGGCGAGATGATGATATGACAGAGCCGCTCAGCATAAAACATATTCTGACAACACCGAACTCTATTAGACAGATATAAAAGTAGAGCTTATCTCCGAGGACACAATTAGGCAATGTGCATCCGAAGACATTTCTTCCTGGTAACTGTTATGGAGATAAACATTTCTTGCACCGTTCCAATGTTTCTACTAAAGGAATTATCTTTGCAAAAGGATATTTAAGCCCAAGGCTGTTATTCCGTCCCGCAGTACGCACCCTCACCTCCAGGTATCGTGAGAAATATGGAATGTTTTGCATTCATAAATATGGCCGCATGCAGAGTAGGAATAGTATAACGCGGAAATAGAATTGCGAGTTTCTGTCCCCTCATCATTTTCTAGATTAAACTAAGTGTTGAAATATTATATATATATATATATATATATATATATGAAGTTGCCCTTAAAAATTTAATTACAATGTACATTTTTTATCCTATGCTTTTATGGAGAATTTCTTAGCACCTAGCGAGTGTTTTAAATTCAGTTGTATATGTGATAACAAATTAGATGATGCTAGAACAATTACGCGCATCTAGATCAGTTATGCTCATAAATCCGGTCAGTTTCTGATCTACATGGATCTTAACCCTTTCATGACGAATGACATATCAGGTATGTCATAAATAAATGGCCCTACAGGAACTGTGACGGTTTTCTGGTATGTCATTAGTTAAAATCGCTTGCACATTGGCAGCATTCGAACAGAGGAGTGATGGGAGTGATAAAGGGCCATTGGAACACACAGGAGTGATGGGAGTGATAAAGGGCCATTGGAACACCCAGGAGTGATGGGAGTGATAAAGGGCCATTGGAACACCCAGGAGTGATGGGAGTGATAAAGGGCCATTGGAACACACAGGAGTGATGGGAGTTATAAAGGGCCTCTGTACGCTTATGAAGAGATTCCATTAAAAATCTTTTCTTAGGTTCTTAGGTACTCGTGTTTGAGATCTTTCTGCTAACCACCTTAGACGGCAGAGAATTAAAAGCACTCAAAATGTATCTATCTATATAATCTATCTATCTATCTATCTATCTATCTATCTATCTATCTATCTACCTATCATCTATCTATCTCTCTAGAATATTTTCTAAAAGTGGGGTGGCTTGGGATTCCCAATACATCAGTCACTGGGAAAGAGTTGCTGACCCATGCAAATGTCTATTAAAGGCGTTACTTTTGGGCTTTCTTAGATATTTAACCCTTTATTTACATGGGTAGACAGGCACTTCAAGTAACAAGTAGATCTTCTTGGTTCACTCCCTTAAACATGAAACTGAACAAAAAAAAAATCTGCTTTCATGTTGAAACACAGGATAAAAGATCTGGATAGCCAATAAAGAAAAATGAAATAGTATAGAAATTGCATATTTATCAATGTTTTTTTCTGGTAGTGCTATGTCACCTGGGAAAATAGCACTTTCCAAATCACATATTGTTGTAGCAGAAAAGCCAACCAACCAATGGCACTGCAGCTGCTGTGGGCTATTTTGGCCGGCTTAGCATGACAGGAGTCTTTGTCCAGAATTGCTAACGGAAATGAGTCTGCCTCTTCTCAGGACAAAACACATATAAACTCATAACAATATCTAGAAGAATTAATTCAAATGAATGTAAGCAAATATAACCCTAAAAAAACATAAATATTGGAAAGACTAAATGTTTGTTTTATGCTTTGGTTTATAACCTTGCTTCCTCTTTTTTCTAGTACTTTTTTATTGCGTCCTTGGCCATATTTCATGTTTAGTTTGTCTCCTTGTATGCGTTCTTCCTATTCTTCAATCACAAGGGTACCTGGACAGATTATGATTGTTTTGTTGAATGTATTGACGTAGAAATTTCTTTACGTGGCATGAAGCCTTGGAAATAACATCAGAAGCTTTGCATGACTTGTTAGAGCACCTGTTCTCGTAGTATGTTCTCCAGCAGTTTGATCCTATAAATCTGGCAAATGTCTGTACTTGGCATGGATATTAACTTCAATAACGGCAAAAAAAGGTCCAGGAATAGCCCCGGCCGTCGGGCCAAGAATTCCTAGCCAGATGAATGCGGGAACGCGGGTATCACACGGCGATCCTACATATACTTTGGATCAGCTTTTTCACTTACTGCTTTGTAAAGCTGGCACGTTCTTGACATCAATTTAAGGCCAATCACCTTCCCGCCTATACTGAATTTAATGGTTCATGAAATGACGGTGCATCCCAGCGGTATAAATTCAAATTGTAACGTTGTTGTACTTGTATTATAAATGAATACCTGTTTACGCTCTCTTATTACGCTCTCTTATTATTTCTATTTTGTTCTTCATTCTTCGGTGGTGCGAACGGTCGTAATTTTGCAAATTTCATGTGAATGCATTCCTAATTAATATAATAATTGCTTGAACATCCCAGTGGCTTAATTCCTACTATTTTTGGAATTTTATTACAAATGTATGCCCATTGTATCTAGAAATTAGAAGAACAGTGATTTTATATTTGTTACAGTGGGGAAAAAATACCATTATTTCTAGGGTTATATTTGGGGCGGTTTTGTAAAAAAAAAAGGGGGGTTTTGGTTCTGACTTCACCTTTGATATAGACGTGTCTTAAGGAACATGTCAACTTGTGGCTAAAAGGGATTTCTATGTGCGGAGATGCTTGGTTCTCCCCTCTCTCCTAGTCGGCATTATTGGCAGGTATCCTGTCAGGACACTCGGTGCCGGATCAGGTAGGAGTCTCAATGCAGAGGCAGGTTCAGAACATGGCTGTAGGCAGGCTGATGTGTCCAGTTCAGAGCTGTGCTCTACTTTAGCTTTTCTCTTGGGCGCCATCTTTAGGTGTTCAGAGAGAGCAGGATAAAAACAGGCAGGAAACTGGAAGCCCACTGGCAGGGCAGACGGCTAGGAAGCAGCCGGACAGGTAGGTACGTCTGGGATACGCCATGGTCTGGTACACAAATCAGGTTTGTTGAAGTAGCCAAGAGTCATACACAGAAAACAAATCAGATGCAGAAACGCGTAGGTCAGTATACAGGGCCCGGAACACAATGCTCTAGCAACGAGGCCAGGCTCATGCCTGGTTTATATTGAGCCTTAATTGACCAAACGAAGGGCAGGTGTTTCAAGAGCATTAGGGAACAGCATGGTCCAAGGAGAGGCAGAAGGAGTAGAGGAAAGGTGGTTCACCTAGATTCCACGAGGTTGCAAATCCCTGTGGTTCCTGACAGATCCTCAAAGATGATAGCTAATGAGGACAGCGTAATTTTACATTGAAACAGAACTTAAGGAGAATCGAAAGTAACTCAAATCCATGAAACTTCCCCTTTAACTAAAATTACAAACACCAACAGCCTCACTAGAACAACAGCTGGCAATGCGCTGTGATTAATATCCATTAAATATCATTTGTAACATCTCGGAATACACGTGGTTGGCGTCAGGGATCTGATCATACATTTGCAAATATGTACAAAGCTAAACAAATACATTGAAGAATATTCAGTTAAAAGAGAAAACAGATGAAAGTTTTGGAACACAAAGTGATTCCAAGTAATCCTCGTGAGTTTCACTTACGTTAACCTACGTCTCTAAATGGTTATGTAGCAATTCCTGATATTCTGTCAGTTGAAAGTGTTCCTGAGAGGCGTTCATTTTGGTAGGATTGATTTATCCTGTATCCTTTGGCAAGACATTAAAGTGTTTGGGTTTTTTTTTCTGAACAAAGGTGCTTTTTTTGAAACATATAGCCGGACCAGAGAAAACATGGATTGTCTATCAAAGACAACGCGGCTGAAATTTGGCAGAAAGAAAGATGTCGGAGAATGCTACTTTTTTCACAGCTTTTTGGGCATTTCTTTTAAAGGAAAAGATACTAAACATAAATGTCAATTACACTTGACATAAAGATAACAAATGTTGGGGTCCCTTTACTAACGAGAGCTGTGATTTAATTTCCTTGACTTCACTATTAATTATAAAGGTCCAACCCTAGTGAATGGCCCTGTAAAATGCCTAGTTAAATCCGTGAGATTTCTAACTAAGAATAGACTATATAAATAATATACAATAACATTGTTTTGCAACATGACTAACTGAATCCAGTCTTCTAGACAAACACGCTGCTAACGGCACCTCCTTCTGGCTGCGAATCGCGTAGACGTCTACCCGCTGCCTGGACAACACACCAGGAGTCAGAAGCACCAACAGCGGAGGTTACCAGACAGGATGATCCAGCTCCCCTGCAGCGCTGCGGGGGATCTGGATCTTAGGCTCATAGTCAGACTTTTATTGGACTTATAATTGAGCAAATACGGTATTTAAAATGCATCCAAGTTAAGTGCACACCATCAGATGAGGGTTAGAAAATTAGCACTTTTTTCTAGGATTTATCATGAAATCTGAATGTTTTTTAGCAAGAAGGTTTTGCCTGTCCATTACCCGTGTTTTAAATCCGTTAATATGTGAGCATGATCTTTTAAAACTGTATCTGTACTGAAAACTGACCATATTCAAAGATTCTAAATACTGCCAAAAATTTCTGAAAGTGGTTCAGCATCATTTATACTTACTGTACCTACTGAGACAACATAAATGTGTGTAACCAACACAATTAATCCCATTAGTGGCGCAACAGCTGGTGATTCCAGGCAGATAATGAGCCTTGAAAAGGTGATAATTTGGGGAAAGATTACATTTTCTTATTATATGCATCTGGGTCTTTAAACTCGGGTCATTTGTAGTAAGAGAAACAATCTGGTGTCGCACTTAATGTCACTGACTGTCAACATGCAACAAGAAAAACACGTCTCCATTATTAATGATTAGCTACAACTAATGGCGCACCAGTTAATAACATACTTGATTCTAGAATATTGTTTAATACACAGTAATTCTGAACACTCACATGGCTAGCTGGGAAATATATTCTTGTGAAGAAAAAAATATATATTTTGAGAAAAAAAAATAGATCAATTATTTATTTGTAATATATTAAAATAGTAATAAAAAAATGCATGGACTTCTGCAGCAGTGAAGAAGAAACACTAAATGATCTGACAATGCAATATATTCTACATGACCAAAAGTATGAGGACACCTGTCTATAACACATATATGACCTTGTTTGATATTGCATTACAAAACCATGGGGAATTACCGTATTTGCTCAATTATAAGACGACCCTGATTATAAGACCAAATCTGAATATTACCGTATTTGCTCGATTATAAGACGATTATAAGTTTCTCGTCTTCTAATCGGGGTCGTCTTCTAATCAGACCTCAAATAGAGGTCTGATTATGAGACTAAGATCCAGATCCCCCGCACCGCTGCAGGGGACCTGGATCCTCCTGTCTCCCCCCCCCCACACTTACCGGTGCTTCCTGCTGTATTGCCGGGGCAGCGGGTTGACGTCTACGCGATCCACGTAAACAACGTCCGCTGCAGCCGGAAGGAGGTGTGGCTAGCAGCGGGGGGTTGTCTGCGTCCGTCGCGCATACCTTCCCCGACTGTCAGAGATCAGAACTCTGATCTCTGATAGCCGGGGAAGGTACCCGCGACGGACGCAGACAAACCCCCGCTGCCAACTCCACCTCCTTCCGGCTGCAGCGGAAGGAGACGTCAACCCGCTGCCCCGGCAATACAGCAGGAAATTGGAAGCACCGGTAAGTGTGTGTGTGTGTGTGCGTGCGTGTGTGTGTTAAATGGGGGCATAGGGCATTTCTGGAATGCCTTATACCCCTATATGCCACTCTGGCATATAGCATTTTGGCATTTAGGGGGTTAAAAGGCATATTATGGGGCAAAGTGGCATATAGGGAGGTATAAGGCATTTCAGGAGGCAGAGTGGCGTTAAGGGGGCATTTAATAGAGCACTCTGCCTCCTGAAATGCCTTATACCTCCCTATATGCCACTCTGCCCCATAATATGCATTTTAACCCCCTAAATGCCAGAATGGGATATAGGGGTATAAGGCATTTCTGGAGGCAGAGTGGCACATAGGGGGTCAAAAGGCATACCATGGGGCACAGTGGCATATAGAGGGTTAAAAGGCATATCATGGGCCACAGTGCCATATTGGTGTGGCAAGCCTGGGGGCAGATGTGCGTAACTGGGGAACAGGTTGGAAAATACAAGGAAATAAAAACAAAAAAAATATTTTTCTCATAGCTTTTATTTAAAAAAATAGTTTAGATGAATTAACATTTACTGGTAAAACTTTTTTCCTTTAGGGTCGTCTTATATTCAGGCTTTTTCTTTAATAGTTAATATTCAGATTTGGGGGGGTCGTCTTATAATCGAGCAAATCCGGAATAAGAAAAAGCCTGAATATGAGACGACCCTATAGGAAAAAAGTTTTACCAGTAAATGTTAATTCATCTAAACTATTTTTTTTTTAAATAAAAGCTATGATTGAGAAAAATATTTTAGTTTTATTTTCTTCTATTTTCCAACCTGCCCCCAGTTATGCACATCTGCCCCAGAAATGCCTTATACCCCCTATATGCCACTGTGCCCCATGATATGCCTTTTAACCCTCTAAATGCCACTGTGCCCCATGATATGCCTTTTAACCCTCTAAATGCCACTGTGCCCCATGATATGCCTTTTAACCCTATATAACACTGTGCCCCATGATATGCCTTTTGACCCCCTATGTGCCACTCTGCCTCCAGAAATGCCTTATGCCCCCCATTTAACACTCCCCCCCCCACACTTACCGGTGCTTCTGATTTCCCTGTCATGTAGCCGGGGCAGCATGTAGATCCCACGCACTTACGCTGCAGCAGGAAGGAGGTGTGGCTAGCAGCGGGTGTTGTCTGCGTCCATCGCGCAGACCTTCCCCGACTGTCAGAGATCAGAGTTCCCCGCACCGATGCGGCACCGGCCCCGGTGCGGTTAACTCTGATCTCTGACAGCCGGGGAAGGTCTGCGCGATGGACGCAGACAACCCCCGCTGCTAGCCACACCTCCTTCCTGCTGCAGCGGAAGTTGTCTACGTGAATCGCCCAGCTACACACCGGGGACTCAGAAGTACCGGTAAGTGGGGCGGGTAGGGGGAGACAGGAGGATCCAGGTCCCCTGCAGCTGCGGGGATCTGGATCTTAGTCGTCTCATAGTCAGGCCTATTTGAGGTCTGATTATAAGACGACCCCGATTATAAGACGATGGGTATTTTTCAGAGCATTTGCTCTGAAAAAAACCTCGTCTTATAATCGAGCAAATACTGTATTATGTAGTTTGTACCCCTTTGCAGCTATAACAGCTTCCACTCTTCTGGGAAGGTTTTCTGCAAGATTTTTGAGTGTAACTGTGGGAATTTTTGGCCATTCATCCAGTAGAGCATTTGTGAGATCAGGCACTGATGTTGGATGAGAAGGCCTGGATCTCAATCTCCGCTCCAGTTCATCCCAGAGGTGTTCGATGGCGTTGAGGTCAGGGCTCAGTCAAGCTGGAACAAGAAAGGGCCTTCCCCAAACTGTTCCCACAAAGTTGGATGCAGAGCATTGTCCAAAATGTCTTTGTAAGGGTAACATTACCCTTCCCTGGAACTAAGGGGGCCAAACCATGAAAAAAAGCCTAGATTATTATCCCTTCACCCCCATACTTTATAGTTCTCCTGGCATGCACCAAATCTAGATTTGTCCATCAGACTTCCAGATAGTGAAGTGTGGTTCATTACTCTTGAGGACACGTTTCCACTGCTCCATAGTCCTGTGGCGATGTGCTTCACATGACTCCAGCCGGCACTTGGCATGGCATATAGCGATCTTCAGCTTGTGTGCAGCTGCTCGGCCATGAAAATCCATTTCTTGAAGCACCTGACGCACAGCGCTTCTGCTGATTTGAGTGATGCTGCAGAGGACAGGCCCTACTCTGTGAGTGCGATTGGTCAACATTTGCTACATTTGAAGTTACTGAGAGCATCAGTATGACCCATTCTACTGCCAGTATTCGTCTATGTATATGCGTATGTCTATGTGCTTGATTTTATACACAATGACTGTGGCTAAACTCAATAATTAGGAGGGATGTCCACATACTTTTTGTCAAATAGTGAATATAAAAATAATCTTGGTCAGTTAGTCTATAACTAGCCAAAATCTGAGGGGTTAATCACATAAATCAGTGTTTCTATTTGAACTCTCTAACTTCATTATGAAATATGTACTAGGATGGCCCTGCATAATGCATAGTTAAATCAGCGAGATGGTTTTCACGAAATTCAACTGCAGTAAATTTGTTATTTTGGGCCAGACATAACATCTTGCTGTTGCATGCAGAATTCAGCATCATATTGTGCTCTGCTATCTTACCTACATTTTTAGGCAGATGGTTATCTGGAATCTAAGATGAGACCAAGGACTGATTAAGGTCTGAGTCTTTACATCAGGAGAATGGGCAGACTATTTGGATCTAATGCTTCTTATCTCCTGTCAGATTTTATGTTTCTTCTTAATTATTCAAGACTTCTGAACAAACGTGTGCTGCTTTACTAAATGGAAATTTTCACCTAATATATATGTATATATATATTTATTATTTTTTTAAGTAAATACACACATGAAAGACTTCCTTTGTGGGACAGTTATTTAATTGGTGTGCGTGTTGCCTATTGCATTTTATTTTATTATATTAATTTGATATTTTATTTGCTAGTATCCCTTCCCCAGATGTACTTTGTAGCTGAGCAGCTGTTTACCATCGAGACAGGTCAAGTGGCTTTAATAATAGCATGGCTAGCTCCCATCAGGGGACCTAAACATTGTCTCGACAGAAACTCAGCTTGACCGATATATTTTCACCGTTAACGAAGAGAAAATCTCAGACACAAAGGAGCAACTAAAATGGATAACAGAACCAAGGAAGTATGGTTTATTCTAAGTTCATAATGAGGGAAACATCCAAGGCTAGTTTCCTAGTGTTCTGATGTGTGTATGTATGTATGTATGTATGTATATATATTTATATAGGACTGAGCCGAAGGTCATTGGAACCTGAGTGCCAAAAAAATGTTTGGTGCACCCCCAGGTGGGTGTAGCAATATTGCTAATTCCTCAGCTTAATAAGCATAACCTCTCTAACCACACTCATTTTCTATGGCAACCACTCCACCTCTTTCGGCCCCCCGACTTTACCATGTAACATGTCACTCACTTCCCACACTGCCTGCCTTGCCCCCAAACAGTTCAACAGTGCCATCATTTTGGGCAGACTAGATGGACCGAATGGTTCTTATCTGCCATTACTTTCTATGTTTCTATCTTTGTCCCCAAACAGATTGTTAGTGCCATCTTTGCCTCCAAACAGCATGACACTAAATGTGTCAGTGACATCCGGTGCTCTAACTGCGGAACTAGAGGGGTAAAGCTGTAGCTAGCTCCTTTAGGACCGAGGCAACAACAGAAAATTGTGCCCCCCACTATATCTATACAGAGGTTATTTTAAGTAAAGTAGATAGATAAACAAGAAAATCCATGATATTAGAACTGCAGAAAGTTAAAAATTGTAGTAAAACAAGTTACCCAAAACTCAGTGATTTATTCATATGTTGACACTTGAGGGGGGGTACAATATAACTCCCATTAATATATACTGACCATAATGGTGTATACAACAACTTCCATCAACACAACCACAACAGTATAACTCCTATCATTCTATAGAGATCCAGACAGTGCTGGCACTGCGACTGAGACCGAGGCCTTGCGCTCCCACCACCGCAGTCAGGGCAGCCCCGAGGTGGGTGGCAGCACAGAGCGGGGGAGGCAGAGGGGTGCCGAACGGTTGCTGACAGCTTTTTCATGAGCTACCGCTCGGCGCCCTTCTCTCTCCTCCGCTCCCTGTCGCCTAGGTGCCATGCACTCCCTGCACCCGCCTCTGCGCGGCCCTGTATTTATATATACTGTATTTTTTAATGCAACATAGTAAAGCATTAAAGAGACTTATAACTGAGGAAGTGTTAAACCAACATTTCTCATTTTATTAAGGTTAAAAAAATAATTAGAAAAAGTGCTAGTTTAATACTAGCAATAATGCTGTGATATGGTAGCTGTTATCAAGGCGCGATTTGAACCTTGACAGTCAATACAGTGATTCAGGGGGGAAAGCTTTGACTGAAAAATACAGCGTGAATAAAACATCAACCTGCGAGCTTATCCCTCCAGACCCACACTGTGAATTTACGGAAGGAGCAGTAACATCATATCGGTTTTTTTTTTTAAAGCCCCTTTCCTCGCAAAGGCAATCCCGGTGGGCTAGCAGACTACCATGCCAAAGGCACAAGCAAGGAGCCATTACATGTAAACATGTGCAAAGACCAGAATCCTCCTTGCCAGCTTTTATAATTTATAACTAATGAGCATTTTATTTTATGTTTTTTGCTTTTCCTATAATGTGAGTGTTTTTGAGAGACTGCTTTCAAGAGTAACACAAAAATAATACCCCCAGTGGACCAAGAGTAAATTTAGGCACATTAGCTGTCAAAACCTCAGAGGCCACCTCATCAGCATCTGATGTTTTCTTACGTTCTTACATTATGCAACATTTTATTTAAAAAGGGCCAGCAGATTCTGTAGAGCTTTTACAATGGGGAAAGTGGAAATGATTGGAAAATTGACATCAGCGACAATGAGATCAGATTTTTCCTTAGATCAACAAGCACTAAATAAATATTACATTCCTATACTATCATACATGTTCTGCTTCATTTAAAAAAAAGTATCCAGGCCCCTTTTAAAGGCATCTAATGTATTTTCTAGCACTACCTCTTCAGGCAGTGAATTCCATACTTTTATTGCCCTTACTGTAAAAAATCTCCTCCGCTGTTGTAGACTAAATCTAAATCTTAGCGTGGAACCTATTAATGAACAGAGCCGTTAAAGACTCATACATATTTATATAACATTATCATATCCCCTCAAAGATGCCATTTCTCTAATGACGTAAATGCGGCTACGGGTGGATATGCGCAGCTGCACGGCACGTTTTTATGCTCATGCACCATGTGGCCGGGCATACGGAGCCCCTGGCCGAACACATCAGCACCCAGCGGCCGGTGGGGACAAGCGCATGGGGCTGTCAACCAGATGGCCAGTCCAGGCTTGCGGAGAAGGAATTTAAACATGCATGGAAAAAAAGTATAACGTTATCCGAAATCTTAGATGGGACCAAGACTGAGTCTTTACAGCGGAAAAAATAGTCAGACTAGATTAGGGACAAATGGTTCTTATCTGCCAACAAGTTCTATGTTTCTACCATGGTTTCATAGGGCTTTTGTCGTTGTGTGTATATGTGAAGAGGGCTGTCTGCATATTTTTGTTGTACATTGATGCAGGCGTAGGATAGAATTTTGAGTCATCTTTTATATGAATGTATAAAAAATGGGTTTTGCTCTTCAATCATAATCCTTTAGCAAAACAACAGAAAGGGATCTGTATCTGCATTCGCAACCTCTCCTTTACTGTGATCCTGTGAATCTGAACCGTTATCGTGCGAGATAGGAAGCAGTATTCCATCTAAAACATGCCGAGGAAACCACTGTACTTTACCACTGGATATCTGCAAGAATTAGGGACCTTGAGATGTATTCGCTGATGTTGTTTTAAATAAGGATCTGTGTGTTCTCCTGCCGAGAAATGGAAATGAAATGAAGTATAGGTTTCTGCAATCTCTACAAGAACACATTGCCTCACAAAAAGCAGAAGGAAGAACGATTATTCGTGTGAGCCTTCACTGCGCCGTTTTTTATTTTTATCATCTGTAAATGTACCCGACAATCAACAGAAAGCAGAAGTGAGCTGTGTTTGGAGAGATTTGGTAAATGTGGGGATGGTTTGATGTTTTGCTTGTTTTTTAGCAGTAGAGTGATGCTGCCATCTAGTGGACGGAACATGAAGACCTCGCTGTAAAAAATGTTTCAAACCGTGTTTGACCCAGGCAATGCTCTAAAAAGCTGCATAACTATACATAGTGGGTGCAAACCCAGATAGTAAAGGGTGATGGCCCACGGCACATATACATGTATCATGCAGGGCAGCAGGTATTATAATCGCTGCAGTTAGCTGAATGTACTAGCCTCCGCTGACTGCGCCTGGGGTAGCAGGTCTGGGGTGCGGCATTACAATGCAGTCAAAAGTCAAACAGGCGACCTTATGGGGTGTCAACTGGGAACATTGATCCTTCTCTGCTTTCAGGGCTAATGTGCTATGATAACCAGTAACTTTATAGCAAAACACTCAACAATTGTGCTTTAATTCCAGATATAGGGAATATCCACTTTGTAAACCTATTGGATTATAACCCTGTAAAGCCTACCCCCTTTCCACAGCGATTCATTTGTCACAATAATAATCATAAGATAATTTGTTATCTTTATTTAAAATGCATTTTTTTTCTCGCATATACAGACACCACCTGCTGGTGTTGGTTGTTGATGCAGCTTAACTCTTTCCATTCTAGAGTGTTGCAAAAGACATGGAAAAAAGTTTAAATCCAAGTTACAATTTTAGAAGTAACGTTCATTCTATAAAATTATGGTTGCCCTATTACTATTTTAACGTGTAAGGAGTGCATCACGTAAATTGATTTTACGTAATGTAGCACACTGAGATTAAGAAGGCATGTCTCTTATTACCACCTAATGTCTGTGTTTCACGGCAAGTAGATAACACAGAAGAAGAAAATAAAAATTTCAAACGAGAAGCTAAATACTTGTTTGGTGACTGTCAGGAAAAAATTGTATGGAAGGGGAATATACGGCAGCCCCAGTCTGCTTTAAAAATGCAGCACGGATGCTAAAAATATATAAGCCCTATGAATATTTATATATATATATATATATATATATACATACATGCCTGTATGACTATGGTACTTCTTATACTACTCCACTTACCATACCTCCCCTCTATTGCATGGTAGACTGTAAAGCACTGTATGGATAGAAATACACATACATTTAGATGAACTTGTTCTCGGGGTTTAGGCTGAAGCATTGCTGGGCTTTTGATAAAGAACACACGTAAATTTTGTCCTTGCCTACGCTACTCAATGCTTTTTTTAATAACTATAAAAAATCATCAGGATGTGATACGTGCACAATGTATCGAAAGCTGTGTTTTTAAAAAAAAATCACACTCTTCGCTAATTTTTCTACACCACCTTCTTGGGGAGGGGGGTGTTGTGGGATTACCTGTATCCCTTCTGCTGGGGAACATGTGTCAAGGGGAACCAGTTTTCCTTTTCCATTTGCTGCCAAAATGATCTTTTAACGTAAGCAGTCCATTTGGGCATCTAAGTGTACGCTGTATACACCGGAGCATCGTACACATATATTTAAAAAATATAGTACTGTGCAAAGATTTTAGGCAGATGTGGAAAAAACACCTTAAAGACTGGGACGTACCTGGTACTTCCTGGTCAAAGGACACCGGCAGACCGGGACGTACCAGGTAAGTCATCGATGATGCGCGATCCAGCGTCCCCAGCGATCCGTAGCAGCCACTCCCCCTCAATTCCGTGCAAGGGATCGCTTTGCAGCGAATCATGAGTTTAAATATTTTTAAAAAAATGCGGTCTTCAAGGGAAGACGCAGTTTTCAAAAGTCGGTCCTGAAGGGGTTAAAGAAATAACGCCTTTAAAAAATAGATATGTTAATAGTTAATTTTTATCATTTAACAAAATGCAAAACTAATGAACGGAAGAAAAAATCTCATCAATATTTAGAGCAACCACCTCTTGCCTTCAAAGCAGCATCAATTCATTCAATAACTCTGCAGGTAGGTTTTCCAAACATCTTGGAGAACTAACCATAGTTCTTCTGTGGATTTAGGCGCCTCAGTTGCTTCTGTCTCTTTGTGTAATGCCAGACAGACTCGATGATGTTGAGAACAGGGCTCTGTGGGGGCCAAATCATCACTTATAGGACTCCTTATTCTTCATGCTGAAGATAGTCCTTAATGACTTTGGCTGTATGTTTTGGGGTCGTTGTCATGCTGCAGCATAAATTTGGGGCCAACCAGATGCCTCCCTGATGGTATTGCATGTTGGATAAGTATCTGCCTGTCTGAACTATATTTTCAGAAATGCAGCCCCAAACTTGCACGGAAGCTCTGTCGCGCCTCACTGTTGCCTCTTGTACCACTTTCCAGCCCTTCAGTGAACAAACTGCCTTCTGCACAGCCAGATATTTAAAATTGTGACTCATCAATAAAGAGCACCCAGGGCCGGCCCGACAATGGAGCCAAGTGGGGCAACCGCTCCAGGCGGCACTTTTGAAGGGGCGGCATTTTGCCGCCCCAAGCCCTTTTTTTAAAAAAAAAAAAGCGAAAGAGAGAAAGGGGCGCCGAGTGGTTTTCGCTTACCAAGCTGTCAGTACCCGCTTGGCGCCCCTCTCGCTCTCCTCTGCGGCGAGTCTCCCTGTTCGGTCTTGGTGCCGGCTTGTAATGCTGAGTGCCGGAAGATTTCCGGCGCTCAGCATTACAAGCCGGCACCGAGACCGAACAGGGAGACTCGCCGCAGGATTGCTGAAAGGTAAGTACAAGGGGGGGGGGTGTCGGGAGAGGAAGGGTAGATAATGGGGGGGGCGGCAGGGACGGAGGGAGAGGAAGGGTAGATAAGGGGGGGGCGGCATTTTAAAATTCGCCCCAGGCGGCATTTTGCCTTGGGCCGGCCCTGAGAGCACCAGCTGTCATTTCTCCAGTTCCTGTGTTTTCATGAATAGTTGAGTCATTTTTGCCTCATTTCCATGTAGGATGTATGGCTTTTTTGGCCAGAAGTCTTCCATGAAGACCACTTCTGACCAGACTTCTCCGGACAGTAGTTGGGTGTACCAAGGTCCCACTGTTTTCTGCTAATGCTGAGCTGATGTCACTGCTGGATATCTTCTGATTGTGAAGGGAAGTAAGCATGATGTTTCTTTTATCGGCCACACTAGGTTTTTGTGGCCGACCATTGCGTCTACAGTCCTCAACATTGCCCGTTTCTACGTTCTTCTTCAAAAATCCTTGGACAGATCATCTGGAAACCCCTGTCTGTCCTGAAATTTCTGCCTGGGGGAGAGACCTTGCCTATGCAGTATAACTACCGTGTGTCTTGTTGCTGTGCTCAGTCTTACCATGGTGTATGACTTTGACTTTGGCTATTGCTCACCCAATTTTATTCCTCCTACACAGCTGTTTCTGTTAAATGATTAACAATTATTGATTGTTTCTCAACCTATATGTTAATTTGATGACCAGCACCTGTTTGGTGCCTAAAACATCTGTTAAAGCTTTATGGTAAATGTAGAGCTTCTTTACAGAATGTTAGTAAGGATGGTACTCTGATATGATAAGATAAGGTTTACATTGGCTACGGTGACCACAAAAACACATGTGTATTAAATCTAAGTTTCTATCTCAGACAACACAAATTTATGGTTGCAAATCCTAAATTATGGGATGTTATATTATACATTCCACCGAACACACTGTATACACGCACTGTATACTTTCTACTCTTTTGCCTAAATAAACCATTTGAAAAGGCAGATTTAATTTTAAAAAGCTGGGTTTCCTTTAACCATGAAAGTTAAGCGTTTACTGCAGTTTTGTTTACATGCTTTAAAATATTATTTTTAATCTAAATATATAATCAGAAGTATTGTTTAATATGATTGTATCTTAATTATTATTATTATTTCAATATTAATATGATTAAAAATTGAAGTATTAAGGAATAGTTTTGTTAGATGCTGAGACATTAATAAAGAATACTTGATAATCCCGAATATAATTTAATGAAGGTGATGAAAACTAGTAAAGGGGGAAAATCCTTAAAACCCTCTATAACGATTTCAATCCTTTTAAAGAACTTTCAGATCAGAGTTCTAAAATCTGTATTGGATTATGGACGAAAACACAGCAAGGCTGTTTTCGAAACATACCACAAATATAAATATTTTAAAAGGAAATAACACTACCATGAAATATTGATTTGCTTTGAAAAGGTGAATCGAGGTAAAAGAACATCTTGAAGGCAGTAGAAGACAGAGATAAAAAATAAGAGTGGCTGAACACACAACAAGTCACATTATAAACCAAGACTTTAAAAGAGTTGTGTTACAGGCAGAAGTTGTGTTTGAACAAAAAGGCCGCTATCTTCTATCTTGCCATGTTGTTAGTTAGGCCTCCCTGTTGATCAGCCATGGTGGAGCTCAAACCTTGATCTTGCTTTCATTATCTCTGTCTCTGTGGTAGCTTTTTCTATCTCTATATTTTGACACGTAAAAGCAAAGGTTTGACTCTGGCTTCTTTGGAGTATAAACAAATGTCTAAAACTTTTAAAAAAAAAACGACTTGTTCTAAAATTAAAGATCACCCCTAATGCAATTGAGTAAATTTTTAGTCGTACCAAGGCTACTGAGTCTCTAGATTGAGTGCAAAGTTATAAAACAGTAGCTGTTAAGATGTTAAATTGAAAAAAAATGTAAGAAACATACAGTTGAGGGCGGAAGTCTACATACACCTACGGTGAAGACATTCAAACTCCACACATTTCATGTTACCGTACGGTTCTTTTGGCAAGTTCTAAGGCATCTACTCTGTTCACATCAAAAGTCATTTTGAAACAATAGATTACAGAATTCTTTGAGCTTTATTTCACTATATCAGAATTCCGATGGATCACAATTTTACATACACCAAGTTTACTGTGTCTTTAAATAGTCTGGAAGATTCTAGAAATTGATATGACTTTTTGGATATTCTGATTGGCCGAGTGTTATAATTAGGAGTTCATTGGCACCTGTGGTTGTATTTAAGGGTATATCTGTAGAGCCAGGGCCTTTTCGCCACTGGTACCATGGGAAAATCTAAGCAACCAAGCCAAGACCTTAGAAAAAAAAGGTTGTGGACTTCCTCGAGGAGCAATTTCCAAAGAACTGTGGGTACCACAATCAACTGTACAAACAATTGTATTCTCGGCCTTTTGGCTAAGATCAAGTGTAGTTCCTCTTTGGGAAGGGGGGGGACTATGCTGATCCTCTGGCCTTAGGGTTCGGGATAGCAAATGGAGCCCGAGGTGGAATTGCCCTGGCAGAAATGCTGGAGTCACCGTGTGTGGTATTGCACGCCACTGCACACGGTGAGCGCACGTTCTCACTGGCGGCCTACCAGCACTACCTTTTCCCCAGGTACCTTCTGGTCCTGGGGTTAAGACTTTATTTTTGAATCTGGCAGGCCAGCAATGGCCTGTCCCTAAATTATTTTTCTTAATTTATATATTCACTTCGTTTACACGAGTGCCAATTAATTTGTCCCCCTTTTGGAATTCACGGCTTTCAAATTCACGGCTTGGCCCTCACTATTCTATGGTACACGATTTTGTACTCACGTTTTGGACACTGTTTTCTTTTTAAGAGGCAGTGAAGCCTGGACTTTGCTGGAGGAGGATTGGGAGCCTTCTGGCCCCTTCCTCCCTTCCAAAAAAGCCAACAAGGAGTCTCACTCTTCGGGGTGAGACTCAAGATCCGACCCTCCCATGGGGGGGGGGTTGGAATTTGTCCGAGTTCTCCGTGAGGGAACTCGGTATCGTAGTCTGGCTTCTGCTGCCTTGTGCACAGAATGCGGCACCCAAAGGAGCACGCACCTCGGGCTTCCAAGGAAAAAAAAACAAAAAAAAACCCAATTGTATGCAAACATAACAAGCTTGGGACTACATAGACGCTGCATCCTGAAGCAATACCTCCATCAGCTAGAAAGCTAAAACTTGGTTGCAACTGGGTCTTCCAGCAGGACAATGATCCTAAATGTACCTACAAAGTATTGGAGCGGCCATCACAAAGACCTGACCTGAATCCCATAGAAAATTTGTGGATTGAACTGAATATAGTTATCAAAATTTGTAAGGCATTGTAGTTGTCAGCAGGTAGAGTGCCAAGAGCGCTAAAGCCTGGCCTCATTTGTACCCTTGCGATTTCAGGCCATGATCCGGAGATCTGTAGAAGCGGTGGTCTCCAGGAAAAATCCCAGCTATGGTTAGAAACATACCTTGTCTATATAGGTGCTACTAAAATCTTAAATGCATATGAGAGCTGAGTTGGCCAAATTCTGCAGAACCCCCCTATGGTAAATACTCATTTTTTCTAAATATTTTAAAGAATGCATACTAAATTACTTAAATACAAAATACTCAAATACACATTCTTCTTTGGTGAGGATGCCTAGGACATTAAACTGCCCCTTTAATATGAATGCATTTCAGGTTATGATGTTCAGCATTAATTTCTACGGTCTACATGCACCGTAGCACTGGTGCGTCTACCATGTAGGGGACATTATGCCGGTGGCTACATTAACCCCTTCAATCCCCTATAGACGTACCGGGACGTCCTAAAAACGCCCACAAAGAAACCCCTATGGACGTCCCGGTACGTCCAGCCCTTCGTGCAGCGTCAGGGACACATCCCTGCCTCTGCACGGGAGACCAGGCTGTCGTTTGACAGCCTGGATTCCCCCCTGGCAGCAGAAGCCGGCATTGCTGGCTTTCTGCTGCCCAATCTCCCGTAACAGCTTCCGGCATGAAAGTGCGTTTGCAACTGCGCGATCGGGCATTCCCTTCCGGGTTACGTCACTGCTGACGTAACCCGGAAGGTCATCGGAGGACTGGATATCCCCTGCGGGGATATCCTGCCCTCCGATGAGGCACAGAGACGCTGCAATCTCTATGCAGGTCTGTGAGGACCTGCATAGAGATCACAGTGTGATCGGTGCAGGGGGATCGCGGGGAGGGGAGTGAGAAACCATCTCTCTCACTCCCCCTCCCGTCCTGAAAGAGAAAAGCAGAAAAAAAAAAGTTAATTCAATTGAAAAATAATATTAAATAAATCATTAAAATAATAATATATATAATACAAAAAAAATTATAATGTGAGCTGTGATGTCATTGTGACATCACTGGCATGTTCAGGAGGTCCCTAGGAGGACCTCTAACCATTTCTTTGTAAAAATAATATATAAAAAATAAAAAAAAATGTAAAAAAATTAAAATAAAATAAAAATTAAAAAAAATATATTAAAAAAGACCACCATACATGCCCATCTTTTCCTGAACGCATATTCATTATAAAAATACAAATATGATTCAACATAAGTAAATTTAATAGCAACAAAGAATGGTAAAAAAAAGCAAAACCTAATGTCCCCCTGATGCTCAGCCAGTTAAATGCCCCCATGATACTGGCTGAGGATTATGGGAAGTATAGTACACAGCAGCAGGGAAATTGTAAAGGCTAATATGAGTACCCTACCAGGATCATACCCTAAAGTGGGCTGATTGGGGACAGAGCTGACACTGAAGAGCTGAATGGGGACAGCAATGACATGGGGGGCTGATTTGGGAAAGAAGTGACACTGGGGACACACTTACATACACACACACACACACACACACACACATACCTATGTTTTTGTTTTTAACGAATACAAAAAAAAATATTATATAGCTTGTACAAAAATAAATTGGTTTACTAACCTTCTACTTCCACTTTTGGGGGGTTTCGTCTAGACCTCCATCCTCTGGTAGCAACAGACTGTTTTCTATGTATACAGGATGTCACTGACCTGACATCCGGTGCTCCAGCAGTCTGAGTGCGAGGGGGCGGAGCTTTCACCCCTCACGCTGCTCCCATCACTATGCGGCCATCAGATTGCTGGAAAACTGATCTAAACGGCTGCTGGGTGCTGATGCCGCTGGCCGGAGCTACTTTAATACTTTTTAAAAAAAAAATTAATATGGCAAGCCGGATCTGCTATTAAATGAAAAAAAAAAGTATTCAAGTAGCTCCGGCCGTATTAAATTGCCCCCCGGCCCAGCCTGCCCCTGCCCATGTTCCTAGAACCTAGTAAAGTATAATACATTTTAGCTTTACCTGTGTGGTCAGGGGAATTTTCCATTCTCTTTGTTTGGGGTTTTTTTTGAGCTCTACTTTAACCTGCTGCTCATAATTATTTCATATTAATGGGTTTTATTATAATTATTTATTGGTTTATATAGTGCTTTTTGTGGCTACATGCACTATACACAAACACATACATGCACACATACACTATACATACATACTACATACATTACATACTGTACATACATATGAATCACATACACACATACACAGTACCTATTTGAAGCTAGGAATAAAGTCTGGCTCCTTCACACTGCCCTCAGTTGATTGCTCTGTGATGTGGCTTCTTATCCAGTTTCTTGCCCTGTGTGTGAAGACTGACAAACTGTCCCGGCTAGAGGTTATTTGGAAAACTGATGTAAACGGCCGCTGGGTGCTGATGCCGCCGACCGGAGCTACTTTAATACTCTAAAAAAAAATGTAATATGGCAAGCCGGATCGGCTATTAAATGAAAAAAAAAAGTATTAAAGTAGCTCCCGCCGGCGGCATCAGCACGCATCGTTTAGATCAGTTTTCCAGCAGTCTGATGGCCGCCTAGTGATGGGAGCAGCGTGAGGGGTGAAAGCTCCGCCCCCTCGCACTCACCTTTCCCCCCTCACGCTGCTCCCATCACTACGCGGCCATCAAACCGCTGGAAAACTGATCTAAACGGCCGCTGCGTGCTGATGCCACCGGCTGGAGCTACTTTAATCCTTTTTTAATTTATTTAATATGCCGGATCGGCTTGCCATATTAAAAATAAAGTATTAATGTAGAGCCGGCCGGCAGCATCAGCACCCAGTGGCCGTTTAGATTAGATTTCCAACAATCTGATGGCCGCATAGTGATGGGAGCAGCGTGAGGGGTGAAAGGTGAGTGTGAGGGGGCGGAGCATTCACCCCTCACACTGCTCCCATCACTAGGCAGCCATCGCACACGGCCGCTGGGTGCTGATACCGCCGGCCGGCGCTGCTTTAATCCTTTTTTTTTTTTATTTAATAGCCGATCCGGCTTGCCATATGAAATTTTAAAAAAAAGTATTAAAGTAGCGCCGGCCGGCGGCATCAGCACCCAGCGGCCTTTTAGATTAGATTTCGGGCGGCCTGGGGGGCCCCCCGGCCCAGCCCGCCCCTGCTTAACACGCACTTTTGATACTGTGGATCTATAGACTAGAGAGGCAGGAACGTAGCAGGGCCATGTAACACTCTTCACAGTTAAACTTAAAAACACATCTCTATTGGGAATCCATTAGGTGGCATCCAGTCCCAACCCGGAGACTTTTAAACTAAAGTGATTAGCCTCCATAACCCACGTGTGCAGCTCCTGCCTGTGCAATACACACAGACTCCCCACCCTTGTTTGGAGGCTTTAACCCCTTGGTGCCTTCTTAGGGGGAAGGCTTTATGCACTCCACCACAGTGTACATGTGTGTGAGCCTGAATGTGTGTGGGTTAAATGTGTCAGCATGAATGTGCATATCTAAGTGTGTGTGAGCATGGATGTGTATGTATAAGTGTTTGCGTGTGAGTATGGATGTGTATGTGTAGGTATCTGTGAGAGCATGAATGTGTATGTATTAGCATGGATGTGAAGTGTGGGTATGAATGTGACAAGGATGTTAACATAAATGTGTAGGTTGTAAGTGAGTATATCTGTGTACATGTGTGTTGGTGTGAGTGTGTAAGTCTGTGCAAATGTGAGAGTGGGTGTAAAAATCTGTGCCAGTGTGTATGTGAGTTATTGGGGGACAAGGGGGGGTACCAAAATATAGGACCAAGCGGACAAAGAAAGAAGACAGAAGAAAGACAACAGAAGAGTTAGAGAAAAAGCAGAGCAGAGTTTTAATTCAACAGGGCTGGCAGTAATCTAGTTTGTCTAGTGAAACAGAACCCAATTATCAATTAAATTTGGTTATTTGGTGGATTTATTATTTAAGGGGGTAATTACTTGTCCGCATACAGCCTGGTAGGATTGTATAGCTTGTTTTCTTCTATACATGAAATCATCATTTAAAAACTGAATTTTGTGGTTACTTGGATTATCTTTGTCTAATATTAAAATAAATTTGATAATCTGAAACATTTCAGTGTGGCAAATATGCAAAAATTAAAGTAACCGTGAGAAATGGATGTTAATGGTCCCAAAACGTCAGCTTGTCACATGATTTGATTAAAAGTGGAGTTAAAGTAAGTCCAGTGAGTTGTTTTTCATATATATATATATATATAGACAATATAACTAGAGATATAATAGTTATACATACATTCATACAGAAAGTCCATGTCCCACAGCACTTACACTAGAGGTATGGAGTGCATTCAGTCTAGAATAGGGGTGCGAGTGCAGATAATGGTCGCCTGACCCCAGAACCCTACGCTGATCTGAGTCGCATGATAAATAGTATGGATTGATGGTATTGAATAGCTCATTTGTTTTTCTAAGAGACAGCTTTGTTTATGCACACGGACTTAATCAGGACCTTGGTGTAATGTTCTAATGCATGTTTCAGGCAATAACCAATACATCACATCTAACAGAGAACATCCAATTCATTAGCAGGCACCAACTATTTATAACAATCTGTCACTTGCCAATCTAAAATTTATAAATCCAGGCTAACATCAACTCAGCTCCCATCGCCGCTTCATTTCTCAAGATGAAGGGGGTTTGTTTGTGAAGAAGTACAGAGAAGTCAGATCGTAAGATTGTTTGGCCTCCTGCTGACAAACACAAGGATTAAAAACATATTTTTTATGAACTTGTGTTAAAGCTATGAAATAGAAAAATGAACAGATTGATAGAATATATATACTAGCATTCAAAAAAAAATGTGTCCATTACAATAACATGTATCAGAAATCCAGCGCAGACGGGGTTAATGTTGTTAACGACAAAAAACAATGACACTTAGGTAGTTATAGGTAGTTTTAATGAATAGATGTAGTTAAGCTGTGATAGGTTAAGAAATCATAAATCATTACCGAATTGACTATTTGGATAATATCACAAGAATTCCACTACTATTCCGCACTGATATTATTATTATTATCTTTTATGTCAAACGGAGCTCGGCTCAGAAGCTGATTTTACAACAAAGGAGAGCAAATTACCAGAGCCCAAACCCAACGCTGCAAATATATACATAATAATCATGAGGCTTTAGCATTGTATTCTGTATTCTGGCCAAAAGCACACAAGCTCACCGGCCACGTCAAGGCTGGGCTTCCACACCAAGTGATTATCTGTGTATTACCTGTGCCTTACTCAATGAATCATTAATGGAGACCTCAAAACTTCAGAGAGAGGGGCGATGAATGCCCACCATCGGTGAATATTAGGCATGCGTTTCCACAGAACCAAGGTGATGGGTACTTCATTATGAATACCAAGAGATACGATTTCTGAACGTTGTTCTCTCAGTGCCAAGGTTGGTCTCCATAGCTTAAGGGACTCAAAAAACAGTCTAATGTGACCTCTTACTTGGATTGGGGCCTAAAAAGCTACTTCGCCCATTCAGAAGTGAAAAGTAAATATTAACAGCAAAGCATTGAGAACGCCTGCTGGAAATGGATAAATAAAAAAATAACAAATGCAGTTGTTTGACAACTCTGGTGTGAACTGAAGCATTATAATGGCTGCTTGTTTTAGTTGAAGATATAGCATGTAACCATTAAATGTTTATGACCTATAACAGATAAAATAACAGAGCTCCTAAAGTTTCCTTTTTTAACTTGCTGTTTAGTTCGGCGAAATAAATAATATCACAGGGAGATCTCAATGAAACCATGTTCACTGGCAAAACCTTCCTCACCTTAGCCACCCATGCTGTGGCCCTCCAGATGACCAACAAAACCTTTGAGAAATAAATGAAAGTACAAAGGTTTAGTCCAGCGGCTCCAAGAATCATACCTGATTACATAGCATCTGGTACATCTTGTGATTTCCTGGTGGTGTTTACCCTTGCCCTTCACCCCAGGTTGCCCACTCCTTACCCTCCATCCTCATTGTGAGCTATCTCTGATTCCTACCTCCCATAAGGAGCAGGAGATACCCAGGCCTGACGTTTCTAGGTACAATAATATATGTAAATGGCCTAAACCAAAATTCAATCAGATCATGTGGATCCGACTTACCTCTCTAACTTGATATAATAGATTATGACGACACTTCAGATTTCCCCTAGATTGCTCTTCTTGTCCATTCACGATATATTGGCTTTCAATGTATCCTTCATTCCACATGCCTTGAAAAATTAAAATGTATATGATCTCAACACGTATTCACCTTCTCATGGTGAACACACTATGCAAAATTCATTGTTACCTTGCTCGGATGTGACTGTGACAGATGATGAGATTGAAGCTCGAACTTTAATTCCATCGCGTTACATTATTCATTCTGTTCAAAACGTTCTCCCTCCGCCGCAAAAAAAAAAAAAAATGATGCTTGATTTATTCTTCGGAATCCATAGTTTATTAAGCCTGGGATTGCAAAGAGAATGTTTTAGTGTTTGAAAGATGAATACAGTGTTTGAAAACATGAATGACAGAATACAGCGTTTCCAGGGGAAAAGGAGAAAGAAACGATAAAATAAAAAAGATAACTGTTATAGTAAAAGAAAAAGTTTTATTAAGATAAAGTGTAAATAATAAACCATTAAACTTGAAGGCAAGTAGTTTAATGATTTTTTATTGAGATGCCTGTTCTAAAGCCAGGATATCCAAAAACTGGTCTATTTGTGGCCATCAAGGACATATGTGTTTAATGGTATTCTGCTTCTTGGTGGCGGGTGGTCAACACAGCCTGCAGGGGTTAAACCACCCATAGGATCTGCTGATGAATGGTCAATTTACAAAATGATTTATTTTTTCTAGGACTTAATGCTTTGTTACATTCCAATGCAATACACTTCTTCAGGCCAACATAAAACCACAGAGGTCTCTCCTTCAGATGGATCTTTACCTATCTTTCCCTATGTTGGCCCAATAAAAGGTATCGTGACTAAAGACGTATATTCTTTTGGACCAATATGGCTATATCCATTGGATTACATTCCAAAAAGCTGTTGTAAGCTTTGTTATGTATAACGTGCCAACTTATGCAGAGTTAAATTATTATTAACTCATTACAACATTGGCATGTCTTTTTGTGATGACCGACTTCTTGTGTTTTTTCCATGTCTTTCCAGGTTTTTCCTGGTTAAAAAATGTTTTGCCCCCATTATGATGAACAGGAAATATTCACTGAAATGGACAGAGGCAGACATTTCAGTAATTGCCCCACCAATGACTCCCTTCAGCTTTGCCTTGCACACTGCCTACAGCTGATTGCGAAACCAAGGAGGTAGTTCTGCAATTTAACCACTAGATGGTGCTAACGGATCCCTTAACTTTCAGTATGCAGCCGTATATGTTCCATGCCTCAATCATGTCAGATTTTTAATAACTATAATTTTAATTGGATCTGTGTGAAGTCAAGATACCAAGCAGCAAGTGCGGTAGATTGATAGCCAGATATACTGATGAAATGAGTCATCGGATGCAGATAAGTCTTGGTGTAATAAGCGTTGGATCTGAGCAAATTCAGAACTTGTGATTTCATAAACTAAATCGGATGCTGTTTTTGTGACAAGCCTAGGACACCATGGCAACGAATAATGCTCGTGTCCATAAAGGAAACAGACGTACATTTGTATTGCATGATGATGTCGTGGAAAGAAAGAAAATGTGTGTTTTACAGATAAAAAAATATATAAAGTTACTAAGAAAGTTTGTGAAAAGTTTGTACAATCAGAAAATAGTTTGGCGAATTCAAAAAAGAAAACTAGAAATGTAACTTTTTTGACTGAAAGATTGAAACTTCCCTGTAAATCTCTGTTTCATGTTAATGTGGATATTTACATTGGATGAAAAATTATAAAAATTCTCTAAATTATGTGGTATATTACTAAAATTCTTTATCTCATGTTAAAACATGAAATGCATTCATACAGACGCACTTCACTTTCCATTTTTGTCCAATTGCAGAATTTTTTTTATTAACAAAAACCCGTTGAACTCTTAAATTCACACAGATGATCACCAAATCCTTGAAGTAAAACAGTATTTTATTTTATTATTATTATATTATTATTTATATTATTAGTCAGTGCCTAAAAACCTTTCTTTAATGTAAATTGGGGTTCCTTTGTGTTTCTTGACAGCCTTGCGTAGTTTTTTTTTAATTATTATATGAATTTGTAGATTAGTGGAAATGAACTTTTATTGGATATTCCCTAAAAAATTTATTTAAACCGGGGGCACAACAAAAAAAAATGAAATAACAATAAACAGAGTGGGTACTTAAGAGCGAGTAAAAAAGCTTCATAGCCCCTTGGAGATCGGGTGAGTATGGGGTGATACTCAGCCCGGGCAAATGCCAATGTGCCAGATGGCAAGTCCGTGCCTAGATTACTGTGGGTACATGGATACAAAGTTACTTAGTGTTTCCTAAGCACAAAGTAGCTTACCATGTTGCCATTAAGATATATAAAGCTATCAGAAGGATGTATACAATATTAGGTGACCAATTGCCCACTCTATTGGGTTTGAATAGTATGTTCATCACAAGTTGTTAAGTCCATTTCCTTACTTGATTATTTGGTTTCCCATATGTGAGAACATTGAGTAAAAAATTATGTTTTATTCTTTTTTCTACATAGTGAAATGATGTCATGGGATACAATGTGTGGCTTGCCTAAAACTTAGCACCAATAAAGTTCCGGTGCTTATAAATAAATCTCTCTGGACTAAAAACACGCTCTCTCCAGGTCCATAAAACTGAGATCCAACTTGAAAGGCAAAGGGTTAACCAATATAACACAGCGAAGCAGCTAATGGTAAGGTCACCTAAACATGATGCTCAAATAATGCTACATAAAACACACAACGCTAACTCAAATGTACGACCAGTACCAGAATGACATTTTTTTCTTTTATTTTTCTTGTATAAATTACTTTTATTAATAAATGTAATAAAATTACACTTTTCTTATGCTTTCTGTTCACCGTAAAAGTCTTCGTAGATTTATAGCTGCCAGATCATCAGGAGGAACTCCCCAAAGCCGAGGCAGTATGTTCCTAATGATCTGATGGGATGCAGGTGCTCGTCGCCAGTGACTTGATAGCGGCGTTACTGGATGATCCACGTTCAAGAAGCTGCACTTATGAGACGTGCTCTCTCTCGAAAGGCACCAGCTGTTTTCACTTTAACTTTATTTGGTGTTATTATTAACTGATTTCTCAAACAAAATTTACTCTGTGATGCTAATCGCTTGGTTTTTTTTTAATCCACTAAATGGATGAGGAACAGTAAGCTGTTTTAAAACTTCTATTTATATTGTTTGAAGAACAACAGGGAATACTTATGAAAAGCAATTCTGAAGCAAAGTTTGAAAAATTGGTCACCATAGCAACCATTGGAATGGTTCAATCAGCACGAACTTTCCAATGGTTACTATGGTGATAAAAAGTCAGTGTTGGCTCTAGGTCCCCTGCCTGGCATCAAAATAATGTCAGGATGGTCCTCTGGAACTGTTCAGGAACATGTGGACATTGGGAGTGTGTTTATCCTCCTAAAGCACTGTTCCGTAGAAGCTCAATTGAACCCAACTGAGGTCCATCATCCCTAGACTACCACATGATGAAAAGTTCAAAAACTGAAACGATTGTTTCTTTACGTCCTTTCAAAAATCTAAATTATGATAAGTTCAAAATGTATCAATATGTTTCAATGTCTGTCTTTCTATATATCTTAGAGGTGTTGAGAGAAACAGAGAACTTGACAGCAGATGAGAACCCGTGAGTGCCTTGTTCTGTGGAGATTTACTGTATATACACACATACTAACTTTGGTCTTTCTACCTTGATCGTTAAATGTTAGGGAGCTTGAATGAAGGCCCCGATTTTGATTGAATATCTTAATCTCATTTATCTAAATACCTGCCTACTCTTCCCTGGTAGGGTCTCCTTCAGCCACTTCTCCTGCAAAAGATTGGCGATTTTTTGAAGGTCAGTGACCGGCACACGTAAAGTCAGGTGACAGAAGGAATAAATTAAACATTTATACATCCTACATAGTACAAGGGGCGGCACTTTACATGTTCCCGTCAGTAACAATTGAGATTTGTATATGTGTTCTTGAGCATGCTAGGGGATGATCACAAAGGCATAACAAGCATGGCCGTCTCTAGCCAGAGTTAAAGGGGCAAGGACCTAAAATGCATTTTCCACATAGATAGGAGACGGATAACCCAGCGAGAATTATATAAGAATAACAACTGTCACAAAACCGGACATATGAAACTCCCTTTATTGACTGAACACTGAACCAAGGTTATAGTAGAGCCTACATCCAAATTACTGGCCAGTCACTAAGTAAATTCATTTCCATGTTATGTCGAACAAGGTGTAAGGTTCTGCAGGGTCGTATATCCGTTAATAAAATCTATATCCCTGATGGCCTTGTTTGTGTTTACCTTTATTGTCAATTCCATAGGAAGCCTTTTTTTCCCATCAGTGATCACGCTCTCCCATGCTCTCCATTACAAATTCTATTTCCAGCATCCCGGTGAATTGAATAATAACCCTGATTAATTAATGAATCCCTGGTGCTTATTGGTTTTATTGATTCTCATTAATTTATGAATTGCTGCAACTTATTGATCAGTTGGGTCATCATGACTAATTTATAAATTGCTTGATCCAACATCCGAATTGATTTTGGAACAGGCATCTAATAAACTACAGCATTGATTTTTTTTGTGTGTGTTGTTTTGAATAGCAATCAGTGTCATTACACAGAAAGAAAACAAATATGTCGACTTCGCCCCATGTCCCGATAACATTTATGTATACTGTAACGGAATGGGGCGCTTGTGCCTCACATCCCTGATTATGTGGCTACAAGATGGGTAGCAGCTCTGATTCTCAGAGTAAAGGGGCTCCTCTGGGGAAAAGGGTCTCCCAAAGAACTTTATTGGGGGATTGTGCTTAGTTTTTATAGTCACTTCACCGGGGTAATGGAAATTGACAAACACAGGAAATGGGAAAGGATTAACATAATTAACACAAAACTAGCAAGGGATTATGCAGACATCAGCACCATAATTCAACAATGGTGAATACACAACAGAGGTGAATGGGTTAGGGAAGTAACACTTAACCATAGACTAGATGGTCATTCTTATTACACATGAAATGGAAACAACAGGGTGAATATACAAAATATTACAATTTAACCCCTGTAAATCAATGCCAAGTCTCAGTTCCAATAACCCATAAAATGGGAGTTCAGCATCTGTTATATACATGATGTTTAAGGCGAAAAACCCTTATACCTAGGGATGGGTGAATTATTCACCTAACTTGAGAAAAGTTATTGTTTCCTGTGTAGGGATATTTATGTATATACTGTATATATGCATTCATAGCCGTAAAATGTAAATTCATATAAATCAAGAGCCACATTCATAGCTGCAGACAATGATGTGAAAATGCAGCTGAAGATCATTAGTACATATTAATTATTATCATATATCATTGATGCAGACCTTCTTTCTGTAGCAATTATGCAGATAAATACTTGGGTGGATTTTATATATGGCAACAGCACAGAGCATTCTAGGAATGGTTCTAGGAAATGCCAAGAGGGCTAACTTAATTATTTATGGACTCGCCTAATGGAGGAGCCGCCATATTGGAGAATTACTATACCAGGCCAAATAGATGCAGAGGGATCCACGGAGAGCGAGAAGCAGTTCTATACTTTGTTTTTCTCTGCGGATACATTTGCTTTATTTTGCAACAGGGTGGAGCCTTGGAGCACACACTCACCCCTGATTGGAGGAATTAAAGAGAAGTTCCTCCCTATCGCAGAAGTACTACACCAGGTCAGAGAGAGTGAATGAGAGAGAGTGAATTAGAGAGAGAATGGCAACAATGTTCCTTTCCAAATTAAAAAAAGCCCTACCAATTTTGTCCAAACCAAAAATTGGTTGTTTGAAAACGAATGGGCCAATACCGGAATGAATCATTTGTCCAAATTGTTTTTGGTCCATTGCACAAGCCTATTACATGCATATCCCTTACAACCACGGGATAATAACTAAAAGAAGTTCTCCTTTAAGAGTAACCAATAAACATTTAATTAAAAATAGGTCTTTTTCATTCCCCGGTAGTTCAGTGTAGTTTACATAGACCTGCGCAGGCATGGAAAAGAACAAAGCTGTTAATAATGCAGAAAGATTTATCAGTTTTACAACATAATAAAATAATAATATGGCAATGTACTAGTAATATACCCAGCATTTAAAAAAAACCTGTTTTATTGGCTAAATTATTCAACATGAATTTGCTTGCATAGGTCTGGATATACTAATTTTTTTTGCATTATTAGCTTTTATACGATCAAAAGATTCTGCAGATGATACATAAGAAATTTAAACAATCAGGGTGTGGAGGGCCCTAGTTTGACCACACAATCTCAATTGAAAATGATTTTCTGTTATACCTACAAAACATACAGTGAATAAAGATAATAGGAAAGAAAAAATCTACTGGGTGGGCTAAATTGTAGAAGCTGTACTAATAGTTAATTTTATTGTCCTACTGGGACTGCAGCTAAAGGCTTTTTTTAATTTAATAATTGATTATTTTAAAATTAGAAGACATTTAGACATTTTTTAAATACTGTCCCTGAGTAATGCTTTGGTAATACACTTTCCCTAGCAAAGCCTCATATTTTCTAGAGCACAAAATAAATTACTGGCATTAATAATTAGTCGGGTCAAAGCAGGGGGTTGTGCACGTGCGGGGCTGCGTGTCCAAGTGGTCCTTCATCAGCTGCATGCTCTCTGCTGACAGATTTGTTTTGTTCGGGTTGTTTCGCCAATCAAAGATATATATTTTCAATTGTCCAGATGGAGTGATTCTATCTTCCACGGTATAGGCATAGTCAGCAGAAATGTATAATATGAACCCTGTTACGGTCATAAATACTACCAGCAGCAGTAGCACTACTAGTCAACATCCTGGCCTTGGTAGTGGTCAAATGTTCTCCATCCCACCTACCAATGTAAGGTGCAATTTTAGTTACCAACAAATGAATGAGTGGTGGGACCAAAGGCGAAGATTGATTCTAAACTCTTTTATTAGACAATAAAATGTGCAAATTAAGTAACCGGAAGCGCCACAGTTTTGGTGGGAGTTCGTGTCAGGTTATGTCCACGGAGATACGGATGAAGATAGAAGATGGGAAAAAAAGATAATAAAGAAGATAAAGAAGAAAAGATGAAGAACAAGAAGATGCGGAAGTGGAAGCAAAAGCAGAAGTGGTCGGCAGAGAAGATAGGGAAACATTTAGAGAATGTGAGAGAGAGAGTGAATGAGAGTATGAGAGAGAGTGAGAGTATGAGTAAGAGTGTGATAGAGTGTGAGTGATAGATCAGACAGATTTCGTAAAAAAAAATTGTCTAACTTTGTTGCGAGATTCAGTCCTATACTATGTGCTGGATGAGTCTGTCTGCAAGTGCCTGCTCAATGCCCTAGTGCTGCTACCACTCTATCACATTCCATACTCTGAGGGATTAGTTCATCAAAATGGACAATTTTGCTCCAAATGTATTTTCCAAAAGAAAAAAGGCCTTCCCAATTTCATCCGATTTCTCTAAATTGATTTTGCGCGCCATGCACAAGTCTACTTAATACATTTTTCTGGTATAATATATACTATATTTTATATTATTTATTCAAAAAAATAAGCCTCTTCAGAACTGGAGAACTCAATAATGTAAATAAACCAGTATAGTTCTAGAAGCATTTTCCCTATTATTTAGAAAATTCAGACCCTAGAGAAAGAGTTATTTTGCACCATTTAAATTTTTTCAAGGTCATTTTAATTCTCAGGATCCAACTTTCTATGGTCAAGTGATACTGACTGGTTTAAAGGTTTGTTTCCATAGCAAAAGAAAACTTATAGTTTTTTCAAGTGTTTACCATTTTTGTGTAAAAAAAAAAAAAAAAATTTACCGAGATCACTCAGTAAACATAAACAAATAAGACTAAATTGTAAAGAAGGGAAGTTTATTTTAAAAGGAGAAAACCTGTTAGAACAAGAGGTCATAATATAAAACTAGAGGGTCAGAGGCTTAGATGTAATGTAAGGGCAAATTAGGCTCACAGTATGGACTTGCATTGTTTAAGTAAGTGGCCAGTTTGTGCAGCAGAAGAGTTGTAGGAGAAAGCAAGATAAGCCAGAAATTGTTTTAATTTTGTAAGCTTGGAGATCTCACTCAGTGAACATCATGCCATATGTATTCATACTTAGAGCGGCAGTTCCTGGGTCCAAATCACCCTGACTTAAGTGTGAGCAAGTGGCCTCTCTGGAAGTTCAGATTGGAGAATTATTTAAAAGTTGAGTTACTTAACAGAAAATTGTATTAAGCTGGTCAGAAAGAGCAAAAAAATTAAAGAAACCGCTGTGGTACTCCGCAGGAGTGGCCAAACTAACAAGAAGTTAGCAGTTAGTAAATACAACAAAACCCAAAGTGAGAAAGATAGACATTTCTGTAAGATTAGGCAGAAAAAGGCAAAGCGAGTTATAAGAGCTGCCAAATCACAGGCAGAAGAGAATTGCCCTGTCACTAAAAAAAGGGAGATAAAACATTTTTTTAGATATATAAATGAGAAAAGGAAAGCAAAACAAGGATTAGTTAGATTAAAAAAGAAAAGAAGGAATGTATGTAGAAGAGGATAAAGGTCTAGCTGACGGCCTCAATGAATATTTCTGTTCAGTTTTTACAAATTAAAATGAAGGAATGGGACCTCAGTTAGGAACAAAGACATTTGACATGTGAGTTTATTGAGTCTACTTCAGTTGTCTAAGGTAAAGACAAATAAGTTGATGGGATACACCCCAAGTTATTAAAAGAGCTTGGGGGTGTACTAGCAAAACCATTAACTGATATATTTAATGAATAATTGTTAATGGGAGTAGTCCAAAAAGATTGGAAATGAGCGAATGTTGAGCCCATTCGCAAGAAAGGCAGTAGGGAGGAGTCTGGCAACTACAGGCCAGTAAGTCTTACATCAGCAGTGGGAATATTAATGGAAACGATGTTAAAGGACAGGATTGTTGAACATCTGAAGTCACATGGGTTTCAAGATCAAAAACAACATGGGATTATATTTTAGAAAGATCATGCCAAACTAATCTTAATCGGTTTTTTTGATTGGGTAATTGATGAAGGTGGTGCCGTAGACATTATGTATCTGGATTTCAGTAAGGCTTTTGATTCTGTCCCACATAGAATACTTCAATCTCTGAGTTTAGATATCAATGTTGTTGAATGGATTAAGGAGTGGCTGAGTGACAGACAACAGAAGATTGTAGTCAATGAAGTATATTCGGAGCAAGGTCTTGTTACCAGTGGGGTACCTCAGGGATCTGTACTTGGACCCCCCTGGTAATGCAAGCAGAATGCTTGGTTATATAGGGAGAGGTATTAGCAGTAGAGAGAGGAGCTCATGCCGTTGTACAGAGCACCGGTGATTGTATTGTATTGTGTACAGTACTGGAGAGCGGATCTCCAAAAGGATATAGATATGTTGGAGAAAGTTCACAGAAGGGCTACTAAAATGCTTCATGGATTACAGGATAAAACTTACCGGAAAGGTTAAAGGATTTTAACATATATATATACTGTATATCTAGCCTGGAAGAAAGACATGACGGGGGATATGATAGAAACATTTAACCCCTTAACGACAATTGCCGGTCCTGGCACGACACGGAAAAGCACGTGCTTTACGACAATTGACGTGCCAGGACCGGCACGTCTTTAAACGGGTGCAGAAAGCGATCTGTTTTCGCTTTCTGCACCCAAAAATTGTTGCTGAATGCCTCGACCTCGAGGCATTCAGCAACGCCGCGATCGGAACGAAGGGGCCATCTCTGGCCCCTCCACGGGGCGTCAACATCCGCCATACTTTGTATGGCGGCGGACGCCCGTTTTAAAAGCGTTTAGGAGGCGATCGACGATCGCCTCCTAAACTTAAATGGTGTCGCTGGAATGCCTCGATCAGGAGGCATCCAGCGACACCAAACACTTACCTTTCGATGGGCTGTGACCGCTCCGGAGAGCGGTCACAGCCGCAGCTGCCGATGATTTTCGCCATCAAGCAAGATGGCCGCTGCCCTGTAACAGGACCCAACAAATTTTAAAAGTTCGCTAGATGGTCCAGACCATCTAGAGAACTTTGGCTCCACTTGCAGGTTGAATACAGGTACTGCATTCACCATGCAAGTCAATGGAACCCAGCTTTCTAATCACAGTGTGATTAGTAAAAATAAATTAAAAAATAAAATAAAATGAATAATAATTAGAAAAAAAATAGTAACAAACTAGTAAAATGTAAAAATCATTTCCCACTGATGTCACTATCAGGGGAACCTCCAAGTTGAAAAAAAATGTTAAATTTTTTTTTTTAAAAAGACAAAAAAAAAATATATATATATAAAAAATATATTTTTGTGAGCAAGTCCTAAAATTAGCATATTAGCTTAAAACAATTCTCGCATGGAAAGAGTTAAAATACTGGCATATTAAATGCCCGTGGGGTGTCTACTTTTAAAAAAGGTATGATTTGATGGGGTAAATTGAATTGGCCAGGTTCAACAACGTCCCAATTAACACCGGGGGAAGGATGGCCACACATCTAATTTCCAATTAGAAAAATGCACACGTACCAAATGTGGCCTTTTAGTTCCCACAAAAATGACAAACCCATGCATGTGGGGTATCACTGCACTCAGGAGATGTTGCTGAACACATTATGGGGTGTCGTGTGACAGCGGCATATACCAGGAGCTGTAAATTCATACATAAAGTAGGTGTGTGTGGGAAAAATACACACACAAAAATACTACTGCAAACTTTGAAAACATGCTGGTGGTAAAATGTGTGCATGCAAAGAGTTAAAATACCAGCATTTAAAATACCCTGTGGTGTCTAGTTTTGAAAAATATATGGTTTTGTTGGGCACACTGAAATGGCCCGGCTCAAAGATGTACCAAATAGGGCATGGGCAGTGGATCCCCAAATGCCAAAGTTCAACATTGAAAAATGCGCATGCCCCAAATGTGGCCCTTTTGCCCCCAAACGGCCAGGCAAAATCATTCATGTGAGGTATCGCTGTACTCAGGAGATGTTGCTGAACACATATTGGGGTGTTTTGTGATAGTGACATATACGAGAACTTTTTAATTCATACCTGAAGTAAAATGTGTGTGGAAAACCAAATGCAAAAAAATGACTACCACAAAGTTTGACAAAGACTGGTGGTAGATATGGTGCATGGAAATAGTTAAAATACTAGCATTTGGAATACCCTGGGCTGTCTAGTTTTCAAAAATATATGATTTGATGGGGTAAATTGCATTGGCCGGCTTCAAAGATACCCGAAATGGCACATGGAGGGAAGAATTACCAGATTTGGAAAAAATGGCTTTGAAATAGCAAAACGCTACCTGTACTTATTGCCCCATAATGGGTAGAAAAAAGCAAAAAAACATAAAAACATTGGGTATTTCTAAACTCAGGACAAATAGTAGAATCCATTTAGCAGGTTTTTTCATTACCTTTTATAGATGAGTAAAAGATTTTTCAACTAAAAGTTAGAAACAGTCATTTTTTTCTAAATTTTTCACCATATTTTATACTTTTTTTAGTAGTAAATAATATGATACAATCAAAACAATGTCATCTAAAGAAAGCCCTTCTTGTCCTGAAAAAAACAATATCTAATGTGTGTGGGTTCAGTAAACGGGAAAGAAGAAAATTACAGCTAAACACGAGCAGCGCAGAAATGTTAAAAAGGCCATTGTCACGAAGGGTACAAAAAGTAAAATCAGCCTTTGTCACGAAGGGGTTAAACACTTAAAGGGAATCAACACGATAAAAGAACATACATTTTTAAAGGAATTAAAAAAATAATTGGAAAAGGCATAAAGCTATCATGAATCTAAACTGGACCAGATGTTTCTTATCTGCTGGCAGATTTTGTGTTCCTGTGTTTGTAAATGGACTTTCCCTTAGGTCATCTTCCAACTTTTTGTTTTAAACTGCAAATCGTAGAGGTCATATTGCTCGAGTCCCCGATTGCACTTTGCATAATATAAGGAAACCATGGTGAGAAATATTAATTGGCTGCAGCCGATCTGTATATTTCTTCCCAATTACTTATTGTTCTTGGTTTCCTAAGATTTTGTTTGATGGGTCTTTGATTAGGACTGTTTGTGTTTGATACTTGCTGTGCTCATTTGCATGACTTCCATCAAAGGTTTTATTTCTTCGGAAGCATTGTTATTCTGTATGGCACAGTAGAAGAAACCGCTCCGTTTTCTTCTCTCTCCCCCCCTTTTTTTTTTTTTAATTTTGCTACGCAATGTATCATATAAATCATGTCAGAAAATCCGCGTCTGTGAGCCAAAATAGAAAACAAGTTTCCGTTTTAAAATTGTTCCTAATGACTTTTTGTCACCAGTCAGACGACAGCTCCGCTGTAACTCTGGGGGATACCATATATCATCCGACAAATATCACATCCGTAACATTAAATCATATACATTTACAGAAGAAGAAAAAAGAATCAGAGGGGAGAGAATGCACGCTTTTTACGCAATGAAATGAAGTAAATAGAATGAAGAAAAAAGAAGCAAATAAAAAATACAATTTTTCTCTAGTGAAAATTAAAATGAATCTCAAAGCCCAAACATTAGATTTAGCAAATGTAAAGATTGAAATAAAAAAAAGATAGTAAGATTTGGTGCTATTTCTTTACCTGTACCTTAAATAAACTTTGGCAGGAAAAGGCAGCTTGAATAAAGGAATCTGATTTAAAAGTGGCGTGCGACTGGCGGTGGTTGTATGAATGCTTTATACAAAGGGTGTTTCAAGCCACATTGTCAGATGGAGTCCATTTCCCACTAGGTGGAATTGGAATGTTTTAAGGTGCGCCTAACGAGGAAAAAGGAGGCTTAAGTAATATCTTTCATGGCACCCAAAGTCCACATTAAATGGGTCACTGAAGCAAATTTACCTATGTGAAATGTATATATATATATATATAATGTAATGTAAGGAAGTTATACTTCGCTGACAGGGTGCTTGATAAGTATAAGAGCCTCCCAGGAGAAGTGGTAGATATTAGTACATTGAAGGGAATTTAAACATGCATGGGATAGGCATATCGCTGTCCTAAATATAAGACGAGACAAGTGAATAAGGTTTAAGGTATATACAGCAAGAAAAAAAAATAGCAGACTAGATGTTCCCAGCAGGGACATGATTGCTCCTCACCATTAAGTTATTGCTCCCATTTTGTTAAATGTTCAAGCAAGATTTCTGAGGATTGACGGAGAATGAGAAATTGACGAGTTTTGCTATTTTCTCACCTCTTGTCGCAGTTCTCAGCTTTTCTGAGATAAAAGTCTCTTCAAAACAATCATTTCTAATAAAAAATATGCATTCCAAATTAAATATTCACCAGTGCCACCACCATTTATTCAGAAACCTACAAATGTTTGTCACAGTAGCCCCCTGAGGCTGAGGACACATGGGGGTATGTTTGAGTTTGGGAGGGGGGCACTGGTGGATTCCTGGGTAGACTCCTTACCTGCCTCCTCAGTCCCCTCTTATGTCTAAGTAACCCTGGGCACCGCTCCCAGGGAAGTTTCCAATGCTGTCGCTCAGGGTCCCAACGTTGGATGACTTTGCTTTTTAAACCATAACATCGTTGGACTGAGCTCTCCATTGGTACCTCGAGATTGACGCCGAATCCTCGGGATCACCCCGAAATAGTGACTCTGTGTCAGGTGGGAATTGCTGACCATAGAACTGTATGGCGGCGCCGGGCGCCAGGCTGTCTGATGGTTAATGAGATAATACCCCTGATCCGATCATGTGTTGTGTATAAATATCTGTGCTGTCTTCAATAAACTGAGTTCTGCTTGTACCCTATACTAGGGTAATACTTAGGGGAATATGAAGGGTTAATCCCTTAAGCAATTCAGCATTCAGCGGCAAGAAAGAGCTCTATAGCCGAGCTACTCAGTTTGAGTACGGGTCTCCGTCACAGTTTCGAGATCAAGCATATTTTTTAATAATCGGAGATCTTTGTGCCTAGAAGTGAAGGAAATGTATACAGTATCCGACCCCAAGACCAGAGGGTGTTCTGGTCCACATATGCTTTTTTTTTCAAGATCACGTCAAAAGAGGCAAATCAAGCATGAACCCCTTTTACTGCAATTTTGTAATACATCATCAGATTAAACACGGGAATTCAGCTCTAGGTGATGGCTATGAGTCCTTAGTCTGAATAGATTTGATTACAGCAACACTCATCGCGTATCTGTTATATATTATTTTTTCTTTTCATTTAGGAGACATGTTATCAAAACATTAACTGAAACTGTAAAAGTAAACTGAAAAAGTAAAAGTACATGTATATATAAATATGTATATATATGCATTTTATTTACACTGGTTCAGAAACACAATTTCCGTTCTTTATATGTACATATTATTATGTATTTTAGGGATCATTTCTATTTAACAAAAGGTGTAAGATCGGAGCTCCACTTCCATGCCGTATTTATACGTTGACTTTCAACCTGGATTTTACCAAACTATTTTTATTTTTAAAGATGATATTTATTTACTTAAAAACCCCAGTTCAATTCATGACGCCTCTACCTACTCATTGAGCAAGACGCTTTTTTCTTTACACGGATACTGCATTTAGTTAAATGTCTTAGACGTCTGGACCAAGGGGAGTTACCGACTGAGTAGGGAATTGCGATAAGGGTCTTTTCAGGTTATAATTGGCATCTGCAAAATTTGGAACCAGTTTCAGGAAGGGATCCAAAGACATCAAAGACAAGTTCTGTCAGTTAAGAGAATGTGTAACCTATATGAGTCATTTGAAAATTGCCTGGAAATAGGTCAAATTGGTGGCTGACAATGGGTAAAAGCATAGTGCAATGAAGCGCAGAAGAGTATAAATCAACAGAAATTCAGATTTATTTCCTGCAGATGATTCCTTGTATGTCTGGGCCAGACCCAGACTGGCCATAATGCAAAACCGGGCAAATGCCTTGTGGGATGGGACCAGCTTGTACATGTCACTTACATATGCTGCCACTCACGTGACAGATAGTTATACTCGTGTAAATAAAATACATTTTATGTCCCCGCTTGAATACAGGATAAATAAAAAAGGATCTCAGTTTCCTTAAGGCAGATAACTGTGTGCATGGACACCTGCTGGGACTGAGTCAGAAGAAGTGGGAAAGCAGGTCATACACTCATGCAAAAGCTCCCAAATGTCCCAGTAATATACAATTTACAGGAACAATGACCAAAATTCCCAATGGGACACTTGGGGATTTTGGTCATTGTTTCTCTAAGTTGCCCCATGGTCCTGCTTTTTTTGCAGGCTGTTAACTGCCCAATGAGCTGTAGAATTGATAAAAGTCTTTTGCAAAACAGATCACAATCACAGGTCTCGTGTGGCCCCCTATGGCTTATTAAAGATGAGCACTGGTTTATGACATCATACACTTGCATTTTGCTTCTATACTTTGAAAGGTGGCTACAAATGAAAAAAAAATCACTACCCCACCCCAAATAGGCTGAATTAAAAGTTGGGGTATGCAATTTACAGGATTAATGCCAAACATTTAGGATTAATGCCAAACACTGGGATCCCTATGTCTTAAATAGGATGTTGTTTGACAGTGATATATACCAGGAGCTGAAAATCCATACCCAAAGTACAATGTGTATAAAAAAAACCCACAAAAAATACTACCATAAAATAAGGCTGGTAATCGTGACTGAAAATAGTTAAAATACGAGCATTTACAATACCCGAGGGAGTCTAGTTTTCAAAAATAACGGTATATGGTATGATGGGGAAAATTAAATTGGTCGGCATTAAATATGTCCAATGGGGGCAGGATGACCAGATGTCAAAATTGCAAGTTGAAGAACTGAATTGTCCATGTCCCACCTGTGACCTTTTAACCCCCAAACAACCCGACAAATGCATGCACGAGAGGTATCACTGTACTCAGTTGCTGAACACTTATTGGGATGTTGTTTGGCCGCGACATATACCAGGAGTGGTAAATTCATACCAAAATTGTGTGAAAAAACACACAAAATAAAACAAACTACCTCAAACTTTAACGAAGGCAGGTGGTAGAATTAGTGCATAGAAAGCCTAGCATTTGAAATACCCTGGGGTGTCTAGTTTTCAAATATATATGTCCGATGGGGTAAATTTAATGGTTGCCGTATGACCACATTTTTAAAAAATGGTTTTAAAATAGCAATATATGCTTATTGCCATAAAAAGAAAAACACTCGGTATTTCTAAAGATGCGACAAATAATAGACTCTATTTAGCAGGTTTTTTCATAAGCTTTTGTAGATGAGTAAAAATCAAAGTTCATTTTTTCTCAATTTTTTACCATATTTTATATTTTTTTATAGTAAATTAGATGAAGTGATCAAAATAATGGTATCTAAAGAAATCTCTTCTTGTCCTGAAAAAAAAACAGTATATCATTTGTGTGGGTTCAGTAAATAAGAAAAAACTAAATTACGTGCACCGCTGAAACGCTAAAACGTCACAAAGGGCACAAAAAGAAAAAAAAACAGTCGGGTCCTTAAAGGGTTAATGTGTCAATGACGCCAGACATTAGTTTTTTGGTTAGCACATTTGTATCGCTACGTATTATTTGCATGATGGCTCATTCAAGGGTTAATATTTAAGCTCAAATAGAAAGTTCCCAGGTAGCTCACACCTACCAAACATTTAGAGCGACTGTCTCTCCTAAACAGGGGTACTTTGATGCTATCGCACTAGCTACAATGAGGGTATAGGCAGACACCATATAATTTTGTGGATTTATTTCTGGGCGTAAACTGACACGCCTGTTTTACAAACAGGAAGTGGAACCCGACAGTGAAAAACTTCCGCCAGCCATCTTGGGAAGGTCATAAAGTCTGTGCTTGCTGCGGCCGCCATCTTGGTGGGGTCCTGGCGGTACTTAGCAGTGCGTTTTCGATACGTTACGGCGGGTTGGTGAAGTGACCCAAGTCTCGGTACGGTGGTTGGGAGATGTCCACGCCGCCCCTGTCGGGAGCCGGTATGACGGCTGCGAGCGGCCCTGGGCCCTTTCCTGGTGCTCAGGGAGCCGCTGCTGCGGCGGCCGCCCGGGAGGTGAACACGGCGTCTCTGTGCCGGATCGGGCAGGAGACCGTGCAGGACATTGTGTTTCGGACCATGGAAATATTCCAGCTGCTCCGAAACATGCAGGTGAATGGCGCTGAACGGGCGGACCCCCAACACGGACATCATTAGGGACCCCCAACTATCCTGTAACAGTCCCTAAATTCACATCATTACTGACAGCACATTGCACACCATCGAACCACCCCAGGAGGGCATTACTGAACCCCGAACTCTCAGCACCCCTTTTAATACACATTACTGAGCCCCGAACTCTCAGCACCCCTTTTAATACACATTACTGAGCCCCGAACTCTCAGCACCCCTTTTAATACACATTACTGAGCCCCGAACTCTCAGCACCCCTTTTAATACACATTACTAGACCCCCAACTCTCAGCACCCCTTTTAATACACATTACTAGACCCCCAACTCTCAGCACCCCTTTTAATACACATTACTAGACCCCGAACTCTCAGCACCCCTTTTAATACACATTACTAGACCCCCAACTCTCAGCACCCCTTTAACACTGACCTTACTGAACCCCTTGTTTACACCCCCTTTGACCTCCTCCTAATAACACTTCTTACACCTCACACCCTGCTCTCAGTTCTCCCGTTATTTAACTCTTTCATGTTTTGTATATAACGCCTGTGAATTCTCTGTATTATTGTAAAACTGCAGCGATATCTTAAATAACACATTTTAAGGAGTTTCTGGAAAAGGCCGATTTTCTCTGCTTCCATAGAATAATTGTCTTGAAAGCATCGATGTGCGTGAAAGTGAGTGGAATGTCACGGGTGGTTACCTGGCGCAGTGCGTCATTGATTGGGCTAAACCCACTGTGCCCGTTTCAGGTACGGGTGATTTACTTTTCCCAGCCCCTCTACTGGATGATGTTTACAGGAGGGCTTACTGTAGAATGTGAGGCTTCCGTGTGATCTTCATGCATGTTGGGGTAGAATGTGAGGCTTCCGTGTGATCTTCATGCATGTTGGGGTAGAATGTGAGGCTTCCGTGTGATCTTCATGCATGTTGGGGTAGAATGTGAGGCTTCCGTGTGATCTTCATGCATGTTGGGGTAGAATGTGAGGCTTCCGTGTGATCTTCATGCATGTTGGGGTAGAATGTGAGGCTTCCGTGTGATCTTCATGCATGTTGGGTCAGAATGTAGAATGTGAGGCTTCCGTGTGATCTTCATGCATGTTGGGTCAGAATGTAGAATGTGAGGCTTCCGTGTGATCTTCACACGTTGGGTCAGCTGTTATTTTAGGAGAGTAATTGCAATGTTGTTCTTTTGACATGTTTAGCTTCCTAATGGAGTCACGTACCATACAAGTACCTACCAGGACAGGCTTGGAAAACTCCAAGAACATCTGCGCCAGCTGTCGGTACTTTTCCGCAAGCTACGTTTAGTGTACGACAAGTGCAACGAAACCTGCGCCGGGCTGGACCCCGTGCCAGTAGAGGTAGGTAGCTGATCTGCATCTGGGCTGAAATGCACTCTTTGAAGTCTCTATATGTTTCCACAAGGCTGTTTTTTATTCTTTATTGCAATCAGAATGTAATTTCGTATATTGTTAGAATGTTTGGTTCACATATATGTTACTTCAGTACATCTACCTGTTGAGATCGTTAGTTTAAACCATCAGAAATTTCTTTTGACACGACTTCTGCGTTTAATCAAATATTAATGTTCCCTTCGCCCCCCGCCCCCCGCCCCCCCTCGTTGTATTGTGTTTGATGTGAAAGCCTAAGCACCGGCTTTTTACTTAAACGGCAGCCGATAGTATGGACAGGTAGCAGTAGGGTATAGTAGGTATATAGAAAAAATGGACGTCATATATCCTATATGTACAAATGTGTAGGTATGTCCTTCTCTGGTTGTTTGATTGAATGAGAACTATTATTGATAATGCTGATGATTTGATTAAATAACAATAATTTAAGACGCATATGCTCCAGATAGTATTTTAATGGGACGGTCTAATGTCCCTGACACCCCCCACTTTACAAACCTTCCGTGATTACAACTGATAACAATGGCTGCCTCCAGGTCTGCAGAATGAAATAAACCCAACATTAGTGCTGATTTGCATTACTGTATATAGCGCTGTACTAAATAATTGATGAATGTAGGTAATGTTATTCTTTACAGATGAGTATTTTAAGATCAAAGATGCAAAAGTAAGGTTTTTTTTTTTTTTTTTTTTTTTATTTGCAGCAACTTATCCCGTATGTTGAAGACGATTGCTCAAAACATGATGACCGCGGTGCTGCCAATCCGCTTCGGTTCGCAGCCGAAGAAAAGAGGGAAATCATGGAAGTAAATAAGGTATTACATTTCCAGGCCAAAGGCTTGTCTGTTAGATAAGAGCATAGCTATTTCACAGAGGGGTAGTAGATGTGTGGAATACTCTCCCAGCAAAAGTGATAGATGTTAATACACAGGGGGAGCATAAGCACCGCGTGGTATAGTCATAAGCCTACCGTGAGCATAACTCAAGGCCCTATTTAGTGTATCTATAGCCAGATTAGATGGGCCCTTGTCTCATGTCACCTAACTCGTACTTTATTAAGGTTACTTGTAAAGGCGTTTCAGGTAGTTTTATTCATTATCGGTAAAGGGAACCATTGGCAGAAATGCTGAACTTTAGGTAAAAATGCACCGTCGTATCTAAAGAGTATGTTTTCCCTACAGAAACTAAAACAGAAGAACCAGCAGCTGAAGCAAATTATGGATCAATTACGGAATCTGATATGGGACATAAATTCAATGCTGGCCATGAGAAATTGAGAATTTGTGTTTACGATTTTATTTTGTGGGTTTTTTTTTAAATACTTAATGAAGAAAATGTAGATTTCCTTTTTTTTTTTTTTTTTTACATTTTGTAAAATGCGATCTGTTTAATAAATATTCTGTATAGTACCGATTTGGAGCTGCTGTGTTTATGTATTTTGTATTTATGCAAATGAATGTTCAGAAGGTATAAATGTTTGTTTCGAGACCTACCCGTTGGCATTTATTTTTGAGACAAACATTTTGATTACTTGCGTTTCTGTTCTTAAATTTATTCAATGTAAGTGTAAGCGTTTGGCTGATAAAATTGATATTTCTAGCTGATATCACTAAGGAAGAACTACCATATTTACCAAATATTACACTTTGCACTTTGAGGCACAGTGCTATGACATGCAAATATACGTGTTTTGGAAACCCGAATGTGGGAGAAATGTTACACCTGCCGCAGGTGTCTGGTTGATTGCTGGATAGCTTTTCTTTGCTATTCTGGCCCTGAAAGTTACCGCTTTAGTTCTTGTATTTGTAGAATAGTGATTTAGGTAGCCGAGGTCACCCGTCATCAGTACATCTCTCGGTGAAATCGTTAGTCCCACTGTTTTCATCACACCCTGATCACAGCTCTGTACTGCTGAATACAATACCTATAGAGCAGGAGAAAAACACGGAAAGTCACCAGTTCAGGGCTAGGGACTGCGTTTTGCCCTTTTCATCGATCTCATGACGTGTTGAAGCAGACCGCTGGTATGTGACGTTATGCCCCAGTAGTGAGGCAGCCAGATCGGAGCCCTGACTGTTGCTCAGAATGCGATTCAGGGAGATCCTCATGATCACCACCGCCTGCCAAAGCAATAGGATAGTCCAAAAAACACAAAGAGAAACCAAAATAAAGATAAAACTAAAATGTAACTTTCAATTAATCTATAACAAAAGAAAAAAGGGAAACAATCAAATAACCCTCCTGATAGCACAAGGCAAGAGGAAGATACAAAACACAGTGCATGGGGCTAAATGTACCTGGTAACCATTTAGTAAAATTGCAAGTTTCCTTAGTGGTTAAGAAGTAACTCTATATCTCCAATAGCACTCCTCTTAAAATAGATGGTAGATGCCGATAAATATAGAGTGGACTAAATAGCTTCATAAATAACAGTATAGGGTCATGTACAGTGGGAGAAGCTTTTAGGAGCAACCACCCCCCACCTTAGTCCACTCCCATACAAATTGAAGTTTTTGGGGGCTATGCAACCCACTCCCAAAGCCACTGCCCCCCAAAGAAGGGGACTCTGGGTAGCCGCAGCCTGGAAGTTCCCAGGTGTGATGGTAGGTATGTATCGACATACAAATAGGAATACATAATAAGGAGGCTTTTAACGCAGATTGGCACATGGATATTACCTTCCCGGCAATCTCCGGGAATAGGCAGATAACTTCATTTCACATTGAATCTTAATTACCGTCTTAAATGTTTCTCGCTCTATTTGACCTCCATCAATATTCAGAGAGGACTCAATAAATGTGCTCATTGAGCCTTTAAAGAAAATTACATAATGCATAATCCCAAGAAATTAATACAATTAAAATTCACTGTAATTAATATCTCTGTATTTTATTGTCCTCCGAAGAAGCGGCACACATTTCAGAAGCTGGATCTACCGGCGCGCAGTAATAACCATTTGTTAATTCCCCAAAGAAACAGAATTTTCCTTCTCTTCAATATGATATATGCTTATTATGCAACTATTGCCTTTCCCCCCCCCAGTAATGGATCCCATGGACCTTATTTACTTTGCCAATTGAATTTGCTTCTGCATTGGAAGTGTTATATATTGTCTCCTGAAAGAAGTAGAGATGAAAGCATAGCCGGCTGAATCTGTTTGTAAATAGCTAGCATATGTAAGAAAAAAAGCCTTCGTTCTGCATCTAACAATACGAGATCATATGTACACAGATTATAATTGCTCTCCAGGTATAGGCAGAGTCATAACATTGCCTAATGAGCTCTAGAATCAATTTATAATATACCCTTAGGTGGCAGCATAAAGTTGGGAAGAAGAATTGTAGTAGATTATAGCTAACACAAAATCCCATTTGCGATGGGAGTGCGCGCGGTTTTGCTGGTCTAATTGGTTTCTGAAGTGTAACTTTCTTTGATTGTGTCCATTTGTTAAATCAAAGTGGGCTAGAAACGCGTAGCATTGCCTATCCAGAACCGAATACATTGGAAAGCATGAATATTTAGAAAACAGGCCATAAATATGTTCTAATGGGGGGCCAAACATAATAGCGCTAGTGACCTTCTGAAATGTGGTCGACTCGCCACTTTATACAACCGCTAAAGATGAATTGTTCCATTCACCATTACAACACGCTAATAAAAAGCATAACCATACCAATAATTACGTTGGGTGACTGCTGACCCTGAGACTCTTGAAATATTAACCCTTTAATAGCCCATTTTGAAGATTCTATGTACTGACTTGTCACCAAATGGCTCTAATACTGGTCCTCATGGAAACCTCGACTTGTCATTATTTAAAAATACACTTGAGTCACCTGCAGTTAAGCAGGGATATCAACAATAACATACTGGTAGTAAAAGCACCAGTTGGCAGTCTTATATATGATCACAGCAGGGTGGAATAAGAAGGAGTTAGCTCCAGACTGTGTGACCTTGAGAATCAGCCCCTTCACCCAGAGACCCTGAGATTGGGGCAACTACCATGGGACTCAAGGTCAGACCTTGAGATTCCACAGGTATGATGATAGCGTAATATATATCAAGGTAAGTCAGGTAGTCCAAAAAAATAATATTAAGGGTATTTGTTTGGAGATAACGGTGCTGTTGCTGGACAGGTAAGACGATAGCTGGTCCTGCTTCCACCCATGGTGGGGTATACTCAAGTACTTGATATCAGGAGGTTACTTGTTCAAAAAAAAAGTGTTTGCGTCTCTGATACTCCGAGGGCCATTTTTCTACTCTGGAATTAGCAATTATCAACTGAAATAACATAAACGGACGTTGTAATAGCTGCGTAAACCTCCCATTTCTTCTTGCTTTTTTGTTTCAGTTTATTTTCTGTAGACGTACTTTTTCTTTCACAGTGCCTTATGTCGCATTGATTGTACACCATAGGTGACGACGGGTCCAACGACCAGTCACTTCTTCTTTGCTCACAATTGGCTCCATTGTGTCTTGTTGGTTGCGTAAACATAAAGTGACATCATTTTACCATATAAATAAACTCTTCTTCTGACAGACTGCCATTGCCCTTCCTATGAGCCAGTCTGTGCCTCCATGTCATTATTATGATAGATCTCTGCTCCTGACCACAGCGGCTATCAGGCTGCCCTTTTGTTGGCTCCATTTTGTTTATACTATTAGACTGTATTAGACGGTACCCCTAACATGGCATGCATACTTTGTCACTACTGTAAGGCAGAAATCTTCATAGACGTTCGTTGTGAAAGACTCCATTTAGCTACTCTTCATTGTTCGTCCATCTAGGTGCTCTGATGCGACCTTGACATGCGTAAGGTCATTGTGAAGTTGCTGGACAGGTGAGATGATAGATGGTCCTGCCTCTACCCAAGGTGGGGATATACTCAAATTCATCTTGTGAGGATTACTGCTCCCAGTTGGATTAGTATTGTATTGTCATTGTTCACATAAAGTTAGTTGTGACAGAATGACCTGTCATACAGGGCCCCAAGGTACTCAAAGATGGCTCCAGCCTGGCTGCCAAATTTAAAAAAATGCATATTAAAGTACCTACAAAATACTTTAATATACGTTATTCTTTTGTGCGGCTGTCAGGGACAGAAAATTGTCCTTTTTAACTGTAAACTGTAACAAAATCAGACATCTGGTCCCAGCTTTTAGAAATATGTTATTTAGAACATCTTCCCTGTACCTGTCAGATTGCTGAAGCCTACAGAGACACGAATCTAACAAAATGAGACATCTGGCACCCAGCATTTACGACTACATTATTTAGAACGTCTTCTGGTATGTGTCCGGCTCCTAAAACCTACAGATATTTAGCAACCCATGGCCCCGTCCTCTTAACTCCTAGAACCCTCTCTAATTTGATGTTATGGGGACCCTTCGCTTTATTGACCTAAGTCTACACCCAAGCCTCTATTGAGATAAAGTACAACGACTAATTAAAATATCATTTAATTTGAACTCTTTAGAACAATGACAAATAACAGTTATTAACTGCTTTGGGGAAAAGAACTGACAGTATTAATATGTGATATGTACATGGGACCTGTCATCACAAAATACGACGTCTGACAAAATGAAGAGCCTTAATTTACAACTCGCAGAGGCCGTTGCGGGACACTGGGTTCTTAAAGTTATATGATTTATTGTGCAAGAAGAATACATCACACTACACTTGCAGAGAGATTGATTATGTTTTATTGACACCATGTGATGTAATTGCATGTCCGGTTGGTGAAAAATATGTAAACCTTTATCCTGCCGGCAGTTAATATGTCACTGAGAGCTCAGGATTGTTCTGGAACCGAAAATTAAAATATTCAAGTTTGTTCAGATACCTTTAAATATTTTTTTTTTGAAAATCTGTCATTTTTTATCCTTTATTATCTTTATCCTCGGTGGTGCCGGACTGGGGATAACGAGGCGCCCAGGCACTCTAAGGCAACTTTACAGCAGGGTATGGGGTGCTGATCAGTCCGGGCCCGACCCTCAGTGTTTTTAATATCTTTATATAGGTTGTGAAATACTCTTTTTGTGGTAGGCCATAGTTGGATTTTTATTCCAAGTGCCCTAGGTACAAAAATGATAATTTCGCCACATAAAAGATAACATTAAAACAATCATGTTTGAGGGACCTAGGCAAAAAGTGGACAACACTGTTAAAAACATGGTACTCCGGGCATATGTCCTGTATGGCTGAATAAAAATCAGCCCCTGGGTAAGAGAACGTGATCGGTAGGTTGCACACTTTTTAAGTTAGATTTAATTTGTGGGATGGAGGAAGCATTCTTTACCTCTTTAGAAATAGATTCTGGTACAAGAAAAACTGTAAATACTGACTTCAAGTCAGATTTCCCATTGCAAGTTCTCCAAAGTTCTCGCTCCCCTATTCTCTGTGGGGGTCTTTACACAGGGGCTTGAACCAGATAGGGAGTGTTGGCAGCCAGACACCATCTTGAGATCACAGGCCATTCATGGATCTCACTAATTAGAAGTCGTTCCTGAAGCCTCTGGGACAAACTCAGAGTGTTCCCAGGTATTTACGTCAGTCTTAATGGAGTATTAGGGGTGAGATGACCTGTAGGTTGGGTGACTTCATGTCCCAGAATGTCCTGCACACTCCTGAAATTTCCTCCCATGGTTCGGGCAACCTTGTACCGAGTCATTGGATATGCATTTAGAGCAGTGCAGGCTACGCATGGTGCTTTTTTAAAAACAATTAAAACAATATGTTCACGCAAACATAAAAAAGTATCTCGTTGATGGCCCCTCCACAGACCGCTTGTCTGTCACTGCCCTTCACACATGAGATTTTTGACTCCTGTTGAATATCATAATGAGAAGAAAATGTCAGGTTAATTTTAAAATCTAATTCCCGTCAAATATACTTTATATATCAATACATCAGCTATAAAGCATAGCGACATAAATATATAGAACTTCGTTACCTTTTATTTTTTAGCGATACATTTCCCAGCACAGAGCATGGATGAGAGTTACCATGTTATGTATTTGATGGCAGGGGCACTTTAATAATAACACAGATGGAAATGGAAAGCAACGCCATATATTTCATGACCGTTATCAAGATTCTAATTTTTTGTATGCAAATCAGATAAAAGATTACATTTAGCTCGTTTTAAATGCAGATTGCACGCGAGAAAGGATAAATGTCAACAAATGTCACATTTCTGCCGCTGCACGTCATTGAAGCTTTTAGTATATGGGAACTGACAAAGTGCAGAAGGACATTAATTAATTTTGTTTATCGCCGCCCTTGTCATTTACCCCTTTATTTCTGCAAGTTAAATGAGGTTCTCACCTCCGATGAATATCAGCACCAACCTTGCTTTTTTGTTTCAACTCAGAATAAATATTAGCAATTCAAAATAGGATCATGGTGTGTCTGGGCTATAATATAGGTTACATGAGAATTGCAGATTTTTATTTTTTTTTAAATACAGTTCATTTCACATTTGTAAAAAAGAAACCCAAAAGTAAAAAAGGCCATTGAATGCTTTCAGGAAATGCACTCAGTGGGATCTATTTAGAAAACCTTTGAAATTAATGAAATAGTGTCTTACTAAAGAACAGAAAGCTTACTTGTTACTTATTTAAAACTATTATTAAAGGAACAGATTTGTTTTTTAAAAATGAAATCCTTTGCCATACTTACGAAGTGTCCCTGTTTTCACAGGACTGTTCCAGGCCCATTGGGGAGATTTTCTCCATGGCATCTCTCATGTGGTTACCTTTGACGCCCTGAAGCTGGATGTTGGTAGCTCTCCTGGTATGCTGGAAGGTGGTCCACCTGATCATGCCCATGTTTTGGTTGCTTGTTGTCACGTTTTTCACAGGGAAAGTACAGGTTTTCGGGCAATGTCCTGTAGAGCTACCCCACTGTCCCTTATTTATGGAGAGTGGTGATCATCGGGCGATTGGGAATATCCTCTGATATTGATACAGGTCTATCACAGCTCCTACATGTCTCCTTGGGACGCATTGAAGGTGAGCTCTGCAAGCTGGCTTTGGGAAAAGTAGGTGATTGGACAGAATGTTGTCCTGATTTGAGGGGGGTAATCTGTTTGGTGCATATCAATGTCCCCCCTTACAGAAATACCAGGTAACTCCCAAGGTAGGTTACCCATAGGTCTCCCTCTTATAGCAGAGGCGCATGAAAGTAAGGCAGAGCTAGCACCAAAAAGACTTTAGTGGGAAGGAACTCGACAGAATATGTCCAAAGAAAGAGCAAACTGAGCAGGAGACCCGGGAGAGCAGGGCTTCACCTGGAGACTCTGGGTCAAACTCTGAGATGGCCCCGGTATGCTTTAGATATATACTTTTGCTTGTTTTACTTTTTTTATGGAAACCCTCTTTGGAAATGTGTGCGCTCATAGCAGAGTAAATAATTGATGTATTCCATCAAGTTCTAACGGTTTGTTTTATGCACATTCTTGAGTGTGTCTTGTTTTTCTTAATGTATGGTTTGTAGTTTATTATAACGCTTTCATCTCCTGAGCTCATCATTCATAAGGTGGCATGGCATATTTAAAACCCCAGCATACACTTGGCATTGGGAAGTGACTAGCAATAATGGTGCTTTGAAGCCTCCGTTCCCCTTGGTCTGCGGATTATGATAGCAACAATAACTGTCGCTTCACATAATTTGTTTTTATTTGAAAAAGCAGCACTTGGGACACAGACTGAAAGCCAACATTTTATTTGCATTTTTTGTCAGATATCATATTGACAAGACGGTCACATTCTGTATGACAGCATCAAAGGACACATCCGTGGTAAGCTTAAGACAAAGAGGTATTCATTTAATATCTGTGTACTTTAAATAGTATGCCAAACGGGTTGTTGATTTGGAGTTTACATTTTCTAGCTTGTATAGATTTAATTATTTTTCACAGACATTTGTTCAACCCCCCTAAGGATCAAGCAACATGCAGAGAAAGGTTTTTTTTTTATCCAGGCAAACTGGTTTGAAATGTTTTGCAACAATAGCAGAAGGCCACAAACCTGGGGTCAGTTGGGAAGGGGGGCAATTCTTAAAAATGTTGGACCAGTCCACTCGCGGAGGTCACGTAACAGGTATGTAAGCATAAGGTAAGAGTAAGGGAGGGAGTAAGAGTGTCTATGTTAGTATGTGTAGGTGTCTATTTGTTAGCATGAGTATGTATGTGTTATCATGAGTATGTGTAAAGTGTGTTAGCATGAATGTGTATGTGTAAATGTGTGTTTGAGGGAGGTTGTGTTGGCATGAGTGTGTAAATGTGTGTTAGTGTGAGAGTTAATATGCATAAGCGTGTGTTTGTGTAAGTATGTGTGTAAGTATGTATGTGTTTGTGTTAGTGTGATTGTGTATATATATATATATATATATATATGTACCCAAGAAGGTGCCAGCCATCCCCTGGCTGCAAATATCATCTGTATATTTCATATGAATAAGAAGGTGTGCACAATGCTTTATTTGTTAATAAAATGTGGGAACTTCCCAGGGTGGGCTACCTGTGGGCTCTCTCTTATGGGGGCATGGCTTTGAGATGGGCAGGGTTAGCTGTGTGTGGCGTGGGGCTGAGAGTAAGAGGCGAGGTAGAAGAGGAGAGGGCCTGCGCAAACACTGCTCCCCTGCCTAGAGATCGAGGAAAGTGGCCCAGAGAGTTCCTAGGTATGTAGAACACCATAAAATATGTTGGTGCTACATAAATCCTGTAAACTATGCTGATACACTTATAGCAGAATCATTGTTATCCCACATTTTCTTACAAACATCTAAGATTAAAGAAGTATTTAGGATACCCAAGGCCTGATTTACAGTGCGGTGAAAACGTATTTGCCACACAATTCATAGGAAAGTGCAGCCATCCATATAGAAGTGAACCAGATAATCACCTTATTATTATTGTTATTATTATTTATTGTTTTATATAGCGCCATCAAATTCCATAGCGCTGTACAATGGGTGGACAGGGCAAAACAAGTAGTACATAACATAACAATTTGCCTTACAGAGACAACAGGTGAGGAGGGCCCTGCTCAAACAAGTTTACAATCCTTCTAACGTGTGCTTCAAGGTCCCAAATTACGCCAGAAACAACAACGAGAAACGCCAGCTCAAACTCCGGAATAACGAGACGAAAAAGTCAGATTACGTTGGAATAATCGCTTCTCGTGCAAAACACGTCAAGGGTGAGTCTGGTCCTTCACGGGGTTTCTTGTTGTGCTCCACGGACGTGAATAAAAACCGATCTCTTTTACATGGACATTGTCTCATCTCGTCATTCTGGAGTTTAAACTGGCATTTTTCAATTGTTTTAAAAATTGCTTTCCCCCTCCTGATTTTTTTTTATTTTTTTTAATTTTTTATTATTTGTCACATTTAAATGGTTTAGATTAGTACAAATGGGCCAAAAATCACCAGTGATTAATATGGGTTTATTTTACACAAAAACCTGACAATATCTTTCTATACCTTTCTATTTCAGATGCACCATTTTTATGATGTAATCGTGTGCATACCAAACAAAATGAATGCATGATCACAGGCTTTTTACGTCAGATATCGTGTTCGCTATTTAGCCAGTATCACTATTAGTAAAGTGTGTAGTATTTACCATTTATTATGCTAGTCAGCTTCACTGGTAAAGTTCTGCATTAACAAGTCTCAGTAAAACCCGAATTAAATAGTAATTAAATAGTAACAAGTAAAAGTGACTTCTTTTCAAGGCCAGATTTTAAGGTTCTATACACCTTACTAAGATACAGTTGTGATAATGGGAAGTAGGTTAATTGTGTCATTCCTTGTTAATTAGAAAAATCTTGAAAACCCCGCTTGCTGTCTGCCCTTGAGGATTTTCCTTATTTCACCATAGGCACAGAATGTGCAGAATAAGATTACTTCTAATGCTCGCTGTTTTATGTTTAAATTCCCTTGCTCATTTCTAAGGATACAATTTACAAACTCTGGCGGTGCGAACATGGCTTGGAAGCATTTTTCCATCAAAACGGGATCTCTACATTGTGCCAGCCAATTTACAATGAGGACGTAGAAAACCCAATCCTCCTGTGGTTTTTCCGGATATTCGAAAAGAATATTTATACCTAAGAACTTTCCGAGGTTGGCCTCCTTACCCCCAGAGCTCTCCCTCTAATGCTCCCATCAAGGGGAACCTGGGTGGAAAATGGCCAGGACCAAATGTCTGTTTCAACTCCTGAAGATTAAACGGGAACTCCAACCAATTTTATTTATTAAAAGTATGACATTAAAAAGGAGCTTTTCAACAATATTTTATTGTTTTCTGTTTTAAGTACAGTATTTTTTGCCATAAAAGTCTGTGGAGGAATGGATTTAAGTAGCATTGCCATAAAGAATCAGCTTAGTGTGGTGTTTCATCATGGAAAGTTACCCAGAGTATCACTTTACTACCTACAATGGCAGCCTCCTGGATCCGATGGATACAGTGTGTTTATTGGAAAAAAAGAAATAAAATTAGATTTTCTTCAATTCTAAACTGCACTAATGTATAAAACACCAGTATTTTCCCTTTAAATACACTGACCTTGACCATGGTAATCAGCTCTGATTTTTGGAGCCTCTGCGTGAACTTCCTTCCAGGAATGGGCATTATTGTCAGTGCCAAAGCTTCACAGATTTTTTTATTTATTTCAGTTTTAAAATCTGCCATCATGTGCACTAAAAATATGTATCACCCTCAACACCCCCCTCGCTGCTAATTTAGCACACATTTCTAAAATTCTTATAAGAAGGGGAAAATGTAGAAACTTACTCCTTTATATTCTACTCTGGTTTGTGATGGCTAGACGACTGAGTCAGAGCATCTCCAAGTCTGCAGAGGTCAGACGCCTGTCCACTGCCGAAAGCCTACAATGAGCACGTGAGCATAAGAACTGGGCCACGGAGCGATGGAAGAAGGTGGCCTGGTCTGATGAATCACGTTTTCTTTTTAATTCACGTGGATGGCCGGGTGTGTGTAGAACACATGGCACCAGGATGCATCCATGGAGGTCCAACCTTTCAACTTATAGGACTTAAAGGATCCGCTGCTAATATTTTGGCGCCAGATACCACAGCGCACCTTCAGAGGTCTAGTGAAGTCCATGCCTCGACGGTTAGGGCTGTTTTGGTGGCAAAACGGGGATCTACACAACATTAGGCAGGTGGTCATAATGTTAAGGCTGATCGGTGTATACAAAAAAATGGTTAATAAAAGCTACCATCGCTAGTCATCAAATGACCTGCTCAATCACCATAGGGATCTTCTAGATTGGCATTTGGCCCATTTTCAGATTGATCCGAAATAGATTTTGCCTTTTGCTAGCTAAGAAAATATATTCACCCGCTGCCCCTCTTTTTAGCAGCCTATTTCCTGAATGCAGAGCAGTCAATGTTTTATTCACAGAAAGGTTCTATACAGAGGCCGCAACTCAAGTCTACCTTTCACCCCAATGTTTAAAGATTTCTACCATTAGGTTGCTTTAAAGGAATAATGAACTGCATTTCCTGACATTTATGTCAAACAACCCATTTTTGCAGTGGACTCCCGTCCTAGGCCTAGTTGGCCTGGGCCAGAATATGTTGCTGATTACAACTCCTTCCGTCCTTCAAACAAATGACCCTTCGAATTTTGGTCTCATCTTTAGAAAAGCAGGGTAATTACTGTTTTTTAATAAGACGCCGTTATTTTTCACACCAGTTACCTGTTTTAATATCATAATAAAGTTTTAAAGGACGGTCAATTTACAGAAGAATCCTCAAGGTGTAAACGTGAACCCGGTAAGACTGATTGTGTATACATATCGACAACTCATCTGGCACCGTGTAGCACAACACGGGAAGTCTTGTAATTTAAAATATGATGGTTTGTGAACAGAGCTCAGAGGTCAGTTTTAATGAGATATTTGCATCTCATAACTAACGTTTTAACCAAGTATTCGTAACGTAATTGTCTTAACAAATATGAGCTATCAAAACTTACCGGAAAGGGGCAAATCATACACATTTAGCAATGCCTTTATTGCACTGGAATTTATTTACAGATTTTAATTGCTGTCCTTTCTCAAAATAATAAGATGGGGAGTTCATGGTCAAAATGAGTATAACATTAAGGTCAATCACACTAAATGTTCTTGCAGGATAGAAAAATAATATTACTGTGTCTCCAGATGCTGAACAGCCACAAAGTCTAATCATCATCTTTCTTTCAAGTTAATTCTCCTTTATTCTCAACGGGTCATATAGTCCTAAACACATTATATATTAATTTGACTTTTTGTAAAGATCTAATTGTTATGTATTCTGGAGACTTTTAGCTCGGCATCAGTTTGTGTAAAAAGAATCAGAATGGTTTCATGGAAGCCTGCATATAGAAACCACTGGTCACCATAGAGATATTGGGAGTGTGGGCAACCTGATCAGACCAGGGCTATAATTTGGTCTTGTTGAACTAGCCCTATGATGTCATCATGAGAGATGCAGTGGGCTACCCCCGGGTGGTACTTATGGAATGAGCAATGTGCCAAGATACTAGGGCAAAAAGTAAGGGATACCTGTTCCATACCTACCAGCTGTCCTAATTCCGGCAAGATTATGTCATTTTTGGTGTGCTGTTCCACAATGCGAAGATCTGTCTACAATGTAACATGTCTTCCCCTCCACAATCTTCCTCTTCATGTATTGTGCACCAGACAAATCTGGAGAGTGTACACGAGGAGGGGGTCCCGCTGAGCTATCATCTATCAGGTTTATTCTTCCTGCAATAAATGACATTATGGTCTCAGTAATATCATTTATGAAGTGACGTGCGGTCCTTTTATCCCTGGGTTGCAATGTTTGATGTTCTAAGCGTACACTTCAGTCTCCAAACAAGCTGTGCTTCTTCATTACATACATGTTTATTACTAAACAGGTTCATTATTTATTGTTACAATTCGTGATTCTTAGTAACTGTGGCACATTTCTTAAACAGTCCTATACAGTTATGTCTAGACTTCAATAGGTGACAGACAGGAGGATCTGTTTTTTGTAATGATTAAGCCACACCTTCCGCGCCGCCATCCTTACTGCTGAGCGCCAGGGTATGATGTCATATCTCTGCGCCTTTTAAGGACGCATGGCGCCAGACACAAATGAACCAGGTCATTTTATACTAATACTTAAATGAAAATAAAAACTAAACATGTACCTACTGTAGGTATCTGTATCGAATTAGAACAAGAGATAATCTGAAATAGCACTCTACCTTGAAATGAGTGATTGTAGATTATAACTATGATATTTTAAGAGTGTTTTGCACCAAACTCACCTTAATATTCACACCATAAGGACTTTTATGCTTCTATATTTACTTGTGTTTATTGCTTTCATTTTGATTTCTCATTACCAGCTCTCTAGATATTCCATCCCTGGAGGTTTGTGCGACTTTTTTTTTAATTAACATGTAATTATTCAATTAATTATTATTGCTGCACGCTGCAAAACTGGTTTATTAGCAGTTGTCAGATGTATCAGAATGTAGTAATCAGATGCTGTAGGAACTGTAAGGCTCAGTATTTTGTGGGCTTCCTAGGTTAACGTGTTAAGATCCCCTACCCAACCGCACATGGGTGAGAGAAGATTTTTGCCTACACATAGTATCCAAGGAAATTAAATTATTTTTCATTATTAAAACTTTTTCATATATTTTATTGATGTTCTTTAGGGTGGGGGTGGTAAGGAATGAGCTAGCAATAGTGAATAAGCAAGCTGGAATTTTGTGACTCTTGTGACTTAGCTGTTGAGTGAATAGACTTATTTAAATATTTGCTATTTTATCTTATATTTATATTGTTTTATATTAAAAAAAATCATTCATCAGAGCCTCCATGTGTAAAAAAATCATTGGGAGCTGTGTGATTCTTGTACAAAGTTTTACATATGGGATTATCACCATAGCAACCAAAAAAAGTTAAATTGTATTTGTTGCGGTGGCGATAAGATTACATTTCGTCAGTATGGAACCCACCCATCCCCTGCTGTACAATGGGGTGAATCTGACCCTGTTTCGCGGAAGAGGAGTTTTCCTCCCTTCCTAGACATCCAGCCATAGTGAGCCTAGGCCAGTCGTACAGCTAAGGACCATAGGCATTGTATATCAAGATTTGGAATAAGTGCCACGGTTTGGGCGACCTTAGTATAGATGTTACTGCCCCATAGGCATTTTAAACAATACTAAACATCGCAGGAAAACACATTTGCAGAGAGGACGTCTTCTCTGATTTTCTATAATTACATCGGACAAAGCAACCCTATGGAGCATTGACTGCGATACCGTAACATACCGTCTCTGCATGTGCTCAGGTACAGCATCATACTACACAGGCATATGTTATCAAATTAATCTAACATGACATGTGACGCAGATGTAATGGAAATTGAATTATGCTCTGCCGTGCTACAGAAGAGTACAAGAATAAGTAGGTAATTGTGTAAATGCATAGTATATACCGGGTACATGTTGTAATTATATTAATTTAGCTCTGACACATTATAAATGTCCTGTCATCAAGATAAATGTCTGGATACAGCGGAAGTGTTCACTATGGCCTCAATAGTTACTGATTAAATAAACATGGAATCCATTTGTAATCTTGATGAAACATTTTTATATTTATACTATAAATACTCGTGTTAAGCTAAAACGACACTCTAGGCTTAATATGCACTTTAATGTTTATGATTGGTAAGTGGTCTCCATTTCAAATGAAAGGACTGGTGTCTGGGTCGCGAAAAATGCACAAATTAGAGAAAAATAGTATATTTCCCAATGCAAACTAATACAAATATTTCTACACTTTGTGCTCTCTGTGTTCACATAAGCTAAAAGAGTGTTTGTCCGTGTGTGTGTCATGCCAGGAACTGTATGTTTCTTTTGCAGGTGTACATGTCACCCGATTTTCTCCGTGTGCAGACATGTATTTGTGACCAGCAGGAAAAGTGCTGTTTATAGCAAAACAAAAAACAGCCATTTTTCTGCCTTTTGGATATAGAGGTGGAATATCTTATCTATCATGTAAAAATATGTCCAGACAACAGCCTGAAACTCTGAGAAGAGTGACTGTTGCCGCTTCCCTAGGTGCTTTATTGAGGGTTTCAATATCTGCTTCCCAATGGACAGTAGGACAGTCCTACCACGATACTGGGAGACTTCTTGCCACCCATGACCTCACAGTAAAAGCGAGGCTGCTCGTTCAGTGTGTGAGAAGCAGAGAGAACGCTACAGATAAGGCAATCAGGGTGCGAGAGGGAGGGCGGGAGTGAGTAGGAGGGTAAGGGAGGAGGGAATATGTATGAATGTATGTTAATGAGAATGTACAGTATGTATAAGTATGTTTGGGGGCACTTACAAGATGTTTGCTCACAAAAATGGCGCATACAAGCTGTTTGGAGGCATTGGCAATCTGTTTGGGAATAAAGATGGCACAGACACACTGTTTGTAGGCAAAGATGGCACAGGCAGGCTGTTTGGGGGCAACTTTCACATCAGAGCTGTAATGACACTGTAAAGACAGACCCCGTGTAGAAGAATAAGGCCAGGACACCAGGTGACAAATTCAGAAGTATAGATGAGAGAAGCAAAGTCAGATGTAGCTGGTCAGATCAGATGAAACTATCAGCAGCCAAATCAGGAGACAAGTGCAGTGCATGGAAGAACTTTAGCTAAGTCCTGACAGATTTCCATGCTATGTCTATGCCACCGGATCACTAGCCCACTAGACGAGCCAGATACCTAGATCCCCCGCTGAGTGTGTCTCATAAATATATTTTTCTTGTTAGAGAGAAATGACATGCCTATTCCTTTAGATTGCCCAATTGTAAAACATGTCAGAACCTTCGATCGTTTTGTTTTTCTTTTTTCGGTTCTCCGCAACAAGTTCCATTATGGTAAGAATTTATTAACGTGTCCTCACCATTGTACTGGTGCAGTTGTTAGAACTTTTACAGTGTGGAGCGATACATACAGATTTGTAATTAACTCTAAACTGTAATAGCCTCGGCATATTCTAGCCACAAGAAAAAAGTTTTTAGTTGCATCATTTTTCATTTTCATTGATTTGGACTCATTTTGCTACCAGATGTGACTCCAGCTGGCATCCTCGGCGCACATGACATTAAGCATAAACCGCCGTTGCTCTCTTGACATTTTAGTTGATAACAAATGGTAAAGATGGCAGCAACTCAATCTGAGAATGTTTCCAGCAAATATGAGAGATCTATTCCATTGCCAAAAGTTGTTCCTTCCATGCCAAAAATAGGATAAATTCCGGAATGTGACAGATATTCATAGGTACGCGGTGTCACATTAGTGACTTGTTGCTACTGTATGAATAGCAGTAATATTTGGGGTAATTTGTTGCTTAGTATTGGCTCCTTGTTTTACTGCTTGCTGTGATGTGAATAGTTTTAATACGTCTTTTCCTGAGTCTACATATCAGGATTACAGAAGACGCTAATCTTTACAATGGCTCTCGATCTGGATGAATCTGTTATGCAAAGTTTTTCCACCATATGCACTATATTGCGTATGATAGCTGTGTGGTCCCTTTACATCTCCAAACCCCCAAATACATTTTTGTGGCCACACCAAGAATCGATGCATCACGGAGGAGGAGAGCAGCTGCAACCTTCATTTCTTTCATTTTGAAGAATGCAAGAGCACTTTAATACATACAGCCGGGACACTCAGGCCTTTAATCTATCTATTCCTCTTTATTTACAGTTGATCTCATCTTGGCAGGAGCCGAGTACAGGATTCTTGTACAGGAGTATAATGCATATATATGCGTAAACTGAAATGGTCCTTGTTAACGCTAAAAACCCCACTGTATAAACGCCCAGTGCATACATGTAGAAGTTATAATTATCTGGTTAAACACACTGTGCATCATGTGAAAGTGAGAAGGATGGGGGAGATGACGTCTCTACAAGCGCTGCCATATTGCCCTCAGTTGGCGCTTTCATTGATGTCCTCTTTCCCGATAGGAGGATCAAGGAGGATGTCACCACCGCACTGCTGCCATTTTGGTGGAAGTTGCTGGGTTATGTCCGTGGAGAAAGAGGATACCAGATTAAGGATTCAAGATAGAATGGAGAAGAGAGAAGAGAAGGGAAAAGATAGAAGATGAAGATGCGAAAGAAGGTGCAGAAATGGAATTGGTTGGCAGAGAAGGTAGGGAAACATTCAGAGAGCGTGAAAGAGAAAGTAAACATGAATGCCAATGTGAGAGAGTGAGTGAGTGAGAGAGAGTGTGAGTGAATGTGGACCAATGAATTTCGGACGAAAACTCTTTCGTACAAATCCGTATAAATATATATATATAAAAATGAAACTATATTTTTACAAATTCTTATACTCTCAACAATGAACTTGGTTTGTCTTTGGCACAGTGTTCTTGCAATGTCTTTATTTATATACAGCTACGGAGAGTTTAGAATAATTTGTAAAGCTTAGTCCCACTGCCTCCAAGCTTAGACTATTTGTAGATAGGATTAAATAGGTCTGTTTGTTCCAACGTGTCTCTCTTTTGTGCTCCTTTCCACTGTATCTCTCCTGCTCAGATCCTTTCTTTTACCTCTAGAGGGTTTATATTAGTTAGAGGCAGCTGGAGCAGGCTTACTCATTCGTCTGCATGTTCATTGCTGACCTGCTCTTGACACTGTCCTGCTGTACCCACGAGATGAATCTTGTTAAAATTGAATCAAAAGTATTTAATCTGTACATATACCAGAGGACTTATATTAATCTACACTTGGGTGATCCTCACACTCGTTTCCATCAAAAGAAACACTATAAGGTCAATACACACTCTTGGGTGATGATGGACTTGAATATTAGCAAACTGCATCACAGGAAAAAAAAATCTTCATTTCACCAAATAATGGGCTTTAAAAAAAAGGTGTCCTACTTTAATGCCATTAGTTATGTGGCATGAGATGTTTTGCTAAGGCACTTAGTGGAGGTAAATGCTATAAATGTTTTCACGCGTGTAATTTGTTATCTTTCTTGGTTGTTGAAATGTTTTGACAGAGAGCAGAAACGTGATCCATAAATCAGAATTGTCCACATCTTGACAAGGTGGTTAGGTATTTGTATTTTCCATAACTTTGTCCATAGACACAGACTTGCCAGCTGTTACAGTGAGAGTGTCAGCTCCTGGGGTCACCCTGCTTCTCTTGCCCGATACCCGAAGTGAGTTGGAAACGTCCTTAGTCTTAGTATCAGTATCTTTTTAAGGAATTGGAATATATATAGGTATATTGTTTTATTACCTCTTTTTACCATGTGGTATTTAAATATATATTTTTCCCAGTAAATATATTTTTTTGTGCTCACCCACTTTATTATTGTTTCATGAAACAGTTTGACACATTTTACATATCCTTGTGCTTGGGATCTCTCCATTATGTAGCTGAACACCCTTGATTGCTGACTTCAGAGTTAGTTTGTTGCATTCAGTTAGAGACTTGTTTCTCCAGGTTTCTGTCACCATGTCCTCTTAAATATGATTTGGGGGCTGTAACTGACGATAGTTAACCTACCAGTGGTAGATATGTACTATATATATCTATATATATATATAGATGCATATATATATAGTTTTAGCCTTATTAGTCCAGTAAACACAATGTCAAAAAAAAGAGTATGCTGTGATACCATTTTTATCGGATTAACATAATATTTAAAAGACAACCTTTCGAGAGCTTTTTTAACATTTATTAAATATACAGAATAGTTCTATGATGAAGATCTGTTATAGACCACACAAGTGTGTGACTCTACTTGAAATACATAGGGGCCCTCTTTAAATGTCTTCCAAGGGCCCATTCACTGAACATTCTACATGGGGGGCACCTAGTTCTACACATCTTCATTCCTCCGCTGCACTATTGTGTCTTTTCAGAAAGAAAATGTATTATACACAAGGACATTCTAATGAGTAACAATAGATTAACATACCTAATTAACACTTAATGTTTTGCTGAATTACTCAATTAAGAAACATTAAATGAAATGCATTATAATCACTGACCTGACCATGAACAAAACCTTTAGTCAAACACCACATAGTTATTTAAAACAATATTATTCAGTTACATGTAAAAACATCTGATTAAAATAGTACAAAGTAACAAACCCATGGCATGTACAGTTCATCGCACCAAATATAGCAAACATTTCTATTGTAATTATTTCACTTTATTAGCAACCTCAACATGATACATTTGCAAGATTACAATATAACACATGGCTGCATCATATTTAGCATTTGTTATTTATGTAGCAAATTATAATTAGCAAACAGTAAAAGATGTGGGTTTGAAAGGTTAATGTAAAGAAGGAAGAAGATTAATTTCAAGACACTTTCTGTAATGAGGACATTTCAATGAACTATAAGCAGAGAGGGAAAATGAATCCCAGTCTTCAAATCTCAAATGTTTTGTTAGACCGAGTAATTTAAAAAAAATAATTCAATTATAATTGCGCACATGCCTTGCCATGCCTTGCATACCATTTGTGAAAGAACAAGTAATAGTAATAGCCAATTTAATGAATTACAATACAAAGTTAATTAGAATATTAGCATTTGAAAACAAAATCTACTAATTATAAAAAAAAAAAACACACAAACCCCCAAAAGCCAGATTTGATATAGTATAACACTCTTGAGTCTATTCCCTACGAACCTGAGAAGCATACCTGGAGACTCCAGTTGAAGCGTTGCTTCTCTAGGTTGGGAGAGTGGCGTTGAGGCACACACCACTCCTCGCCTACTTCCACTCCTACCAATTTCAGTTGTTCTGCATTCACATCATCATCAGTCCCAACAGCAGAAGACCGTTCATCGGATGGTCCCGTCCACCAACATCAACAGGATCGCCCATTGACGTAAGTACCCACCCGCATCCCTGTAGTAGCTAGAGCCTGGATGTTCCCAGGTATGCTGAGCAGTCAAGATAAGGTTAACTCGACTCACCAGGCTTGACTTCAGTAGCATGCCTTAGCCTATTACAGATGCAGCATTCAAGATCAACGTGAACTTGCATGTTCTCACCTGTAGGTAACAAAGTTATACCCCTCCCCATTACATTAAGATTATAAAAGAAATACATACTAAGGTTCCTGCTTGTATTTAAAGTTTCAGGCCTCTTGCCATTCACTGAATTCAAATTGTATGTGTTTGTGCTGCTGCAAATTCGTGTTTTTTGCCTACTCACAAGGCACAAACCCACAAACTGACTGTTCATTGGACTGATATGACCAATCCGGTTTGTCTCTACAGCGCCTAGCAGTTATTAATAAGACATATGTTATATTTTGTTACATAATTTATTTAATTGTGTTTGCCCCCCCCCAGGCATCCGCATTTGGCAACCTTGTTTAACGCATCACACCTTTCAGCTGTTGGTATCTGGAAAGTAAGGTTCCTTATCATATTTTAACAGGCGATATAAATTCAGAGCATCTTAAAATAATAATAATGATGGTGCATGGCTTGGCGAGTCTCCAAGAAGAATAAAACTTCACCAGAGGAATACCTTGAGGTGCCATCTTGCTTAAATGAAGGGTGGAAAAATTAAAGGCTAATTCTCTTTTCTTCTGTTTTAGTAAAACTAGCGGAACTTAAAGCACTGTTGTCCATCCTCAACCAAAAATTCACCTTATTCAGGACACACGTTAATAAAGGACATAAAATGTGTATATTGTGGAAATGTTAAAGATAGAAAATTATTCGCTTGGTTGAAAAGATGTGAAAATCAATGATGACCGAATAATGGTCACTCATACAGAAATGTGTTAAAAGCATTAAAAGGAATGACATTTACACAAACTGTCTCAAAACATCACACATTGAGTAAAAAAAAAAAAGTTTAACGCCAAAGGGGATGATTCGTAAGCAAAGACATTCAACTTATAATTCAGGGTGACCCAAAGGGCTTCGTATAAAGTCCAGCCACCAACAGAAAACAGATCTCAAGGAAGAATTATGTACCATTGTACGTTAATAAGGTTAAGGAATTTAGGAATCTTCTTTCCAGAGTTGCATGTCATAGCTACTCTGTTAGGAGTTTAAAATTAGTGGGGGACAAAGGGGTACAATGCAGACTTGGGTCTCCCTGTAGGGTTGTTGCTTGTGGTGGAACACAAATCCTTAAATCTATGAAATATTTATCATCGGCTTTACCCAAGCCGGTGCCACCAGCCATTAATCCGTCTATGCTCTAGCTTTTAATGTTGAGAATGTTGAGAGTTGCTTTAAGGTTTCCTATTACGGTCCCTTTAAGCAAAGCAGGATATTTCTATAAATGCATCCCATGAAATTTTATAACTGTAAGGAAAACATCTATGGCTAATATCTAGTTTACTTACATGTGTTATGTCTTCTAATATATGCAGATGCTATAGTTATGTCACATTTTCTGCCTCCTGAAGCTCTAATACGGAGAACAAAATAAATTCTGCCTTCAGTTAAAATGAGCTTTATTTTGACTGCATCCTCTCATCTTTGCATTTTACGCTAACATATGATGCCATTGTAGTAAAATTAAAACAAAGGATAAGTGCTGTCTGATTACCTTTAGGAAATCCGCAGTGTTTGAAAGCAGATATTGTGATGGAATAAGCATACGCTATATTATGAAAACAGCGTTGCCAGAAAAGACGTTTTGCATCATTAGATGGCTTTGACGGCTTTAGTATCAAATTGAAAGAGCGATAATATGTGGGAAAGAGATGTGAGTACTAGCAGTCCCACTATTCTAAAGTCATTCCAAGGCTGTTTATTGTCCTACTAGGACAATTTAATCTAATATAGGGACATTTTAAGGTACACATCAAGGTACACATTCAAATGTGGATTTTTACATTCGAATGAAAGTGATAACTACAGGTTACCTATGCTCAGGGCCTAGGCTTATCCAGCATTATGGACTGCTAATTAACTAATGGATGTGATTACTTACCCACCAAGATCAGAAGACATTGCTGTCTTCGCTGTATATGATCATCACAGGCGTTCCTTTCACGCTTACTAGTTGATAAACTAACGTGTATTGTGGTTTCTTTTTCTTTTTCTGGAGTCATATTACACTCAAAAGTTAGGTAATATGTATGTATGTAGTAGACATGTGCAAATGGGCTATAAATGATTTGCACAAATATTTCAGATTGTTTAATTTGGGAACGAAATTCGTTCCCCGGTGTCCACCTTCACTCTCCTTCATACTCTCACACTCTCATTTTCATTCACTCTCACACTCTTTAAGTGTTTCCAGACCTTCTCTGTCCACCGCTTCTGCTGACCACTTCTGCATCTTCTTGTTCTCCATCTTCTCCCTTTTATCTGCATCTGCATCTCCATGGACATAATCTGGTAGAAATTTTGCGCCAGTTTATGTCCAATCCTCCAACTGGGTGAGAGGACGCCACCAGCGCCAAAAGTGCTGCCATTTTGCCCTAAGGTCTACTAAAATTGCGGCCCTTTCAGTGACGTCCCTCCCTCGATTGGGGGATCAGGCGAGAGGACATCACCCGAAGCACTGACATTTTGGTGGAGGTTTGCACCAGGTTATGTTCAGACGAAGATAGAAGATAGAAGAAGAACAAGAAGAGGTGGAAGTGATCGGTAGAAGCGGAAGTGGTTGGCAGAGAATTTAGGTAAACTTTTAGAAAGAGTGAGCGAGAATGGGGAAAGGACCTGCAAATGTCAGACAAAAATTCTTTTCGTTTTCGTTTGCTTTGTGGGAGGCCTGGCTTCCTTTTTGTGGCCTCCTACAAATCACATAGTTTGTCTAAATTAAATTATAAAGTACATTTGCAATTCCTACAAATCCTAATGCACAAGTCTAGTGTAGAGCAACATTTGTGACCTGAGTCGATGTTAACATGAGGACTGGCTCCTGAGAGCTCTAAATAGCTGGTGTCATGCAATCTACAGGGCAACAATTCTGTCTTTGGACCTTTACCATTTAATCATTCATTGTTTGTGGTGAAAATAATTGTCTGTGACTGGGTGTAAACTGGGATCATTTCCCACACCCCATGCTAGAACCCCCCCCAAAATTATGTCTAACCAAGAAAACTAAATGAGATTGGAAATCAGAGTACACACGGAGACGAATGCAGAGCTTGGCCAGGAGAGACAGCTGCAAACTATGTGTTACTTAACTGCCATCTTATACTATACCATTTGTGAATACCAATATTTGTGGAACTCTCAATACAAAATATATATATATTAAAAACAAATATTACAGGAGTTCAGAAATGTATTATATTAATGGTGTTGAGTACAATGTGCAGATAGTTTATTTTAATTTATCTGTTGCAGAAAAGTAGAAAAAGTATTGACACCCTACGTGCTGTGTGTATGGAAGGTGTTACCATTTTAACATGTATCCCAATTAAAAAAAAAATATAAAAATAAAAGTTTTTTTCTTTGCTTCCATTGGTATTCAACCCCAGTGCTATTAAAGCTCCAAGTTGAAAGGAATGGCCCTGACTAGGATACAATTACCTTAGCTTTGACCTCCAACCCTTAACAATAAAAGCTGCTGTGGAATTTCAGGATTAAAAAAATGATGTGACTGTTCCTTTAAGGGCAGAAGAGAACTGTTTTTCTGAAATGAAAGATTAACAATCCGTTTTGCATTTCATAGCACAACCAATAAAAAGAAACAGCTGCTGGCTTATATTTATCAATGAGTTGTTACTATTTACTACTGAACATACACGACATGCAGCTGTTATCAAGGCGTTTTAATATAGACCCGTAACAATTCTATTTATGAGCCCGGAGAAGATGCAGAATTCCGAATATCACCGCTAGCGTGTCTTCTGTTCATAAATATAATATATGCACAGCGGGCTGGATGTAGTTTAACTCAGGAAAGGATGTGTAGTCGAAGCATTAAAAGACACTGGTCCCTTAAAATACTGTTACTTTATGATCATACTTCCCAGGGGGTATCTGGAGCTTCTGGGTGGAGCATCTTTGTAAAGGCAAGCATAACGGTGTGGGGGTGGGGTTATCTGCATATAGAGGCGGGGCTAGCACCAGACTGTATTGAGTAGGAGGGGAATTGGGTAGTGGGCATGGCTAAACATCGCCGCCCCCTGCCCAGAGAAAGAGCGAAGTGACTCGAAGACCCAGAGAACCAGCCTTTTAGTTGGAGACTCATCCAGAGAGTTCCCAGGTATACTTATAATGTTTTACATCTGGCAATGGCACAAGCCTTTTTAGATTCCTTTGGCACATCAATGGTAAAAATAAAACCCTACCACAGCACAATAATATTACACATACCTTCCAATTGATGGGTCCTCATTTAAAGGTGTAGTCACACACATTTTTGAGTTTGCGTCACTATATCTGTACCTTTGTGGGATACAAATATATACGGTGGGAATTGTTGCTTACCCAGCCAGGTATCTGCACATCCAGACTTGCAAGACAGAATTGCCAATACATTTTCCCCCCTTACCTGTGAACCCAAAACCTAAGAAGCGTATGAACAAAATATGGGGAAAAATATATGATTGCTCCTTTAAAGCACAGCCATTTTGTAGCTGAACTGAACACACTGACGAATACTCATTTACATTCTGCTTAACAGTTGTATCGTGATATACCGCTTTATATGTTAGTGCTGTTTCATTTTTATTGTAAAGAATTCAGAATGTCAGGGCATTGATGAATAGAACTCACAGACTTTTATAACATGCAGCAAAATGTATATAATATATTCTGGACACAAAGCGCTATAAATCATACAGACAAGGATACCGTATGCAAAGCAGGATTATTAGGCTATTTTTCAAATCTAAAATGTATAGTAATGAAATAGTCAAAGAAATTTCCCTTAAAAAGTCTCACAACAAACAAGGCTTATTCCCCAAATTCGCCCAGTTTGGGGGGTCTACCTGGCCACCTTTCCCAAAGAGCCAACTTGTGAAGCTCGGCTTCATGACGTCACAAGGTGGCCATATGGAAGCTGTAATATAGGTTTATGCTACAACAGATGGGTTTTACGGCTCCCTGAACAATTCAGGGGAGATCAGACAATTTCCACAACTGGCCCATGATGTCCATCGCCCACAAAAGTGGGACAGTGCCCAAAACTCGCGATTGTCCCTCAAAAAAAGTAGACACTTGGGAGGAATGGCTAAAGGCACACACTTCTGCAGTAGCAGTCAGTAGCGTATAAAGCAGTGGGGTAAAACATAGAACAAGAACAACATAAAGGACCTATTTCAAGACTCACATTATCCTCAAACAGCAACAAGTAGCCCCGGAATGATGAGAGCTGGTTTTAAAACAGCTAATGGCCCAGAGGTTTTCTATATTTCATAACAATACAGTGATAAATCATGGTGATATTGTCCAAACCATGATGTGACACATTTTAACATTACTCAGCTAAAGATTTATTCCCTGAACCTTTGCAGTTGCACCATTTCCAGACTATTTTCCTTCTTGATCCAATATTGATATTGATCCAAATGCATTTTTTAGTGCCGTGTATGTGGATTGCTCTCAGGGAGATATATATACAAACGGATGAAGTACAAGACTTTCTTCTTTTTATTCATCAGTTTGACAATATAGTCCTCCAGGGGCTAATTAAAATACACTAAGTTTTATTATGTTTTGTCAGACTTGTTAGATCTCCCCATCGCTCCTCTGGTAGCATATCTCATAGAGCCACTGATATTCTCTGGGCCACTTTTTGGGCTCTCTTGCTTTATACGATTCTCTGTTCGAAGGTTGCAAGTTTTGCTTCCACAGTGTTTTCAAAATTGAAATGAAATAGCACCGGTGCAGATATTTATTTCATAGATTCCTCATCCGAAAAAGAAAAACACAAATTATCAACCACGTTTTCAAAGCTAAAGAACCATAGATCAAATGCTGGAAAAAAAAGGCTTTTTTTCAATCCGGTCAGAAAAAAAAGATCACCAAAAAAAATTCTCTAAACATTTCTGCTCTTTTAAGAATGATTTGAATAAAAGTTAAACAAGTTAGATCTTTGTTCAACGTAGTTCGGCTCAGAAGGTATGAGAGTTAAATCCTTTTCATTATATAGAATGATGAATGTCACAACATGTGAAGGCTGGGTCTCCCCCTCTTCCAAATTCCATTTCAGTGGCTAATATGGCTGCTTTGTTGCTTTTTGTAGGTTTATTTTTTGTTTACAAAAATGAGGACAAATTTCTATTTTTGTGAGAGTTTCTCTTCTGGGAAAAGGGAAAGAAAAAGATTTCAGAAAACAACCCCTTGATTTTAAACACAGAATGGAAAACTTGGTCATAGGAAGTTTCCTTGACCTCATATTAGAACACACTGAATTTGAAGAGAATTGAATTTACTATGAGACTTGTGGATCATAGAACTGTTGAGTTTTCAAGGCCACATTCAGCTAGAGGGCACCTGAGCGGTGCTTGAATTGCTCCAATTTTTATTGGCTTGATTTTTATAGTTGTTTTTGTAAACTTGTAATTTAAAGTCTGTTAAAAAAAACTCGGTAATTATATCTCGATAGGATAGAGGCAGGCAATCTTGCCTCTTTTTTCATTACGTCTTTTCAAATCAGGCTGTTAAGGGACAGAATGAAATTAATGTAGACCATGAACAGAAGACAAAAGAGTCCATAACCCTGTCATAACAATTACTACCATGAATGAGAAATTAATTACACATACAATCACAAACGATAATTTGAATTGCAATGTGTTTCAAAGAAGGCATGTCTGAGTAGCATGTTGGTTTAATCTAATTAGTTGTCCTCTGTTATATCCCTTCATACCTCTTCCAACTTTCCACCTTCTACTTGTTGGTCATATAATGGACTCAGTAAAGTTGTATGGATTAAATCATTAACATTACACTATATTGTTAAAGTTGTACCTTTAATTTCTAAACTGTTTGAACTAACCAGAATTCAGTATTTTTTTAAATGAAATAAAGCAAAAACCGTTTGACTTGGACCAAATTCGGGGGCCTTTTTTTATTCTGAATTACATTTGGGGGCGCTCCCAAAGGAGGTGGCCCCTGACACCTTCTGGACTCACCTTTCATTCTAGAAATGTGAAAAAAAGTTCCTCCAGAGTTCAGACGGTCAAAGAGGTGCAGCAGCAGCAGTAGTAGGGCACGGAGGCTGGGCAGGCAGACACTGGCACATGTAGCCCCATGGGGCGGGACTGAATTTCCCCAATATTATACATTATACATATTATATTCATATGTATAAAAATTCCTTTGTATAGCTGTTATTTAGAGAAGCTGACAATCCTCTTTACAAGTGGCAAGAAAAATACCTTCCCCCAGATGACGGGTATAGAAACATGTATTTGCACAAACTTCAAAATCTGCTTTATACCAAAAAATTCAGCCATATTTCCCTTAAACAACGTTGTATTGTTGTTCATCATTTTGATTTAATGTTCCTTAATACAGAAGCTCTTTATTTTCCCAATAAGTCAAATAAGGCTCAACCTTCTCAGTAAATGGCTCAGATCCTTTGTTTTCAATGTGTACAGCTATTTCTCAGCGCTTTCTCTGACCTGCTCTGTCACACTCTCTCAATCATACTCTCCCTTCTTATTTCCACTTGACCCAACACAATATTTCTTCAGTGTTCACTTGCCATCTCAAAGCACCGGACGATGCCCTCATACACACACTGCTCTCCTTGTGTTTCCAGCATCAATAGTTATTACCCCTAATAAAATATATCTTCACCGATGAAATGCATCCTTTACTAGTGAAAGGAGCAATAGATTTAGCGAAATAGCTTTTCCACTAAGCACGATATACACGGAGAACAATAAAGAAAACCTTGTACATACCGCTCAACCTCCACCCCGGTGAATCGGAAGAGGAGCTTGGGAGGTAAAATATCTGTGCACACGTCTGCCCAGTATGCATTCTCCTGTGTCCCAGACACCATGGAATGGCCACCAGATTGTGGTTTTGAATCCTGCTGTCCCACTGAGCTTAACATCTGTCCCAAAAAGTAGGGAAGAGCTTGGCGGGACAGCGGGATAAAGTGTCAAAAGCTCCTCCACCTGCAGCAGACCCTACAGCCCAGTAGAATGTGCTGCCAGCAGCCTACAACACCCTGCCATCTTTATGCGACAGGGGGCATAATTTGCATACTTGGGAACTCTCCAGGTTTCACCCAAACGCTCCGGGTCGTGGGAGCGGGGTCTTGACAAGCCACGCTCCCCACCCATTTTCCCTTTAAATGGGATGTCAGTGGGCAGTCTTGGCCGCGTTCCGCACACAATTATTTTGAAAACCTGATTTGTCTGTAAACCACAACGACTAAATTCTCTGTCTCGGGTGCCGCCGTTTCAGACTGAGCGCCGGCATATGACGTCATATGCCGGCGTTCAGCAGAGAAGCTGCGCGCACCGCGGTAGAGCAGAGAAACAGAAGCCTTGCGCCCCCACCACAGGTAAGTGATCTACAAAGGGGGATAGGGAGAGGGTAGATAGTGAGAATGGGGGGTAGGGAGAGGGTAGGAAGAGGATACATAGTGAGAATAGGGGGGAGGTAGGGAGAGGGTAGATAGTGAGAATGGGGGGATAGGGTAGATAGTGAGAAAGGGGGGTAGGAAAAGGGTAGATAGTGACAAGGGAGGGAGAGGGGGTAGATTGGGTTGGGGGGGCCTTTAACAGATTCTTGCACCGGGGCCCTGAGGCTTCTAGTTACGCCCTTGCTAGTCTTGTCATAAAATGGAGACTGACCTGTTACGTCTGTGTTTGTGATCCTTCATGGCCCAGGCACTTCCTACCAGTGGATGTGTTGGCCTTGGAAATATTAGACTTCAGCGCTTTATTGAAAATGAAATCAAACCCTGTGACATACCTGCTTTTATTATATACATAAAACAACGTAATACAACACGGGCAGGGTTCTCAACTCCTGATGTTTCTGTATGTATTAATGTGTCAGGACACGGGTGATCAGGTTGGGTAGGAGCCCATGCGCAGGGGATGCTTGGGGTTCAGTATGTAACCCACGGTGCATGATTATGCAAACAAAGACAGCACAAGCAGAATTCCAGGTAATGTATATAACAGGACCAGCAAATAAGGGTAACTTAGTCTAAGCAAGTAACCGGACATATGGCAAAATAAATACCGGTAATAAGTCTTTTGGCAGGGAGCCCGCTTGGAAGGGCACGAAAGGCACACAGCCCACTTGGAAGGGCACAAAGCAGGGAACCAGGACCAGTACAGGTGCAGAGCCACAGCAGGAAGGTCCATAGACTTCAGTACAAAAGCCCTGACTGAAGGGCAGGGCAGGTTCATAAAGGCAGGGTAATCCAGGTAACAAGGCCCAGCTGGATGTATTGGCTAGGGCTCAACCCAGGTAACAAGGCACACCTGAGTTCTGAGTGCTCCAGAGGGCGGAGGGTGGCCACTAGTGGTCGCAGATGTAAACGCAGGTATAAAAAAGCCATGGTTCAGGCAGCGAAAAATTGGTTCCTGACATAATGTTTATTTGTTAAGTGTGTTAACTGCTCCAATTAAATTGTGCTTTATTGTGCCGCACCCACCCCACACTAGCTAATATTTTGCTCTTAATAAATAAAAGATAATGCTAATAATCTGAGCGCTGGTTCACATTAAACAAAGAGCAGGGATAAATATCTTAAGGTTGAGTTAAAAAAGCTTTAATTAAACACTTCGAGAGTTTACAAACACTTTAAAAGCAGCACTACGTTCCACCTAACACGTTTCTCCCACAGGGGCTTCTTCAGTGGTGAATGTGCGACAAAGTCTGTAATAACGCAGTGTAACAAGGTGCGGGGTGTTGTCGTGGAAGGGGTATACATTCCCCCTCGATTTTGCAGGGTTTTATACGACATATAGGGCAGGCTGGTGCTCCACCCCGCAGTTTACATGCACCTGGACTGACACGGGTTCCAGGCCGGGAGTTTAAGCTGACTCCAATACACTGGTCAGCTGCAGGTAATTAGCTGCACTGACTGCAATATAACCTGACCTGTTGGACAGAGGGAGAGAAGAGAGTTTGTTTGGAAGCAGCAGAGCTTGCTATGCACAAAAGAGACCATCAAAGAGGTTGGTGGGATTATGTTTTGTTTTAGTTTAGACCCTTAGTAGTGAGGGAGTTATATGTTAGTAAGCGCTCAGACGAGCTAGGCTTTTGTTTGTAGCGAATTTGTGTTCTATGTAATCCTGTAAATATCTTCATACGTGGACTACAAATAAATCGTTGGTGATTACCTAACTGAGATGTGGCGTTAATACCCTAGAGGACCGTGCTGTTTGGTACCCTGTGTGGGTGCAGGATCACAGCAGTAAAAGAACAGTAACCTTGGGTAAAAATAAGCCAGCTATAGTCCCTGAAAGGGGACAGAGTTCTATGCTGTTTGCAGAGTTATCTAGTATCTCATTCACGTATTATACGTATCCGTCCAACCTTCTATATACCGTGATGTAAAGTTGTGTAATGGAAAGATAAGCCCTGCAATAGTCTGCAATCACCTCCAATGTAGCTGGAGAAAGTGTTAGCTTGTACTGAGACATGCCAACTATGTGTGAGTTTTTTGATTACTTATTGTTATGTCATGTTTAACCATTGTACAGTGTCGCGAAATATGATGGTGCTATATAAAAACAATATATTATAATAATATGTGTTTTTTATTGGTGGGACTGTATGGGACACTAGGCTGTAACATATAATCAGGCAGATTGTGATACTGGCTTCATGAGAAAAGAGTTATATCCCAACAGCAAGTTGTATCAGAACCAGGCCCAGACTAGCCATCAGGCATGCCAGGCAGAGTGTGGCCACCGGCTGAATACACGCCGCCGCACTCTGCGGCGGTACAGAAACGTTACATCTGGCCCTGATCACAACTGCTGGGAGCTTTGCATGCTCAATGAACAAAATCAATAGCTTGACATGCAAAAAAGGGTAATTCCTTGGTCAGAACACATCAGGATCCTCTCTGCGTACCGTTGGCAGACCAAAATATTAGCTAGTGTGGGGTGGGTGCAGCACAATAAAACCACGGAACAGCAGAGGCGAGGTAGTGTGGGAGCCAGCAGATAAAAGAGAATGATTTAGGACAGGAAGACAAGAGATGTAGGTATTGGTGAGATCCTTGAAGTCTAGGATTCTATCTTTCATCCTGGCAGAGGGTTCTAAAATTAAAACAGCCATTATAAAAGGCTTGGATCCAGACGCCTTATTTCAAAATGGGTTTTCGCATGTAGATTTAGTATTAAAAGAAACTACTGCTACTATTCATACTATTCACAGCTTTTAAAGTATTCATTCTTTATCTCAACATTTGGGATTCTTGGACCTCGCCTTTAAAATGTTAAGTGTTCTTTAAACATTGAAACCTTGGTAAACCATCATATATTTATTTTTATATATATATATATATATATATATATATATATATAATGAACACGTCATTTAATTGACGATATGGACTCCCTAAGTGAAAATTGTGTTAAATCCAACAGAGAGCAGACCAAGCATGATATGATAATGTTTCATTCACTAATGTTCCCTTCTGAAAAGCATAACGATTCACTCTCCCCTGAACCTCCAGTGCCTTAGGGAAATTATAAAATGTGTTTTCAGGATTACAATCCCCAAAGAGTTTGGAGAAATGGGCGAGATTAGCAGTTTAACAGAATAAAATGTAATCACGTTTTAGCCTGTTATCTGTAAATTCCAGTAGATAGCTGATACTGTTTTCACTCTGTGAGTTCTTATCTGATTTGTTTAGAATTTTACGATAAAAAAAAAGAATCATATGTTTAAGATGGATCTGGACAGCTACATTTTGACAAATGCTGATGCTTTAAAACTGTAAAAAGATTAAAACATCAAAAAAGTCACATTTGTTTAAAACATAACTAGATTAATGGACATGATTTGTTCTGCTTTGTGTTTGTTCATCACAGTAATTGTTTTGAAGGCTTAAAAGTAATTGATTATCTTACCTTATGGATTCTGTGACCTCAAAGGATTTTCATTTTTTTAGATACAGTATTTAGACCCCAGGGAACTCTCTTAAAACTAGACATCACCAGGGGGCACTAGGTGTTCCTTTTAGGTGTTTATTAGGCGTTTTTTTTATTGGACTTGGGCCAGAATGAATTAGCTGCCACCAAAGGATGACGGTAGATAAGAGCCATTAAACCTTTCAATGAAGTTTAACTTCTCTGCCAAAGTTACATTTTACCTGCCATTGAAATTTTTAGAAAACAACCGGTATCTACCTAATTTTCTGTAGCTGTTTGAGTGACAGCTGGTGGGCACCGGACACGTTCTGATGATGTCATTGAGTGTCTCCGCAAACTCGCCAAGAGCAAGAGCTGAAAGAGCAATTTTGCAATGAGGATTACTCATTTTCACTGACAAATATTTGAGGGGATTTAGTTAGGTTATCTTGGTAAAAATTACACTTCTTACTGCAAGAGCAACAACCACATCTCTATCTGCAAGCAGGCAGCGCAGGTAGCCCTGGGAAAACAGCTTTTAATTTCTATGGTACAAGCCGCCATCTCAAAACTTTAAGAGGCATAGACATATTTTGTTATTTATGCAGCTAACTTCAACATAACTCAACAAAGAGAAGAAAAAAACTTATGGTGGAGAAAAAAAATCACCCAGATCACATGAATAAAATGAATACATGTATTTTTATAATCTGTTAACACAATTATGCAGGTGTATACATCTGTAAAATTTAGGGTTTGGTAAAAGTCACAGATCAGATTTAAGCAAAATCTGGTAAAGGTAAAGTAGGGGCAGTACGGAAGTGACAGGTGAGATTTAATGAAGTCAAATGCAAAGTTAAGCATTACGTTTCTGCACCTCTTTCTCTGGCCTTGTTTTTGTGGCTTCATACAAATCGCCGAATTTACCAAAATTCGGTAAGTTTGCAATTCGTACAAATCCGAATGCACATGTCAGATGCCATTTTGGTCTTAAGGTCCCAGGGGGTCCTATTAAAAAGGGCACAATCTGCCATAATTAATGGTTAATACAAGACTTGGGCGCCAGCCAGCTCTTCATGTTCATCTTCGTGGGGAAAAAATCTTCATATTCCACGAATATTCGCCCGTTCCTGTGTTCGGTTTGGGCGAATATTTGCGTACATTCTTTGTGCTTGTTTTTATTCTTTGTTTTTGTTTTTAGAACTCCGTACGCAGCAGCTTTTAGATTCCCACTCCCGTTAACCCCTGTGGTGCTGCGTAGTTAAGGTAGGCTTAAGGGGGCCAGGGAGACTAGTTAGGAGATACTAACAAAGATTTTTTGTCTTCGTGTCCATTTTGCCGCCGCCATGTTCGTTTCTTCAGTATTCGGGCTGAACAACGAAAACGCACCCTTCGTGTTTGTTTTCATGTTCGCCCGAATACGAATGCACAAGTCTAGTTAATACTACATTCAAAATAGGGAAGTTGATAGTTAAGTTGGAGTTTATTATTTATTTTTTTTACAAAATATAGTAGAGAAATGTAATTATATGTCACAGTTGCTCAGGTATTTTCAACACAGTGGGGCAGCACAAGCCAAGTTGAGACAAAACTAAGCCCAGAGTCAGACTCAGTTGCCATCTGAGAAAAGTCATAAGGACCAAAATGGTAAACGAGCGGAGGCGTCAGCTCATGTTCAGTTTGCCCTCCTCCACTCTTCGTCAAACCAGGCTGAGACAAATGTTAACACAGATATGTGGCTTTATGGATTGACCTTTTGGCAGATGAAGTCAAACTTTTAATATAGAAGAATGGGACAGGCTCGGAATTGGTTAATTCTGAATGTAAAATCAATCCAAAAAGTATAACATTTTATATCAGAAAAAAGGTAGGGAAAGGGCAGACTATAGACATACGAGACAAGCTTATCTGCCATCAAATTCAATTATTTCTGTTTACTGTATTTTATGAAATACCAGCGCTGTAGGTGAGGTTATAGATAGTGCTTATCTGCAAAGTGCAGAGACAGTAGAGGAGTTCTAAACGAACAGACAATTAAATGCGGGTTTGGCTGTTACACGCAGATTTGTGCATGAAATCCGGGCACAGGCAACCGAGTTTTAATTCTTTGGGGCGAGAGTGCTGAAAGTCGGGGAGGTCTCTGGGTTATCGATTTCTTCACATTAAGAATTCAAAAGACATTTAATGTATTTAGATGTATTTAATCTTTTAAAACTAATAGATTACGGCATGCATATAGGGTTAGATCCTGGGATAGGCTAGCTATTAAAAATACCCTATATAACAGACTGTGAGATTATTTCTTTCCATGTAAATATGCGTTTAAAGGTGGATAGTGTTGAGTTGACAATATCTGGTCAACGTGTCTGCTTGTACCCACTAAGATTTGATTCATTTTACACCTAGAAATAGGCCATCAAGTGAATAATTGGCCATTTAAAAAAAACTGTCCTGGTATGAGAATAATGAGAAGATGACAGCTTGAATGAAGATGCCCCTGAAGAATGTTTATTGGTAGCAATAGAAGCCTTTGGAATTTTTGTTTTTCCTTATTTGTTGTTATTTCTGTTTTTTTAACTGTATAGCTTTTTAGAAAAATGCAGATTAAAATAACCATAAGGCTTCACATCTGGTGTTCATACTTGGAAACTCTGGGTTTTGCCTGGAGACTCCGGGAGAAGAGACGCTTCTCCGGGAAACTATCGGTGTTCTAACACGCCCCACTCCCCGCCCACTTCCCCCCTTAAACAGTGGCGCAATGTCAGCGGGCACGCCCACCAACGTCAGTGGGAACCCCCCCCCCCGTAAAAATCCTCTAAAGAAGCCCCTTGAAGGCGAAAGTTGATTGTATGTTATATCAATTTCTATTTATATGTTCACTTATGTATTTTAAATATTGATGCAATAAGCATCTATTACATTTATTATTTTTATACTCTGTAACCTGTTTATTTGTTTTAGAGCTACCGCATACACCAGAATTTATAGATTTTGTATATTTTTCTTTTTGCTATTTAGGGAACACTACCAACTGCTAGTATTGCAGCAGTTCCTCTATTACATTTTTTTCTCTTGATTCTCTCTTTGTTTTCTTTTTTATATTTTCTTTTTTATTTTTTCATTTACTTGATTTATATTACATCGCTGTTTCTTGTGTGAAAATGTGCAGAGGCTTCATATCTTTAAGGCCAGCCTAGCTAAGGATTAGCACAAAAAAAAAATAAAAAAATATGCATATTGCGGTTAAATAGCTTGTTTAGCATTTTGATATAAACAATCGGGTTTTCAGTGACCGGATGTACATGAATGTAAAATAAAAGATGAGGGTTGAACTGTTAATCAATGACGGTCTTTAACAGAAATAAGGTAAGCCACAAGAAGTCATAGTGATTAATAATAAGTGCGAAAGGTTAATGGCCTATTTATTCCCATTGAATGTTTTAATCAAGGCAGCTATTGGCAGAGGGGAAAAAACTCAGTTAATGAGCTCATTATTATACATGGAAACTAACAGTGTCATCAGCGCATAGGATTATTGGATTCATAATAACTAACAATATAAGACACACAGTATGGCAGTCAACTCAACATGAAATGGGCTTATAGCATTTTGGAAATAAGGTGACCACATCAGCAGGGCCAACTGGGGATAACGTGGTGGCCCTGGAGCGTTAAGGCCGGCCGCCTAATGACATAAATGTGGCTGACAGCTGCATATGAAAGGCTGCATATAGAGTGTGGCTGGTGGCCGCACATTGCAGCACCCGATCTGCCGCTGGGTCATATAGAGGCCCACTGGCCATTTGCCCGGGGTGGCAGACGGCCACTCTGGGCCTGTTCATCAGCAATTTTTCACGACACATATGCATTTTAAATGTTACTGACCAGCACTGCCCCCTACAGTATATGGGAAGTATGACAGAAAATAATGGATTGTTCTATGACAGGGGCGTCCAACCTGCGGCCCTCCAGCTGTTGCAGGACTACATCTCCCATAATGCTCTTTCAGCTAAGGGGCTGGCTGAGGAGGATGGGAGATGTAGTCCTGCAGCAGCTGGAGGGCCGCAGGTTGGACGCCCCTGTTCTATGAGTTCATACAACTCATTTGCTTCTTTAATGCCTCTGTTGTGTTTCTTTTCTATACCCCAGGCATTTCTCATTACCAAAGAGTTTCTGTTTTAGGGAGGTGTCCACAGAGACACGGCTAAGGATCAGGGCTTTAACATGGCATTTTATGTGACTTTTTGACCCGTTGATAGTTTGCAATGTAATTGTGGTAGGTATTTAGAAGAAGAATAATTTATTTACTTCAAGTATCTTAGGAGTACTTGAAAATTTAGTTTAGCAACCACTACAGGGCATATTACAGATATGATATTAATATTCCAGGCATCGGCATCAGCTAGACTTGCAATGTTTTGCTACCTATAGGCAGACAGTGCCTTCTGTAGTACTCATACCTGGGAAACCTGCACCTGCCCACCGGTTTTCCGGGTCAACACCCGAATCTTCCGGGTCACGGGAGTGAGGATTTGACACGCCCTGCTCCCCGCCCATTTCCCTTTTAAATGTGGGTGTTTCTCGCATTGTCAGCGGGAATGTCCCCGACGTAAGCGGGACCGCTGATGTCAGTGGGCAGTCCTGGCCCACTTGAAAGGGGGCGCCATTGAGGGGCTTTTAAACGCCGTCTTTTTTTTGGACGTCATACGTTTATGACGTCATGTTACGGCGCTCAACAGTGAAGCAGCGGGCACCGCAGCAGTGCAGGAAGACAGAAGACTCCCGTCGCTGGACCTCAAGGTGAGAGAACTACAAAGGGGGAGAGGAAGAGGGTAGTAGGGAAAGGGGAGGGAAAGGGGTTAGAAAGTGACAAGGGAGGGAGAGGGGGTAGTAAAGAGTGTGAATTAATGTGTGGAAGTTTGGACAGGGACACAATTTCCGTGCTTACCATAGGCACTATTTTCACTAGATACGCCTCTGCTTTAAATCTTGGTGGAGTAATCATGGAATTGATAAACTGTGTCCTCAGAAATCTTTTAGACACCAACGCTGAAAACAATTTTAGGTGTATGGAAGAATTTCTTACAGAACACTTTTTCCTCCCCCGGGTCATTTCTGAGCTGCTTCCCAATCTCATCTCTTCTCGATGTCCTTGCAAGGCCTAACTAGATTTGGGATATTTTTTCCCGTACAGTTTCATAAAAAGCAAATAGCTTCATAGATGGACTGTAATAAAACTCAGAAATATTTTCTTAGAGGGCTTTTGCTGACGATATAAATCACAGAGGTAAAATCTCATGGGTTTAGCACAGTCTCTGTAGCCACAAGATGGAAGTGTTTCCTTGTGGTACCGCATAAATCTCAGCTCTCGTGTCAGAAAGAGCCTTTCCGGCAGTCTACTGAAATGTTCACCGAACCTCGTTTTCTAGTCACAGATATTTCCGACAATTAAAACGATAAAAATAATAAACATATAAAAATATAAATTTAGGGGGAAAAAAAGCAGATAGTGAGATATTACATAGAAAAAATTGCTGTAAAGTGAGAATGCTTTCAAAAATAGACGTGTTAATAGTTTGTTTCTATCATTTAACAAAATTCAAGGTGAAAAATCTAAATCAGATGTTTAGTTCGACCACCCTTTGCCTTCAAAACAGCACAGATTCTTCTAGGTACATCACGGTGAACTAGCCGCAGTTCTTTAAAGAACAGGGCAACCTGGCAAGGGGCACAGGTAGGACGGTAGGGGGTCGATTGACAGATTTCATTGCTCACTGATGGTATTGTGATGTTGCTGCTTGGCATCTAGGGACCCAATTGCACCCATACTACCTACAATCTTCGGTGTTATGCCATTAATTCATGACAGGCACATAGTCGAATGTACCCCAGGATAACTGTGCCCACAAACCAACTTACCCAATGTAGTAGGCCGAAGCCATGGTCTGTAGTAGCAGTGCCCGCAATAGGCCAAAACCGTGGCCTAAAGTTACAACAAACCCCAGGGAAGTTCACCTGTGGGGGGAGGTAAGGCCTGCCTCCACCATCAGCTATCCACCAATGATGTTCACACAGATAAACAGTGAACCAGGTGCTGTGGAATCCTCTCTGACAACCAATCCAGTGAGGAGTTCAGCACAGGGGAGGAGTAGATACCTGCAGCACTATAAAAACCTCTTAGACGGTGACCACTTTACTCCAGTGTTCCAGAACTTTGGTTCCATTTTGTCCTTGGACTCCAGATTCCCGTTCTTCCTTGCTACAGACCCTCTATTGGATTCTCCGTTACTTGACCTTTGGCTTTCCTATTAGACTACCCCGCTTGTCTGTTTCCTGGCCCTAGCTTGGATTACCGTTTTCTCTGATCGCCGCCGGCCCCTGGCCCATTTGATTGTTCCTGACATTGTTTTGGACTATCCTCTGCTCTTATGCTCCAAACTCAATCCTGACACCCGAATAAAGACACAGGGGAAAAACAAACCACCGAAAATAAAGGGAGGGCGGGTAGGACAATCCAGGTCTTGAAAAACAGTTAGTGAACCACATACAAAATGGTTCCCCTTTATATACCGATCACCCTTAACCCCACCCATAACAATCTAATTAATTGAATTAATTGAACTACTCCTTTAAGCCCATCTCCTAGCTCTGTCAAGGCCCACTCCACTAAGCTGCGCTGCTCCACAGGCTTCAAGGTTTTTAAAACTGCCCCCTGACCTTTCATTCCACCTTAAATTAAAGATTAGCGCTTAGTAAAGAAAGAATCATTCATTTTATCGGGTCTACTGCCCCTTTAATATTTCTAAACTGACTATTTCACAGATGTATAAATATTCCAATGTATATTTTTAACAGATTTAAGAGAGATATTCTTTTCTAGACATCATCATTCATGAGCCTAAGCCATTCGGAATGCACACAAAAAAAAAAAAAGAAAAAGAATAGAATAAAGAAAATGCATCGCACGCAGAAAACATAATTTCATTTTCTCACTTTCATTTTGTAATTGGCAGATACAGATCTACTTTGACAGATGGCACCGGCTGGATTAACCTCAGCTAAATGATGAGTAAAGTATATTTTATCTTTCTGTTGCACTCAATTCTGGACTTCTTGGTCTCAAAAGCCCCATCACCTGCGATCATATTTAAAATTATGCACCTAAGAAAAATTATGTTAGACAATATAGGGAAGCTCCAATATTGGCCGTATCAGCCGAGATTCATGAACCTTAATTGCCAATAAAATGTCAGCGATTTCATTTTGCAGAGATAAAATACTGCGTTCCACGAAATGCCATCCTGGAAAATTATTTTAAAGCGTCAACACATAATTGCCAATGTAGTTATTCTAAAATTGACACCGGGCTTATTTAGATCAAGGCAAAATGATATGCAAATATTCCGATAGAGAATAAATGAAGAGCAGAGCAGGTTTGCAAGGATAGAGGCTGTGTTTTTTTTTTTACGTACAACAAATTAATTCATCTATCTACCCAAAGGTTGTAAAAGAATAATCAACATCTATGATGAATTCCTTCATTATTGCTTCTCCTCTGCAAATGGGACGGCATTTCCAGTGGATACTTGTTTCTATACAAAAGATTCATAGCTGCCAACAGTCTCGACAGTTGGTTGTCCTGCTGTTTTGTTTATTTTGACTGAGGACAGTTTGGAAAGACGAATAGAGCACCATGCATGCTGGAAAAAGGAGAAGAGACAAAGTGTTCCATGGGTTAATTACATAAAGTACCCTTCTTATGCTCCCTGGCCCAATTTGAGTGAGCATTCTTCACTTCAATGTCTGTGTATAGGAGGCAGTATCCCAGCTAGGCTGTGATTTTCACTTCTGTGTGCTTATTTTTGAATTTTAATATCTTTATGCTTCTTCCTTACCTCCCCGAGGAGTGTAGCGGGCCTGATATATCTGCTCAGGGCCACCAGTGATTTTAAGTAGCCCCTTGTAAGTCAGACAGGTCTCTTGATACAGTACTGTACCTTTAATGAAAGATGTAGCTTCAACTCACGGGCCAGGCTCAGCTCAGTTGCTTAATTAAATAAAACACCAACACACAAGATGGGTTTGAAAAGGCCACAGCCATTTTATTTAACAGTCATTGTCCCGTAAAACCTGAAATAATAAACATAGATGCGTTAACAGAGACAGTGACGTCACCAAAACCAACCTAGCTTGCCAAGTTATCCAGGTACCATACCACACACCAATTTTGGGAAGGGACATACCCGGGTGTCCCAACCCGGACCTGAGGTTCTGAGCACCACTCCTTGCAAGGAACCTCCCACCGGTTATGACTACCAATGATCATACCACCACATTAACCCCTTGGATACCTGGCAAGCTACCACCCACAACTGTGACTAATGCAGCAACACCACTCCACCAACTCAACCACATAAGGGGGGAGGGTGGGGCAAACAACACCAGGTAAGGTTAAACAAAATGGATCCTTACTCCTGTGATCACCAAACTTAAATATCCTCCTACCAAAAATCCTCCCCTAAAATCCACAATTCCAGCCTTAGCCTAGCCCTGCTCAGCACTCTGTCAGCGCCCACTCTAGTCCATTCTGGCCCCCGTGGGCTTCACGGATAAAGTGTTGGAGATAAGAGGAACGCGAAAAACTGTGGCAAAAGCTGGCAAACTATCCTCTTACAATTTCACGCCCTGAAGATCTCTTCTGGCCCTTAAAGGTGTGTTGGATTCCCACTCCCCAAAATAGGATGCCGGCAGGTGGCACAGAGGATTATTTATTGGAAAAGATCAGGTTTTTGTGTAGACATCCACACTCTCGTTACTCTTGCAAAACAATAAACATTCAAGTTAAAAGTAAAAAAACCCAAAAGATGGAGAAGTCTTTGTTTTTACCGACTGTAGCCCCCCTACTCGTGATGAGAAAGCGACGGACTTACATTAAGGGCACATAAACATCGTTATACGGTGTCTTTTGTTTTAACGCATTACGTTCCTCTAGAATCTTGTTCCTGATTATTAGTCATTTAATGGTGAAGATTTTAATGGTGTAGAAAGTCTCATAAAAATCATGGCATCATCTGGAAATGCACTTTTACCATCACCGGGAAGAAATGTACTGGTTTTACTGAAAAAAACATTAAGTAAGTGGAGATTTTGAAATCACTCTGGAAACAAGTGCTCTGAAATATGACTATAATGGCGGGGAAATATACAAGCTATATTTTCATGCTCTTGGCATTAATGCCCTTTCCATTCTGTCCTGTTTTCTGTACAATACCATTAATAGTGCAGCCATTGCTGGGTATATGGGCAGAATATTCCCCAGAGCAGCTTTAATAGCAGTTTTTACATCTAAATAGTGTCGTTTTCCCAGACACAGAGGAGCCGGACTGGGGTCTGCAAAGAAACCCCTGGAAACGGGCATTCAGTAAAAAGAGTCTAACATACCCATCTCTAAGAACTGTACTTTATAACAAAGGGTT